>CM077151.1:269837267-270298656 GCA_039583875.1 Platanthera guangdongensis | reverse complement strand
CCCTCTGTCACATCAACACAACGAATGAACTAAGTGAGCTCGGTGGTT
Organism: Platanthera guangdongensis; assembly: GCA_039583875.1. NCBI lineage: Eukaryota > Viridiplantae > Streptophyta > Magnoliopsida > Asparagales > Orchidaceae > Platanthera > Platanthera guangdongensis. The sequence goes on along the minus strand of CM077151.1, from coordinate 270,298,608 downwards.
ACTGCAGACAGGTTTTGTGTGTTCACGCGGTTTGAAGGAGTTGACCGGTCCTTTGTTCTGACTTTCGGTCATGATCAGTGCGGAGTTCTCTTCGGTTGCAATCCGCGGTTAATCAGCAGGTCGCCCAGGCTTATGGCCGGCGGTCTTCTCTCTTCGTTAAATTTTTCCCAGTTCAATAAGTTGTCTGCTTCTGGCGGCTTAGTTAGTTCGGCAGCAGCTGTTTGCGGCGATCCGGCTGCTAGGCTACCTCGCGGTTAGGCGGCTTGCAGATCAGCTGACAGAGTTCGGCATTGGAATGACGGTTGTCCGCGCGGCTAGGTTTGCGGTCGGGCGACTTGGCGGATTCAGCGAACTCCGTAGGCTGGTCGGCAGAGTCGGCGGTTACTTATTGAGACCACGCGGCTAGATTTGTACCTTCTTGTTTTTTGCTTCCGTCGAGTACATCGGTGAATCATGTCCCTTCATGTATGTCTCGTCATGTAAAGATTTTTGATAGTAGAAGATTCTTGTTCTTCTAGTTGCATCTGATTTATTTTGGCATAGTTATGGTTGAAATGTTCGTGCGTCTGGTTTTCCGTTTTCCGCGGTTCACAAATTTTTACAAATCATTATACATCACGAACAAATAGTGACGTTTGGTCGGCACAGTTCTGATCACGTGATTTTTCTCACATTTCTGAGGTTTTCCACGTTAAAAAAAAACTCTTTTGCCTGCGTCTCATTTTCATTTACTGATTGAGCGCTCAACCGCTCTCGTGCTAAGACGACGGTGCATTAATCAAAACTGGTCTATAAGGGCCTCGAGTTTGCTCCAATAAAAATACATTCGGATCATTGTTGTTGGTGATTTTAAAATTCAATTGAAACCAAATAATTTACAAACGGCTCAATTCTGTTCTTTGGGGTTCCGGTTTGATTCACAGTTTTCCTTGTAAATGAAAGCTGTAGCCCCACATCCGTTTGTTTTTCAACTTTATAGACATACAACTGTTTGAACCGCTTTATCAAAAGCATACACTGCACCATATTTTTCTACTCAAGATTCCTGCAAATATTTGAGAGAAAGAGTGGGAGGTCTGACAAAGCTCTGCCACCATGAAAGTTTTCTATACTTTTTATATCTCACTGTATGCTTCACATTATCACCACTGCAATTAATTTACTTGCATTATATTCTCATTTCCTTTCCTATAAACTTTAGTTATAATCATATTATTTCAAAGGATATACAATCATGAGTAATTAGATCTAATTTCTATGAATAAACTTTTGTAATTCACTGAGGAATGTGGAAGTGAGTTCAAGCTAGCTTTTTACCCATGGAAAATAAATTGAAGAGTTGTGAAAAATTGAGTTGTAATTAAATAAGAAGAGTATATTGAACTTATTCCGCTTAGTCTTGAACGATATATTTCCGTCTCTTGAAGGTGTTGGACTTTGAAATGTCTATGACCGGCGAAATAACCTTACTTGATGGTGGCTGAGAAGTGAGAACAATGAAGACGACATAAGATAACCGGAGGTTTTACCATATACTCCGGAGTTTGTCAAACTTGTTCCCCCTCTAAAAAGTATCAAGGTTCCATGATTCAAAGTAAAATTGGAAGGACAATGAAAGATGGGTCAAAAGGAGAGCCATACTCATACCTTTATTAATTGTTCTCAAGTCAAATTAACTATATATAGAAGTAGGATAAAGTCGTACTCATATGGAGCCTAAGTTGTCGAGTAATGGTCGCTCCAGACTATATCGAAATCGAGTGGTCCAATCATTCTATCCATGTGCTATCACACATAAGCAAGGGCAGGAAGATGGGTGTGTCAACGCCACTGCCTGACTCTTAAGCACTATATATAATGGTAGGGGGATATGTCTGTTAGTAAAAAAACTCCAAATAGTTAGGATTTACACACCACAAATGAGAATTTGAGCAAAGAGAAATTATGCATTCCACTGTTTTTATTAATTGTACTTTTATAACATTGTTGGGCTTTTATTTATAGCCTTTTACAAACTATATAAAACAATATAAGTACATATAAGTTAAACAAGTTAACTTCATTAGCCCATCCTCTTTATCTTGTTTTTCCGATAAGGTTGTCTTGTTTTCTTTTCTTTGTCTTCTATCTTTTGCAGGTGTCGTGCGTCGATCAGTGGGCTCCCTGTGTGGCGTTGACAGATCATTTGTCTGTTTTTCTTCATCCCCTCTTGATCTATCAATGGCTTAACATTCATCCCTTCTCTGAGCTTGCAAAAATGATCTCTTGGTAGGGCTTTTGTTAGGATATTGGCCAACTGGTTCTCTATGATGCAGTATTCCACCCACACTTTTCCTTTTATACTTGTTCATTAATAAAATGATGACGCGCAGCGATATGTTTGTTGCGACAATGAAGGTAGGTTTTTTGCAAGGAAATTGCCGATATGTTGTCACACTTGATCAACACTGCATCATTGTTCTTCTTTCCTCTACCTCTTTCTTGGATCTGCTTTTCTACTTCGGTTAACCATGCTGCTTCACACGCTGCGCTAGACAATGCCATGTATTCTGTCTCGGTAGATGACAAGGCTATTGTCTGTTGTTTGTGAGAGCTCCATGAGATAGGCATGTTACCTAACATGAAAATATTGCGCTGATGCTTTTCCTGTCTTCTATATCTCCTGCCCAATCTGCATCGTAGTATCCAGTAAGGGTTTCATTTCCCCTTTTTCATATAAGAGACTGCATTGCTTAGTTCTGCGTATATATCGCAGTAGGTCTTTTTTTCACATTCATATGACGCTTATTGGGATTGGAGACATACCTGGCTAGTTTATTGATGGCACATTCCAGATCAGGTCTAGTTTGAATAAGATAATCAAAGATCCAATAAGCTCGCAATATTCTTCAATTAGTACTCTCTTCTTCTTGTTGTTTCTTTTCTAATTTCTCTGTAGTTGTTAATGGTGTGACTGTTGAATTATAATCACTGAGGCCGGTTTTCTTTAGGTGTTCAATCACATACTTCTCATGGGATGGAAAAATAAACTTTGGGCTTTGAATTATCTGTAACCCAAGAAAGAAATGCAGCAGACCTAAATCCGTCATTTCATAATTTTGCAACATTGCATGCTTGAGGATTTCAATCAGTGTTGTGCTATTACTTGTTATTAATAAATCATCTAAATATATACACACACAATGACAATTTGATTTTGTATTGTGTCGGTGTATAGTGACGCTTCAACAGGTGATCGTATAAAGTGATCCTGAAGTAAGAAAGCATCAATATTTTCCTTCCACGCTCGCGATGCCTGTTTAAGGTCATACGATGCTTTATGTAAGGTATACTTGATCGTCTAGCCCTTTACTTCATATCCTCTGGGTTGTTCCACAAACACTTCTTCTTTAAGCACTCAATTCAGGAAAGTAGATTTGATATCAAGCCGATATATTGGGTATTGACTTTGAGCTGCTTTTGCAATGATGAACCTTATAGTTTCCATGCGGGCCATTGGAGCAAACGATTCTTCAAAGTCCCTTCCAGGCACTTGTGAATACACTTTAGCTACAAGACATGTCTTATGCTTTATAAGTTCACCATTTTCATTAGTTTTGACTTTATAATCCATTTCAGTCAAATAACCTCTCTGTCTTTTGGTCGAGGGGTTAAATTCCAGGTTTGATGCTTATTTATCATTGCTAGCTCTTCACACATTGTTGTTTTCCACTGATCTGAAGTGTTAGTCTCTTCAAATGTTACATGTATATTGGAGATAAGATGTAACAGCCCAAATTTTCTCAGCAGGCAATTTTTGGGTGACACGGCCTGGGACACGGGCGTGTCCCAGGGCGTGTCAAGCTGGGGTCGACGATTTGGCCGTGAGGTCGACGAAATTTTGGGGTCGACAGTCGTTGATCAGCAGACACGGCCTGCGACACGGGCGTGTCGCAGGGCGTGTCGAGGCCGTGTCGACAATCGGCTTGAGTGTCAACGTTTTTCGCTCGACGGTGTGTCGAGAGAAGGCACACGGCCACGGACACGGGCGTGTCCCCGGCCGTGTCGTGTGCTCGACGACTTTTGCTCGACGATCGTCGAGTGTCGAGATGTGGGTGTCGAGTGTCGAGAAGTTGAACACGGCCCGTGACACGGGCGTGTCACAGGGCGTGTCAGTTTGGGTCGACGAACTCAGCCCGACGAAAAGTTTCGACAGGGCGTGTCTTCGTGCGGTGTGTTGGCACACGGCCTGGGACACGGGCGTGTCACAGGCCGTGTGAAGTCTCGGGTTGTTTTGCGATTATTTTCGCGGATGTACACGGCCACAGACACGGGCGTGTCTGGAGGCGTGTTGGGTGACACGGCCCATGACACGGGCGTGACCCATGGGCATGTCACTGGTTTGGATCAGTCGGTTGACCACCGCTTGAGGCACACGGCCTTGGACACGGGCGTGTCACAGGCCGTGTCAGGTCAAATTCAGCTTTTCTTTCATTTTTGTGGCCGTCCGTTCCTTCAGCTGGGATCCAAGGGCTGGGGCTTCTTTCCTCTTTTCCTAAAGGCCAAAAAACTGAGAACTTATTCTCATTTTACTTAGCCTTCATCTTTTTACAAGTTAAAGAGAGAAAGGGAGAGGAAGAAGAGGAAGAAGAGGAAGGGCTTCTGCTGGTGGTGCTGCAGTTTACCGACGAGAGATCCGAAGCCGACGTTGCGGAGGAAAAGTTCTTGTGAGCCATCAAGCTAGCTTTGAGTTTATGGCACCGAAGCGGTCGTCAAGGGTAACGACTTTTCTTCCTAGCCATGTGAAGGCTTCCTTTTGGCATATAGTTGTGATTCCTCCACCAAGAGGTGGCTGATTTTGGGAGTCTTTTGGGTGATTCATGAAATCCCCTTATTAGCAAATAGATCCGGAATTGGAGTACGGAATAGGCATGCTGTGTGAAGCCCATCTGGACAGGTTGGTCTGGATTGGTGATGTTGCATACGAACCGGAGAAGACTCCGTGATCAACGTGGAGTTTAAGGCGTAAACGGGTTATGCCTGCGAAAAGGAGTAGCAGGAAGTACTGCAGTGGTAGCCCAGGAAAATATCTGTGTTATGTTTTTGGGTCCAACCTATGAATGAGGCACAAAAAGTACTGGTGTGACCAGGAAATGCCCTTTGTGATGCTTGATGTCGTAGGGTGTCCACCTGTGAAGCGAGTAACAGGAAGTACTGGCATGGTAGCTAGGAAAGACCCCTGACATTTATGATTTTGTGGTGTCCACCTGTGAAGAAGGTAACAGGAAGTACTGGGATGCGCAGGAAAGACCCGCTGTTGTGATAGGAAATGGGTATAGAGAAATACCCAGGCTGTGTGCCAAGAACAGGATTGGTGAGACCGACCCGCGCCTTTGATATAGCCATGAGTACGCTGTACTCGGAGAAGGCAAGGCGATTTGAGCAACGGGGGGTGGAGGATCCGACCTGCGCTATGTCCGTCCGACGTGTGACCAAAAGGTGCGGTCTGTTGGAGCGCATAGCAAGAGTCTTCGGCTTGCGCGCCATGACACAATGGGGGTCTACGAGCCATCCCGGTGTAGGAAGACTAACTCCGGCTGCACGCCATGGAGTAAATGCTCAAGAGATTTACCGTTGGTTTGTGACCCTGATACGGTGGTGGGCAAGAGCTTTGCCAGAACACCAAGAATGTGCCCTGAGTGTAAAGACCGTTGGGCCGGGTGGCGAACGGTTGTGATGGCATGTGTGCATAAAACACATTAGATGATATATATTGTCATATTTGTGATATGATATGCCTGCAGGGAAGAATACCGCTGCCCCGAGAAAAGGGGTAGGGTCGTTATAATTTGGTCAGCTGAACGCTGACCGTTGCTTTTGTTTGCCACCATTAGTGGATTGTCCCTGTCCAGGTGCGGGAGAGCCGAGTGAGACGCATAAAGGTTGATGTTCCTGTTGTTGTTGCTGCTGCTAGCTAGCTAGCCCTCGAAGTTTATATGTGTTATATGTTGTTATGTTTTCTTTTCTTGTGGCCGGCCTGCGCGCCCATAGTTGAAGCCACTGTGTGACAGCCATGTAAGGCCATAAGGCCAACTCTGTTTACTTGTTGTAAGACATTCCTATATCGTATAAAATGTGGAGTTTGATATTTGGGCATTCATGAGGAGTTCAAGTTGTAGTCTAGGCTTCCGCTAGAATGCTTTGTGATAGGTGTGATGCGCGACTCTGATATCATCCTATACCTTCACCGCCTGTTTTGTGATATATACTGTGGGGACCCAGCCGGACCTTCTAGAATATACCATATGAACGGATGGGGTTGTTACATTTTTGGTATCGGTTGTTTTGGTCTTTCCCTCTCGAAGTCGTGGTCGACTTCTTTTGTGGGGTGGCGAGCACGTCTTTGTGCAAATCAAAGTCTACGAATGAACTCCTGAATGCCCATGATAGGAATGCAAAATTGATGTGTTTGAGGAACCTGCGTGTTCTTATTTTGTGTTGTTTGCTTGGGTACGACCGCTAATGTGCGTGTCTTGTCCACCTTTAGGTGACACGAAGTGGAGCTGGGCCGTCTGAGCCCCAGCGTTCTGATGAAAGTACGACACCAGCCGCGGTGCCTACACCTCCACCATCTGCGGAACATGTGTGTTTAGTTGCGGAAGCTTTATTTACTATGATCCAAGGCCAACCACTTAGGCAGGACCAAGCGGCTGTGAGGCCAGAAAAGGTGGCGGCAAGGCCTGAACCTGTAGTGGATGTGGCTCCTCGAGCGGCTGAGAAGCAGCTAACGCAGTTTATGAGTTTCCATCCGCCTACGTTCTCGGGAGCGGGAACTCCGACACAGGCTGAGGATTGGCTATCGCGCGTCAAGCGAGTGATGACGGTGATTGGAACGGCGGAGCATCAGAAAGTTACCTTAGTTACCTTCTTGCTTGAAGGAGAAGCTCGATTGTGGTGGGATGAGATGGAGTTGCATCACTTGGCGGGTCGTCCTTTAACCCAAGTATCCATGGAAGAATTCTCCCGGCTCTTCCTAGCGAAGCACCTTCCTGCGGCTCAGCGGATAGCCATGGAAAATGAATTCCAAAGGCTGACACAAGGTGATGGCAGTGTTGACGCATACCTGCATGAGTTTACTCGCTTGGGGCGGTATGCGGGTTCTATATTTGCGGATGAGCAGAGGAAGACCAACCGGTTCTATGAAGGACTGAGGGACGAGCTGAGGTTCCTTGTGTCAAGTTCGGTGAACCAAGGCTTCCAGGCGTTGGTTGACACTGCGAGCATGCTGGAAAAGGATATGAAAAGGGTGCAAGGGAAGAGAGCTTTGGCTGTGTCGCAAATGGAGTGGAAGGCGCCCCGATCGGGGAAACCATTTTATAAGAAGAGATGGGGCAAGAAGTCCAAGACAGGTGGGCAAGCTCCTTCATCAGTTGCAACGAGAGCAATGTCAGGGGCTACCTCTAAGCCAGATACGCGTATCTGCTTCAATTGTGGCCGGATGGGGCATATTGCGCGAGATTGTCGGATGCCGCCAAAGAGTGAAAAGAAGGCGGGAGCATCTTATGCGGAAAAAGGGAAGGCGGTGGTGGATTCCTCTGCCTCGCTGGCGCAACCCTGGGTCTACAATCTTGGCCTACAAGAGGCCATCAAGCAGAGTGACGTTGTCACAGGTATGAGTTTAGTTTTGCATATGCTATTGTTTGTATGCTTTGCTTAGTACCCCTATGTTTGCGGTTTGTGTGTGTGACATGTTTGTCACAGGCTTTGTGCTGATTCGGGACACGCTGGCGCAAGCACTGTTTGATACGGGTGCATCACATTCTTTTCTGTCTAGCAAGTTAATAGCGCGACTTGGGATACCCAGTCGTGCAAAGACAGATAGCGCCAGAGTCGTGTTGTCGAATGGTTGTTGGATGCTTGCGGATCAAGCTTGCGATGTGGCGGTTCAGTTAGGAAGTCAGGATTTCAGTTTAACTGCATTTGTTTTGCCAATATCGAAATTCGACGTGATTTTTGGGATGGATTGGCTTGCGGAGCAGCATGCCATGATTGATTGCCAGTCCAAAGAAATTACATTGGGCTAGAATACCGAACAAGAGACAAAGTTCGCGGGTATGCGAGGAGTAGGTGGGACATTAATGTCTGCACTCCAGGTAATCAAGGCTGTTCAGAAGGGTGCAGAGTGTTACTTTTTACTGATTCAGGCTGTCGAGCCTAAGGCCCATGTTTATGAGGTTCCGATTGTGCCAGAATTTACAGATGTGTTTCCCACGGATCTCCCTGGGCTACCACCCCAGCGGGAGATTGACTTCACGATCGAGTTGGTGCCAGGTGTGAAACTTGTGGCCCGCTCGACATATCGTGTTGCGCCGAAAGAGATGGCGGAGTTGAATGTTCAACTATAAGAAATGTTGGAGCAAGGTTATATACGCCCAAGCATGTCACCTTGGAGCGCGCCTGTGCTTTTTGTAAAGAAGAAAGACGGTGGGTTGCGGTTGTGTATTGATTACCGTGAACTGAATAAGATGACCGAGAAGAATAAGTATCTGATACCCCGGATTGATGAGTTATTCGATCAGCTGGTGGGCTCAACCGTCTATTCGAAGTTGGACCTGAAGTCTGGTTATTACCAGTTGAGAATTCGGGAAGGTGACATTCCCAAAACCGCATTTGAAACGCGTTACGGGCACTATGAGTTCACAGTCATGCCATTTGGACTGTGCAATGCGCCCTCGGTGTTTATGGATCTGATGCACCGTATTTTTCGCGAGTACCTGGATCTGTTTGTGATAGTATTCATTGATGATATCCTGGTGTACTCAAAGTCAAAAGGAGAGCATGAGACTCACTTGCGGTTGGTGTTGAACATGTTGAGGCAAAATCAGCTCTATGTTAAGTTCTCAAAGTGTGAGTTTTGGCTATCGTCGGTGGCATTCCTAGGCCATGTGGTGAGTGTAGCGGGCATTGCAGTGGATCCAGCGAGGATAAGGGCCATACAGGAGTGGCCAATGTTGTCTTTCGTGGCCGAGGTCAGGAGTTTCCTTGGACTTGCGGGCTACTATAGAAGATTTTTGGAAAACTTCTCGCGGATCGCTTTGCCGCTAACCACACTGACGCGCAAAGATCGGAAGTTCGTTTGGATGCCAGAGTGCGCACGAGCTTTTGAAGAGCTGAAGATTCGGTTGACCACGGCGCCGGTGTTGTCTTCGCCACATGGAACCGATGGATTTGTGATTTATAGTGATGCCTCGGGGAGCGGCTTAGGCTGCGTTCTTCTGCATAATGGAAATGTTATTGCTTATGGCTCACGCCAGCTGAAGGTGCACGAGCGAAATTATCCCGTCCATGATTTGGAACTAGCAGCGGTGATTTTTGCACTCAAGTTGTGGCGACACTACCTTTATGGAGTGAAGGTGGAGATCTATACAGATCACAAGAGCCTAAAGTACCTATTGGAACAGAAAGATTTGAATATGCGACAACGAAGGTGGTTGGAGTTCCTTGGGGACTACACTTTTGAGATTCACTATACGCCCTGGAAAGGGAATGTTGTCGTGGATGCCTTGAGTCAGCGGGTTCCGGCTAGAGCAAATTGGTTACAAAGGCATGATGAACGTCTTATCCAGGAGCTGGAGGCGTTGGAGATTTATTGTGTTGACAAGAATTCCACTGTCACTGCATGTTTGAACTGGACCGAGGTGCAATGTGACCTTGCGGACCGAGTTTGACGGGCAACAGAGTTGGATGAAGATATCTTACGCTATGTAAATGAAGGGCCAGAGGGCAAGTTCACCTGGAATGACGGCCTTGTGCGAAAAGAAGGCCGTTTGTGCGTCCCGAATGTGGGAAAATTGAGGGAAGAACTGATGTATGAAGCACATTATACCAAGTATTCCCTTCACCCCGGGAGCACAAAGATGTTCAACGATATGAAGAAGCTTTTCTGGTGGCCAGGGCTCAAGAAAGATGTTGCCCTTTATGTATCCAAATGCCAAACATGTGCGATGGTGAAAGGCGGAATGCCAAAAGCCGGGCGGTTATTTGAAGTCACTGTCGATCCCAGAGTGGAAATTTGATGATATTTCCATGGATTTTGTGCACGGGTTGCCGAGATCGCATCGAGGAAATGATTCCATTTGGGTGATTGTTGACCGGCTAACGAAAGTGACACATTTTCTCCCGAACAGGAGGGATGATTCAGTTGAAAGTTTGGCAAAGTTATATGTTGACCAGATTGTGAGGCTTCACGGTGTTCCTCGGAGCATCGTAAGTGATCGAGATGGGCGATTCACGTCAAATGATTGGAGGCTAGTTCACCGACTGTTGGGCACGAAGTTGACTTTCAGTACAGCCTTTCATCCCCAAACGGATGGCCAAACTGAACGTACCAAGAGAACAATGGAGGACATGCTCCGAATGTGCGCCCTTGACTTCAGAAAGAGATGGGAAGATCATCTCTATATGGTAGAGTGTGCATATAATAACAGCTACCATGCGAGCATTGGGATGACACCATATGAAGCGTTATATGGAAGGAAGTGTCGTACTCCCTTGGCTTGGGTAGAAGCGGGCGAAGCTCGGGTGTTTAAACCAAATGAGGTTGATGAAGCAAACTCAACCATACGGACTATTCGAGAGAGGCTATTTATTGCTCAAGATCGACAAGCGAAGTACTACAACGCCAAGCACTGGAATGTGGAATTTGCGGTTGGCGATTGGGTATACTTGAAGATCAAGCCATTCAAAGGTGTCTCCCGGATTCGACGATTGAAAAAGTTGAGTCCAAGATATTTGGGTCCTTTTGAAGTGGTTGAGTGAATTGGCGAAGCGGCTTATCGGCTAGCTCTGTCGGCAGACTTGGGTGGATTATATGATGTATTTCACATCTCGGTGCTTCGGAAGGCCGTGAAAGATCCAGCTCAAGTGATCGCGGATGATCGTGTGCCGGTGGAGTATGGGCTAACAACGAGAGTTAGACCCATTCAGATCGAAGATCGAGCCGAGAAACAGTTGTAGAATAAGACGGTCGGCATGGTTAAAGTCCGGTGGGACAACTGCGGCCGTGAAGAACTGACTTGGGAGCGAGAGCAAACTATGCGAGAAGAGTTCCCCGAGCTGTTTTTGTAAACTGTGTTGTAAGCTGTTGTTGTAACATAAAAATGTACATGTTATAACATTTTTCTTGTTGGTTACTTCTTGCCTTTCTGTATCTGAATTTCGAGGACGAAATTTCTTGTGGAGGGGAGGATTGTAACAGCCCAAATTTTCTCAGCAGGCAATTTTTGGGTGACACGGCCTGGGACACGGGCGTGTCCCAGGGCGTGTCAAGCTGGGGTCGACGATTTGGCCACGAGGTCGACGAAATTTTGGGGTCGACGGTCATTGATCAGCAGACACGGCCTGCAACACGGGCGTGTCGCAGGGCGTGTCGAGGCCGTGTCGACAATCGGCTTGAGTGTCGACGTTTTTCGCTCGACGGTGTGTCGAGAGAAGGCACCGGCCTAGGACACGGGCGTGTCCCCGGCCGTGTCGTGTGCTCGACGACTTTTGCTCGACGATCGTCGAGTGTCGAGATGTGGGTGTCGAGTGTCGAGAAGTTGAACACGGCCTGTGACACGGGCGTGTCACAGGGCGTGTCAGTTTGGGTCAACGAACTCAGCCCGACGAAAAGTTTCGACAGGGCGTGTCTTCGTGCCGTGTGTTGGCACACGGCCTGGGGCACGATCGTGTCATAGGCCGTGTGAAGTCTCGGGTTGTTTTGCGATTATTTTCGCGGATGCACACGGCCACAGACACGGGCGTGTCTAGAGGCGTGTTGGGTGACACGGCCCATGACACGGGCGTGACCCATGGGCGTGTCACTGGTTTGGATCAGTCGGTTGACCACCGCTTGAGGCACACAGCCTTGGACACGGGCGTGTCACAGGCCGTGTCAGGTCAAATTCAGCTTTTCTGGCATTTTTGTGGCCGTCCGTTCCTTCAGCTGGGATCCAAGAGTTGGGGCTTCTTTCCTCTTTTCCTAAAGGCCGAAAAACTGAGAACTTATTCTCATTTTACTTAGCCTTCATCTTTTTACAAGTTAAAGAGAGAAAGGGAGAGGAAGAAGAGGAAGGGCTGCTGCTGGTGGTGCTGCAGTTTACCGACGAGAGATCCGAAGCCGACGTTGCGGAGGAAAAGTTCTTGTGAGCCATCAAGCTAGCTTTGAGTTTATGGCACCGAAGCGGTCGTCAAGGGTAACGACTTTTCTTCCTAGCCATGTGAAGGCTTCCTTTTGGCATATAGTTGTGATTCCCCCACCAAGAGGTGGATGATTTTGAGAGTCTTTTGGGTGATTCATGAAATCCCCTTATTGGCATATAGATCCGGAATTGGAGTACGGAATATGCATGCTGTGTGAAGCCCATCTGGACAGGTTGGTCTGGATTGGTGATGTTGCATACGAACCGGAGAAGACTCCGTGATCAACGTGTAGTTTAAGGCGTAAACGGGTTATGCCTGCGAAAAGGAGTAGTAGGAAGTACGGGAGTGGTAGCACAGGAAAATATATGTGTTATGTTTTTGGGTCTAACCTGTGAATGAGGCACAAATAGTACTGGTGTGACCAGGAAAGGCCCTTTGTGATGCTTGATGTCGTAGGGTGTCCACCTGTGAAGCGAGTAACATGAAGTACTGGCATGGTAGCTAGGAAAGACCCCTGACATTTATGATTTTGCGGTGTCCACCTATGAAGAGAGTAACAGGAAGTACTGGGATGCCCTGGAAAGACCCGCTGTTGTGATAAGGAAATGGGTATAGAGAAATACCCAGGCTGTGTGCCAAGAACAGGATTGGTGAGACCGACCTGCGCCTTTGATATAGCCATGAGTACGCTGTACTCGGAGAAGGCAAGGCGATTTGAGCAACGAGGGGTGGAGGATCCGACCTGCGCTATGTCCGTCCGACGTGTGACCAAAAGGTGCGGTATGTTGGAGTGCATAACAAGAGTCTTCGGCCTACGCGCCATGACACAATGGGGGGCTACGGGCCATCCTGGTGTAGGAAGACTAACTCCGGCTGCACGCCATGAAGTAAATGCTCAAGAGATTTACCGTTGGGTTGTGACCCTGATACGGTGGTGGGCAAGAGCTTTGCTAGAACACCAAGAATGTGCCCTGAGTGCACGGACCGTTGGGCCGGGTGGCGAACGGTTGTGATGGCATGTGTGCGTAAAAGCACATTAGATGATATATATCGCCATATTTGTGATATGATATGCCTGCAGGGAAGAATACCGCTGCCTCGAGAAAAGGGGTAGGGTCGTTATAATTTGGTCAGCTGAACGCTGACCGTTGCTTTTGTTTGCCACCGTTGGTGGATTGTCCCTGTCCAGGTGCGGGAGAGCCGAGCGGGACGCATAAAGGTTGATGTTCCTGTTGCTGCTGCTGCTAGCTAGCCCTCGAAGGCTATATGTGTTGTATATTGTTATGTTTTCTTTTCTTGTGGCCGGCCTGCGCGCCCATAGTTGAAGCCACTGTGTGACAGCCATGTAAGGGCATAAGGCCAACTCTTTTTACTTGTTGTAAGACATTCCTATATCGTATAAAATGTGGAGTTTGATATTTGGGCATTCATGAGGAGTTCAAGTTGTAGTCTAGGCTTCCGCTAGAATGCTTTGTGATAGGTGCGATGCGCGACTCTGATATCATCCTGTACCTTCACCGCCTGTTTTGTGATATATACTGTGGGGCCCCGGCCGTACCTTCTAGAATATACCATATGAACGGATGGGGTTGTTACATAAGAGCAAGTTCACATTGCTCATAAATTTCAGTTAAACTTCTTGTTTTTCGGGGAGGTGATGATGAAGGTGAGTCAGGTATGACAACTTCAGATTGAATGATGTCATTTGCTGGTGTTGTTTGGATGGTGCAAGGGATCTATTCCTTCTGCTCAACCACAACTAGATCGTTGGTAATGTACTCCTTCTCTGATCCCCAATCCCAACATTTTCCTTCATCAAATTTCACATCACGTAATATGATCAAGTGTTTAGTAGAGGGATTGTATAGACGAAAAGCCTTTGATTCCTCGGAATACCCGAGAAAAAGAAGTTTTTCACTTTTCTCATCCAATTTCCTTTTCCTGGTTTAAGTGCATATGCTATGCAACAAAAAAGTTTACAATGTGCAACAGTAGGCTTCCTTGCATACAAGGTTTCAAATGGGGTACTTGATTGCAAGGTTTTAGTCGGGGTTCTGTTTAACAAATACACTGCAATATTTATTGCTTCTGCCCAAAGTTCTTTTGGTATGTTCATCAGTACCATCATTGCTCTTGCCATTTCTACAATGGTATAACTTCTATGGTCTACAACATCATTTTGCTGAGGGGATTTAGGTGTTGTTAACTCTCTTCTTATGCATTCTATTTCACAGAATTTATGAAACTGGTGAGACATAAATTCCCCTCCTCTATCAGATTGCAAGGCTTTGATTGGTGTTTGCAATTGTTTTTAATTTTACTTTTGAACAATTTAAACACTTCAAATGCTTCTGATTCATTTTCTAGATAAAATATCCACATAAATCCAGAAAAATCATCTACTTTCTAGATAAAATATCCACATAAATCCAGAAAAATCATCTACTTTGTGGAAATAATACCTTTTTCCATTCAGAAATTCTGTTTGAGCTGGACCCCATAAATCAGCATGAACCAATTCTAGCGGATGTGAGCTTCTCCAAGTTGATTATTTAGGAAATTTAAACCTACAGGCCTTTGTTTTGGCACAGCTTTCACAAAATTCCTCTTTTATTTGAGGGAGCATTCCAATTACCATCCTTGGTAGCTGTTTTAGAGCATTCCAATGGATGTGCCCAAACCGTTGATGCCAAAGTGTAGATGATGTGGATTGCTGGGTTGCTAGTGTTGTAGAAGTAGAAAAACAGATATGCAGAGTATCCAAATAAAACACCCTATTCTTAGTCATCTTTGTTGTAGTAATTGGTTGACAGGTAATGTCTTCTACTACATGGCAATTGTTTCCACTAAAATGTACAGAATACCTTTTTTTCTACAACTGCCCAACACTAAGAAGATTTTGAGTGAGGTTGGGTACCCATAACACATCATTAATGTGTTTATTAAGTCCTGTTTTAGTTTGCATTGCTATTGTCCCTTTGCCTTCTATTGAATGTGTTTGTCCATCACCTAAATACACATATGATTTTATAGATTCATCTAATTGTATAAAGTGAGTTTTGTCACCACTCATATGACTTGAGGCTCCACTGTCGATATACCATCTTACCCTCATGGATTTTCCTGGTATTGTGTGCTCATTGGTGAAAAAAAGAGAGCATCATTGTCCCCTGTTTCAATGAATTTTGCATCCTCTCCGTTTTTGTACCAACAATCCTTGTCAAAATGGGTTGGGTTTTTACATCTTTTACAATGATTAAAACAATCTTGTGTATTGTGTGTTGATTTTTTACGTACATAACACAATACATTGAAGTGTTAGGATGTAAGTTCTTACCCTTTTCGTTGCCTTTTATGTTGAATTTCTTGGCTTTCTGAGGTCCTTTATGGGAGAAGCCAGTATTGTATGTCCGACAATACAAATTGGTTTGTAGGGCCTGTTGTACTATTGGAGCGTGTTTTTGTAATCGATCTTCATGAGATTGCAACGAACACAGTAGTTCCGTGGTGGTTAACATGTCCATATCACGGGCTTCTTCTATGACAGCTACTACATGATCATATTTTGTTGGTAAGCTCCTCATAATCTTGCGAACAAGTTGTTGATCTTCAACAACCTTTCCAAGGTTTTGAATTCGAGTCGTTATATTGTATACACGAGCATAGAAATCCAAAATGGATTCCTCCTCTCTCATTTCTACAACATCCAACTGTCTCTATAACGTATGAAATTCAATTGAGATTATCTTATGAGTCCCTTTGAATTCCTCTTTAAATGTGCCACATGCCTCCTTAGCCGTTGAGGCACTCATAATTCTTGGAAAGATAGTATTTGACAAGCTTTGTTGGATGAGGAGTAAGGCTCGTGCATTTTTCATATGTTCTTCTTTCGTAGCAGCTTTTCTAGTAGAGGTAATTTCTGTAATTTTTATTGGTGATGTTGGTTCTGTTTGTACTGTTGTTTGAATGCCCTGATCAATGATATCTAACAGTTCTTGTGAATCAAAGAGGGTTAGCATACGTATACTCCAAAAATCATATATCTTGCCATTGAAAATTGGAACCTCAGTTTGGCTGTAAAGAGGTAGCTGACCGATAGATGATGAATTCATAGTTTACTCTGTTCTCAATAGAGAATGATATCAGTAGTCTGAAGTGACTAAAGAACAAAATACAAGAAACGTAAATTGCGCTCTGATACCAATGTTAGTAAAAAAAACTCCAAAACAGTTAGGATTTACACACCGCAAAATGAGGATTTGGGCAAAGATGAATTCTATATTCCATTGTTTTTATTCAATGTACTTTTATATCCTCCGGCGAGAGCCAAAGGTAGTGATCAAAAAAATAAATTTAGTGGAAACAAGATACACACTTAGGGGTGCAAACCAGTCAAGCTCGAGTCGAACTTGGCAAAATTTCCAAGCTTGAGCTCGAGCTAATCATTTCGAGCTCGGGCTTGTCGAGCTCATTTTGTCATGTCTCGAGCTCAAGCTCAATGCCTACTTATCGAGCCCGGGTTTCGAGCTCGCGAGCTTGAGCTGCTCCCGAGTTTTTTTCCTCATGTGCCTGATTTTCTTTATATTTTTATTTTTTTAAAAAATATATATATATATGAATAAAAAGCTCGCGAGCCGGCTTGCGAGTTCATGAACAATAATATCCGAGCTCGAGGTAGAGCTCCACAGGGTCGAGCTCAAGCTAGAGCTCCAAAGGCTCGAGCTCGAGTCGAGCTTTTTTCGAGCCGGCTCAACTCAACTTGCACCCCTATACACGCTACTTAGTCGGTAGTGGCACAGAGAAATGGTGTAATGCATGCGCACGTCAGCTAAAGATTTTTGAGATAAGCTCCATCGGATTAGGCAGAGCTTATGCACATTCACATCATTCCACCCTCCAATTTCCATATCCACACACAACACCATAAATATCTCTACAATGAGAAATTAATTATAAGATTTGCATTTGAAGGACAGAATAATATATATTACTCATAACACCCACAAGCAAATTTATAAAACATGATACATTTGTTTCCATCAAAAATATTACAAAAATAAAAGTAGACTAAGGCTTCGTTTGAGGGGGATAATTTTCATTGGTCAAGCGGTTACAATCGGATGAATCGGACCTTAATTAAGGTCTGGTCATGCGGCCGTAATCACTTGACCGGTGAAAATAAGTCCTCCCAAACGGAGCCTAAGGCTCGGTTTGGCATCAGTCATTAACGATCACCTAAGGAACTTCATCCACTTTTATGTTCAAACGGATGATATTTGTTAGATGATTCTTAACGAATGACGATTTAACCGTAAACAGCCATCACCGTGCTAAACAGAGCCTAAGGCTTGTTGGGCAAAAGTAGCGGTGAAAAAGTTCTATTCTCATCTTTTTTTGGTATTTTGTGTCATTTGGTTCTCTGGAAAAAAAATGCTTATGACAAAAATATATTTTAAAATTTTTTTGGAGAGCATTGATTCATTGATTACTATCACTTCCAAAAAAAAGAGCTACATGAATTTTGCGTTTTTATGCTTTTCTTCCGGCTGGCAATGGCGGATCCAATTTAGGCCTAGAAGGGGCGGCCATCCCCCTCAATTTTTTTTTCAAACATGGACATTAAGGCTGCGTTTGGAAGAACTTATTTTCACTGGTCAAGCGGTCATGACCGCATGAACCGAGACTTATTTAAGTCCGGATTCATGCGGTCATGACCGCTTGACCGGTGAAAATAAGTCCCCTCAAACGGAGCCTAACTTTAGACAGTAGTTTTTTTTAATAAAAACCGCAGTGTAAAGTATTAAAAAAGGATTGATGTAAAAACGGTGAAGCAGGATTTAGCTAAATTTGGATTACACACGTCTTTTGAAAATACACTTACTATATGACATTTTTTTTTGAAAAAATGTTCACCATGAAAGTTGTAGATCTTGATGAGATCTACAACTTTCATGTTGAATACTTTTTCTAAAAATATAATATAGTAGGTTTATTTTCAAAATGGGCGGAACCCAGGCGGAACTACCGTATAATTCTGCTCGGATTGCGCGTCTTTTGAAAATATGTCTAGTATACAGCATTTTTAGGAAAAATGTTCAACATGAAAGTTGTAGATCTACAACTTTTATGTTAAACATCTTTCTTAAAAATATCATATATTAGGCATATTTTAAAAAGACGTGTTTTAAATAAAAAAATCATAATAGTTTAGATATCGATTTTTATAAAAATCGCTCTGTAAATATTAAAAATGTATTTATTTTTTTACCGTTTTAAATTAAAAAAAATATTGTTTTAAATATAAAAAATTTATAACACTTTACACAACGATTTTTATATGCTTAAAGTATTAAATTTTTTTATCGTTTTAAAAAAAACATAATAATTTAGACAACGATTTTTTATAAAAACTGTTGTCTAAAGTATTAAATTAGTTGAAAATGAGTCAATTATTCAGCGATTTCAAGCAATAAAAATACGTCGAGCACAATTATGATTGATTGTAAGTGAATGTTAATTTTTATTATACTATATATATATATATATATATATATATATATATATATATATATATATATATATATATATATATATATATATATATATATATATATATATATATATATATATATATATATATATATATATATATATATATATATATATATATATATATATGAGGGTTACTCTAGTGCGGGCGTACGGGCGTACGGGCAAGGGTCAAGGAGGCTTCAAATCGAAAAGTGATCAACATGAAAGTTGTAGACCTCAGCGAGACGAACAACTTTCATGGTGATCACTTTTTGATTTGGAGCCGTCTTGGACCTCGATTTGGGCCCCGAAAACTGGGGCGGCGGAACTGCTACAGTAAAGCGTCCACCGACCCAGTTTTCGGGGCCCAAATCGAGGTCCAAGACGGCTCCAAATCAAAAAGTGATCAACATGAAAGTTGTTCGTCTCGCCGAGGTCTACAACTTTCATGTTGACCACTTTTCAAGTTAAAGCCATCTTGACCCCAAAAAGGCCTGCTCGTACGCCCGCACCTAAGCTTGCCCGCATTTGAGATATCCCATATATATATATATATATATATATATATATATATATATATATAATATATATATTATATATATATATAATATAGTATATATTGTACAATCCCGTATTCGCCCTTGTATAGTTTTAAGCTTTTGGGAGATTTTGCACTCTCGGTGGCCAATTTTGGCTCTGACTTGGAAACATACTAGTAGGGGGAGGAAAAATCCACCTCCCTCCAGTGGCCCTCTTTTGGGGGGCGGGTGCGACAAGTTGGCTGACACCCGCCCCGTCCCGATAGGTGCTTGGCGGCCTGGAGGGGCGAGACCGGCCGGGGGCCGGGGTCTCGCCCCTGCCCCTTCTAGCCTGGCGGCCTGGCGGCCTGGCGGGGCGAGACCGGCCGGGGGCCGGGGTCTCGCCCCTGCCCCTTCTAGCCTGGCGGGGCGAGACCGGTCGGGGGCCGGGGTCTCGCCCCTGCCCCTTCTAGCCTGGCGGGGCGAGACCGGTCGGGGGCCGGGGTCTCGCCCCTGCCCCTTCTAGCCTGGCGGCCTGGCGGCCTGGCGGGGCGAGACCGGCCGGGGGCCGGGGTCTCGCCCCTGCCCCTTCTAGCCTGGCGGCCTGGCGGGGCGAGACCGGCCGGGGGCCGGGGTCTCGCCCCTGCCCCTTCCAACCTGGCGGCCTGGCGGGGCGAGACCGGCCGGGGCCGGGGTCTCGCCCCTGCCCCTTCCAGCCTGGCGGCCTGGCGGGGCGAGACCGGTCCGAGGCCGCGGTCTCGCCCTTGCCCCCCCCCCCCGGCGGTTTTACCTTCTTGCCCTCGGGGGGAATTCCCCCTTTACCCCCCGGTGTGGCCGTTTCCTATTGGCCCGAGGCCTTTTGGTCGTGGGGGTATTTTGGTCATTTTTGGCCCATGGGATTTGGAAAACTATAAATAGACCCCCTTGGGTGCCTTGGAGAGGATCCTTTTCTTAGCTTCCTCCTCCCTTAGCTTCTTCTTGGTAGAGTAGAGAGAGCTCTCCAAGGCGCCCAGCCTAGCCCTTTGGTAAGGGAGGAGAAGAGCTCAGGTAGCCTTCCGAGTGTGAGGTGGGACCACCGCGCTAGAGCCGAGAGTTTGTTCATAGTCTCCTAAGTCTCCGGTCCGTGACGTTCTCTCGAGTGTAGTAGGTGTGAGGTCACCCCTTTCAGGGACCCCGAACTCCACAGAGGTCAATTTTGGCTTCAACATTTTTGGTGCGGTGAGCGTGGAGAGTGACCAGCACAGAAGATCTCGAGAGAGTGTCATGACGGGAGGTCAAGGAGGTAGTGATGATCTCGGCGAGCTCCCCAACCCAGGACCCTTTGTGGGGAGGCAAGAGTTCATGGCCTCTATCCAAGGTATCATGGAGATGTTGCGAAGCATTGCTCCTCAGGGTGGCAGCTCCACCCCGACCCCCCATGAGTTAGCTCCCCCTCTCGACGAGCCGACTCCCATGGGTCCAGGTGAGATGACCCCAGCGGGGGGAGAAGGAAGTGTACCAGGAAGAAGGCCAGGGAAGGAGAGGATGGGAGATGGGGTCGAGCGAGACCACACCGGCCGGGAGCTATTCTCCAGCCCGGCGAGTGCCAACCTCCCAGGCGAGCAGGTCACGCGAGTGGACCAGGCGATACCCCCTCTCAGGGGGTCACCCTTCAGCGAGCTGATCACCTCAGCTCCCGTTCCCGGGGGGTTCCGAGAGCCTGACATGGCTTACTATACTGGGAAGGATGACCCCGTCCAACATCTGCAGTGGTTCGAGGATGCCGTCTCCATCAGGCCGATGACAGACGCCTTCAAGTGTCGCCTCTTTGCGATCACGTTGAAGGAGAAGGCAAGGGACTGGTTCCATCAACTCCCTCCGAGGTCGATCTATGGGTTCGAGGACTTGAGCCGGAGCTTCCAGCTTCGCTTCTCCACCTCCAAGAAGCGGAAGAGGAGTCCTGAGTCCATCTTCCTGATAAGGCAAGGGGCCGAGGAGTCGCTGGCCCGTTACGTTGACAGGTTCCAAGAGGAGATCCTGGAGGTCCATGAGATGTCAGGGTATGCTCTCCAGATGGCCTTCACCGTTGGGCTGAAAGAGGGCTTCTTCAAGATGAGCTTGACCCGGAAGGCCCCCCTGTCCTTCGAGGAGCTGATGGAAAGGGCGGAGGAGGAGATTTCCATGGAGGCGGCCAACCCGGCATTCGTCAAGAAGTTGGCAAAGCTAACAGAGGTGGAGTCGAAGGAGCAAGGTGGCTCGAGACCTCAGGAAGGAAGAAGGAGAGAGGAGCGAAAAGCTCAGGAGGGTCCGGAACCAGGTTGGAGGCAGCAGGGAGGACCCATTCAGGGCCCAGGAAGAGGTTACACCCAAGATGGGGGAAACTTCCATGGGGGCCAAGAGAAGTTCAACTTCCATATGCAAGCCCCAAGACAGCTCCTCCCCCCGCCGCAGCAAGCCTTGACGATAGGTGGAGGGGGAAGAGGAAACAAGAGAGAACACCCAGCCCGTCAAAGGAGGGGAGGAGCGCTACCGTACTATGACTTTCACCAGGTGGAGGGGCACGCCACGGCTACCTGCCCCGAGTTTCTTGAAGTCAGGGGGGCGAGAGGCCCTGCCCAGCCGCAGCCGCCAGTGCGGGTTGAAGAGGTTCTGCCCTAAGGAGGGGGAGATGATGTGTGTGAGGACCGGGTCGATGTCGGACCCCGAGGCGGTATAGCGGTGATCCACGGTGGAGTGGGGGTTAAGGCCACTCGGAAGGCAAGCCTCCATGTCATGTACCGAAGGAGCGTCGCCTCAACCTCCCAGACACCGCCCCAAGAGGAGAAGATCACCTTCTCGGTGAAGGACCTGCCGGATCATGAGGATCCGTTTTGCGATGTGTTGGTCATCCAGACGGCCATCGAGGGCTACACCGTCTCCCGGATCTTGGTTGACAACGGGAGCTTCGTCAACGTCGTTTTCAGGAAGGCGTTTGACGAGATGAAGATAGAGTCAAGAAGGGTGTTGTCCTCAGACGGACCCCTATTCGGATTTTCAGGGGAAAGGAAGGAGGTTGAAGGTGGAGTGGGACTCCAAGTTAAATTGGGGGGAGTCTCAATGAACTGCCGGTTCGTCATTGTTGACGCTCCAAGCAGCTACAACGCCATCTTCGGAAAGCCCCTCATCAACGTCTTCCGTTGTGTGCCGTCTTCCTTCCACCAATGCCTCAAGTTCAGCTCAGGAGGGATCCAGGTCAGAGTCAAGGGATACTCCAGGATGACAAGACAGTGTTATGTTACGGCCGTCAACACCATCTCTTGGTTGGCCAAGGCAGAGGAGATGGAGAAGATCATGGAGAGCCTAAGCAGGATGGAAGTGTCCGGCGAGCAGAAAGCGGATGGCGACCACCAGGCCCAGACCCCTCGAGGAAGCCTCGCCCCGGCTGAGTCATGTATGTTTTTTATGTTGTTTTGAGTCCAGCCCCCGATCGGCTGAGACGGGGGGGGGGGGGGGTCATGTAACCCATCTTTTTCCCCCATTTAAGGATGTTGGATTTGGTAGAGCCCAAGTGAAACACCCGGTTCCCCACCCACGAGAGGATCTCCTCAGCCAGGCTCCCACTAGCTGGTTGGGTCAAATGTGCCTCGGGGAGATCAAGTCCCATCTCCCGAGAGGATCTCCTTAGTCAGGCTCCCACTAGCTGGTTGGGTCGAATGTGCCTCGGGGAGATCAAGTCCCACCCCCGAGAGGATCTCCTCAGCCAGGCTCTCACTAGCTGGTTGGGTCGAATGTGCCTCGGGAAGATCAAGTCCCACCCCCGAGAGGATCTCCTCAGCCAGGCTCCCACTAGCTGGTTGGGTCGAATGTGCCTCGGGGAGATCAAGTCCCACCCTCGTGAGGATCTCCTCAGCCAGGCTCTCACTAGCTGGTTGGGTCGAATGTGCCTCGGGGAGATCAAGTCCCACCCCCGAGAGGATCTCCTCAGCCAGGCTCCCACTAGCTGGTTGGGTCGAATGTGCCTCTGGGAGATCAAGCCCCACCCCCGAGAGGATCTCCTCAGCCAGGCTCCCACTAGCTGGTTGGGTCGAATGTGCCTCGGGGAGAGTAAGTCCCACCCCCCGAGAGGATCTCCTCAGCCAGGCTCCCACTAGCTGGTTGGGTCGAATGTGCCTCGGGGGGAGTAAAAGTCCCTTTGCTCCGATGAGAATCCCGTTGACAGGCTCTCACTAGCTGGCAGGGCCGGTGATACCTCTCGTGGATGCTAAGTATTTTTTTACCTGGAGGGGGTCTCTCCACCCAGGCTCCCATAGCTGGCATGGCAGGTTGACCCCTCCGGGGGCTAAGTATTTTTTACCTGGAGGGGGTCTCGCCACCCAGGCTCCCATAGCTGGCATGACAGGTTGACTACCCGGAGAGGCGCACAAGGAAATTGCACTCATCGAATATGTTGGGTTGGATATTTCTTTCCGAGTTTGTGCCAACCTCGAAAAGTGCGGGGATTGTGTACAACCCCGTATTCGCCCCTGTATAGTTTTAAGCTTTTGGACTCTCGGTGGCCAATTTTGGCTCTGGCTTGGAAACATACTAGTAGGGGGAGGAAAAATTCACCTCCCTCCAGTGGCCTCTTTTTTTTGGGGGGGGGGGGGGGGGGGGACAAGTTGGCTGACACCGCCCCGTCCTGATAGGTGCTTGGCGGCCTGGCGGGGGCGAGACCGGCCGGGGGCCGGGGTCTCGCCCCTGTCCCTTCTAGCCTGGCGGCCTGGCGGGGCGAGACCGGCCGGGGGTCGGGGTCTCGCCCCTGCCCCTTCTAGCCTGGCGGCTTGGCGGGGCGAGACCGGCCGGGGGCCGGGGTCTCGCCCCTGCCCCTTCTAGCCTGGCGGCCTGGCGGGGCGAGACCGGCTGGGGGCCGGGGTCTCGCCCCTGCCTCTTCTAGCCTGGCGGCCTAGCGGGGCGAGACCGGTCGGGGGCCGGGGCATCGCCCCTGCCCCTTCTAGCCTGGCGGCCTAGCGGGGCGAGACCGGCCGGGGGCCGGGGTCTCGCCCCTGCCCCTTCTAACCTGGCGGCCTGGCGGGGCGAGACCGGCCGGGGGCCGGGGTCTCGCCCCTGCCCCTTCTAGCCTGGCAGCCTGGCGGGGCGAGACCGGCCGGGGGCCGGGGTCTCGCCCCTGCACCTTCCAGCCTGGCGGCCTGGCAGGGCGAGACCGGTCAGAGGCCGCGGTCTCGCCCTTGCCCCCCCCCTGCGGTTTTACCTTCTTGCCCTCGGGGGGAATTCCCCCTTTACCCCCCGGTGTGGCCGTTTCCTATTGGCCCGAGGCCTTTTAGCCGTGGGGATATTTTGGTCATTTTGGCCCATGGGATTTGGAAAACTATAAATAGACCCCCTTGGGTGCCTTGGAGAGGATCCTTTTCTTAGCTTCCTCCTCCCTTAGCTTCTTCTTGGTAGAGTAGAGAGAGCTCTCCAAGGCGCTCAATCTAGCCCTTTGGTAAGGTAGGGGAAGAGCTTAGGTAGCCTTCCGGGTGTGAGGTGGGACCTCCGTACTAGAGCCGAGGGTCTGTTCATAGTCTCCTAAGTCTCCGGTCCGTGACGTTCTCTCGAGTGTAGTAGGTGTGAGGTCACCCCTTTCAGGGACCCCGAACTCCACAGAGGTCAATTTTGGCTTCAACACTTTTGGTGCGGTGAGCGTGGAGAGTGACCAGCACAGAAGATCTCGAGAGAGTGTCATGACGGGAGGTCAAGGAGGTAGTGATGATCTCGGCGAGCTCCCCAGCCCAGGACCCTTTGTGGGGAGGCAAGAGTTCATGGCCTCTATCCAAGGTATCATGGAGATGTTCAAAGCATTGCTCCTCAGGGTGGCAGCTCCACCCCGACTTCCAGGTAGAGGAAGATATCTTCATTACCTCGCGGGCCTTGGAGGAGAGGAGCTTGAGTTGTTGTTGCTTGAGCTTTCTGAAAGCCTGCTCACACTCTGCGGTCCACTCGAACTTCTGGTTGCCCCAAAGGGTCTTGAAGAACGGAGAGCACTTATCCCCTGCCTTGGACAAGAAACAGTTGAGGCCTGCCAGCCTTCCAGTCAGCCATTGAACTTCCTTCAGATTCCTCGGCGACGCCATCTCCAGAATGGCCTTTACCTTGTCTAGATTAGGTTCCACCCCCCTGGGAGTGAGGAGGTGACCTAGAAATTTTCCCCTTCCTGCACCGAAAACACACTTGGTCGGGTTGAGTCTCATCTTGTACTTCCTCAGGATAGCAAAAGTCTCCTCTAGATCCGTTATGTGATCCGCGACACTTTTACTCTTGATGAGGAGGTCATCCACATAAACCTCCAAGTTCCGCCTCTTCTGCCCCTTGAAGATTTGATCCATCATTCTCTAGTAAGTCGCTCCTACATTCTTGAGCATGAAGGGCATCATCTTGTACCCATAGCAGCCATCGCTGGTTATGAAAGAGACGTCCCGACAGTGGGGGGGATGCATCCGGATCTGGTGATACCCTCAAAAAGCATCAAGAAAACTCATCACAGGAAACCCGACGGCGAAATCAACCAGCGCGTCGATTTGAGGCAATGGGTAGCAATCCTTCGGGCAAGCTTTATTCAACATTGAAAAATCGATACATAGACGGCATCCCCATCCGGGCTTCTTCACCATTACAACATTGGAGACCCAGCCTGGATACTGGATCTCTGAAATAAAACCTGCCTCCAGCAGCTTCTCTACCTCCTCCCTAATCGGCTCGGGGAGCATGGCGGCGCTCTTCCTCTGCTTTTGTCGAACTGGGGCCACCGCAGGATCCAGGTTGAGGAGATGACAAGCAACATCGGCGTCCACCCCTGACATCTCGGCGGCGCTCCACGCGAAGACATCAACGTTGTCCTGCAGGCAGTCGACCATCTCTATCTTCCCTCCAAGCGGTAGGGATCATCCAACCTTCAGCAACCCTAGCTCTCCTCCTCGAGAGATCACCTCCATCTCCTCCACCTCCTTAGCAGCGCACAACCCTTTCTCCTTCTCCAACAACTCTTCCAGCTTCTCCGTGTCACCCATCCAGCTGATGGTGCTGACGGCATTCAAGTAGCACTCCCTGGAAGCCTTGAGATCTCCCATGATCCTGATCTGAACATCTCCGCGGTAGTAATTCCGGCACTGGT
Organism: Platanthera guangdongensis; assembly: GCA_039583875.1. Classification (NCBI taxonomy): domain Eukaryota; kingdom Viridiplantae; phylum Streptophyta; class Magnoliopsida; order Asparagales; family Orchidaceae; genus Platanthera; species Platanthera guangdongensis. The sequence continues at coordinate 270,272,295 of CM077151.1, read as the reverse complement.
GGTATGACGACGGAACGGCCCTGAAGTAGTTGATAAGGGGTCGCCCGAAGATGGCGTTGTAACCACTCGGTGCATCGATGATGATGAAGCGGCATCGGATCGATGTCCCACCGAGCGTAACTAGCAGCTCCACTGCTCCCTCCACCTCTTTCTTCTCTCCTGAGAAGCCAAAGAGCGGTCCATCTGCAGCTTGGACCCGGGATGATTCCACCTAAAGCCCGACGAAGGTTCTTTAGAAAATGAAATTCACCGAGCTACTGTTGTCCGCAAGGATTCGGTCGACGGTGAAGTCCTCGATGGAGGCTTGAATGACCAAGGAATCATGGAAGGGGTTCTCATTCCCCAACATATCTTCCTCCGAGAAGGTGATCTCCTCTAATGGCGGCAGGGTCTGTGACGTCGAGGCGATGTTCTTCCGATAGATCTGATGGAGCCTCCCTTTGCGGGAAGCTCTAAGCCCGGCCCCTCAATTGATCACGCCAACATACCCACCTCCTGGTCCATGTATTACTTCCCCGCGACCTTCTAGGTTGACTCGGTACTCATTCCTCCTCCTCGCCGGAGCTTGGAATGCTACCTGCCCCACCGGGGCCTCCTGCCTCTACTGCTCTCTTTCTGTCGCTCCCGCCTCCAGCCTCCTCCTTGCTTCCCAAAACTTGGGGCAAGCCAAGGTCCTGTGCCTCTCTACCCATTGAATATCGAAGTAGAGTGGAATCTCTGCCTCCTAGCGCATCGCTCGCTGCTCCCTCCAGTGCCGCTTGTTATCTTGGCGAGCGATGGCCATCGTCTCCCTTCTTCCTCCTCCTCGGCCTCCCTCCTGTTGATTTCCTTTCCTCCTCTCTTCCTGGTACTGCTGTCTTGCTGGTCTCCATTGGGGGTGATTCTCTGGATACTGGAATCACCTTTCACCCCTTCCTCCTTCCCGAGCTTCCGCCGACCTTCTCTCTTCCTACCTTTGAGGCATCTCCTGCCTCCTCTCTTCAACCCTCTTGGGTTCTTCCTTCTTCCTTCTCTCCTTTCTCCTTGGTTCTTCCTTCTTCCTCTCCTCTCGCCTCTCCGACATCCTCCTTGACTTCGACCCTGAAGGTCATGCTCCCCTCCTCTCCGTCTCAATCTCCCCATCCAGCCTCGCCAGAAAATCCTTGTTCTTCTCTTCTCCCCAAACAAAAGTGTTCGCCTTCTCTATCATTTCTTTAAAAGATCTCAGGGGATTGGACCCCATCTCCAGACCGAACAATCCTTGATTCAACCCGAACTTCAGGGCCACCATCAAGGTAAAGCTGTCCACTTCCTCCACCTCCAAAATCTCCTTCTGAAAGCGATCGATGTAATGACCCAAACTCTCATGCTGCCCTTGGATGATTTTGAAGAGGGTCTTCACTTCCTTCTTCCTCTTCTTCGATGTCGCGAACCTCGCCATAATGCCCCGACGCAGATCTGAGAAGTAGTACACGGACCCTGCCGGTAGTTGATTATGGAACCAATCCCTAGCGTTCCCCTTGAGGGTGATGGAGAAGAACCTGCACTTGAAGGCGCCAGACATGTTGCGGATGGAGATGACGTCTTCAAACCACTGGAGGTGTCTGACATGGTTGTCTCTGCCGGAGTAGCAAGTGAGAACGGGTTCCCTGAACCCTTCTGGAATTGGAGCGGCGAGGATCTCGTCACAGAAGGGTCTCCTCCCTCTCTGGCGGTGACGAGTTTCATCCTCGCTGGAGACGTCGTACTCGCCATAGTGCCGAGTATCCCTACATCTCGCCGGTGACATTGGATCCCGAAAACGAACCCCTTGGCTACTCGTCGTGTAATGTCGCGACTGCATCGGTCGCTCTTCCCTTGCCCAAGCAGGCTCCTTTCCAGCTCGCCGTGGCGGCGCTTCCTCTTCTAGCGGTGTCAGGAGATGGGGAGAAGTCGCCGTGACCTCTGGGCGCTGAGCAAACCCGGCAAGAATAGTTTGCTCAATCTTCTTCGCAAACTCTTCAAATGCGGCCACTGCTACAAACTCACCACCTCGTGCGGCGTCTCCTCCTACTGCCGAGTTACTAACCAACTCTCCTTGCTCGCCACCAATGGCCATCTCACTCAACTTCCAAACTTTCCTCCTTGGCTGCGATCCACGCTCACCGCACCAAGTGTTGAAGCCAGGAAACATCCCAATCTCAGAATTTGGACCAAAGCCGCCTAAGGTTACTGGCTCAGAAGCTAGATCAGACGGCTAGGGTGACTAGAACGAAGAATCAGGTCAAACAGAACCACAGATGTTGCGGCAGGAAGGTCCCACCACGTACCCGAATGCTCGAAAGGAGCAGCCCATTCTCAACTAAAGATGACCGAACTGGGTACGAGGGAAGATAGCTGGCGAAGTCGCAAGGTCGCAACTTGCTCTCCAAAGAAAAGGAATCCAAAGACTCAGCTAGTATCGCGAAAATGAAGCGCGCGAGTATCCTGCCGAGGATTTCAAGTGCCTCACCTCGTACCCCTGGGGTCCTATTTAAAGGCAAATCCAAGGAGGGGGGGGGGGCATATTTATACCCCACCCCCGGGCGACTAGGAGACTTCCGGAGGAACTCGCACGGGCTGGGCGAGTATCTCGCCTAGTCGCCTACCTGGTGAGTATGCGAGGAGAGCTCGCCTATACTCGCCCAGGCCTTCCACGATCTTGTATATATTCTGTCTTTGACTTGTTGACCTTGACTTCTGCTGACCTGACTGTGGTAGGACCCACTCTCGACGAATACGGGTTGTACATGCTGGTCTTTCGCCCAACATTTATTCCATGTGAGACATTTGAGCCCAACAATTACTTATTGATGGGGCTCAATGCAGAGCATTTAAATGCTTGTATAAACGGGCCTATTGCCCGAGCGGGCCTTGCCTTGGCTCGGGCTTGCCACTAGGCCAAACCTTGGCTATATAAGAGAGCTTTTTGAGCTCTCTTAATTAGGCTTGGCCGGGGCTTAATCGGGCAAAGACTCAATTCGAGCAATGAGACACTGGATAAATTTGCACCTCTACTCCCAATATGGAAATTTTGCATGCGTGTACTGTCGCATCATTCTATTGTATGGAGTCCACATCTACACGCAAAAATATATATTTCTTTTAGAAAACTCACTGTTTTTTATTTACGCATTCTCATTCAGGGCCGAGCTAGCTAGCAGCCAATTGTTCATTACGCAGCATGCATGCGTGCATGCGTGCATGCCTTGCTGAAAAGGGTGGCATACATGCATGGATGCATGCAGGCGCGAGAAATTAGAAGTGACTTTCCCTTTAATTATGCATGGGCGATGCAGCAGCTATATATCCAATGGCTGCGAGTGCATCACATCTCGCGCAGAGATGCATGCGTGCACATCTCAGATCACGATGTGATGCACTTGCAACTGTTGGATTGTGCACTGCACCGTAAAGCGCAACCCATCCCCCAAAAGTGAAGTTGATTTCATGGGGACGAATATATATGACTTTGCATGATCAGCTTAATTATATATTTGTGCTGATTAGCCACGCTGCATGCCGGATATCCTTGGCACGATTTCCCAGCCGATTTTATTCACTTTTGCCTAAACAAATCCCAGCCGCTCTTTTCAAATCCCTCCTTTTGCTTTTGCTTTTATAAAGCAGCAGCAGCATGCATGCATGAGCATGGGCTCTCTGAATTGAAGAACTACTGGGATTTCTGCCTCTTTCTGGGGCTTTGAATCCATTTGGTTGGCCTGGCCAAATTTAATATTTGAAAGCTTTTAAATTTTTTTTTTTTTTTTAATCAAAATCTCTGCATCACCGTGTCAAACCCAGCCAAAAATCTTGAGTAATATCTTTAATATGCCTTGTTTGGCAGGGCGTTTGGAGCAGGCTTTTGAGGCAAACGCCACCGCAATTCCGCAAACCAAATGGCGCCCGGCGGTGACGTTTGCCGTGTCTGCTCTCACCAGGCTATAACTATAAGAAATGGAGCAAAACGGTACATTTCGATCAATTACCAACCCTCCTCCAGTTCCAACGATGGCCCTTCTCCTCCCATCCCGGTCTCCTCCCACCGCGCCAAACGAGGCCTTAAATCATCCCTTTAATGGATGAGATGCAGTTTTATTCTTCGGGATTTCTAGATAGATACCTAAAATTAGAGTGTATGAGGATAATCATTTTGATTTAAAATATGTTAAGTTGCAAATCTTGTGGTTAATCATTTTGATTCAAAGGAGGTGCATTAATGAAATTATTTAAATTCTTCACGTCAAAATTTAAGAAGAAATTGATGGCTTTGTGATGATTCAAAATTCTACGAGTATGTTTGTTGCGGAGTTATGAAATATGCGTTTGACAGGACAATGGTTATGATGGTCATCATAAAATAAATTAAATTTTTAACAAAAAATGGATGGAATTCCTTTGGTGAGGTAGGGCATTCACGAACGAAGATTCACAGCCACCGAGTTCTCACCGTCGTGCCAAACTGACCCTAGATATCATAAGTTTCTTTTCAAAGTAAGTGGGGAAATTTTGTTGGAAACTTCGCGGTTAAATTTGCACAAGCGTGTGTATTTCTTGGATAGTTTACCTGTTGTGTGGGAACTGCTCCGTTTGGCATGACGGTGGCGTTCGTGAACACGATGGTTATGAACCGTCATCCGTGGACCTCCGACCTCATCTAAGGAAATTCATTTATTTTTATGTTCAAATTAAATTAGTTTTATTTTTATAGTGGTGGTCATAACTACTATTTTGTCAAACATGCATTTTATGATTGACGTTTTTTGTCCGAACTCACTGGAACAAAAACACGCCAAACAGAGCCTTATATCTCCTTTGAGAGAGTTTTTTTCCTCTTTGTTTTTTTGTAAAACTTCACCGTTTATAATATTTTTTTTTTTTTGTACATCATCTAAAAGGTGTTATTTTACCATTTCAAAAATTCGTCAGTGTATAAAACAAACATAATATTATAAACGACAACATTTTCTAGAAAACAAAAAGAAAACAATGCAGAACACCGTTTATAATGTTTTGAATGCATGCATGCCCTCAAAATATATTATTAAAACAAATTTAAAAAACAATGAAATTTGTTAGGAAATTAAGAATAAAGATAAAACAATTATATTTATAACACTCATAATTAAAATTTTAATCCATTATAAGGAGGTCAAAATTGTCTATTTGCAGATCAAAATCGTCTCTCTGCACATAATATTATTATTCGCAGATCAATGCAAAAAATGAAAAACAGAATATTAATTACAAGTACTCTAACTTAGCTCATAAATTATTGAATTTTCTTAATCCAATTACTTAGAAATCTCAAACATAAAAGATTAACTATTATAGGCACAAATAAAACCTTAATAAGTTTGTGAAAAAATAACAATAAAATAAATTATAATAGCAAAAGAAATTGAAAGAGCTCGGGTAATATTTTATCACTACAAGAAAAATCTTGATTAGCAAGCAGTAAAATTCCTTGCTAATTACCAGAATTCGCAAGATATTATATCCTAGCTAATATGGTCCTAGCTAATTTTAGCTACGAATTTATTTCTTGCAAATTTGCAAGGATTTTTTAGCAAGATATTATATCCTTCCTAAATTACCAAGGAGGACTACATTCCTTGCTAATGTTTTGTACCTATTTTATTGAATTAAAATAATATTTATATATAAACCAACAAAAATAATCTTAAAAGATGTGCTTGATGAGAATCGAACTCCAAACCTCCCATATACAATAAGGGCGTTTATATTGGCAGCCCAGCTTTCGATATTGGCAGCCCAGAAAATAAGGAAAAACATACATAATATGACCGCTAATAGCAGCCCAAAATGCAGAACACGCGACTTTTAAAAATAGGTCTACTATATGACATTTTTAGAAAAAGTGTTCAACATGAAAGTTGTAGATCTCGTCGAGATCTACAACTTTTATGTGAACACTTTTTCTAAAAATATCATATAGTCGGCCTATTTCAAAAGGCGCGGAACCCGGGCGGAAATATGCTATTTCCGCCCGTGTTCCGCGCCTTTTGAAATAGGCCGACTATATGACATTTTTAGAAAAGTGTTCAACATAAAAGTTGTAGATCTCGACGAGATCTACAACTTTCATGTTGAACACTTTTTCTAAAAATGTCTATTTAAAAATTTATTGTTTGGGCTGTCAGTATCCATCGGGCGTGCCAATAACCATATTTTAGGCTGCCATTATAATTGGGCTGCCAATATCGATATACGGGCTGCCAATATAAACGCCCTACAATAACTTATGGTTAACCAACTCACCAACAAAAACTTATTTATTCTAAGAATACGTTAATTATATATAAATATACAGACATATAAAAAAAACATTTATACATATTTAAATATATGTATATAATTATTTATATATACGTGCATATATATATATATATATATAATTTATACAAATATATGATTATTTCATTATATACGTTTATATATGTATATAAATAATTTATAAATATATATGTAATAAAAATATATATTTTATAACAGTGGAATAAGAAAATTTAAAATTCTTTTTTTTAATTAAGGCTTCATTTGGAAAGGCGTTTTCACGTCGGTGCGGGAACAGAAGCCACCGCATGGCGGGAAAACAAACGGGCAGCGTCTGCTCTCGGAGCGCCAGAAGAACGAATCGAAAACTCTCAGTTTGGAATCCCTGCCTCCCGTCCAGCTCCGAACGGCGACGACGTTTTCACCCGCTCGTCTGCTCTTGCCGGACCAAATGAAGTCTAAGAGAGATAAAATTTTTCAAAGAAAATAATTTTGTATCTGTATAAATATTCTGCAACAAAAAAATTAGTAGTTATTTTGCAACAAAAAATTTGCTATGAAAAATTTTGTTGCTATTTTAGCAACGAAAATTTTGCAACAAAAAAAATTGTTGCTATTTTAGCAACAAGCAAATCGCTTGCTATTTTGGTACGTAAAATTAAAAAGTATATTTCTAGCTAAATTTGATGCTAATTAGGAAGGATTATCAAGCCTTACTAATTTCCCTTCCTAAATCATGTTTTCTTGCAGTGTATTCTTTAAATTATTAGTTAGAAATTTGATTTGTGAATTTATCATAATTAGTTCAAATAAATAATTAGAAATTTAATTTACAAATTTAAAAGAGGCTGCCAATATAAACGTCCAAAAAAAATTATTCTCCATATAATAATTTACTATAAATTCCTTAATTAGGTACTTGGGCTTTGTTTGGCGCGGCATTTGGACCCGTCATTTGCGGCAAACGCAGCCGCACGGCGGATAATCAAATGTCCGGCGGCAGCAAACGGCGGCAGCGTTTGCTGCGTTTCCTCCCACCGGGCCATAGAAAAAGAAGAAAAAACTTTAGTTTCGATCGGCAGCCGCCCCCATTCAGCTCGATCAGTGTTTCTGTCTTCTCCCGCCCAGTCTCCTTCCACCTAATCAAACGAAGCCTAAATTATATGCGTTAATTCTTCATTTTTTTAATTATTTTAATGAAGTTGGAAATGTTCATATAAACAAGTGGCTATAATCTAATCCGCTTAAAATTACGGGCGAATCAATGTAGGGCCCAGTACTACATGTGCACAGAAACTTTGAATACAAGAACGACATAAATAAACTAAGTTTTCGGAGCCTGGTGAGAGGGCTTCAGTGAGGTAAGATACTAAGTTCTCGAAAGCTTGATGAAAACGCTCCAATAGAGAGTCGGATCCTAGATAAGAGCGCTCTCACGAAAAAGGATGTCAAGTAAGTGAAGCTTTGTGATGCGTTCACGCCAGCATCATCAGAAGCAAGTTCCAGTGTCTTCTCTTGGGCTTACAAAAGCGTTCAAGTGAGCGTCGGGCGCTGTGCATGCTAAAGAGGGAGCGAAGCGAATTCCAAGCGGAGAAACGATCTAAGTCTCACGTTCTCACCGGAAAACCTCAGAGTTCTCTCTAGTCTCTGGTGTTGCTTGTCTTCAAATGAGAGCATGTGGGCTAGCTTTTATAGTTTTTTTGGAGGGATATGCTGGTAATTGTGTCCGGACAGATTTTGAGGTGGCGAATGACGTCGCTACGTTCCAGTCATCTGGATCGTCAATTTTCATGAAATGACGGAAGTACTCTCGGGCAGTCTGGAAAGCCCGCCCAAGGTGCCTGGTGATGGTGGCGACTAGCGGTGTCTGGCAACGACAAAAGGCGGCGTGCCGGCGGCGCGCGCGGGCGTGCTGTCCGTGTGCGCGTTCCTCTTGCGTGGGAGCATGCTTGCCGCTTGTGCGCGAGTTGGCCTTGCTCCTCTTTTGGTGTGTCTTTAGGTGAGCGCGGCTTGATGCGCGTGGCTCGTTTGGTCGGATTGACTCTCATCCATGTTCTTGGTTGAAATCTTCCCATTTAACTTGGAAAATTAAGGTGAAACCCCATCATTGAAATTATTAAAAATGCATGACATTAATATAACATGAGCATATTATTTTTTATGTTGATTAAATTTTTTTTTGATAAATTAATATTTCTTACACACAAATAAAACACCTAGCATTAGCCACAACTTATAATATATACTTTTTTGAATGCGCCGGAGTGCAAACGAGTCTCTTTACATGCAATATTGACTAGGAGAGAATATTGACTTTTAATCATCTAAGAGAGAATTCCATTTATCAACAAATTCAATATCTTGAAACATAAGTTTCAAGAGTTTTATTTTTCTTAGAACTATTTTTTTGTGTGTGTTTTAGAACACATTTTACAGTATCAAAAACACATACGCTCTCGTAGATCAAAACATACACACAACTACGAACATACGCTCGGGCATGCACGTTGAGAATGCATATACTCGACAGACCGGCGATCGATCCGTATGTGCTCCCCTCTAGCAAAGTGGAGCGTATATGTGTGAATAACCGAAAAATAATCTCTCATAAGATGACTAACCTAATAATATCTCGAAGGCATCAAAATAGATTGAGAAATGTTCTTTTGTATTTGGAAGAAGGGATAGGGAGATCTTATGTAAATCTTTGATTAAAAGGTGACCATGCAAGTTGTTAAATCATAATGGAAATACACTCCTATAGCATATCAAGATACACCATTCTTTAATATTTATATATTAGGGTAATAGGGTTAATTATAGAGACATCCCATGTGAGTTTGCATAATGTACCCCTTTATCTTTCGAAACTACTTTGATCTTCCTTTTAAGTTTTATCGTTTATAAAAATAATCCTTTCATTAGAAACTTGGATGAAAAATAATAAAATCAGCCAAATTATTTTATGATTTTTAATTTTATCTTTTGTTATCACTCTACATTGAAACGTGCTACCATTTTCTTTAGAAATATAAATGGAAAATGATCAAATATGTCAAATTATTTTATGATATTTCAATTTGTCATTTCTAATAACCCTACACTGAAAAGAATTTGTTATATTTTATCATTTATAATTAATTTAAAATAAATATAAAAAATAAAATTGAAATATCATAAAATAATTTGACTATTTTATCATTTTTTTCACCCATACTTTTAGAGGAATGGATATTTTTGTAAACTATGGAAATTTAGAGAGAAGACAAAAATAATTTTGAAAGATAAAGGAGTGCAACCTGTAAGACTGTAATTATGCAAACTCAAGGAGAGGTCCTGGTAATTAACCCTATTTTAGCATGTATAATCTAATCTATAGCTATATTAAAAGATCTTAACTATATATAAGGTTTCCTAACTTTGTGTCTAGTTTCAAATAAATCTTTTAATTTTTATTTGCTAAAATAAGGCTTGTTTGGCGTGGTAATATATGGTCACAAACACAGTGGTTATGAACCATCATTTTTGAACGTCTAACCTCACTTAAATATCTTCATCCACACATGTATCATTTTTGAACGTCTAACCTCACTTAAATATCTTCATCCACACATGTATTTTATGATGGTTGTGTTTTTGTTCAAACTCATGAGAGCAACCTCGTGACATTATATTTTATTTCAAATGAGTGACAGGCACTGTGTTCTGCTTCTACAACAAACCGCGATAGTACTTTGATCACGACAGTGCATGTGATAGGCCCCCAATGTCATGCACGACAGTGCTCCGGGCACGACATTTCCCCGGTGTGACGACGCTCCCACTGCTCGCAAACCCGCAAACGCTATACTCCGCCCGCCCCACTTTTTTTCCTTGTGTATAAGTTTGCGAGTTGTAATGAAACCACATTTTCATTACAGGTAAAAGAGTTTGTTTATATGAGTGCATATATTTTAAATTTTTTCAAAAAAAAATACATAAATTTATGAGATTATAAATTTTGTAATAAAATGAGTAGAATTGAAAATATGAATGTTTAGCCGAAAATATGAATGGCGTTGTCGATTCGCTTTTGTGACAATAAATGTTTTGTTGTTGTAATTATCTAATAAAAATAATTATTAATCTTTTGAATATTTTTCTTATTAATTTTTGTTCACACATTTTAATTTTATATCCTTCTATTAGAAATAGACAACAAGACAAGAAGCAATTATTTATTTTTATTTATAAATATTTTGAATAATCAAATTCAAGTAAGATATTTTTAATATATATTTTAAAATAATTTAAAATTTAGTTTTTTTTCTTATTTAATTAAGTTATAGTGATTTCATAATTGTTGAACAAAACTCAAATTACATAAAGAAATTTTTTAGGTGGGTAATAGATTTATATTATGAGAGAATTTTTTATTGTTAATTTATATGAGCGGGCCCTTGAGCACATGCAAGGTCCCAACTTAACGTGGAGGGAATATTGTGTTATTCAGTTTTTATATTAATTTACATATAAAAATACAACTGGTTGAAACCCAACCAAACCCCAAGAATAGTAATGGGTAACCTGTTCTTATTTATTCTGAGCTCCGACTTTTGGCGAAAGACTTTGAAGTAAGAAACAGATCCCGAGTTGTAGTGAGAAGGTCTTGCCGCACACCCGGAAGATCTGAGAGAGCTTCTCTATAACACCCCATTTTTTTTTGTTTAAGGAAGTTGAAGTCTATGAAAGCTACCGCCTGGCGGTAGCCCTTTTTCGACGTGTAGCTTTCGAGTTCGATGTATAGTTTCGTCGAGTGGGTACTTAGCGTCGATTGTTACCGCTGAGTAGCTAACGCCTGACGATAACACTACCGCTGGCGGAAGCGCAACGGCCTGAGGCAGTTAGCGGGCTCTGGAAGTTACCGTGGCGCAGTAGGTACCTACCGCCCGACGATAGTGGATGGAACCAGTTCCGTGGAGGCGATTTATGGGCATCCGATCTTCTTAAAACTTGATCATGTGGCCCAAAAATGTATGTTCGTGAACCCTAAATAGGGCAGATGGGTTCTTTCTTCCCATTTTTCCCTCTTTAGGTTTTGAGAGGTTAGAGTTTGGAGAGAGCTTGAAGGAGGAAGAAGAAGCATCTTCTGCCATTAACAAAGTTTTGGAGCTCCGTTTGTCGATACGAGGCTAGATCTGTGGAGAGGGCATGGAGGTGAGCACGTTCATCAGTGCTTCTACAAGTTTCCATGACGAGAAAAAGACTTTATAAGGTAACGACATTTCTCCTCCCGGTTTTTAGGATGCGTGCATGACATCGATTTCGTTTATGCCTTTATTTGAGTTTTTAGGCACCAGATCTCTCAAATGAGAGTGATTCGGATCGGTATGGTTCAAGATGAACCACCAGGTCAATTGAGTTCGTCCCCAGCATACTTTTGCATTAGAAATCCGCTTCACCACTGGATTAGGCATGGTGGGTGAAGCCGAAATCGCGACATGTGGTCCAATTCGGTGATGTTGTGTTAGGAAAAACATCCAGCTCACGTCAGCCGATCCAAGGGCCGGGAGACATCAGCGACCAAGTCAACAATCAGGAGGAAGTCCAGCCGCAGGATCGCATCAACGGCCCGATCTTTGTTAGAATAACCCCTTTGTAACGTTATTACTGTAACGACTATTTTTATCTTTAAGTATTATAAATATACTGTAGTACTATACTGTTGAAGGAATTAAGAAGGATATTATGTTTTGCTCTGTTCATCTCCCTCTTCCTCCCGTCCCCCTCCTTCTATCCCAGCACATCTGAGGCCTTCTTTCTCCCTATCTCCCCGTCCGTCCTCTTGGTTTTCCGTTCTCCGGCGAAGCCACCGCCACCGTGGTCACGGGATCGCTACATTTTGGTGCTCTCGTTGAGATCCCTCCGATCTCGTGCGTTAAAATGGGCGAAGGACTGCGCTCAATGGCCGACTTCAAGGCATCCCTGCAGGCCGAGCAGACCACACGTTCAACCCAAATGGAGTACCTCCATCGGCGCCTGGTAGACGAACTCGCCCAGCATACCCAGCAGCTCCAGCAACAGTTCACCACTAAATTACAGGCGAAGGAAAACATTCTGGCTCGCCAAATATTGGCATCTAAGGAGGATGCAGCTGACTAGATGTCCGCACTTCGACAAGACCTGCTGCTGCAGTTTACAAACCTACAAAAGTTTATTGGGAAAGGACCTAGCGGGGTTGAACCCCCCGAACGACGCTCCCCAGAATTTTTCCCCGCGCAATCCTCCAACGGAATACTTGGATCTCCTCCCATCGGCCACAAAACCCAGGTAGTTTCTGAACGACCCGGTAATTTAGATATTACTTGCCCTCGTTTTTACGATGGTGACCCCATGGATTGGTTGTATGGGTTACGTCAATACTTTGAATATAATGGAACCCGCACTCAAAATTATCTATTAATAGTCTCTTTCCACCTAGACAAACCAGATTCTAAATGGTACCAAGCCACACTAAAGGACCACCCCGCATTAACTTTTTCGTTATTTGTAGATGCCATCCAAAAACGTTTTGGACCCTCCCTACATGTTAAACCGGCCGGCCGATTAATCAAGTTACAACAAACCACCACGGTCCTTAATTTCAAAACCTAGTTTGAAGAACTCATTACAAAAGTACCAGGACTACATCCCGAGTTCATCTCCGACATGTTTGTCTTGGGTCTTAAAGAGCATATTAGAGGCCCGAGTCAACTTGCCCGTCCAACTGAGATTCATGATGCATACGCCATTGCGCGCATGTATGAAGACTAGCACAACCTAAACTACAAAACCCGACCCCCACCTTTCACAACCCCCCTCCCATCATGCGAGACAACAGCATACCACCAAACACCTTCAGACCCAAATACCCCCTATTAAACGCCTCACACCGGCCGAAATACAAGCCAAACGCGATAAGGGACTGTGTTATAACTGCGACGAATGATATCATGCGGGCCATAGATGCAAAGGGCGAGGAGCTCTACTATATTTAGTTGGCACCGAGGAACCAGAGGATTTTGACGAAATAGACCCCGGTGACCCTCCACCCGACGACGACTTCCCACCCACGATGATTTGTTTACAAACACTTATCGGTGCTCTTCCCAATCACGGGCTACGCATGACCGGTTACATCAACAACAACCCGATACAGTTGTTTATCGATAGTGGCAGCACCCACAATTTCAATTCCCCTAGGATGGCACATTTCCTCAAACTTACGATCTTAACAGTTAAGAAATTTCCTGTCTTTATTGGTAATGGGTCCACTGAATCCTGCCAAGGCAAATGCAAAGACACATCACTGGTCATTCAGACCGTTCACTACAAAGTCCACTTATACGTCCTTGATATTGAGGGCACGGACCTCATATTGGGACAAAGCTGGCTCCGGACACTTGGTCCTGTCACTATGGACTATGACAAGTTCAACTTATCATATTCAAGCATAAAAGGACAAGTGACTCTTGTTGGGCACCACAACGCCTCCTTGACGGGTCAAGTCTCATCATCGCAGTTGATGCGAATGATTGCAGTCAAACCATCCACAATGTGTCTCTTGATCGCCAAGGCGCATCCGACTAACCCCACCCCCAAACACTAGGGAACATAAGCCACACCTTGCCAAGCCCATTCAAAAAGCTACTGGCATCATTCATCGACTTATTTAAAGACCCTATCTGGTTGCCACCCCCACGTGATATCGACTACAAGATCATTTTAACCAATGATGCAGCAGCACCCAATCTACGTCCTTTCTGATACCTGTACCATCAAAAGAACAAAATCGAAAAATTAGTTTCTGAGATGCTTACTCGCGGGCACATCCGACCCAGTACATCCGTTTTTAGCTCACCCGTCCTGTTAGTTAAAAAAAAGATGGCACATGGCAGTTTTGCGTCGATTACAGGACCCTCAACAAAATAACGATCAAGGATAAATTCCCCATCCCAACTATCGATGAACTATTAGATGAGTTATGTTCAGCTCGCTTCTTCTCAAAAATCGACCTACGCTCTGGTTACCATCAAATCCGAATGGACGAACACGACATCCACAAAACCGCTTTTCGAACCCACCAAGGGCATTCCAAATTTCTAGTTATGCCTTTTGGTTTAACAAATGCCCCCATCCACATTCCAAGTGCTAATGAACACCATCTTCCAACCCTTCCTCCAGAAATTTCTCGTGATTTTTTTTGACGACATCCTTATTTATAGTGCGACCAAAGCAGATCATCTAGACCATCTAAGAATGACTTTAGAGATACTCGAGCATCACACGTTATTCATCAAACTCTCCAAGTGTTCGTTTCTAACTACCAAAGTGGAATTCTTAGGACACATCATCCAAGATGGCAGGGTTAGCCCCAATGCGGGCAACATCGAGTCTATCAAACATTTCCCCACACCATCTAACCAAAAACATATTCCGGCTTTTTTAGGGTTAACCGGCTACTACCGGAAATTCATCCGCGACTACGCCAAGATTGCATTCCCGTTAACGGAGCTCTTAAAGAAAAACTCATTCCTTTGGAATAGCGCGGCACAGGAAGCTTTTAATCAATTAAAAGCCAAATTAATCTCCTCCCCCATCCTCACCCTACCCAATTTCAACGAGCCATTTACATTGGAAATGGATGCATCAGGCACGGGGATTGGAGCAGCGCTTAAGCAAACCATGGGCACGATAGCATGTTTTAGAAAAAAACTCTCACCCCTGATGCAAAGGAAATCAACATATATTCGAGAGTTGTAGGCAGTCACCGCCGCAGTCGCAAAATGGCGTCCAATATTTACTTGGCCATCCATTCAACATTTTGACGGATCATCAAAGTCTTCACCACTTACTCACCCAGCAGATCCAGACCCCCCGAGCAACAATGTTTTTATCCAAACTACTAGGCTACGACTTCATCATTCAATATCGAGCGGGAAAGAACAACCAGGCCGCTGGTACACTTTCGCGATTACCCGACATTCCCGCGCATCCGGCCCTCCTAAGCCTTACAAAAATCACTACCCCTATGCTCACCTTATTGGATGGTTTGGACAAAGATTACGACAATGACCCCGTTACCCACCGATTCCTCCAAGAACCACAGGCTCACCCCGACTGGCAAAAAAACGGAGCATACATCACATATAAAACAAAGATATACTTACCCATCACATCCAACATGAAGCATAAACTCATACTTGAGGCTCACTCCAGCTTAGTAGGGGGTCATTCTGGTATCAAAGGCACATTACATAGAATCAAAAATCAATTCTTTTGGTATAATATGAAAGAGGAAGTCACCACATTTATAAAAAATTGTGACCTTTTCTAGAAGGCAAAAGCCTTAAATCACCTTACCTATGGACTTCTCCAACCCTTACCCGCCCCCAACGATTATGGGCAGACCTCGCCATGGACTTCATAACCCACTTACCTAACTCAAAGGGGTACACCATCATTTTAGTCGTGGTAGATCGGTTTTCCAAAGCCGAACACTTTGCACCCCTTCAACAGGCCCCATTGTGACAAATGAGTTTTGGAACTGTGTAGGCAAACTACATGGAATCCCCGAGACAATCATATCCGACCGGGACACCATATTCTTAAGCAATTTCTGGGTCGAACTATTCCGACTTCAAGACACACTCTTAAAGAATAGCTCGTCTTATCATCCCCAAACTGACGGCCTAACTGAACGAGTAAATCGTTGTCTAGGGCAATACTTAAGAATTTTTCTCATGAAGTCCCCACGAAATGGTCCCTTTTTCTCAATCTTGTTGAATATCATTATAATATATCGTATAACTCCTCGACCAATATGACCCCTTTTGAGGTCATGTTCGGTCGACCACCCCCTGGTTTGCTCAATCTCTGTGCAGGAAGTACCGGCAACGAAGCCGTCGAGGAGACAATGCATACACGGGAACAACTACTTCACGGACTAAAAGAGAATCTAGCTAAGTCACAACAGCGTATGAAAGCACAAGCAGACAAGAAGCGCAAAGAACTCAATTGGACAAATGTGATTGGGTGTTGCTCAAATTGCACCCTTATAGGCAACTAACCATGAAATGGCCACAGGGGAGGAAGCTAGGGCTGAAATATTACGGTCCCTATCAAGTCGCAGAGGTCATCGACGAAACAACATATAGATTACTCCTCCCACCATCATCCAAGATACACCCAGTCTTCCATGTTTCCTTGTTGAAACCCTATGCGGGGGACCTTAAAATTCATGTCACTAATCTACCCGAGCTCATCTAGGAGAACAAACCCATGCACCAGCCCATGGCCGTCATCAACACTTGTCGAATCATGCGGCAAGGTCACGAGGTTCCCCAGGCACTCATACAATGGCAGGGACTTCCCACCTCAGACAGCACATGGGAAGATGTAGGCGAGTTACAGGACACCCCCCTACTGCAAGCAGCTATACTACAACAACTGTAGGAAATCGACCCTAGTGCCGACACTCTGGCCTGGGGTACAAAGGGGAGACGGAGTACCAAAACGCCTATACCCGGCGGGCCGAAACCACACCACCTCCCTCCGCAAACATCATGGACACAACAGCAACAACGAACACATCACAAAAATCGGAAGGACATGCTCCAGCTCAGCGCAACACCAGAAGAACACCAGATCCAGCAAAATGAAAATCCAGAGGAGCCAGCTTCACCTTACCAGCCCCGCCCCTCAACCGAAATTGCGACTTACCGCCCTCAGATATCGGTTCCCATCATCATCGCTGCCCTCTCAGATATTTCGGCAGAGACTGAAGAAGGCGTACACAAGGATCCTCCACATCCGCACGGGATGGCGACAATAGATGCTTCGGCAATTTCTCTAGAGCTCATCGCCGACGGGCAGAAGATAGGGTTGAACGCTGAGGACAGTGTTTCTAAAGAGGGTGGTAATGTTAGGAAAAACATCCAGCTTACATCAGGCGATCCAAGGGCCGGGAGACATCAGCTACCAAGTCAACAATCAGGAGGAAGTCCAGCCGCAGGATCGCATCAACGGCCCGATCTTTGTTAGAATAACCCCTTTGTAACGTTATTACTGTAACGACTATTTTTATCTTTAAGTATTATAAATATGCTGTAGTACTGTACCGTTGAATGAATTAAGACGGATATTATGTTTTGCTATGTTCATCTCCCTCTTCCTCCCGTCCCCCTCCTTCTATCCCAGCCCATCTGAGGCCTTCTTTCTCCCCATCTCCCCGTCCGTCCTCTCGGTTTTCCATTCTCCGGCGAAGCCACCGCCACCGTGCTCACGGGATCGCTACATGTTGCTTTATGTGCTTATTAGGGATTTTGCTAAAAATTCGATTGCAGCGAAGTCGCCGTTTTGATTCCCTTAATTTTGTGTGAGAACAAATTGTGGTTTAGGGAGGGAAATGATATGTTTGTTGAATGTGATATAGAGGCATAGTTTTGTCTTTGTGGTCGGCCGGCTTATTCCGTGATATTGTGATTCACGTGTGGAGGGTGTCCCGGCAAGACAAGTTGTTGGGTAATGTATCCACAATTACCTGGATTTGAGGAAGCCACATGTCAAGCTAAGATGAATTCACAATGTATTTGATGAAACCTTTTAAATTGTGCTTGCAGTTATTCCACGCTAAGTGCACTCCAATGTCAGGGTGCAGTAGGTCAATATACACGGGTCTGCACGACATAATCCCTCGTTGAGCAGATCAGTGTGTTGGCCTACGTGTACTCTCTCTATTGGAGTGTACTTATTTTCAAGTACAGGGCGATGATAATGCAAGAGCAGACAAGGAGCAAGGATGAGTCAAAGAGCAGCTCATAGGCGGAAAGACGAAAAATCATCCAAGTATTATTCGACGAGAATCACCAAGTGATTCTCGCCGATTCGGTGAGAATCACTATCGTCGAGAATCATTGGTTGCTTCTCGCCGTCTCTATCCGGCTACATCAAAGCGTGCAAATCTGGCGCTAAGTCATAATCGTCGAGAATCATCAAGTGATTCGGCGAGAATCACTAGTGATTCTCGCCGAATCGTCGAGAATCACCGGCTGATTCTCGCCGACTCGTCGAGAATCACCTTCGATTCTCGCCGAATTTGACTTGGGAAATTTTCTGGATACCACTGGACCGGATCAAATGTTAAGGCTCTGTTTTGAACCGAAATTAGGGTTTCTTCAAGTGGGACCCATAACGGTCATAAAGGAGTATTCTACCGTATAAATACACGCATATTTTGAACTGTAAAAACACACAGAAAAAAAATACACGAGCCGCCGACGTGACCTAGATCGCGATACCTGCTCCGTCGTCGTCGCCGCTCGTGCTAGTCGATCGCCGGCCGTTTGATCGTGGTTTCTTCCAGATCTTCCGGCGACAGAAGTTCTGCAAAGCACAGCATCTCACGCGTCTAACCAGAGATCCCTTGTCTCTTGATTCGTTGATCGGGAAAACCTTCCCCTTCCGAATCGATCGAGACGATCGATCCTAGTGTGACCGTTGGAAGACCTTGCTAGCTTTGCTACGAAGATTGAGTCTCCAAAGTACTGCAGCCACACACCGTTGTCGCCGCCGATTCCGAGAACCGAGCTGCCGCCCTTCTTGCCGCCGCCGATTTCGGGGAGATTCTCTCCAAGAGAGATCTAGGGTTGTGGACTCTTCGTTGACTTCAAGAACACGTCATCGAACGAAGAGGGACACCTTAGTCTCCAAAAGTTGTTTGTATTTCTTATACATTCTAGTTTCATTTTTGTTGTAAAGGAACGTTGGTTCCTAGTTGTAAGGGTTGGGTGCAACCCGTGTTGTGGGAGTGTTGTCTCCTACGTGTGGAAGGGTTCCTTCCGATAGTGCAAGGATTGGCTTTCAATCCTGTTGGTGAAGTGACCGAGTCGTTCCTTGTTGGGAGATAGGTCGAAGGGGGAAAGTGGATGTACCCAAATCGGGGAACCACTATAAATTGCTTGTGTACTTTCTTTGCTGTGCTGTTTTGTTTTCTTGTGCAGGTACAATTTTAATTCCGCAAAAATGCTGCACGTCACCTATTCCCCCCCCCCCCCCCCCCCCCATAGGTGAAGGTAGTTGACACTCGGTGGACTTTCAAGTGGTATCAGAGGGAGGTTGCTCATCAAAAAGGTTAACACCTTGAGTAGAATCCTGCCACCAGTGTCAAAAGCATGGAGCTGGATCATGGGATCTCTCCACTAAGACTTCCCACGTGCACTAAGGAGTATTATCCCGTCTGGAAGATGAGAGTATCCTATTACCTGGAGGCTATCGATGCTCGAGCATCTCTCATCTTAGAAGAGGGTCCTTTCATTCCTATGAAGACCTCCGGCTCTGGAAAGGATATCCCAATCCCCAAGTATATTACTGAGATGTCGGAGACTGAACTCTCATTATTTAATCTGGACAAGATGATTCGTCAGATCATCATAGATGTCTGGTCTGGACCTTCTCGATCTAGATTGGAAAAATGTGGGACGGCCAAATCTATGTGGGTAACCATCTCAGAGCTGATGGGGGATCAAAGAAAGCAGGGATCTGCTGTCAGCAAGAGGATGAAGCCTATGTGGGGGTCCTCGCCTCTGAAGATGAAGGCAAGGATCAATCGGACAACATCAGGTCTCTGGTGTCCTTGTCAGAGACTGAAGAAGAAATTGAGGAAAGCAGTTCTGATGAGGCTGACACAACGGTCTCGGGCGCTAGTGACAATAACTCTGAAGAGCAGGTAACTTCTTCATCTTGCCCCTTCTCTCTTGAAGTTCCTGAAGACAGGAATTATCAGCCTTCAGAAAATTCTGATTCCCTGAAGAGAGCCCTTCAGAAAAGCAACCTACTTGTTGAGGAGAAAGCTCAGGAGATTGCACGGCTGAAGATCTTGTTGGTTCTCCAATCGACATCCAACAAGGTCAAGGACTCTAAAATCTCAGATCTAGAGAGTAGTCTAGAGAATGAGAAAAGGATAGTATCCAACTTTTCCAAGGTTGATGCTATGAAGAGAAAGGAAGAAAATGGGTGGATCTCCCGAATTATCAATTCTTGGAGAAATGGGGAAACAGTATTCAGACCCCCCCCCCACTCCAGACAGGAAGGGTACTCATCATGCCTTCAGGTATGATCACAGGAACAATCGTGGTCACTACAAGGGTGATCTGTCCTCATGTGGAGACACCCATAGTGCAAGGGCTGTCATGGCCACCCATGAGAGAATACCAAAGGCTCATTCTGAGCCCTTTGTATTCTCGGCCACTGCCCCAACTCGGCATGAATCTGCTGGTATCAGCTCTCAGAACGCTTCTCACCACCCGAGGACACAGGAAAGGGAGGTTAGAAGTCATGCAGTAAGTTCTCATGGGGATTCTGGAAGGGTGCTGACTGAAAGGAAGGCACCACCTCCCAGGCCTCATGACGCTCGCTACATGCATTCCTTCCAACCTTCCAAGTGTCACAGTGGAAGAGGAAATTTTGGGAGCAGATCCGGATCTATCCCGTTTGGACCTAGGATCATGACTACCTCAGTCACTGGATCAGGTCAGAAACGAGGTACAACATTCACACGTGTTGGTGCTGTGGCAAGGTGGGACACTTTGCCATAGACTGTTGGCACAACCCCTCTGTGTCAAGGGCAAGGGTCTATCCACATCTTCTGGGCAGAGGTAGTCTTCCTGACAGGATTTCTGAGGGAAGGCATTCGAGTTTTCATGCTAACAAGAACCTAGGACCCAAAATGTATTGGGTTCCTAAGGTAAGGTACCTCTCTTTTGCAGGGTAGTCTAGGTTCCCATAAATATGATGGGAACTAGACAGAAGATGTTTCAAGACTGAATTGGAACAAATGTCTGGAATAACAGAAGTACTATCTACAATGGTATACTCACATTGAACACCTGGTATGCCTCAACCAGAGGGGGTAAATGATAAATCTCATAATCCCAGGTATTTTTGATCAGCTCAAATACTTGAGTCATATTGTATCGACATTTACATATATATATATATATATATATATATATATATATATATATATATATATATATATATATATATATATATATATATACACATATATGTGTGTACACCTAAGGAAAGGTTAACACTGTAAACATAAACCTTAGATACATTAATAAAGATCTAATCTGTAAATTCACTGGTAGATTCGAGAACAACCATCTACAGGCATAAATCAGTTCACTGAAATTTAAAAAAGATACGTCTTTGGAAATCACTAAAACTTACAATTGACATCAAGAAATGTATGGAAAAACCCCGCTCAAACCCTCAATAAGTTGGTATTAAGAAATATATATATACAGAAGATTTTTAAACCGCCTTAATATCAGAAGATTTCGAGAATCACTAGGGGGACTTGCAAGTGACTCTCTAGAATCCAGCATGCCTCTTAACCCGTGGATTCCTCTTGAAGAATCCCGTCGATTTCGACTTAGACAAACTCCCGCCGATCCCTTGCATTTCGCGTTTCGCACGAAAACCCAGTTAAAACCCAGTTAAAACCCGTCGATATCGCGCAGAAATCCCGCCGACCCTTCATATTCCTCATTTCCGTCGAAGTGGTTCATTTCCGTCGATATCCTGCAAGAATCCGCCGCTCCTTCCGACGATATCCTGGAAGAATCCTGCCGCTCCTTCCGACGACATCCTGCAGGAATCCCGCAGCCCCTTCCGTCGACATCCCGCAGGAATCCCACAATTTCTTTCGTTAATATCCCGCAGGCAACTCGCAGATTCTTCCTTCCGTGGATCACTCCTCTCTCGTCCAGGGATTTCTCCGCGGTTTCGATCAAACCAAGTCACGAGCGCCTACCGGTTTTCTGTCGTCTCCGTCGACTCTCACCGTCTACGCTTTTGGGTAACCACATCCTCACCCTTACTGGGACTTTAACGTTAGTGTCGCTTCTCTCTTGATTTCTGATTAGGCGTAGAATTGGGATTCCCTCCCTAGGTTTGCAATGGCTCCAAGGACAACCGCCGGCCTGGTCACTGGATGTGAGTTGGTTCGAACAGGGTTCTCACATGCTTCGGATGAAGTCAGAAACATCATCATCATGCTTGAAGAGGCTGGACTCTCTTTCATACTGGAGCACCCCTGCAAAATCTTGGACAAGGAAGTGATGGAGTTCTTCGCAACCGCCAAACTACGGAATGAAGACTCTCTCATCAAGAGTAAGGTTGCAGGTGCAAGGATCAAGGATCAAGATGTCTGCAAGCAAGCTGACCCAATACTTGCAGCACACTAGTTCTGAGCACGAGGATTATCTGGAGGAACAGGATAAAACCAGGACATTATTATTCTGTGGACTCGCTCGAGGAACCAGATCGATAAAGCGAAAGGAAATGAATGAGGAGGTGAAACTTCTGTCAGACATCATTGAGAAAGTACTCATATGCAAACCGGGCTCACATGACCACATCTCTGCGGACATGTTCAAGATCCTTGTGGCGATTGTCTGCAGAAAGAGATTCAACTGGGGGGCATTGCTTTTTGAGAAGATTAAGGACACTCTCAGATCTCCAAGTTTTGGAAGAATCATCAGCCTATATCTCAATCAGTTAAACGGAGATAGGTTTGACATGAGTAAAGGAGTTCCATTGCATTATTTGAAGAAAATGGACTCCAGCGTATTTGACAGATGGGAGAGACGCATCGGGTAGGCTGCCATGGTAGAACAACAAGAAGAATCTCCTGCCGAGGACGGAACTGTAGCTGATTCCTTAGTTATCCCTAGTGAAATTCCTGATGCACTGACTGCAGGAATTGAGGGGGAGCCTCTACCCGCTTCTGCTAATATCATATCTGGCATCTCTCAGATAGCTAGAGATGCAGTTGCGGATATACAAGAAGAAAGTGAAGCTGTGATGGAAAATGAGGCGGCCCTGAACGTGCATGATCTAGGAGCCAAAGGTAATGTAGAGGAAAATGATGAGGGAGGTTTGGAAGATGATGCAGCTGAGAATGATTTCATGGATGATGAGGATGAGGAAGAAGGAAATGTGAGACAGGAAGTATTGGAGCCTCAGGACATCACTGAAGTTCCATCTGACAAGCAAGCTCCTGAGATCGTTCCTGAGAACATTAGTGCAACAGTGGAGGGGGAGTCCTCTCAGCAGAGACTGTTAAGTACTTTCGAGAAATCTACTAAGGCTGCAAGTATTCCCCCCTTAGAGACTGTGCTAGTGTCCAGCTCTACAAGTTCATGTGCTGAAGAGCAAGGCCAAGGAATGCCTCAGGATCATCCACTACGAGCTAATCTAGCTAATCACACGGTGAATGTTATTCAAGGTATCGTGGATGAGCTCAAAGCATCTTTTGAGAAAGCTCAAAATAAAATGTTAAAAAGAATTAAGAAATCTGAGAATCTCATGCTCAAGAACGTTGTGGAAATCAATCACAAACTGGATTTGATGGAAAAGAAGTTTGAAGACAAGTATACAGCAGCCGACCAAGCTGTAACTCTTCTTATGGACGGATTGAAAAAGAACACCGATACTCTCGCAGTAGTGAATCAGAATGCTCATGTCGTAGCAAATAACATTCAAAAGTTTGATGGTAATATGGTGACTCTTAACAGCAATCAACAAGCCTTGATTACCGAGTTCTCCAAGACTACAAAGCACATTGATGAGTCACTGCATTCTTATGCAAACTCCATTGCAGTCGAAGCCAAAAAGGGGGAGAAAGAATATACAGCTAAGATGGCCGAGCTTCAAGAAATCATAATCAAAAATTTTGAGCAGTCAAACATATATGTTTATGACAGTTGCTGGTGGATGCTCAAACAAGCGTTAGGCGTTAATATCCTTGAAAATCCTGAGGGTAATCCTGCTCCTGAAAATAATACTGTGGCTGATGAGGGAGCAAGTGCTGAAGAAGTTACTTTAAGTGAAGCTGATGCTCATAGGGCTGCTAGGGCCACCTCCAAGGCAAAACTGATGGCAATGTTTGACCAAGGAGCCCTAGCAAAAGCTAGGGATAAGAGAAAATCTCAAGAAGGGACATCTAAAGAAACGCAAGCTGA
The DNA here is from genome assembly GCA_039583875.1 of Platanthera guangdongensis. Classification (NCBI taxonomy): domain Eukaryota; kingdom Viridiplantae; phylum Streptophyta; class Magnoliopsida; order Asparagales; family Orchidaceae; genus Platanthera; species Platanthera guangdongensis. Next base: position 270,247,951 of record CM077151.1, on the reverse strand, counting down.
AAAGAGAATCAGATTGAAGGAGGATGAAGTAAGGAACGAAAGGTGGAGTCCGGTATCAAAGAGTATTATCTTGGACATGTTCTGGCTACAAGAAAAAAGGGAAATCAATCGGAACGACGTATACAACCAGCATGAGTGGGAGCTGCACAAGACATATGAAGCTAAACGGAACATCTTCTTCAGGACCAACACTGTGGCAGATAAAGCTCCTCCTCCTAGATACTATCCAAAGCCCAAAGAGTACGTTGAGAGGCAAAGAAAGAAGTTTTTGGCTCAAAAACACAAGGATGACCTAGCCAAGGAGCAATAGACAAAAATTTATAGCTTGTCATTGTCTCATGAACACTTTTATCTTTTCTTATTGTTATATGAACAATCTTGGGAATATATATATATATATTTATATGTATATGAATTTATGATTGACTCAAGCTTTGATCTGTTTGCCTCTATTTCCTTGTGCCGTATCTTTAAATTCTATATGATGTATATATTATCTGGATGGTGGTATTCATCTTAGCTAGTAGGATTTTGGCTTCGTCAAATAGGGGGAGATTGTTGGATAATGTATCCACAATTACCTGGATTTGAGGAAGCCACCTGTCAAGCTAAGATGAATTCACAATGTATTTGATGAAACCTTTTAAGTTGTGCTTGCAGTTATTCCATGCTAAGTGCACTCCAATGTCAGGGTGCAGTAGGTCAATATACACGGGTCTGCACGACGTAATCCCTCGTTGAGCAGATCAGTGTGTTGGCCTACGTGTACTCTCTCTATTGGAGTGTACTTATTTTCAAGTACAGGGCGATGATAATGCAAGAGCAGACAAGGAGCAAGGATGAGTCAAAGAGCAGCTCATAGGCGGAAAGACGAAAAATCATCCAAGTATTATTCGACGAGAATCACCAAGATATTCTCGCCGATTCGGTGAGAATCACTAGTGATTCTCGCCAGTGATTCTCGCCGAATCATCGAGAATCACTGGTTGATTCTCGCCGTCTCTATCCGGCTACATCAAAGCGTGCAAATCTGGCGCTAAGTCATAATCGTCGAGAATCATCAAGTGATTCGGCGAGAATCACTAGTGATTCTCGCCGAATCGTCGAGAATCACCGGCTGATTCTCGCCGACTCGTCGAGAATCACCTTCGATTCTCGCCGAATTTGACTTGGGCAATTTTCTGGATACCACTGGACCGGATCAAATGTTAAGGCTCTGTTTTGAACCGGAATTAGGGTTTCTTCAAGTGGGACCCATAACGGTCATAAAGGAGTATTCTACCGTATAAATACACGCGTATTTTGAACTGTAAAAACACACAGAAAAAAAAATACACGAGCCGCCGACGTGACCTAGATCGCGATACCTCCTCCGCCGCCGTCGCCGCTCGTGCTAGTCGATCGCCGGCCGTTTGATCGTGGTTTCTTCCAGATATTCCGGCGACAGAAGCTCTGCAAAGCACAGCGTCTCACGCGTCTAACCAGAGATCCCTTGTCTCTTGATTCGTTGATCGGGAAAACCTTCCCCTTCCGAATCGATCGAGACGATCGATCCTAGTGTGACCGTTGGAAGACCATGCTAGCTTTGCTACGAAGATTGAGTCTCCAAAGTACTGCAGCCACACACCGTTGTCGCCGCCGATTCCGAGAACCGAGCTGTCGCCCTTCTTGCCGCCGCCGATTTCGGGGAGATTCTCTCCAAGAGAGATCTAGGGTTGTGGACTCTTCGTTGACTTCAAGAACACGTCATCGAACGAAGAGGGACACCTTAGTCTCCAAAAGTTGTTTGTATTTCTTATACATTCTAGTTTCATTTTTGTTGTAAAGGAACGTTGGTTCCTAGTTGTAAGGGTTGGGTGCAACCCGTGTTGTGGGAGTGTTGTCTCCTACGTGTGGAAGGGTTCCTTCCTATAGTGCAAGGATTGGTTTTCAATCCTGTTGGTGAAGTGACTGAGTCGTCCCTTGTTGGGAGATAGGTCGAAGGGGGAAAGTGGATGTACACAAATCGGGCAACCACTATAAATTGCTTGTGTACTTTCTTTGCTGTGCTGTTTTGTTTTCTTGTGCAGGTACAATTTTAATTCCGCAAAAACGCTGCACGTCACCTATTCCCCCCCCCCATAGGTGAAGGTAGTTGACACTCGGTGGACTTTCACAAGTTCCCTCATGTGAAAACTGACAAGGACGCCAAGCTTTTGGACAAGCCCGAGAGATGAAGTCCACGAGCGGGCAAGGTCAAACAAGGGTTCTTAGCATCATTTGTGCTTAAATTGGTAAAATTAGCAAGAACTGTGGAGTTGATGGACATCCCGATGGTGTTGTGATCCATGTGTGGGTGGGTCTCAGTGAGAGTTCTTGACCATGGGCTTGTATGCCTTTGGGGAAAGAGATTACCCGTGTTTATGATGATTGTGATGTGATGATTTGTGTTGGTGTGTTAGAACTATACGCGTTATAGGGTGCCTTGGATGAAACCCAAGTTTGCATACATATTGTATTGTCGGCTCCCTTCTATTTACATGCTCAACATAGAAACATGTTTGATGCTTGAGACCTCAAATTCTATTACTTTCTATGTTAGTTTATATTTTATTAAATGCATACAAAGTGCTGACCTGCAGGATGATGGAGTGCCCCGGGATCCGCTAGTGATGGCCGGGAGGAGGGATGTTAGTGTCACAGTTGAGGCCAACATTTGCTGACCCACGTCACAAGGATCGCAAGATGGAGCAAGCTCGCCGGCCAAAAAAGTCTAAACCTCATGAAGTGTACCCCCTTTTGATATTGCTTGTGTTCTCATGTTATGTTTCTTTCAATGTAATCCAGCTTGCATGTCGAGGTATCATAGGAGTGCTTTGACACGTTATGATGAGTCAACGTGGGGACGTCGGGGTCACGAAAGGAGCCTTCGTCGAGTAGTGCCACTGCTCCGGGTCCCATAAGCATGGGTTTATCCCGAACCGATTTCTGTAGCATGTTAGCAGAGGCAATGGTAGCGGCCTAAGCTGCAGCGGCACCACAGGTTGTGACCCCTATTGTGTAGGTAACGACTCCCGTTACCTCGGATATGACTTCTATAATACCGGGGGAGGGGTCGGACTGCCAGAGCTATTGGCTGAAAGAGCTGTCGTTAGGCAGGGAGACCACTAGATGAAGTATCTGAGTTTCCATCCACCAACGTTCAAGAGAGTTGGCACACCGACTAATGTCAAGAATTGGTTGATAAGGATTCATGAACTCTTGAGGGTGGTAGAGACAACAGAGGATAAACAGTCACATTTTGCGGTCTTCTTGTTAGAAGATGACACAAAGTTGTGGTGGGTGATCCATAGCGGCCAACACTTTCCTGGACGCACCCCATCTATGGATAAGTTTGTAAGTGCCTTTTTGAAGAAGTATATTCCATAGTCGACAAGGCTAGCTCTTTAGAGGAAGTTTCTGTATTTGGTTTAGTGAGACAGGACCATGGATGAGCACGTGAAGGAGTTTACTCGTCTAGGTCGGTATGCAGTAACGACCATGGCTGATGATGAAAAGAGGGGAAACCTCTTATATTATGGGTTGAGAGAAAACTTGAGGCAGCCACTCATCGTTCTAAACAATGCGGGTTTCAATGAGTTGGTTGAAGCCGCTAGAATCCTGAAGAGCGATATGGAGCGGACTCGGCATCGTAAGGGTCATGCAGTAAAGTAGGGAGAAGGAAAGCCTTCTTAATCCCAGTGAAAGTCAGAAGAGAGTAGGTGGAGGAAGAAGCCCCATCCTTTTAGGATAGGGGAGAAGAGCGGTGTTACGTCGGGGGAATCTCGTTTCAAGGAACCGTCAGCGTGCTACAAGTGTGTAAAACTAGGTCACATTGCACAAAATTATACCGAGGGTGGTGCTGAGTCAGAGCCTAGGCAAGAGCAGTCAGTGCATTCCATTCCTAGTTATGTAGACAAAGGGAAGGCGGTGGAGTCCAGTGCTTCACGTATCCCTCCAGTGCAACCAAAAGCCTACAATCTTGGGCAGCAGGAAATGATTTGTTAGCCCGATGTGGTGACAGATATGAAAGTTTAAGTTCATCTGTTAGCTTAAAATCATTTACGATCTTTTATGTTTGTTGTATGTATGCTAGGCTTCATGTTAGTTTCCAGCTGCTCGGCTAAAGTGTTGTTCAATATAGGAGTGTCACACTCCTTTCTCGCGAAAAGCTTTATCCGAAGAATTGGGTTCGAGTCCTTTACGATGGATATAGAGCTTAGGGTGCACATGCCCAATAAATCTTTCATGGTTACCGAGAAGAAAGGGTGCAATGGTTGGAGTATGGGCAAAGTTGACTTCGTGTTGATAGCGACAATCCTGTTGTTAGTCGAGTTTGATGTGATTTTGGGGATAGACTGGCTTTTAGAGCAGTGGGCCAGCATTGACTGCCTATCAAAGATGGTGACCCTGAGGAACAAGGGAAAAGAAGAAGTCAAGTTCGAGGGCCTTAGTAGAGTGGCCTGCTCCTTAAATTCGTCCATGCAGTTGGTGCGTACAGTAAACCGGGGAGGGGTAACATTCGTAGCTTTGTTGGAGGTCTACTCTACAAAGTTGTCAATTAGAGAAGTGTCAGCGGTGACAGTGTTTGAGGATATGTTCCCCGAGGAGCTTCCAGGAGAACCTCCTCAACGGGAGATCGACTTTACGATTGAATTGGTGCTAGTAGTTTGGCCGGTGTCGTGTCCTCCGTTTAGGATGACACCAAAGGAGCTAATCGGGCTTAAAGTACAGCTACAAGAACTGTTGGAGCATGGGTACATTATGCTCGGCTCTTCGTTGTGCAGTACGCCAGTGTTGTTTGTAAAGAAAAAAGATGGCAGTATGTGGTTGTGCATAGACTACTATGATCTGAATAAATGGACTGTCAGGAATAAATATCTGATTTCGTAGATAGATGACTTGTTCGACCAGTTGGTAGGATCGGTGGTGTACTCCACATTGGACCTAAAGTTGGGGTATTACCAGTTGCGTATCAAGGAAGAGGACATACCCAAGACAGTGTTTGGTATGAGGTATAGCTACTTTGAGTTCTTAGCGATGTCGTTCGGTTTGACAAATGCTCCATCGGTGTTCATGGACTTGATGAACCGAGTGTTACAGCAGTGCTTGGATTCATTCGTGGTGGTGTTCATCGATGATATCCTTGTATACTCAAAGTCAGAAGAGGAGCATGAGACTCACTTGAGGATAGTTTTGCAGATTCTGAGGAGAACCAGCTTTACACTAAGTTCTCAAAGTGCGAGTTCTGGTTGGAGAGGGTGGCATTTTTGGGCCATGTGATTAGTGTCGAAGGGGTGGCAGTGAATCCGATGAAAGTTGAAGCCAATAGAGATTGTCTTGTTCTGAGAACTGTGGCGGAGGTCAGAAGTTTCCTTGGACTAGTTGGTTACTACATAAGGTTCGTTGAGAACTTTTTGTGGGTGTCATTGCCCCTCACCTCTCTTACTCATAAGGACCAGAAGTTTGTGTGGACATCGGAGTGTGACCACGTGTTTGAAACCTTGAAGGAAAGATTGATGTCGGCTCTAATCCTAAGTCTCCCTAGGAGAACTGAAGGATTTCAGATTTTCAGTGACGCGTCGGGTTGCGGTTTGGGTTACGTGCGAGTACAACATGACAACGTGATAGCATTTAGTTCGAGGCAATTAAAACCCTATGAGAGGAATTACCCCGTCCATGATTTGGAGTTTGTGGCAGTAATCTTTGCGTTGAAGTTGTGGCGGCACTACGTTTATGGCGCACAAGTGGAGATCTTCACAGATCACAAAAGCGTGAAGTATCACCTGGATCAGAAAGATTTAAATATGCGGCAGCATAGGTGGGTTGGGCTCCTTGGGGACTATGATGTGGCGATTCAATATATATCAGACAAGGCCAATGTGGTGGTTGATGCATTGAGTAGAAAGTATTCCGGGCAAGGGAACTGGATCGAAGCAAAAGACGAGCAGTTGGTGTGAGACTTTGAGTCTCTTGACATTACTTGTGTAGCTAGAGGTGAGTCTAGCGAAGCTTGGTTGAATTGGATAGAGATGCAATGTAATTTTGTCGATCGAATTTAGGAAGCAACCAGTGGGGACAAAGATTTTCAACGGTTGGTGTTGAAAGCTAAGCAAAGTGAAGGTAGTGCTTTGGAGATGGTCGGTGGACTCTTAAGGAGGAATGGAAAGGTGTGTGTTCCGTGTTTTGTTAAGCCCCGTGAGGAGGCGATGTTTGATGCACACTTTACAAAGTACTTCATTCATCCAGGAAGTACAAAGATGTACTTGGATTTGAAGAAATTCTTGTGGTGGCCTAAGATGAAGCGGGATGTTGCCTTGTACGTGAGTCGGTGTCAGACTTGTGTCTTAATGAAAGCTGAGTGTCAAAGACCGGACGGGTTCTTGAAACCTCTTCTTATACCCGAATGGAAATTTGACGACATCTCCATGGACTTTGCGCATGGTTTGCCTCGGTTGCAGCAGGGTAACGATGCGATTTGGGTTGTTGGGGATTGCCTGACCAAGGTGGCTCACTTCATTCTGAATCGGAAGGAGGACAACATGGAGAAGCTCGTGAAATTGTATGTTCGTAACATTATGCGATTGCACATGATTCTAAAGTGCATTGTTAGTGATCGCGATGGACGGTTCACGTCCAAGGATATGAGGTTAGTGTAGAAGAGTCTAGACACAAAGCACAAATTTAATACGACGTTCTTTCCTCGAACCGTTGGTCAAACAGAGAGGACGAATCGTACTCTTGAGGATATGCTCAGAATGTGTACCTTTGATTTTGGGAAGAAGTGGGAAGACCACCTTTTCATGATGGAGTTTGCTTATAACAATAGTTTTCAGGCAAGTACCAAGATAACGCCATACGATGTTTTGTGTGGATGGCGGCGTCGAACACTGATATCTTGGAAAGAAGCGTGAGACACTAATTTTTGGGGAAAAGAAGCAGTGGTTGATACTTGTGAGTTGGTGCGGATGATTAAGGAACGCATGAAAGTTGCTCAGGATCAGCAGACAACATATTTCAATTCGCGCCACAGAAATGTGGAGTTCGTAGTAGGCGACTTGGTCTACTTAAAGATTAAGCCGTTCAAAGACGTTTCACGGATTCAGTGACTCAAGAAGTTGAGTCCGAGGTATTTGGAGTCGTTCGAAGTTATAGAACACATTGGAGAATCAACCTATATGTTGGCATTGTCCGCGAAGCTAAGTGGATTACATGATGTTTTTTATGTCTCAGTGTTGAGGAAAGCTTCGGTGGAGGAAAGTGTCGTGGTCGAATCAGTAACGGTGCGAGTGGAAGACAATTTGAGGACGATAATCCATCCGGTTTGCGTAGAGTATTCAGAGATTTGATAGTTATGAAATAAAGAGGTTAAGCTCATGAAAGTGCGTTGGATTAACTACAGGCGAGAGAAATTCTCCTGGGAGCGCGAGCAAACGATGTGGTAAGACTTCTCGGAATTGTTTGCATCAGGTATGCTTGTTGTTTTCGATAGCATGTTAAACTTCGAGGACGAAATTATTTTAAGGGGGGTGGAGTTGTAACACCCCATTTTTCTTATTTAAGTAATTTGGAGTCTCCGGAAGCTATCGCGCGGCGATAGGTAGCTACCGCTCGGGGGTTATCTTTTTCCGACGTGTAGCTTTAGAGTTCGACATATAGTTTAGTCGAGTGGGTACTTAGCGTCAATTGTTAGTGTTGAGTAGCTAACCCCTGGCGATAACATTATCGTTGGTGGTAGCACAACGACCTGAGGTAGTTAGAGGGCTCTGGAAGTTACCACTGTGTGGTAGGTACCTACCGCCCGACAATAGTGGATGGAACCAGTTCTGTGAAGGCAATTTATAGGTGTCTGATCTTCTTAGAACTTGGCCATGTGGCCTAGAAATGTCCATCTGTGAACCCTAAATCGGACAGATAGGTTCTATCTTCCTATTTTTCCTTCTTTAGGGTTTAAGAGGTTAGAGTTTGGAGAGAGCTTGGAGGAGGAAGAAGTATCTTCTGCCATTAACAAAGCTTTGGAGATCCGTTCGTCGATCTGAGGCTAGATCCGTGGAGAGGGCTTGGAGGTGAACACGTTCATCAGTGCTTCTACAAGTTTCCATGGCGACGAAGAGGCTTCATAAGATAACGACATTTCTCCTCCCAGTTTTCAGGATGCGTGCATGACATCCATTTCGTTTATACCTTTATTTGAGCATTTAGGCACCAGATCTCTCAAATGAGAGGGGTTTGAGTCTCATGGTTCAAGATGAACCACCAGGTCGATTGAGTCTATCACTGATATACTTTTGCATTAGAAATCTGATTTGCTAGCGGATTAGGCATGGTGGGTGAAGCTGAAATCGCGACGGGTCGTCTGATTCAGTGATGTTGCTTGACGTGTATATTAGGGATTTTGCTAGAAATCTGATTGCAGTGAAGAAGCCATTGTGCTTCCCTTAATTTCGTGTGAGAACGAATGGTGGTTTAGGGAAGGAAAGGATATGTTTACTGAATGTAATATGGAGCCATGGATTTATCTTTATGGTCGGCTGGATTACCCCGTGATGTTGTGATTCATGTGTGGAGGGTGTCCTGACAAGACAAGCCCCCTCATGTGTAAACTGACGAGGACTCCAAGCTTTTGTACAAGCCCGGGCGATGAAGCCCACGAGCGGGCAAGTTCAAGCAAGGGTCCTTAGCATCGGTTGTGCTTAATTTGGTAAAATTAGCAAGAACGGTGGAGCTGATTACAAGCCCGATGGTGTTGTGATCCATATGTGGGTGGGGTCTAAGTGAGAGTTCTTGGCCATGGGCTTGTATGCATTTGGGGAAAGAGAGTACCCATTTTTTGATGTGATGATTTGTGATGGTGTGTTAGAACTATACACGCTATAGGGTGTCTTGGGTGAAACCCAAGTTTGTATATAGCTGCATTGTAGGACTCTATATATTTACATACTCAACATAGAAATGTGTTTGATGCTTGAGACACCAAATCCTGTTATTTATATGTTAGTTTATGTTTTATTACACGCATATGAAGTGCTGACCTGCAGGGTAATAGAGTGCCCTGGTGTCCGCTAGGGGCGGCCGGGAGGAGGGTTGTTGGTTGCACAGTTGAGGTCAATCTTTGCTGACCCACGTTACAACAATTTTTTGCATGGCATGGATCGCAAGCTGGAGCAAGCTCGCCGGCCAAAAAGGCCTAAACATCATGAAGTGTACCCCATTTTGATATTTTTTGTGTGTTCTCATGTTATGTTTCTTTCAATGTAATCCGTCTTGCATATCGAGGTAGCCTAGGAGTGCTTTGGGACGTTGTTATGATGAATGTTGTTGTTGTTTTGGACACTTGAATGTTATAAGGCCTTAAGGTCATTTCAGACTTCTATGTAGTTTTGGGCAACTTCTAGTCTTGTTGTTTTGTTTCTGTTGTTCTATTCTCTGAGTTTAGAGATGGGTAGTACTTTTATATCACTTTATAATGCTGATGTTGTGTCGTCTATATGTTGTGGGCCTCAGCCAGACCCATATTATATGGTAATTATAGGAGAGGTGTTACATTCCCCTCCCATGCCAAAGATGAGCTGGGCACCTTAGAGGGCTCTGAACACCAACCAAAGCTAACCTGAGGAGGAAGAAAGCAAGGAAAGGATCCCCTCTAAAGATGCCCTTAAGGGTCTATTTATAGTCTTTCTGACTTGACCTGCAAATAGCGCAATCCCGCCTTTTAGAAATGTTATACGCTGCCCAAATAGATCTGCCAACAGCCAAACTCTGTGTTGAAACCACCCGTCACCACACATCTTCCCAAAACCCCGAGGTAGTAGGAAGGGGGGACGGGGGGTACATAAACACCAAGGACCACCCACTGCAGGCGATGTGGGACTAATCCATCCACGGGATGGCGGGGATATTCCGCCACACGGGGGCCCACCGGGGTCAACACCCAGACCTGGAACGCGATGGGGAAGCCCAAATATGTGGTCTCACACACACCCAATCCCGCTGGACCTTGGTTCTCAACACACCCCCGCAACGGGATGGCTCTGATACCATGTTGAAACCACCCGTCACCACACATGTTCCCAAAACCCCGAGGTAGTAAGAAGGGGGGACGGGGGTACATAAACACCAAGGACCACCCGCTGCAGGCTATGTGGGACTAATCCATCCACGGGATGGCGGGGATATTCCGCCACACGGGGGGCCCACCGAGGTCAACACCCAGACTTGGAACGCGATGGGGAAGCCCAAATATGCGGTCCCACACACACACCCAATCCCGCTGGACCTTGGTTCTCAACACTACGTTGTTTTGAGGGGATATTAGCAGGACAATGGGGGTATTCTGGTAAAAATGCTAGTAGGTGAATCACACTCACTACTTCCACCTGTTCGGGCTTACAAGTGCCTCTAATGAGGCTGACACTCGCATCTGTCTGGAGGCCGTGGTCTCACTTGCTACTCCCTCAACCTAATCCCGAGGCAAATGTGGGCCCGTTTGACTCACTCGCCCCTTTGTGCCCTGGACGCATCGGCCTAAGCGATTTGGGGAGGAGTCAACCACACTTATCACGACCCGCATTTTCACCGCCTTTAAGGTTGTATCAGAGTAAGGAAAAATGTGCGTCATGACGCCACGTCAGCAGTGGATAACTGCGGATGCTGAGGCAAAACTCCTACTTAACATATAAAGAAAGATCTTTAAGTTATTTAGAGTCAAATCCAGTTTAAGTGAAGCAGTTAGCTGTATCCCTCGGCTTAGTGGCTCATCTAGTTCACGAGAATAATATTTATACGCAGCAAAAAATACTTCTTTTACAAGATTAGACATCCTACATGAGTGAAAATGTCCCAAGAGAACAACTCATGGTATGTAAGCTCTAGGTTTATAATATTAGTAAAAATAGCTTTTTACGGTCGCTAAATATAGTGATTTAGAATTTTCAAACATGTAATGCATGAAGTAATAATAGTAATTTTTTATATACTTGAAAATACTTATCATGTAATCCTAGCATAAAACATCTCAGAGAGCAAGTAATCCCAACAGTCAGAAAGAAAACATACTAGCAGCTAGCAAACATCTAAAATCAACTATCCTGTGGGCGTCAACAATCTGACATGAACCCACATAATACAAAAGTATGTCTGAACTAGGTAAAGTAAACTAAAACAACAATCTACCTCGCTACGGCGAGGTAAAGACCATAGCCAACACTGCTGCTCAGAAACTCCAAATCCAGCTCCACTACCAGCTACAGCTCTGATCCTAAGGCATTCCAAAGGCAGAATAACTCAGCAAGAAAGAACAAATGATGACAGAAAAAGTAAGCCAAAGTAAACAAAGGTCAAAGGGGTACCAACCCAAGACCAAAAAATACTGAAATAGAGTACAGTAGTAAAGTACAAAAATCAGAAAGGAACACTTCGTGAATCGTCACGTACAATAAAAGACCCAGATGCACAAAACTATAAGGGGAAAAATCACGATTAAATCATCAGGAAGAATTGCATAACTCTATTAGCCACATGTGGTCAACTCTACCCAAAAAACACGGGCGAGGTGGTCACTCATCCGGACACACCCCCACAGATATAATATCTGTATAACTGCGGGGGAGACTCAAACACTCCACCATTCACCGCAGATGCCCAAACACCCGGTAGAGTTTCACAAGGTACTAATAAAGGGATCAAACATTGTGGCGGTGGTTTCGTCCACTAACACCCGCAACGAAGAAAACCATGGCATAACAAACATTGCAGCGGTGGTTTCATCCACTAACACCCCCAACAAGGAAAATCATGAAATAAATCTCAAGACTTGGTACATCGGATTCTACTAAACATCACTAGATTGGAAACGGTTGATCAACCTTTAGGGAAAGATGCATGACCTTAAATAAATTCTATTTCGTCCAACACGGTAGGATTGGTATAATCATGAATATGATATTATAAGTGAATCATAAGTAAATGATTATAACAAAATCACTAATCAACAAGTCAAAATGAATACAACACTAAATAAGGAAGATTGACAATTACATCAAGATTGGAAGAGGAAGGAAGAGGGAGAAATCATCACTTGCCTTGGTTTGCCGAAAAACTCTCCAAATTGCTCCTTGTCGCAGATCGGGGCTAAAGAAGACGGTAGAAATCGAGATCTGAACAAGAATGACCGAAATAGAAGTTAGGGCCCAAAAACCCTAACGAGAAAACTCAAGAAAAAGGGAAAACTTTACCACGATGTCGTAGCTCTCGTTGAGAGCTATCCGGATCTAAGCTCGGTTTAAGATTTCGAGCACCGGAGCACCGTCGGCGGCCACTGGAAGAATCGCAGAAGAACTTTCTCTCTCTCGCTCACGCCGCTCTGATTTGGGATTTTCGGGAAGGAAGGAGTACGACTTAAATGAAGGAGGGGAAGAAAGAGAAGGTATATATATAGTATTAAAATAATATACCTTTAATAGCCAAATACTTATGAAATCAGACTGAAGTTGGCTGAACCAGAAATTTTCTGAGATGAAGCATAGATTTCTCGAGTACAGAAGGAGATTTTTCGAGAACTGATGAGGACTTCTCGAGAAATGAGGAAAAGCATTTCTCGAGTAGAGGGTATGTATTTCTCGAGTGCAGAAGGAGATTTCTCGGGAACAACAGGACTTCTCGAGAAACAAAAGAAGGATTTCTCGAGTACAGGAGGAGATTTCTCGAGAACAACAGGACTTCTCGAAAATCAGAAGAAGAATTTCTCGAGTACAGGAGGAGATTTCTCGAGAACAACAGGACTCCTCGAGAAACAGAAAAGAGATTTCTCGGGAACAACAAGTCATTTTCTCGAGAACAAAATAGAGCTTTCTCGAGAACAAGACACGGCTTTCTCGAGAACAAGGGCAGATCTCGAGTACTAATAAGGACTTCTCGAGAAGAGACTATGGATTTCTCGAGAAGAGCTCCTAGATAACTCGAGAGCTGAGAGTAGATTTCTCGAGAACAAAAGAGGATTTCTCGAGAATAAACGAGCACTTCTCGAGAGTTTCATGACCTCTCGGGAACAAGTGGAGGGATTTCTCGAGAAGAAGCAAGACTTCCCGGGAACAAAACATCATTTCTCATGAAGAGATATAATGTTCTCGGGAACAGCTCCCGGCCTCTCGAGAAATGAGGCTGGTCATCACGAGTACAAAGCAGGATTTTTCGAGAACTAAGCAGGAAAATATCAGAAATTTCAGATTTGTCTAATATTTCGGGATAAATCGTTGACTCTACGAATTTAGCAGTGAAGACAACTCTAGAATCTGATGCACCATCCTCGAGACATTAACATCCAATGTTTACTATAAGCATACATGTCACAAAATTTAATTCTTCCAACAAGAAATCATTCAATCTCAACAAAACTCCAAAACCTGGTCAAACAGACCCAACAGACGTAAAAGCGCACAAACGGAGTTGCGCCATCAACAAGACGTAAAAAGATAACGCCCTGACATCATAATTATGACTATACCAAATAAAAAAAATCATCGGAAAATCGGGGGTGTTACAGTCACTCCCCCAAAAAGAAGATTCATCCTGAAACTTAACACAACTTCAAAACCAAGCTCAAACAAAAAAATCGAAAACATCCATAAGCATGGAGACATACCAGAAACTAAGGCAAGAGATGCAGATGAGATTCCCTCTGAAAGTGCAACTAGATCTGATATACTCTAGAGGGGGGTGAATAGAGTATATGGTGCTTTAAAAACTTTTACAAACTTTTACAACAATTGTTGTAATATGTGTGAGTAGGGAAGCAAAAATAAATCTAATCACAGCACTAAGCAAAGCAAAACTAAGCACAGAAAAATCAAGGCCAGAAACAAAAATTGAAAACAAGCAAAACCAGAAGACACGAGGAAATATAGTGGTTCCCCAAACTTGGGTACATACACTCTTCTACCACCCTAGGTATGAATCCACTGCAGGATGAGTTGATCAGGTGTCCTGGGCACCAATGAGCTTTTGATAAGGTGCTCAAAAACCAAAGCAGATTTTTTGATCAGGTGTCTTGCCACCAATGAGCTTTTGACAAGGTGCTCAAAAACTAAGTTCAAACTTTTGAAGGGAGTTTGAAAAACCCTTTATAGAGTGGGGGTGAGAGTGTAACGCCCCCTATCCGTCGCATAGCATATAGCAGTAGGTCCGGCCGGGGTCCGACGCCATATACCACAGACAGACCGGGTGGTTACTTATGGAAACCATCCAACCAATCTCAACGTCCAACACAGAGCATTCTAGCGGAAGCAGAGTATATAAGTTGTAAACAAAGAACCCAGCATTAGAGCACGAATGTCCACTAGTACAAAACAGGAATGTTATTATAAAATACTCAAAACAAGCCTTAAGGCCTTACAAAATGTTTCACTTGAATATTACATGATTTACAAACCACGGCACGCAGGCCGGTCATACATGAATAAAGCAATAAACATTTCCATTTGGGCCTTCGAGGGCCGGCTTCGCAAAAAGGGCTTTAGCCCGCTATTGACCGCTTGGTCCAGCTGCACCTGCAAGCAACAAACCACCGCACGGTGGCAAAACAAGGCAACGGTCAGCAATGCTGACCAAATTATAACGATCCCGCCCCCAACTCGGGGCGGCGATGCTCCTTCCCTGCATTTCATTAGCATAAGCGAGCAATGTATATACTTAGCCATTTCATCACAGACGTTGGCTCGCACGGCCACACGCCCCGTGCACTCAGGGCACATTCTCGGTGAACCGGTCGATGTCACGTCAATTAAAGCCATTAACATTCCGGACTCACCACCGCCACTTAGACGGCCAAACCTATGAGCAATTTGTCTTCCTGGCCTGGGTCACGACAATTTAAGTCATTAACCGTCGAAGACCCTACTCTATGCCAACGGTAAGTGCCACGTGCCTTTAGGTCTCTTTAACCGAACGACATAGAACGGGTACGGTTCCATCTAACTCGTGCTCATATCGCAACGACAATTTAAGCCATTTGCACTGGTCAAACTTCCACCGAGTCCCATTTCCATCACAAGTCACATAACCCTGTTATGTTCAAGTTGGCTCTCAAGCCACCAAGTTGGCAAGATCTCGTATCCGCCCAGTTTTCCGGGTGCACCTTTGGGTTAGTCCCCAAGGCTCCCTGCTGCAATCTACCGCGTAGAAAACCCGAAAAACAACCAATAGCACGGAGTCTTCTCCGGCCTTATGCAATGCAACATCACCGATCCAGACTAACATGTCCGGGTAGGCTTCACACATCATGCTTATGTCCGTTCTCGCATACGGACTCTAAACAACGGGGACTTTACATATCTACCCGAAGGAACGCCTCCAACTCTCCGCAAACTCGCGAGAGCGGGCTTCCTATGCTAAGAAAGAGAGCTATTCATGCTCAAGATGAGGATCGTTACCCTTGAGTTCCTCTTTGGCGCCATTGAAAAGTAATCGGATGGAAATCACCGCACTAGCGTTGCCTCCGTGGATCCGGAGTCGGCTTGCGATTCGGAGCTCCGAAGCTCCTCCAATGGCGGATCTAGCTCCTTCTTCTTCCCTTAGCTCTCCTCTCTCTCCAAGGATTTAGAAAGAGAACAAGGTATGAAAAGTGATGGATTTCTAAGTCAACCCACGGGTATATCCCTTCAGGAACATCCCCCAACCGTTGGATCTCAAAAAAAGGAAACGAACGGCTTTGATTCGGGGCTGAAATGTTCAATCTGGACCGAACACGGCCTGGCACACGCCCGTGTCCAGGGCCGTGTGCCGCATTCGCCGTCAAAATCGAATCACCTGGAACCTCACACGTGTATCGAACACGCCCGTGTTCGAGCTGACACGCCCGTGTTCCACCTCACACGGCCGTGTCGCCGGCCGTGTACCCCATGATTTTTCCCCATTTTCAACCTGAGCACTGCACGGGTTCTAGGACACGCCCGTGTCCTTGCCCGTGTCGCCTTGACACGCCTGGACCCCATACCGTGTACACGAGACATTTCGTCGAGGGAAGATCGATGACTTGATGACACGGCCTTGGACACGCCTGTGTCCTAGGCCGTGTGCCTTGTCTCGACGATCGTCGAGTGAATCTCGACGACTCCCCGGGACGATCGTCGACACGGGTCGACACGCCTTGCAACACGCCCGTGTCGCAGGCCGTGTGCCCATTCTCGACGAATCGTCGAGTATATCTCGACGACTCACGGCTAAGTGTCGACACGGGTCGACACGCCCGTGTCGCAGGCCGTGTGCCCATTCTCGACGAATCGTCGAGACAATCTCGACGACTTCGCGGCTAAGTGTCGACACGGCTCGACACGCCCCGGGACACGCCCGTGTCCCAGGCCGTGTGCCTGCTGCCAGAACTCAAACTGGCCCAAAACGTCCCCCTTTGCTCCTTTGAGTTTCGGGGCGTTACAACTCTACCCCTCTTAAAAGAATTTCGCCCACGAAATTACATAAAGGAAAGACTTACAAAACAAAATTTGTACCTGAGCGGAACAACTCCGGATACTCGTCAAGCATAGTCTGCTCTCGCTCCCAAGAGAGCTCCTCACGACCGCAATTGTCCCACCGGACCTTGACCATCCTGATCTCTTTATTGCGTAGCCGCTTGACCTCCGAGTCCTCAATCCGCACGGGCTTGACCTTTGTCGTTAGCCCACTATCCACCGGCACTTGATCAACCGCGATCACTTGCGTAGGCTCTTGCACCGCCTTCCGAAGCACCGAAATATGGAATACATCATGTAAACCACTTAGCTCCACTGAAAGCTTCAACCTATAGGCCGCTTCACCAACTCGCTCCAGAACCTCAAACGGTCCAAGGTACCTCGGGCTTAGCTTTTTCAATCGTCGCACTCGCGAGACACCCTTGAACGGCTTGATATTTAGGTACACATAATCACCCACAGCGAACTCCACGTTCCTGTGCTTGGCATTATAGTATTTTGCTTGCCGGTCCTGAGCGATAAGCAACCTCTCCCGAATGGTTCTCACCAAAGAAGTAGCACCCTCTACTTCCGATCGCTTATACAACTTTGACTCACCCGTTTCTATCCAAGACAACGGCGTGCGACATCTTCTACCATATAGGGCCTCGAAAGGCGCCATCTGAATACTCGCTTGGTAGCTATTGTTGTATGCGAACTCCACCAAATAAAGGTGGTCTTCCCATTGCTTTCCGAAATCCAAGACACACATGCGAAGCATGTCTTCCATGGTTCTATTGACCCTCTCAGTCTGCCCATCCGTTTGCGGATGGAAGGCTGTGCTGAATTTCAACTTTGTTCCCAACATTTGTTGCACCAGCCTCCAATCATTGGACGTGAACCGCCCATCTCGGTCACTCACGATGCTGCGGGGCACACCATGAAGCCGTACAATGTTATCCACATAAATCTTTGTCAGCTTCTCCACCGGATCATCCTTCCTATGCGGAATAAAATGCGACACCTTCGTTAATCGATCAATAACCACCCAAATGGCGTTGTTCCCCTTTTGCGACCTTGGCAAACCGTGCACAAAGTCCATAGAGATGTCGTCGAATTTCCACTCCGGAATAGGCAAGGACTTAAGAAATCCTCCCGGCTTTTGGCACTCCGTCTTTACCAAGGCGCAGGTTTGGCACTTCGCTACGTATAGCGCCACATCCTTCTTCAAACCCGGCCACCAAAACAGTTTCTTCACATCACGGTACATCTTCGTGCTCCCCGGGTGAATCGAGTACTTGGTATGGTGCGCCCCGTACAACAACTCCACCCGTAAATTGCCCACACTTGGGACGCACAGACGACCGTCTTTCCAAAGCAATCCGTCCTCCATGACGAATTTGGAATTTGACCCATCCATAGCCTCTACCATGACCTGCTTCATATGAGCATCCATATCCAAAGCCTGCCGAATACGATCAGCCAGGTCATATTGGACTTCAGTCCAATTCAGAACTGCTTCAGCACTTGATTGCCTGTCCACACAAACAATCTCCAATGCCTCCAACTCCCGCACCAACCGCTCATCGTGGACCGATAGCCAATTGGCTTGAGCTGGGGCTCGGCGACTCAATGCGTCCGCAACCGCATTCCCTTTACCAGGCACGTAGTGGATATTGAATGTATAGTCCCCCAGGAACTCCATCCACCTACGCTGCCGCATATTCAGATCCTTCTGATCAATTAGATACTTTAGGCTCTTGTGATCGGTGTAGATATCAATCTTCACACCGTACAAATAGTGTCTCCACAGCTTCAAGGCAAAAATCACGGCCGCTAACTCCAAGTCATGGACCGGATAATTCCTCTCGTGCACTTTTAGCTGTCTCGAGCCATAAGCTATCACGCTTCCGTGCTACAGTAGCACGCAACCCAAACCGCTGCCCGAAGCATCGCTATATATCTCATAGTCTTCGGTTCCACATAGAGAACTCAGCACAGGCGCCGTGGTCAACCGACACTTCAACTCCTCAAAAGCTTGCGCGCACTCCGGCGTCCAAACGAACTTATGCTCCTTCCTCGTCAAAGTAGTGAGAGGTAACGCTATCCGCGAGAAGTTCTCTACGAAGCGCCTATAATAGCCGGCAAGCCCCAAAAAGCTCCGGACTTCTGCTACCGTAGCAAGCTCAGGTCACTCCCGTATCGCAACAATCTTCGCCGGATCCACAGCAATACCCTCTCCACTCACTATATGCCCGAGGAACGCCACTGAGGATAGCCAAAACTTGCACTTCGAGAACTTGGCGTACAACTGATTTCTCCTTAGCGTCTCCAACACCAAATGAAGATGCTTGAAGTGATCTTCCTCACTTTGCGAGTACACCAAAATATCGTCGATGAAGACGATCACAAAATGGTTCAAGTACTCCCTGAACGTCCTGTTCATCAAATCCATGAATACTGACGGCGCATTAGTCAGCCCAAACGGCATGACCGTAAACTCATAGTGCTCGTATCTCGTACTAAACGCTGTCTTCGGGATATCACTCTCCCTTATACGCAGCTGATAGTACCCAGCCTTGAGATCTAACTTCGAGTACACCGTCGACCCGACTAACTGATCAAAGAGATCATCAATCCGAGGGATCGGGTACTTATTCTTCTCAGTCAGCTTGTTGAGTTCCCGGTAATCAATACATAGCCTCAAGCTTCCGTCCTTCTTCTTAACAAAGAGGACCGGTGCGCTCCAAGGCGAAGAACTCGGGCGCACATATCCTTGCTCCAGCAACTCTTGCAGTTGAACTTTCAGCTCCGCCATTTCCTTAGGCGCTAGCCGATACGGAGATCGTGACACAGGCTTTGCACCTAACACTAGCTCGATCGTAAAATCTATCTCCCGCTGAGGCGGGGCTCCAGGAAGATCTGCGGGGAACACATCAGGGTATTCCGATACCACTGAAATACAATCCAACGCGGGCTTCGGCTTTGCAACCTCCACTAGTGTAAAGAACAGTTCTGCTCCAGCACGAACCGCCTTCACCACCTGAAGAGCAGACATCAACGTCTTGCTCGACCCCTTTAAGCCCGTAAAAGTCGTCTCACGACTCGTTCCCAGCTTAACTTCCTTGCTACCGCAATCTATATGGGTCTGCTGCTCCGAGAGCCAGTCCATGCCAAATATGACGTCGAACTCCACTAACGGAAGTAAAGACGCCCGCAGGTCGAACTCCTGCTCCCCAATACGAATCTTAACATCACAGATCCTATCCGCACGCATCGAACACCCATTGGGCAACAACACATCCAACTTATCCTTCACCATCGAAGAAGGGACTCCGATGCGTGATATAAATCCTTCGGACAAGAAGGAGTGTGAAGCTCCCGTATCGAAGAGTGCTCGTGCCGGATTTTCACAAATCAATACAAATCCTAACAAGCAGTGGTAAGGTAACATGTGCATAACAAGTATTTAAATAAATTGACTTGCTATAAATTAACCCGTACCTGTCACCACATCAGCTTGTTTAATGGCCTCCTGTTGGCCAAGATTGTAGACCCTTGGTTGGGCCGGAGCATAATGGGATGTGGTCGACTCCACCGCCTTTCCCTTCTCATCATAGGTAGCTCCCGGCTTTCTCTCGGACTTAGGACGTCCGCTCCAACAATCACGGGCAAAATGCCCCGTCTTGCCACAAGTAAAACACGCACCCGGGGTCCGACCCGTAGTCGCCCCAGAAGCGCCCGAAGGAGCTGGACCCGAAGTCCTATGCTTCTTGAAAGACCTCCGATAGCCGGACTTTGAATTAGTCGGCACTTTGTATTCAGATTTCTTATCACCCAAGCTTTTCTTCGCTTGTACATTTTTCATGTCCTTCTCCAAGGACCTGGCAGTATTGACCAAGGTTAAGAAACCCTGCGTCATCGGCCCCGACAGTAGTAGTCTCAACTCATCTCTCAATCCTTCATAGAAACGATTAGTCTTGCGCTCCTCATCCATGATGGTGGAGCTAGCATAACGACTCAGACGAGTAAACTCGTGGAGATATTCATCCACGCTCCTCTCACCCTGAACCACCTCAGAAATTCATTCTCCATCGAAATCCTCTGAGTAGAAGGGAGGTATCTTGCTAAGAACAATCCCGAGAACTCTTCCATCGGAACGTCTATCAGTTGTCTGCCTCTCAAATGATGCAGCTCCAATCCTTCCCACCACATCCTCGCTTCACCGTCCAAAAGGAACGTAGCGATGGTGGTCATTTGCCACTCCTCCGTCTCCGTCGCTGTCATGACTCTCTTCACCCTGGAGAGCCAGTCTTCAGCCTGAGATGGGGTTCCCAACCCCGAGAATAACGGAGGGTTAAAGCTCATTACATGCTTTAGCTGCCTCTCAGTTGCCCTCCTTGGCACTACCGGTTCCACAACCACTTGCTCCCCTCTCCTCGGCTCAGCCTCTTGCAGAGGTTCTTGCTCCATCACAGGAGCGGGCTGCTGCGCTTGCCTTCCAGGCTGCGCATTAATCACGGCCAACACCGCTTCAGCCACCAATCGTATATTTTCAGCCGACAGAGATGTTGCAGGAGCAACATCCGGTGCACTACTAGCCTCAGAAACGCGGCGTTCTGACGGCCCAACACCACTTCTGGTCACCTATAGTGGTACAAAACACCGTTAAGCGACCACATAAATTGCAAACAGCAATTATAGCAACACGCAGGTTCCTCAAACACGAGTATTTTCATTCCTAAGTGGACATTCATGGGTTCTTTTTACTGTTATAACGATGACGCACACAATGTGCTCACCACCCCTTAAAAAGAATTCGCCCACGAATTCACTTTAAGCCTGACCAAAACCAGGAGTCTGATACCAAATTGTAACGCCCCCTATCCGTCGCATAGCATATAGCAGTAGGTCCGGCCGGGGCCCGACGCCATATACCACAAACAGACCGGGTGGTTACTTATGGAAACCATCCAACCAATCTCAACGTCCTACACAGAGCATTCTACCGGAAGCAGTTTATATAAGTTGTAAACAAAGAACCCAGCATTAGAGCACGAATGTCCACTAGTACAAAACAAGAATGTTATTACAAAATACTCAAAACAAGCCTTAAGGCCTTACAAAATGTTTCACTTGAATATTACATGATTTACAAACCATGGCACGCAGGCCGGTCATACATGAATAAAGCAATAAACATTTCCATTTGGGCCTTCGAGGGCCGGCTTCGCAAAAAGGGCTTTAGCCCGCCATTGACCGCTTGGACCAGCTGCACCTGCAAGCAACAAACCACCGCACGGTGGCAAAACAAGGCAACGGTCAGCAATGCTGACCAAATTATAACGATCCCGCCCCCAACTCGGGGCGGCGATGCTCCTTCCCTGGATTTCATTAGCATAAGCGAGCAATGTATATACTTAGCCATTTCATCACATACGTTGGCTCGCACGGCCACACGCCCCGTGCACTCAGGGTACATTCTCGGTGAACCGGTCGATGTCACGTCAATTAAAGCCATTAACATTCAGGACTCACCACCGCCACTTAGACGGCCAAACCTATGAGCAATTTGTCTTCCTGGCCTGGGTCACGACAATTTAAGCCATTAACCGCCGAAGACCCTACTCTATGCCAACGGTAAGTGTCACGTGCCTTTAGGTCTCTTTAACCGAACGACATAGAACGGGTACGGTTCCATCTAACCCGTGCTCACATCGCAACGGCAATTTAAGCCATTTGCGCGGGTCAAACTTCCACCGAGTCTCATTTCCATCACAAGTCACATAACCCCGTTATGTTCAAGTTGGCTCTCAAGCCACCAAGTTGGCAAGATCTCGTATCCGCCCAGTTTTCCGGGTGCACCTTTGGGTTAGTCCCCAAGGCTCCCTGCTGCAATCTACCGCGTAGAAAACTCGAAAAACAACCAATAGCACGGAGTCTTCTCCGGCCTTATGCAATGCAACATCACCGATCCAGACTAACATGTCCGGGTAGGCTTCACACATCATGCATATGTCCGTTCTCGCATACGGACTCTAAACAACGGGGACTTTACATATCTACCCGAAGGAACGCCTCCAACTCTCCGCAAACTCGCGAGAGCGGGCTTCCTATGCTAAGAAAGAGAGCTATTCATGCTCAAGATGAGGATCGTTACCCTTGAGTTCCTCTTTGGCGCCATTGAAAAGTAATCGGATGGAAATCACCGCACTAGCGTTGCCTCCGTGGATCCGGAGTCGGCTTGCGATTCGGAGCTCCGAAGCTCCTCCAATGGCGGATCTAGCTCCTTCTTCCCTTAGCTCTCCTCTCTCTCCAAGGATTTAGAAAGAGAACAAGGTATGAAAAGTGATGGATTTCTAAGTCAACCCACGGGTATATCCCTTCAGGAACATCCCCCAACCGTTGGATCTCAAAATAAGGAAACGAACGGCTTTGATTCGGGGCTGAAATGCCCAATCTGGACCGAACACGGCCTGGCACACGCCCGTGTCCAGGGCCGTGTGCCGCATTCGCCGTCAAAATCGAATCACCTGGAACCTCACACGGGTATCGAACACGCCCGTGTTCGAGCTGACACGCCCGTGTTCCACCTCACACGGTCGTGTCACCGGCCGTGTACCCCATGATTTTTCCCCATTTTCAACCCGAGCACTGCACGGGTTCTAGGACACGCCCGTGTCCTTGCCCGTGTCGCCTTGACACGCCTGGACCCCAGGTCGTGTACACTGGACATTTCGTCGAGGGAAGATCGACGACTTGATGACACGGCCTTGGACACGCCCGTGTCCTAGGCCGTGTGCCTTGTCTCGACGATCGTCGAGTGAATCTCGACGACTCCCCGGGACGATCGTCGACACGGGTCGACACGCCCTGCAACACGCCCGTGTCGCAGGCCGTGTGCTAATTCTCGACGAATCGTCGAGTATATCTCGACGACTCACGGCTAAGTGTCGACACGGGTCGACACGCCCTGCGACACGCCCGTGTCGCAGGCCGTGTGCCCATTCTCGACGAATCGTCGAGACAATCTCGACGACTTCGCGGCTAAGTGTCGACACGGCTCGACACGCCCTGGGACACGCCCGTGTCCCAGGCCGTGTGCCTGCTGCCAGAACTCAAACTGGCCCAAAACGTCCCCCTTTGCTCCTTTGAGTTTCGGGGCATTACAGAGAGAGTGATGGCAGTCTTCTCTTTCTCAAACAACTGAGAAGACTATGTGGATTGATGTCAAAGCTCCCCCTGAATCCTTGAAATCTTCAGGAAGAAAAGCTTTGCTGAGGGTGATAGGCCTTCAAAGATTGAACTCCAGCAATGGATAATTTCAGCAATAGCTGAAATGTTGAGTGTCTGGAGTCTTGAAATATGTTGGCCTTGAACACTTTGAAAACTAAAGAGATCTGAAGATTTGAAAACTTGATCTCCTTGGATGAGTGTTCTTCAGAATTCTTTGAGACAGAAGTTTTTGAGAGTTCTCTGTAGTCAGTATCTCTCTCTCTGTATTGTGTGTGTTCTTCTGTGTGAGAGATTCAAAAATCCTGTCTTTTATTCTCTGGTCAGAATAGAATATCATTCTCTGTCAAGTATAGCCGTTGGCCTGCATTAATTGCATCCTTAATTGCATAATCTCTTCTGGAGGAAAGTCCACAGAAACATTCCTTGAAAAATCCCTTGAAACTTGGTCCAGAATTGAATAAAACGGCTAGCAAATCTCTGAATTAATTGCAGAATAACTCCTAACTGATTTTGAATTTGAATTCTGGAAGTTATCTGAAATCGTCGAACTGAGCTCTGATATCGTCGAGCTGAGCTCAGCGATCAGGAAATCTTAAGCAGCAAAATATCGTCGATCTGAGCTCAAAGATCGTCGAACTGAGCTCAGAGATAAACATCCAAAGCATAGTCAAAATCGTCGACCTGAGCTCACCGATCGTCGAATGGAGTTCGACGATATAATGAAGTTGAGCTCAGCGATCGACGAATGGAGTTCGACGATCTGTCGAAGTTGAGCTAGACGATCGTCGACCGGAGTTCGACGAATCGTCGTGCTGAGCTCGACGATCAGACTTAGTCTCCAGACTGAGAATCCTGGTCTTCAGAGCAGCTTCCAAACCTAGACTTCTAACTCTTAGACTCAATTCTAATTGACCTATTAAGCTATACAGAAGGTCAAGCAAAGGATTCCTAGAGACATAGTGATCCTGACCCAAATTAGTAATAGGGTGTTCCAACAATCTCCCCCTATTTGGGTTAGGATTACTATTTACAGGCTTTGGAAGAACTTGAATAACAACATACAATCAGCAAAACATAAAAACAACAGCTAGACATGCAGAAACATCACAGAGATATATATATATAGCATCCAGATAATCAGAAGTTCCAGAAATTGTCACCTTACAATATCACTTCTTCTCTTTGCCTTTAACCATTTTAATTTCTCTGTTAGGATTTAGGGCTTCCTTGTTGGACCTGGTGTCATCTGCTGCACTCAAATATGTTTGCTTTGTAGGCCTGGGAACCACAGCTGCAGGATGTAATTCCATGTATCTGTCAGCATCAAAGAATCTACTTGAACCATATCTCTCTAGTTCTTTTTGTCTCTGTTCAGACATAGTGGAGATGTTGGAGGAATCTAATCCTTGTTCTTTGGCCTTCTTAATCTGATCCAGTGCAGCCAATTCCTTCATCCTGGCAGTCCAAGCAGCTGGATTGTTTTCAGGGTTCTCAAAAGGTACAGGTGGCTCATACCTGTTGGAAGGATTGTCTTGAGGAGGCCTGACCGACACAGTCTCTTTCAGCTTGTAAGGGAAAGGACCTGATGATGTATCAGATGAGATATGTCCTCCCCTAGAATATGGGTGCTGCCTGGAGTATCCTTTGGAATATACTTGAATATCTCTCTGATTACCTCTATATCCTCCTCTCCTAGAATATGAACCCCTGGATTGGCTTTCCCTTTGATAGGATCTGGCATGAGGTTGATATGGAGCCTGGTTTCTGGCTGGGGGTTGACTTGCAGAGCTTCCACCTGCACCTGCATCAGGAGGAGGTGGTGGAGGAGGATGAGAGTGCTTAAATGGGGATGAACCCTTCTCATATTTTCTCTTTTTCTTCATGGCTTTCAGCTGGTTCTTGGAATACTGCATCCAGTGCTCAGTAATTTGGCAGTTATGAAGGATATAGTATGGAATGTCATTGTTATCTTTAACTTTAGCAGGAGGAACCCTTTTCATTGCTTTGCTCCTTGCCTTCCTTTTCCTGGCAATGGTAGCAGACGAGTCATCAGAGTCTGTTTTGAATTCATCAGATTCAGAACTTTGGTCATCATATAGAGCATCTATTTTTTTCATCAAATCTTTCTTTAGCTGCACAGAGGCAGATGAGGCAGAAGTGGAAACAGCAGCAGCAGCAGGTGTTGAGATGGTAACAGCAGGGATAGCAGCAGATGGAGAAGGTGCAACAATAGCAGCAGCAGTTGGCTCTGGACAAGTGACAACAGCAGCAACTTCACTAACAACAGCAGATACAGCAGATTCATTAACAACAACAAAAATAGCAGGAGCAACATCAAAGACTGCAGAAGGCTCAAAATCAGTGGCCTCTAACATCAGAATGTCCTTGGAGATTGGCTCATCAGAAGCAGTAAGAACTTCAGCAGCAGCAGCATCAACATTCTCAGAAGCAGCAAAATCAGCAATCCTTTCTTCAGGAGAAGCAGCAGCAATGACTGAATTTACAAAGGAGGAGATCATGCTAGGGTCACAGCAAGAAAAAGGCACAAGTGCCTTGGATAAGTCTTCTGGAGGCTGGACAGCATGGACCTCTGGCAGATAGCTGAAGAAGGCAGAATCAAACACAGATAGCAAAGACCTGAGGTCAATTGCAAAAACTGCAGTAGGAGGCACAACAGCAGCAGCAAGAGGAGGAGCAGCAGTCACAGAAACAGCAGCAGCAACAGCATGAAGATTCTCTTCATATGGCATCTCCCCCTGCCTAGATGCAGATACATCTGGATCAAGGCACACTGCTATAGGTGCTGCCTGAGGAAAGAGGGAGGAGAGCCTGGCAGAGAGAGCTGCCACTAACAGGTGTAGAGGAGCCAAGGAGGTCTCCAATAGTAGAGAGAGCCTGGGGGCAATCAGCTCATACAGCCTGTCAGCTAGGGCTGAGAGGTCTACTTGCTCAACAGCTGGAGCAGAGGTAGATGGTATGGAAGCAGCTGGGGATGCTGGAAGGGAAGGGCTGGAGAATGTTGGTATGGATGGCTGAGGTGTTGGTAGGGTGGATATGGAGGACAGGGGAATTGATATGGATGGAGTGAATGTTGGTTGATCTATGATGTGGTGTAGGAGGTCTTGGAAAGAAGTGGAGGAGGAGGGTAACTCAGGAGGAGATGATGGGGAATCATCCATAAAGGAGTCATCCAGTAGGGTGAAGGATGGAATAGAGGGTGAGGAGGTGATATCTGGTGGAGGGTTGGAGAACAGTGGGTGGAATTGGTCTTCTGGTGGAGGTAGAGTGGGTTCTGGAGATGGAGTTGATGTTGGAGATGGGCTAGATATGGTGATGGTGGATGGAGCTAGAATGGTGGATGGTAGGGGCATGGATGGAATGGGAGGAGGAGTAGGAGCAACAGCAGCAGCCAGGTCATCTGCAGGGGCAGAGACCTATGGAGGAGTGACTCTTTGAGTCCTTATGCCTGAAGGAGCACTGGAGGAGGGCCTGCTAGGCTTGCTTATTTGCCTGTCCCACTTGCCAAAGAGGGCACAGGTTAGTCTCTTGGAGGCATTGATATGAACTCCAGAGGAGACCAGCAAGGCAGGGCACCTGGTCTGCAGAAAAACTCCAATAATTCTCCCAAAATTAACAAAACTTTTGTTTATTTTCTTTTTGATGAGGTCAAAGAAAACCTCTCCCCAGTTCAGATTTTTCTTGTCCACAAGAGCTCCCATGAGACAGAGCTGATGTCTGGATATTGTATCATGGGCTGAGTGCTTTGCCAGGAGCACTTTTCCCACCACATCTGCCAGGAACCTATATTCAACAAACAGATTCCTCTTGAAGAGCTTGCTAGGGTTCCCCTCTGGATGACCCATCCTGGCAAGCAGGTCAGAAAACTCATCTCCAGATAATTCAGCAGAGTCTTCTCCATTTCTCAATCCAAAAACTTCTGTAAGAATGGTTGGGGTCAAGGGTACCTGATTTCCAGCTATTGACCCAACTATAGTGCTGTTATCTTGATTATGAGCAGTAAAAACCCATTCCTTGATTTCATCAGAAGCCAACTTGATCCTGGTGGTCATGAGGGCAGTCAGATTCTGACCCTGGAACAAACCCAGTATATCTTGAAAGATCTGATCAGTGGTGCTGAAAGATTCTATATCAATATCAAAACCTGCATCAAACTTCATTGCAGCTAGGACAGCAACTGACACAGCCATTGTACCTGCAAAAACTCAACAAACAAAACGACCAAGAGTAGAACTGTTTGGAGGGAAAGAAGATTCTTGCAGAGAAATCGAAAGCGCAAATGAGAACGACGGCGAGAAAAGAGTTTTATATTAGGGTTCGACGCAGAATTGGAAAGATCGTTGAGCTCAGTTCGACGATCGAGGCTCCTAAAGGAATCTGAAGAGACTTCAACATCGTCGATCTCCGTTCGACGATCTTGGAGAGCGTCGAGCTCCGTTCGACGATCGTTCAGAGAACAAAAGCGTCGAGCGCCGTTCGACGATCGTTGACCAGAAGAGATAGTTCATACTATCTGAGAGGCGCTGAACTCAGTTCGACGATTTTTGGAAATCGTCGATCTCCGTTCGACGATCTTAGGGCAAATTGTCGAGCGCAGTTCAGAGAGCAGAAAAATTCTAGACACTAAGAAAAATCAGAATGTTTGCCTAGTATTGGTCAATTTTTAAGCTTTCAAAGTCTTGGATATTATTTAATACTTCCTCCATCTAACATTCCTAGCTGATTTAGGAAGAAGGTGTGTTTCTTTTCATCGAAGGGCTTGGTGAAAATATCTCCCCTTTGCAAATCAGTTGGGATATATTGTAAT
Organism: Platanthera guangdongensis; assembly: GCA_039583875.1. NCBI lineage: Eukaryota > Viridiplantae > Streptophyta > Magnoliopsida > Asparagales > Orchidaceae > Platanthera > Platanthera guangdongensis. The sequence continues at coordinate 270,219,433 of CM077151.1, read as the reverse complement.
TCAATTTTATTCTTTTCAACATTATCCCTTAAGAAGTGATGCCTAATCTCTATGTGTTTTTCCTACTATGGAGGACTGGATTTTGAGCTATGGAAATAGCACTAGTATTGTCACAAAAGATTTTAGACTTCTCTAAGTTGTAGCCATAGTCTAGGAGTTGGTTTTGGATCCACAAGATTTGTGAACAACAACTGTCTGCAGCCATATATTCAGCTTCAGCTGTTGAAGTTGACACAGATGTTTGTTTCTTACAAAACCAAGAGACAAGTCTGTCACCAAGGAACTGACAAGTTCCACTGGTGCTTTTCCTGTCAATTCTGCATCCAGCATAATCAGCATCAGAGAATCCAGTTAACTCAAATGCTGAATCTTTTGGATACCAGAGACCTAGATTTGGACAACTTTTAACATACCTGAGAATCCTCTTTACTAAAGTGAGATGTGACTCTATAGGGCTTACTTGGAACCTAGCACATATACATGTAGCAAACATTATATCTGGTCTACTAGTTGTAAGATACAATAAAGATTCAATCATTGCTCTATATGTTGTCTGATCAACAGCTTTCACATGTTCATCAGCATCCAATACAGCATTGGTAGGCATGGGTGTTTTCATACAAAATGCCTCAGACATACCAAATTTCTTAACCAATTCATTTGCATATTTGGTTTGAGAAATAAAGATGTCTTCAGCATGTTGTTTAACTTGCAATCATAGGAAGAAGGATAGCTCACCCATGCTACTCATCTCAAATTTAGAATGCATCAGGTTAGAAAACCTTCTGCACAATTTGGAGTCAGTAGAACTGTTAGAAAGTAGCGAAAAGAAGCGAAAAGTAGAGAACAAGCGGATAAGCTTTTGAATAATTGAAACTTTATTATCCAAAAAAGATAACTATTACAAAGGTATGCCCTCCCTTATATAGAATGGAGGAGAGATGAGAGAATACAAATAAGAGATGTGGGACTAAAAATTTACAAGCTAAGCGGACTGTACAAGTAAACCGCACAAGCCGCGCGGTTAGACAGAAGGACTAACCGCACGGCTACAACAAGAGAAGCAGAGAGGTCGCCTGTGAAGATCGCTAGACCGCCCGGTTTACAAGCCGGCGAGTCAAACCGCCAGACCGCGCGGTCTTCAACCCGCCAAGACAGACCGCCCGGTCACAAACTTCAACACCCCCCTAAAGCTGGAGCATATATATCAATCATGCCCAGTTTGTCGCAAACATGCAGAAACGAGGCGGAAACTGGCTTGGTGAAGATGTCAGCCAGCTCTTTATCAGACGTGACAAACGGAGTGCAAATTTGTTCTTTTAAAATCTCTTCACGAATGAAATGGCAGTCAACCTCAATGTGCTTTGTTCTTTCATGGAATACCGGATTTTTGGAGATGTATATGGCGGCCTTGTTATCACAGAACATAGGTAGAGGATGGTTGTACACCTCTCCTAAATCTAGCATGAGAGCCCGCAACCATTTCAACTCACAAGTGGTTGACGTCATACTGCGATACTCAGCTTCTGCACTGGACCTGGAGACAACAGACTACTTCTTGCTCTTCCAGCTCACCAGATTGCCCCCAACAAAGGTGCAAAAACCTGAGGTTGACTTGCGATCCCCTTTGTCATCAGCATAACTTGCATCTGAGTAGGCTTCAATCCTCAGATGACCATTCTTCTGAAAAAGTAATCCTTTCCCAGGTGCTGCTTTGACATACTCCAAGATCCGCAAGGCGGACTGTAGATGACACTCCTTAGGCGCTTGCATGAATTGACTCACCTTGCCCACAGCATAGGAAATGTCGGGTCTGGTCACTGTGAGATATATGAGCTTACCAACCAGACGCTTGTACCGCGAACTATCTGAAAGAGGAGGCGAATCATCTGTCCAGGTTTTGTCCTCCCCAGTAGCCATGGGGCATCGGGCAGGTTTTGCTCCAGTTAATCCTACCTCTTTTAAAAGATCAAGGGCATACTTACGCTGAGAGAGAACTAAGTAGTCGGGCTTCCGAGAGAGTTCGATCCCCAGAAAGTACTTTGGAGAGTCTATATCTTTAGTGATCAGATGTTGGCGAAGATGTCGCTTTGTCAGGGCTACCCCTTCCTGGTCATCGCCAGTGAGAAGAATATCATCGACGTACACAGCAAGAACAACCAGCCCAGAAGGAGTTTTGCGAATAAAGAGAGAGTGATCAGCAGAGCTTCGCACAAAACCAACAGCCGCCACAATGCCGCTGAACTTGTCAAACCAAGCTCGAGGACTCTGCTTGAGGCCATAAATTGCCTTCTGCAGCCGGCATACTCGTGTCTCCCCCTGAGCAACATACCCAGGAGGTTGCTCCATGTAAACGGCCTCATGAAGATCACCATAAAGGAAGGCATTCTTGACGTCCAGCTGAGAAATCGGCCAATCCCGATTGACGGCCACAGAGAGAAGAACCCGGATAGTGCTGAGACGAGCCACAGGGGAGAAGGTGTCAAAGTAATCAACCCCATAGGTCTGAGTAAAGCCCTTAGCAACAAGGCGAGCCTTATACCGATCCACAGTGCCGTCTGGGCTAAATTTGACCACAAAGACCCAGCGACAGCCAACAACATCAGTACCGAAGGGAGGAGGAACGAGAGTCCAGGTACCCCGCTCAGTGAGGGTCGCCATTTCCTCATCCATGGCCATCTTCCAGTGAGGAATAGCAAGGGCCTCCTGATAGGAGCGGGGTGTGGCAGTGGCAGAGATAGCCAGTGCAAAAGCCATGCGAGAAGGGGTAAGACGATCATAGGAAACAACAGCAGCAAGGGGGTGTAGGGTACACGTCTGCACCCCTTTGCGAAGAGCTATAGGAAGATCCAGGTCAGCCGGGCCCGCGGCATCCGGAGCATCCGTGGTAGAGAAAGCTGGCCCGGGAGAAGAGAGCGACGGCAGCGGAGATGAGGGAGAGGGAGGTGGAGAAGGGAGAGAGAGGTGGAGGAAGAGGAGGGGGTGGAGACGATGTAGTAGGAGGTGAGGGAACGAAGGGAACGGCAGGAGCATCAGAAGCGGGGAGAAGAGGAGAGGAGTCATCCGAGAAGTAGGAGGTATTCTCGAAGAAGGTGACGTCAGCAGAGACGAACTGCTTACGAAGGACGGGATCAAAGCAACAGTAGCCTTTCTGAGTGGTGGAGTACCCCAGAAAGACACATTTGGTGGAGCGAGGGGAGAGCTTATCACGGGTGGCAGAAGGGGTATGCACAAAGGCAGTGCATCCAAAGATTTGGAGAGGAAGAGGAAACGACTCCTTGCCCGGATACAAAATGGAGAACGGGGTTTGGCCATGGAGAACCGTGGAGGGAATGCGATTGATGAGGTAGCAGGCAAGGAGAACAGCATAGCCCCAATAGGAGTGAGGAACATGCATCTGGGTCATCAAGGTGCGAGCGACATCGAGGAGGTGACGGTTTTTGCGTTCGGCCACACCATTTTGTTGTGAAGTATAGACACAACTAGTTTGATGAAGAATCTCCATTTTGCATGCAGAATGTAGAGAAGTCACGACTGAGATATTCTTGGGCATTATCAGAGCGAAAAACTTGGATAGAAACACCAAACTGAGTTTTGATCATGAGATAGAAGGATGTCCAGACAGAGAATAATTCGGAGCGATCTTTTAATAGATACACCCACGTACAGCGCGAGAAATCATCAATGAACGTGACAAAATAGGAACTACCCCGACCAATGGTAAGTGTAGGAGAAGGACCCCAGATATCGGAGTGGATAAGATCAAACGGACGGGTAGAGCTACGAACGTGCTTTGGAGGGAAGGAGGAGCGGTGATGCTTGCCAAGCTGACAGGCCTCACAGTTGAGCGGAGGACTTTGAGGAGGAAGGTGGGGCAGAAGTTGACGAAGAAGACGGGGAGGAGCATGACCAAGGCGGAGATGCCATTGGAGAAGATCTGTGGAGGTGGAGGAGAAGGTGGAAAAAGCAGAAATGTTGTCCAGGAAGTATAAGCCGCCACTCTCAGTCCCAGTAGCAATCGTCCGTTGGGAGTCCGGATCCTGAAAAGAGCAAGAAGTAGAAGTAAATGTGACGGAACACTGTAATTGCTTGCAAAGAGAGGTAACAGATAATAAGTTGCACGGGAACTGGGGCACATATAGAGTATCCGCCAAGTGAAGAGACGGAGTGACATGAACTATCCCTGTTCCATGGACTGGTGATGAAGAGCCGTCAGCGAGAATAACCGGGGGCAAGCGAGCATGTTTCGCTAGGAGAGAGAAACACGGGAGATGGCCGGTCATATGATTCGTAGCACCAGTGTCGATCAGCCATTTGCCCTGAGTAGCAACGTGTGCACGACCAGAAGACGTGACAACCGAGGCGAACGGCTTGGAGGAGGATATGAAAGCCATGAAGGGAGGAAGAAGAAACTGCAGCGGTCTCGGTGTCAGCACACCAGCGGCAAGAAGGGCCACGACCAAGGTGCAGAGCACAAGCCGCGCGACTGAATCAGGAGGTCGCGGCGACTAACAAGCAGGAGCGGCTAAAGGAAGAAAGGCAGAGAGGCCGCTCAAACAAGGGAGAAACTGCGCGAACAGAGAGAAAGGCGCGGGGAGAGGAAAGGGGAGCAACCCGCGTGAAACCGTAGCGGGTTAAAGGGAAGAAGCCGCGCGAACACGAGCGGCTAGGAAGCAGAACAAGGCACAGCGGGGAAGAGGTCGCGCGGACTGAAAAGGCCGAGCGAACAGAAGAGAGGAGAAGAGCAGGTGACCGCGACCAAGATGCAGGTGAGATAGGAACAACCCGCACGGTCAGGCAGATCACAGCAGCAAACCGCGAGTATAGAGACAAGCGGAAAAGGGGAAAGCAGAAGCGGACAGGGAGAAGAAGTCTGCAGCCGGTAGAGACAAGGCCGCAACGACTAGGAAGTCGGAGAGTCAAGAAACAACAAGAAGCGCGGCGACAAGGAAACAGGTCGCTGCGACGAATAGCAGTAGGAGAAGAGAACCAAGAAGAAGCAAGCCGCGCGAACAGGGCAGCGGACAGAAACAAGCCGCGCGGATAGAAACAAGCCGCGCGGACAGAAGAGAAGGCAAGCCGCGAATCAAGTCGCAGAATGCGGAAAACAAGCCGCGAACAACAGAGAGCGCACAGAATCAGGAGGAAATGACCGTGTGCTCTGATACCATGTTAGAAAGTAGCGAAAAGAAGCGAAAAGTAGAGAACAAGCGGATAAGCTTTTGAATAATTGAAACTTTATTATCCAAAAAAGATAACTATTACAAAGGTATGCCCTCCCTTATATAGAATGGAGGAGAGATGAGAGAATACAAATAAGAGATGTGGGACTAAAAATTTACAAGCTAAGCGGACTGTACAAGTAAACCGCACAAGCCGCGCGGTTAGACAGAAGGACTAACCGCACGGCTACAACAAGAGAAGCAGAGAGGTCGCCTGTGAAGATCGCTAGACCGCCCGGTTTACAAGCCGGCGAGTCAAACCGCCAGACCGCGCGGTCTTCAACCCGCCAAGACAGACCGCCCGGTCACCAACTTCAACAGAACCAAAAATGATATCGTCTACATAAATTTGTACTAGTAGGGTATGGGACTTATGGGTTCTAATAAAAAGAGTTTTGTCTACTCTACCCCTTATAAAACCATTTTCCAAGAGAAAGCATGCTAGGGTCTCATACCATGCTCTGGGAGCCTGCTTGAGACCATATAATGCTTTGTTCAGTCTAAAAACATAATCAGGATAAGTTGGAGAGATAAAACATGGAGGTTGTCTGACATAAACTTTCTCTTTGATGTCTCCATTTAAGAAAGCACTTTTGACATCCATCTGATATACTTTGAAGCATTTGTGAGCTGCATAAGCTAGAAATATCCTGATGGCTTCTAATCTTGCAACAGGTGCAAAAGTTTGGTCGTAGTCAATTCCTTCTTCTTGAGAATATCTCTGAGCAACTAGTCTTGCCTTGTTCCTTATAATTACTCCTTGATCATCCAGTTTGTTTCTGAATACTCATTTTGTTCCAACAATGGAATGATCCTTAGGCTTTGGCACTAGTTCTCATATTTTGTTCCTCTCAAATTGATGCAACTCCTCTTGCATTGCAATGATCCAGTGTGGATCTTGCTCTGCATCTTGAATGGACTGAGGTTCAATTTGAGATAGGAAGCAGGTGTGCAACAGGTTTTGGTTGACCTGATTTCTGGTTTGCACACCAGCTGAGATTTCTCCAATTATTTGGGAAATTGGATGGTCTCTTGATGTTACTAAATCAACAGGGGGTGTTGATTGTTCACCAACCTGTGTTGTTGTTTCCTCTTGTGGTACAACAACTGGCTCTTCAAGTTGTGCTTCAATATGTTGAGCATTCCCTTCATCTTCACTGCTTTCATCCTCTTGAGCAACCTGTAACTTGTTCATATCTTCAACTAGAGAATGTTCCTGCAAAGGTTCTATGGTAGAAGAAATCTTCTCCTTGAAAGACATGTTAGTTTCATCAAATGAAATGTGAACAGATTCCTCAATTTTCAAAGATGATTTATTATAGACCCTATAGGCCTTGCTGATCATGGAGTATCCTAGAAACACTCCTTCATCAGCTTTGGCTTGAAATTTTGCTAAATATTTCTTGTCATTATTGTGAATGTAGTAAATACAACCAAATACTCTAAAATAGTCAACTTTAGGTTTCCTCCCTTTGAGTAATTCATAGGGAGTCTTTCCCTTTAGTTTGTGTATCAGACTTCTGTTCAGCACATAGTTGGAGGTGTTCACTGCCTCTGCACAAAAGGATAGAGGTAGATGAGCATCTGACAACAATATGGTGGCAGATTCAATAAGGGTTCTATTTTTCCTTTCAGCTACCCCATTTTGTTGAGGAGTTCTAGGAGCTGAGAAAGTATGTCTGATCCCTTCACTCTGACAGAACTCTTGCATAAGAAGAGAATCAAACTCTGTCCCATGATCACTTCTGATCAGGGGAATGTGAGTATTGAACTCAATCTGTATGCATTTGAGAAACTCTGTCAGACACTTAAAGTTATCAGACTTCTTCATTAGAAAGAACACCCAAGTGAATCTAGAGAAGTCATCTACAACTACTAAAGTATAGGATTTCCCTCCTAGGCTTTGTAATGTGATGGGTCCAAAGAGATCCATGTGTAACAGATACAATATCCTAGGTGAATCACTCTTATTAAGTGACTTAAAATTGTTTTTAGTTTGCTTGCCTAATTGACAAGCCCTGCAGAGTCCTTCCTTCTTGTAGGGGCCAGAAGGTAGTCCTCTAACAAGGTTGTCCTTGGATAGCCTAGCAATAGTTCTAAGGTTTAGGTGTCCTAATCTCTTATGCCATAAAACATTTGGTCTACAGACAGAGTTAAACAAGCAGATATCTACATCAGTTGAAAGAAAATCTACTAGGTAGATGTTACCTTTCCTTTTACCTGTCAACACAGTTGTGTTGTCCTCTGACTTGATTTTGCATAAGGCTTTGCTGAAGGTCACCTGGTAGCCTTCATCACACAGCTGACTGATGCTGATTAGGTTGTGCTTCAGTCCTTGCACATAGGTTACCTTCTTGAAAGTTACTGAACCAATCTGGACTGCACTATATCCTTTAGTCTGTCCAAAGTTTGAATCACCAAAGATAACTTTGGGTCCAAGCTTGGCTCTGAAGGATGTGAGGCTGTCCTTGTTCCCTGTCATGTGCTTAGAGCACCCACTATCCAAGTACCATTACTGGTTAGATGTTGGATAGGTCTTCACCTGCACATTAAACAATTCATTTGTTTTTGACCCAGTTTACCTTGGGCCTAGGTTGATAACCTCTAAATTCTGAAATGAAAGACATCCCAGGTTGACTCTTATATCCTTCAGGATGATATCTCCTTGGAGGTAAAATCCATTCAGTATAAGGGTTAAAGATTTGGGATGAACAACCCTTAGGATTCAATTTTGATTTGCCTTTGAAAAATTTTTCAGAGCTCTGACCTCTGTTCGACGATCTTGGAGCTGCGTTCGGCGATCTTGGGTCAGATTGTCGAGCTCCGTTCGACGGTCGACTATGGCTGAGGTCAGGTATATGAGATCGTCGACCTGCGTTCGACGTCTTGGGTTGAGATCGTCGATCAGCGTTCGATGATTTTTCCTGAGATCGTCGAGCTGCGTTCGGCGATCGTCGATCTTCATTCGGCGATCGTCGATCTACGTTCGACGATTTCTGCTGGGACTTAGTTTTCTGAGGCAGATCAGAATTTTTCCCGGCAACCTCTACAACTCCCTTTCCCTTGTCAGAAATGAATTTGATGGGAGTTGTTAGGACTATAGGTTGGCTGGATGAAGCACCCAAGCCCAGTGTACTGTTAAATCTAGAGTTCACTGTGCTTGTGATGTCCATCAGCTTGATGCTTCTCCCATTAAGGGATTCTTCAAGCTTCTTGGCCTCAGAGAGCTCACTTTTCAGTGAAGCTATCTGTTCCCTACAACACTCCAACTCCTGAGAGAGTTTGAGGTTTTCTGACTTTAGAGCATTGTGTTCCGATAATTGATTTCTGAGAGAGATAATCTCTTTCTCAGACTTTAGCAGGTCTAAACACAGTGCTTTAAATTCAGATTTGAAATCTTCTGAACTAAAATCAAAGGAACCAATTACCTGATCTTCTTCAGGTTGAGTCTCTGAGTCTGACTCTGACTCTTCTTCCTCTGAATTGTGTTGTGAGGCATTGATTGCCATCATGCAGAACTCCTTTTCTTCTGCATCATCCTTATCATCACTGGAGCTGGATGAGTCTTCAGACTCCTCTTCTGTCTCACTCCAGGATTCAGCAACAAACCCTTTTCTTGTATGCTTATTTTTGCTTGAGGAAGGTTTGCCATTTCCATTCCTTTTGGAGTCTTTCTCCTTTCTTCTTTCTTTTTTGTCCCTTATGTCCTTGTTCTTGTTCTCTGGACAGTCAGGAACTATGTGCCCTGGTTTCCTGCAACCAAAGCAAATAATGTCTTTATTATTACCAATGGACTTGTCATACCTTGGCTTATCCTGCTCCTTGTATGATCTTCTTCTGAAGTCCTTTCTGTCCATCTTGTAGAATCTTTTGGCCAACAAGCTGAGTAGTTCATCATTGCCTGTGCCTTTATCTTCAGGCAGATCCTCAGTTGCCTTGAAGGCTATGGTCTTCTCTTTCCTTGTGGCTGGTGAAGCAGCCTTCTGTTCTTCCTCTCTATTCTTGATGAGTAGCTCATAAGATTTGAGCTTACCCAATAGAGCTTCAGTGGTAATATCATTCAGACTTCTGGCATCTTTAATTGGCCAGATTCTTGAATCCCAAGTGCTGGGGAAGCACATTAGGATCTTGTTATTGAGTTCAGTTAGAGAGATCTCTTTGTCCAATGTCCTTAGTTCACTGACAATTAGACTTAGTCTGTTGTACATGTCTCCCACTGACTCAGTCTCTCCCTTCTTGAAATTCTCATATTGGGAGATGAGATGGGATCTTCTGTCCTTTCTCTCATCAGCTGAGCCTGAGACTATTTCTGAGAGCTTGTCCCAAATTTCCTTGGCTGAATTGCATTCAGCTACCTTTTGAAATATGTCATCTGACATTGTCTGGGCTAGGATGTTCATAGCCTTAGCATCAGCTACCTTCCATCTCTTGATGTCAGCATCTGTTCCTGATGGAGGTGGCACAGCATTTGTGCTTGTGCTCTCTGGGGGTCTTGGACACACTGTCAAAACAGAATTAAAGATATCTTCGTCAATAGAATTCATGTAAAGTCTGATCCTTGCCTTCCAAAGTGCAAACTTGGAAAGATTGCACACTGGAGGTCTGGTGCTAGCATAATCTTTGTTTTGGGCCATGATTTGTGCAAACAAAATCTAATAATACACTACAAAAGAAAAACAGATTTAGTTTGGGATCTTTGGGTTCAGGTGTTAGCCTGTACAACCAATCAGGTATGATATGTTTAACCAACCTGGCTCTGATACCAATTGAAAGTGCAACTAGATCTGATATACTCTAGAGGGGGTGAATAGAGTATATGGTGCTTTAAAAACTTTAAAAACTTTTACAACAATTGTTGTAATATGTGTGAGCAGGGAAGCAAAAATAAATCTAATCACAGCACTAAGCAAAGCAAAACTAAGCACAGAAAAATCAAGGCCAGAAACAAAAATTGAAAACAAGCAAAACCAGAAGACACAAGTAAATATAGTGGTTCCCCAAACTTGGGTATATCCACTCTTCTACCACCCTAGGTAGGAATACACTACAGGATGAGTTGATCAGGTGTCCTGGGCACCAATGAGCTTTTGATAAGGTGCTCAAAAACCAAAGCAGATTTTTTGATCAGGTGTCTTGCCACCAATGAGCTTTTGACAAGGTGCTCAAAAACCAAGTTCAAACTTTTGAAGGGAGTTTGAAAAACCCTTTACAGAGTGGGGGTGAGAGAGTGATGGCAGTCTTCTCTTTCTCAAACAACTGAGAAGACTATGTGGATTGATGTCAAAGCTCCCCCTGAATCCTTGAAATCTTCAGGAAGAAAAGCTTTGCTGAGGGTGATAGGCCTTCAAAGATTGAACTCCAGCAATGGATAATTTTAGCAATAGCTGAAATGTTGAGTGTCTGGAGTCTTGAAATATGTTGGCCTTGAACACTTTGAAAACTAAAGAGATCTGAAGATTTGAAAACTTGATCTCCTTGGATGAGTGTTCTTCAGAATTCTTTGAGACAGAAGATTTTTGAGAGTTCTCTGTAGTCAGTATCTCTCTCTCTGTATTGTGTGTGTTCTTCTGTGTGAGAGATTCAAAAATCCTGTCTTTTATTCTCTGGTCAGAATAGAATATCATTATCTGTCAAGTATAGTCGTTGGCCTGCATTAATTGCATCCTTAATTGCATAATCTCTTCTGGAGGAAAGTCCACAGAAACATTCCTTGAAAAATCCCTTGAAACTTGGTCCAGAATTGAATGAAAACGGCTAGCAAATCTCTGAATTAATTGCAGAATAACTCCTAACTGATTTTGAATTTGAATTCTGGAAGTTATCTGAAATCGTCGAACTGAGCTCTGCTATCGTCGAGCTGAGCTCAGCGATCAGGAAATCTTAAGCAGCAAAATATCGTCGATCTGAGCTCAAAGATCGTCGAACTGAGCTCAGAGATAAACATCCAAAGCATAGTCAAAATCGTCGACCTGAGCTCACCGATCGTCGAATGGAGTTCGACGATATAATGAAGTTGAGCTCAGCGATCGTCGAATGGAGTTCGACGATCTGTCGAAGTTGAGCTAGACGATCGTCGACCGGAGTTCGACGAATCGTCGTGCTGAGCTCGACGATCAGACTTAGTCTCCAGACTGAGAATCCTGATCTTCAGAGCAGCTTCCAAACCTAGACTTCTAACTCTTAGACTCAATTCTAATTGACCTATTAAGCTATACAGAAGGTCAAGCAAAGGATTCCTAGAGACGTAGTGACCCTGACCCAAATTAGTAATAGGGTGTTCCAACACCCTCATTGCCGACTCCAATTCCCACGTCGCGCTCTCGACGTCTTGATTTCGCCAGAGAACTTTAACCATGGGGATGGTCTTTCTCGGCAAAACTCGATCTTGAGATTCCAAAATACGGACAGGCTCTTCCACGTACATTAGGTTGGGCTAAATCTGGGGCACCGAGTCAAGGACTTGACGATCACTACGAACACACTCCCGTAACTAGCTCACATGGAACACATCATGGAGACCAGGGAAGGTAGCATGTAAATCCAGTTTATAAGCTGACTCTCTGATGCGCTCAAGAATCTGAAAAGGTCCCACATATCGGGGAACGAACTTGTGATTCCTTCCAAATCTTTTAACACTTGCCATTAGAGAGACTTTCAGAAAAACTGAGTCCCTAACGTCGAACTCCAGATCGACCCTTCGTCGATTAGGATATTTCTCATAACGTTCTTGTGCTATATGAAGTTTCTCATGAATATGAGTTACAACACAATTAATCTCTTTAAGGTCTTCCGGACCTAGCATCGGTCTCTCACCAACCTCAGCACAAAACAAAGGTGTCCTACAACGCCTTCCGTACAAGGCCTCAAACGAGGCCATCTGCAGACTCTCTTGATAACTATTATTGTATGTGAATTCCATGAGTCTGAGACGCTCATCACAAGCACCATCGTGATCCAATATGTAATACCTGATCACATCTTCCACGATCTGATTAACTCTTTCCGTCTGACCATTTGTTTGCGGATGATAGGCGGTGGAATACCTTAAATCGGTACACAACCCCTCCTGTAAACTCTTCCAAAAGCGAGACATAAATCTGGAGTCTCGGTCTGATACAATGCTGATAGACACCTCATGTAATCTGATGATCTCATCAAGGTATAATTCAGCTATCTTCTTCATAGAATACCCAATTTTAAAGGGAACAAAGTGAGCACACTTAGTCAATTTATCAACTATCACCCAAGCAGAATCGTGCCCACGGGGAGATTTTGGTAAACCGGTGATGAAATCCATCGAAATACTCTCTCACTTCCAGCTTGGAATATTAAGCGGTGTTAATTTACCACCATGCCTTCTATGGTCAGCCCTAACACGCTGACACGTATAACATTCTGACACAAACTTTGTTATATCATTCTTTATTTCCGACCACCAAACAATTTGCTTCAGATCTTTATAAATTTTGGTGGAACCAGGATGGTAGGCAACACTGTAACCATGAGCTTCATTACAAATCTTTGCCCGAATATCGCCAAAAGCGGGGATACAAAATCTACCCTGATATCTCAGAGTATCTAGCTCGTCCAAAGAGAAATCAGGCAGCTCTCCCTTCTCTGTTCTATTCCGGAGATGCAACAAATCAGAGTCATCCTTCTGGTGTACTCTAGTAAGAGAAATCCAAGAGGGCTCTTCTACTTCCAAACTAGCAGGCACGGTACTACTCCCAACTCCAATGTCCATCAACAAGAATTCTTCCACTAGGGACTGTACAGACAGATTGAAGATTTTGGCAGTCTTCCTACTCAAAGCATCGGCTACTACGTTAGCCTTTCCCAAATGATAAAGAATCTCCACTTCATAATCAGCCACATATTCTAACCACCTACGCTGTCGCAAATTTAGCTCCTTTTGAGTGAAGATGTACTTCAAACTCTTATGGTCTGTGTAGATCTTGCATAGCGCGCCATACAATAAATGTCTCCAAAGCTTCAGTGCATAAATTACTGCAGCAAACTCTAAATCGTGCGTAGGATAGTTTCTTTCATGAATCTTTAATTGCATAGATCCATACGCGATCATCTTTCCTTCTTGCATCAAAACATAATCCAGTCCAATGTGTGATGCATCCACATACACAGCGTACTCAACTTCTTCAGTAGGCAAGGTTAAAACTGGAGCAGTACACAATCTCTTCTTCAGCTCTTGGAAAGCTTCTTTACACTTGTCGCTCCAAATGAATGTGGTGTTCTTCTGGGTAAGTCTAGTTAGAGGAGCATACAACACCGAAAATCCTTCCACGAACCTTCTATAATAGCCGACCAGGCCTAAGAAGCACCTAATCTCCTTAGTTGTAGAAGCTCTCTTCCATTCCATCACAGTAGAAATCTTGGTCGGGTCTACAGAGATACCACATTTGCTCACAACATGACCCAGAAATGACACCTGAGGTAACCAGAACTTACACTTGATCAGCTTCGCATATAACTTATGCTCCCTCAGGGTCGACAAGACTACTCACAAGTGTTGAGTATGCTCCCCAACACTGCGCGAATACACGAGGATGTCATCTATGAACACAATCACAAAACGGTACAAGAAATCTTTGAACACTCTTTTTATTAAATTCATGAAAGCATAGGGTGCATTTGTGAAACCAAAGGACATTACCAAGAACTCAAAATGTCCATGCTGCGAATGGAAAGCAGTCCGTGGAATATCTGCCTCACGAATCCTCAACTGGTGGTAGCCTGAACGAAGATCGATCTTTGAAAACACTGAGCTACCACGCAACTGATCAAACAGATCATCAATCCTCGATAACAGATATCTATTCTTAATGGTCACCTTATTCAGTTCTCTATAATCGATGCAAAGCTTCATCGATCCATCCTTTTTTTACAAACAATACAGGAGCACCCCACAAAGAAGAACTTGGCCTAATAAACCCACACTGCAGCAACTCGCCGAGCTGAGTACGTAACTCATCCAACTCGTGCGAAGCCATACGGTACGGTGCCTTGGCGATAGGATGAGTACTGGCTCGAGGTCTATCACAAACTCTACCTCTCTCACCGAAGAAAGTCCTGGAAGACTATCAGGAAAGACATCTGGAAACTCACACACCACCGAGATATCCTCAAGATGTGGTGTAACAAAAGTTGTTTCCAAAGCAGAAATAGAAACTAGATACGCCCCACAACCAGACTCTAGAGCTCGATAGGCACGTACCACAGAAATAATAGCGGAAACCTTGTCCTGAAAACCATAGACACTCATAGGTTGGTCATTGTCCATCTTGAAGTCCAGTCGCTTTGCCTTGCACTGGATGACCGCATCACTCTTGGACAGCCAATCCATGCCCAAAATCACGTCAAAGTCCGCCAGATCCAAAACCTTCAGATCAACAATGGCTAGGAATTCACCTAGACAAATTGGGCACCTCTAAATTCCTTGATTTGATATCACCAAATTTCTGGAGGGAAGCTTGACGTTGAAGGACTCTTATAACTGATCCACGTCCAAACGATGTATATCTGCGAAATTTTGAGCTACGAAGGAATGGGTGGCACCCAAATCAAAGAGAACACGCGTCCACTTATTTTGCACCTTAAACTTCCCTAAAACTATAGCATACATAACTAGACAAACGAAAACTAGGGCAAACAATGCAGATTAAAATTTAAACTAGAATCTAACTTGTGATCACTTGTGTAGAGGTTTGGGCTTCTTCCATGGTCACCACGTTCAACTTTCCTTTCTCTTTGTCCTGGTTTGGTGGCGGTGGTAGAGCCCGAAGCAGAGCAGGCTGTAGTGGAGACCAAGCCTGGGGGCATGAAGACTTCAGGTGCCCCTTCTGCCCGCACTGGAAGCAAGCCCTATCCTTCGACCAGCAACGACTCACATCATGTCCCTTCTTTGTACAGAACGTGCACATCAGATCTCCCTTGGGTGCACCTTGGATGGCGAGCACCTGCTACTGCTTCAGGGTGTCAGTCCTTTGAAACACCTTTCATAAGGGTGGCCAGATCGACCACATAAGCTACATATTTCTCTACTTTTCCTCTTCGAAGAAGGGCCAGATACCCTAGAGCTTCCATCATCATCACCCTTCCCCTTCTCTTTTCTCGCCGTAGCACCTCGATTCTTGGCGTTTTCAATCGCCTCAACTTTTAGAGCGACTTTCACTGCCTCAGCATAACTTTTCACTCTAAAAGCGCATGCCAACTGTTGGACATCGCTCCTTAGTCCTCCTAGGAAACGTTTCACTCTTCCTGCCTCCGAAGCTAACATATCCGGAGCAAATCTGCTCAACTTACTGAACTCAATCTCATATTCGCTCACTGTGAGCTGTCTCTACTTCAGATGCAGAAATTTATTCACCAGGCAGTCCTGCTCAACCGAGGGTAGAAACTTCTTAAGCAGCACCTTCTTGAAGGACTCCCAAGAGCATCCTTCCTTCAGACTCTCCTTTTCTCGAATCCACCAGCTCTTTGCCAGGACTTTTAGCTGGTAGGCCGCAATCATCACCTTTTAGGCTTCTGTAATCCCCGAATACGAGAACATCTCCTCGATAACGATGATCCAATCATCCAAAACCATAAAGTCGACACTCCCATCGTAAGTGGGAGGTCCCAATCGCCGGAAATGCGAAATAAAATTCATCTCTGGCGGTAGCATCACTAGGGGCACTAGAGGAGCAGGAGTAACGGTTACGGCTTAACCCGCAGTAGAATCATGCACTAAGGGTTGCTGCGCGGGAGCAGCAGACAACAAGGACTGAATCTGCGATTGCATCATAACTAACTACCTCGACAGAGCCTCATTACTCTGACACAAACTCTCAATCACCGCATCGCTTTGCGAACCAGATGACTCACCCTCCGACTGGGGAGTCGACCTCATCGCAGGATGTCTAGCCGGCATTTCTAGAAAAGTAACGAACGACTCATCAAAGATCCTAGATTACAACTAGGCCACACAACAAGTTCAGGTCATACTTAAAAGACACTTGCTTATGCTGCAACTTGCTCTGAGATTTTATAATGATTCTATGTCCTACTTATGATGATATCCTCTCATCCTATTAACTCATGTGTCTAAGATATGAATGCATGAATTCTTTAGTCTACTTTAAGAAAAATCATGTGTGTACATGTGTCATCATGTAAACCTTAACTTAGCATGCGTGCTTATACGATGATATGCTATGTATGCAGTGTTATGCATTCTAAAAAGGCCTTAACACATTTATGAGTGGCGTACACATGAAATGTTATGCATCTCATACTACATAACATCGCATGCAACGAGAAAAGAAAACGTGCTAATGGACACTCATGTGATGGTGATTATGCATCTCATATAACATAACTGTCACATGTTTCCACTTATGATGGATCCATATACAAACACATATTATGCATCTTATACTACATAATATACTTCGTATACTTCTTATCATGCTATGAGTATAGTGACTATGCTTCAGTCAAGACGTACTGATGACACATCGGTGTGTGTATGCAAATGAATGGAGGAATTCAAAACTAAATGAGATTGGCTGGTTCGACCAACTTATCAAATCAACCTCCCTCTGATACGAACTATCACGACCCGCATTTTCACCGCCTTTAAGGTTGTATCAGAGTAAGGTAAAATGCGCGTCATGATGTCACGTTAACAAGGATAACTGCGGACACTCAGACAAAAATCCTACTTAACACATAAAAAAAGATCTTTAAGTTATTTAGAGTCAAATCCAGTTTAAGTGAAACAGTTAGCCGTATCCCTCGGCTTAGTGGTTCATCTAGTCCACGAGAATAATAGTTATACGCAGCGAAAAATACTTCTTTTCCAAGATTATACATCCTACATGAGTGAAAATGTTCCCAGAGAACAACTCATGGTATGCAAGCTATAGGTTTATAATAGTAGTAAAAATAGTTTTGTATGGTCACTAAATATAGTGATTTAGAATTTTCAAACATGCAATGCATGAAGTAATAATAGTAATTTTTTTTATACTTGAAAATACCTATCATGTAATCCTAGCATAAAACATCCCAGAGATCAAGTAATCCCAACAGTCAGAAAGAAAACAAACTAGCAGCTAGCAAGCATCCAAAATTAACTATCCTATGGGCGTCAACAATCTGACATGAACCCACATGAAACAAAAGTATGTCTGAACTAGGTAAGGTAAACTAAAACAACAATCTACCTCGCTACGGCGAGGTAAAGACCACATCTAACACTACTGTTCAGGAACTCCAAATCCAGCTCCACTACCAGCTACAGCTCTGATCCTGAGGCATTCCAAAGGCAGAAGACCTCAGTAAGAAAATACAAATGATGACAGAAAAAGTAAGCCAAAGTAAATAAAGGCCAAAGCGGTACCAACCCAAGACCAAAAAATACTGAAATAGAGTACATCAGTAAGGTACAAAAATCGGAAAGGAACACTTACGTGAATCGTCACATACAACAAAAGACCCCAGATGCACAAAACTATAAGGGGAAAATCACGATTAAATCATCAGGAAAAATTGCATAACTCTATTAGCCACATGTGGTCAACTCAACCCAAAAAACACGGGCGAGGTGGTCACTCATTCAGACACACCCCCACAGATATAATATCCATCTAACTGTGGGGGAGGCTCAAACACTCCACCATTCACCGCAAATGCCCAAACACCTGGTAGTATTCCACAAGGTACTAATAAAGGGATCAAACATTGCGGTGGTGGTTTCGTCCACTAACACCCGCAATGAAGAAAACCATGGCATAGCAAACATTGCGGCAGTGATTTCTCGTCCACTAACACCAGCAACAAGGAAAATCATGAAATAAATCTCAAGACTTGGCACATCGGATTCTACTAAACATCGCTAGATTGGAAACGGTTGATCAACCTTTAGGGAAAGATGCATGACCTTAAATAAATTTTATCTCGTCTTACACGATAGGATTGGCATAATCATGAACATGATATTATAAGTGAATCTTAAGTAAAATATTATAACAAAATCACTAATCAGCAAGTCAAAATGAATACAACACTAAATAAGGAAGATTGACAATTACATCAAGATTGGAAGAGGAAGGAAGAGGGGAGAAACCATCAGTTGTCTTGGTTTGCCGGAAAAACTCTCCAAATCGCTCCTTGTCGCAGACCGGGGCTAAAGAAGACGGGAGAAATCGAGATCTGAACAAGAATGGACGAAATGGAAGTTAGAGCCCAAAAACCCTAACGAGAAAAACTCAAGAAAAAGGGGAAAACTTTACCACGATGGCGTAGCTCTCGTTGAGAGCTTTCCGGATCTAAGCTCGGTTCAAGATTTCGAGCACCGGAGCACCGTCGGCAGCCACCAGAAGAATCGTGGAAGAACTTTCTCTCTCTCGCTCACGCCGCTCTGATTCGAGATTTTCGGGAAGGAAGGAGTACGGCTTAAATGACGGAAGAGAAGAAAGAGAAGTAGGTATATATATATGTAGTATTAAAATAATATACCTTTAATAGCCAAATACTTATGAAATCTGACCGAAGTTGGCTGAACCAGAAATTTTATGAGATGAAGCATAGATTTCTCGAGTACAGAAGGAGATTTTTCGAGAACTGATGAGGACTTCTCGAGAAATGAGGAAAAGCATTTCTCAAGTAGAGGGTATGTATTTCTCGAGTGCAGAAGGGGATTTCTTGGGAACAATAGGACTTCTCGAGAAACAGAAGAAGGATTTCTCGAGTACAGGAGGAGATTTCTTGAGAACAACAGGACTTCTCGAGAAACAGAAGAAGAATTTCTTGAGTACAGGAGGAGATTTCTCGAGAACAATAGGACTTCTCGAGAAACAGAAGAAGGATTTCTCGGGAACAACAAGTCATTTTCTCGAGAACAAAATAGAGCTTTCTCGAGAACAAGACAAGGCTTTCTCGAGAACAAGGGCAGATCTCGAGTACTAATAAGGACTTCACGAGAAGAGACTATGGATTTCTCGAGAAGAGCACCTGGATAACTCAAGAGTTGAGAGTAGATTTCTCGAGAACAAAAGAGGATTTGTCAAGAACAAACGAGCACTTCTCGAGAGGTTCAAGACCTCTCGGGAACAAGAGGAAGGATTTCTCGAGAAGAAGCAAGACTTCCCGGGAACAAAACATCATTTCTCGAGAAGAGATACAAAATTCTCAGGAACAACTCCCGGCCTCTCGAGAAATGAGGTTGGTCATCACGAGTACAAAGCAGGGTTTTTTGAGAACTAAGCAGGAAAATATCAGAAATTTATGATTTGACTAATATTCCGGGATAAATCGTTGACTCTACGAATTTAGCAGCGAAGACAACTTTAGAATCTGACGCACCATCCTTCAGACACTAACATCCAATGTTTATTATAAGCATACATGTCACAAAATTTAATTCTTCCAACAAGAAATCATTCAATCTCAACAAAACTCCAAAACCTGATCAAACAGACCAAACGGACGCGAAAACGCACAAACGACGCAGCGCCATCAACAAGACGTAAAAAAGGTAACGCCCTGACGTCATAATTATGACGATACCAAATCAAATAAAATCATCGGAAAATCAGGGGCATTATAACACTCGCCTCTCCGACTCGCTCGAACCCCAAAATCCGCACCTTCATCCTTGATCTTGTTCCGAGGGATCCACTTGGTGAATACGGGGTTGTGCACAATCTCTGCTTTTTGCGAGATTGTCCCAAGTTTGGAAAGAAAAGTCCAACCCCGGGTATTCAATGAGTGGTGGCTGCTACTGTGGGAATCTTTAGGTGGGACCACCATGGAGTTATAAATACCCCCCCCCCCCGAAGGGCGACGAGAGAATATCCTGTCAGCCTGCCCTTTCTCTCTTTTTTCTCCATCCTCCCGATATAAGATGTCTCTTCCACAACACCTTCGTGATTGCATGGCAGCCGTGCAAGAACAAAATAAATCTGAGATTACTCGGATCATTCCCTGGCTCTCGCGCAAATCTGTACACTCGCCCTTTAAGGCAAAAAGGGTCGAGAGGGCCAAAACCGTCAAGGCTCTGGGTGAGTCCATCCCACCGAACTCGACACCTCCCGACGTCGCTCAGGTTAACTAGCCTCGATCTTTGAAATTTCTTATTGGAATTCTCGCCCTTGATTGTTTTTGTCATTCGCAGGAAGAGCCCGTCGACTCAACGGTTGTCGGCATGACCCCGATGGGCACTGGTGCGGCCCCTCACAACGATGTGACCCTGTGGGAGGGCCAGGAAGATCACTAGTTGGAGGATGTGGGTACTCGTGCCACCCCCTGCGTTCCCTGGTGACGGCCCGTATGCAACTTATCCCTCTCGCTATAGAGATTGTGCCCTGATTTTTGACCTGACTTGATTCTTTCGATTTGTACAGCTGTTCCTTTTGGGACTTCCAGCCTAAGATCTCTATCACGGCGATCGTCGGCTCACGAACCATCATGCGAGCCCAGTCCTGATCCAGCACTCATGAGAGCTGACGATATTCACATTCCTACTCCATATTATGCCCTGGTGTCGGGTACCAAGCCTTTCCACCGCGGCCACGGGAAGTCACGTACTGTAACACCTCCATCCGTCACATAGAATATAACAGAGGGTTCGACTGGGGTCCCACGTCATATTCCACAGACAGTCGAATGAGTTACATGTTAATACCAAATGATCAAACGAATCCTAACTTAGAGCATTCTAGCAGAAGCTTCAAGGGTTAAATTGAACTCAAGTATCCACAATGTTCACTAAAAATAAACCATAAAGGAATGTTTATACAAAATACACAAAACAGTGCGGTCTTAAGACCTTATAATTATTTCTCTTTACAAGAGTAGTTTCTAACATCGGCTCCCAGGCCGGCCACACATGAAAACACTAAAAGTTCTTTGTTTGGCCTTCGATGGCCGGCATAGCATCAAAAGGGCTGCAACCCGCTATTTCTCGCTCGGCTCTCCAGCACTTGCACATGGACATTCCACCATAAAGGTGGAAAACAAGGCAACGGCCAGCATTAGCTGACAGTGAAAAATGAGAAGAAAAACGGACAAGAGGTAAATAACCGAAAATTTTATTGCTCCAAAAAAGTAAGTAATACATAGGTATGTCCCCTTATTTTTAGAAAACGGGGGAGGTGAGAGAATACAATACACGATGTGAGACTAAATACAAGTTGTGCGACCTGTGCGGTTTGACATGCACAAACCACACACTACACAAAATATAACATTACATCCTTCGATTACAAGAGAAGGTCGCCACTATCTATACAAGACCGTCAGACCAGCCGCCAAGCCGCACCTGCAGATCGCCAACAGAACGCAGTGCAGCTAACCACTAGGTTGAAGCTTCTACAAGCCACTAGACCGCATACTGCGGGTTGCCACCATACCGTAGAGCGGTAAACCATTAGTCCATTGTTGCGGCTTCAATCAGACCGTCGTGACTTCACAAGACCGCTGCGGCTAACACCCAAACCACAGCTACAAACCCATGCAAGACCGATGCAGCTAAACTCCAAATCACCAATGCGGCTTCACCAGACCGCTGCGATTTACATCTAAACCGTTGTAGCGCCCACTTGCCAGACCGTTGCGGCTTCCTACCAAACCAATACTGCGGTTAAACTCCCAGTCCGATGTGGCTAATAAATAAGGAGAAACTGCGGCTTGAAACCAGACCACTGAACAAACATCCCAACAGCTCGTTGAGACAAACCGCTAGAAGGTCGATAGGACAGGCTGCGGCGGCTAGTTCGACTAACCGCCCGAACTGAGACAGGAAGTAGAGGCATATTTTGACGCAAGCTACGCAGACGACAAGGGAGACAGGAAGTCGACGTCTGGTTTTTGCACCTTCATTAGAGGTAATCTGGTAAGTTAGAAGAGCAAGAAGCAAGCTATTGTTGCCAGATCAAGTGCAGAAGCAGAGTACAGAAGCATGGCTATGACTGTGTGTTTGCTGAAGTGGCTTCGGACTCTCTTGCTGGATCTGGGAGAGTTTTATGATCACCCCCTACTGATGTTCTGTGATAATATAGTAGTTATACACATTTCGAAGAATCTGGTCTTTTATGATCAACTTCTATAGCTTCGTTCCCTCATGAAAGAACGAATTCTTCGAAATGTGTATAGCTGTTATATTATCGCAGAACATCGGTAGGGGGTGATCATAAAACTCTTCCAAATCTAGCAAGAGAGTCTGAAGCCACTTCAGGCCACACGCAGTCAGAGCCGTGCTTCTGTACTCTGCTTCTGCACTTGATCTGACAATAACAGCCTACTTCTTGCTCTTCCAACTGACCAGATTACCTCCAACAAAGGTGCAAAAACCAGACGTTGACTTCTTGTTTCTCTTGTCATCTGCATAGCTTGTGTTAGAATACGCTTCTACTTTTAAATGCCCCCTTTTCATAAATAAAAGCCCTTTTCCTTATGCTCCTTTCACATACTTAAGAATCTTTAAAGCTGACTACATATGACACTCCCTAGTAACTTGCATAAATTGACTCACTCTCCCTACTGCATAGCAAATATCTGGTCTTGTAACTGTTAGATAGATGAGTTTACCAACAAGATGTCTGTACCTGGTCATATCTTCAAGAATAGGAGAGGTCTCACTCCAGCATTTGTCATCTCCAACAGGCATAGGAGACCGAGCAGGTTTAGCTCCAAGAAGACATGTTTCTTGTAAAAGATTCAAGGCATACTTCTGTTGTGAGAGAATAATAGATCCAGTTTTTCGAGAAATCTCAATCCCCGAAAAGTACTTAGGAGATTCCATATCATTTGTAACAAAATGCCGGAGCAGATGCTTCTTTGTCATATCAATACCTTTCTCATCATCCCTAGTAAGAAGAATATCATCCACATATACTGCAAGAATTACAAGACCAGTCGATGTCTTCCGAATAAACATGGAGTGATCTGCAGCGCTTTGAACAAATCCAACAATAGAAATAACCTCATTGAACTTGTCAAATCAGGCTCTCGGACTCTGCTTAAGACCATAGATGGCTTTCTTCAGCTTACACACCTGAGACTCTCCCTGAACAACATACCTAGGAGGTTGCTCCATATAAACTATCTCATTCAGATCACCATAGAAGAAAGCATTCTTGACATCCAACTGGGACATTTCCCAGTCTCTGTTAACATCTACAGATAAAAGGACACGGATCGTAGTAATTCTACCAACATGAGAGAATGTATCAAAGAAATCCACACCATAAGTTTGCGTAAATTCTTTGGCCACAAAACGAGCTTTATGTCGATCAACCGTACCATCAGGCAGATATTTGAATAACCAGAGCATCTCTTCATGCGACAAATGTTGTTATTCCTAGTTCTGGACTGTGTTCCTTCTCGCATGCCTGTGCGGCCTTATATGCACGCGCGTGCGCCCTATTCTTGAACAAATAAATACGGATTCATAGCTTTTTTCATCGGAACAATTCATTCTATCCCGCCATTTTCTTCTTCTTTTCAGGTCACCCAGCCCCATTAAAGGCGAAACTCCTCCCAAGCGATCTCATCGTAGCTTCGGTGCTATCTTCGTCAAACTCATCTTCTTCCTTATTTGTTGATGGTTGAGCTTACTCTTGACAGTTAATTGGTTGTTATCATATTTTTCTATGTATAATTTTATACATAATATGATTTTGATTACAATCATATTTTATTAATATTGAAAGTGGATTTCACTTGTAATCTGTCATTGGTTGCTTGTGATTTGATTTTGTGATGATCATGACTAGATTGGTAGTGTAGTAAAACCTCATTGTTCCGATTAGCTTAGCTATCCCAAGGTTTGTGACATTTTTATATTTTCACTCTTGCTCCACGTGTTTCGTACGCGGAATGAATCTTCCGTTTTACATTACTTCGACCAGTGTACTGTCAACGTTATTCCGTCAAGATAGCAGTCGTCTGTAATTTAGCAGTCACCCAATTCAAGAGACTTTTTTTCTAGAAAGGCCTCCTTCAAAAAACTAAAGTCTATGTCGACGAAGTCTCCCAACACTTATTGCACCGCAAATCAAACGAAAAACGTTGACGACGATTGTTTGAAATTTTCATAGATTTTGTTGAAGGTTGAGATGAGGTCAGGGGAGTTGAAGGGAAGAAAGAAAACCCATACAAAACTGGCTAGAAAAATTAAAAATTTCCCCGTCTAGAAGCCCACACTTGTACAGACCCTAATAGAATTTGAGCAGGGGGATTCCGATATCTCCCATGAGCCATATAATTCGAAGTCCATAGGTTTGATAACAGCTCATGAAAATAACCTTTAATATAATAATTCGAAGTGTCTAAGACTACAACATGGCTTTAAGGCTTCTTTTGGCGGGGCAGATACGCGCCGGTCGCGCGCACATCGCCTCCCTGCCATGAAATGCGGGGTTTGGAAATCCCGTTGTAGGGCGATGGGGCTCCGCCCCTCCGCACAAAACCGCAGGATTTCTGCAGAAATCAACCGCGCCGCGGGAATTGTGGCGGCGGTCAAAAGGCACTGTGATTTCCGCGGAAGCTCCACCGTCCCGTCAAACGAAGCCTAAATAATATAAAATAACGGTTTATTGCCGGGCATTCCAACTTACCAACTCAATTCAAAGTTCACCTTAGTATACTTTGAACGGCACGTGACTAAACCAACACGTCGGGTAGGTGAGCAGTCTCAATTAGACTGATTCAACAAAACCGGCCATAAAACATACAAATATATTAACATCAACCACTACAAGGGAAGAGTAGCCTAATTGCACAGCAAGGCAATTGAAGACCATTTTTTTCCAGAAAGGTCTCCTTCAAAAAACTAAAGTCTATGCAGACGAAGTCTCCCAACACTCATTGCACCGCAAATCAAACGAGAAACTTTGACGATAATTGTTTATAAATTTTCATAGATATTGTTGAGGGTTGAGGCGTGGTCGGGGGAGTAGAAGGGAAGAAAGAAAACCCATACAAAACTCCAACGGCTAGAAAATATAAAAATTTCCCCATCTCACAGCCCACACTTGTACAGATCCCAATAGAATTCGAGCAGCGGTATTCAAAATGCCTAAAGACTACGGCATGGCTTTAAGGCTTCTTTTGGTGGGCAGAAACGCGCCGGTCGTGCGCACATCGCCGCCCGGCCATGAAATGCAGAGTTTGGAAGTCTCGTGGTCGGGCGGGGGAGCTCCGCCCCTCCGCACAAAACCGCGGGATTTCCATAGAAATCAACCACGCCGCAGGTACTATGGCGGCAGTGATTTCCGCGGAAGCTCCACCGTCCCGTCCCGTCAAACGAACCCTAAATGATATAAAATAGCCTAAAAGATCTAAAATAACGGTTCATCTGTCTGGATGAGAACATTCCAACTTACTAACTCAATTCAAAGTTCACCTTAGTATACTTTGAACGGCACTTGAATAAACCAACACATGGGGTAGATGAGCAATCCCAATTAGACTGATTCAACAAAACCGGCAATAACACATACAAATATATTAACATGTATCTCTACTAGCATTTAGTGTAGCACTCATTACACCAATTTTACAACTTTTTTTCTATATTTGCGAGATTTATCTAAACCTTACATTCTTAAAACTTAAGGCTCAAAACCTGTTGGAATGGGTCTCACTTGATCACCAGTTAAATTCAAGTAAAATACTGGGTCAAAAACAACACAAGTTGCCTACAAGACAAGGTATCATCTCATGAATACAAATTTTTGGGCTATGAAGCACAAATACCACACACCACCTTGACTTGAGTAACACATCCAAAACATTCCAACGCTAGAAATCTCTCAAAAAAAACAATTCCTGAAACTCTAGAGAAATTTTTCTATTAATTTAGAAAAATTGGATAATCATACTTGCAAATACCACGTATGATCAAAAAAAATGCACAAAATGTGTTTTAAGATAACATAGAGAAAGACATGTGAAAGAGGTGTTGAACGAAAAATGTGATTCAATTGATTATATGTTTTGATTTCCTATTTAGAATATGATATATATTTGGATGTCTCCATATTAATTTATACTCGTTTTTAAATAATTAAAATTTTCAAAAATATATCAAGTATTCTAGAATATTTGAAAACCATGCTTCCCATATCAGTATTGTATCTCGCATCCCATATCAGAACATCGTAGCGAACATTTACGCCTAAATGCGGAGAAATTTCAAATGGCCCGTGGATATTGAAGTTCCGCAAACTGTACTTTCGAAGCAGTACAATCATGTGAACACTAATGAATGATATTATTTTGACAAAAGAAGTAAAGACAGTCGATTAAGTTAAACAAAATCAAAATTACAACAACAAAATTCGATACTGGGAAAAATATAGAAAAGGGCAGAAGCTTTTTGTTTTAAACAGTAGGCTGGGAGAAAAGGGGGGAGAACTTTAAAATTTCACAAGAAGAGGAAGAACAAGTGTAGAGTACCATGAGGACGATGCGATGCGATGGCTCGTTTATTTATTGAGGAAGCGGAACTGGAGGTTCAACTTCAGCAGGCAAAGTGAGGGAAGGTCTTCCATACTCTTCTTCCTCCTTGGGTGGATGAATTGTGACCAAATCAGGCAGAGGAGTAGGCGGTCCCTGCTTTCCCTTGGGATCCCAATCAAGCATTATCTTCACCTTGATGCCTAGCACACCCTATAAGAAGAATACCAAGCAGTTAAGAAAAATCAATGTAGAGCAAAGCCGAAGTTCGACGAGGACTAGCATTCCAAGTGACTCATTGTTAGAGCGCTACCAGGAAAACCCTGCGCACGACCAGGCATTTGGATCCAAAAGCACAGCACAATTGATGTGGAGCCAGCCGTTAGGGGCGTGTGTGTATTCAGTGCGGAGACAAACAGGCGCATAAAAACGACCGAAACCAATTTGATTTGAGTTTACAGTCAAGTTTAAAATCGAGTTAGCTGTCTCAAATATATCTATTTGATAAGGCTAGCTCAATTTAAAGCATGATTACTACATAACATAAGTAAATCATACGATGATATATTGGGATTTTGTTAAATTTTAAAGTGATTAAAAAAAATCAACAAAGCACCACTATAAAAACCAGACAAATTTAAAGCTTCTCGACAGAAGCTTTTGAACTTGTGTTCCGTAACTAATGGCCTATAGCCCAGACCCACTTGGCAGTCAAACAAATAAAAAATGTACATAGAGTTTTATTGATTTGTCTGAAAAAAATTAGACTCAAATTCCAATTCACTTCTGCCAAATGGGCTGTTAAACAGGAGTTTGAAGTTATGAACATCCCCTCGAAGTTTGCGTAATTGCAGCTGGCACCCCTCTAACTTTGGAAATTACAAAAACCTCTTATCAATGTTTACATTTCATATAACCCCTTGGAGTAAATTCTCAAGAAGGTGGTCTTTTTTGTTCATGGATGTTAAAAATGTAAACATTAAGTGGGTAATTGTAATTTCAAAAGTTAGAGGGGTGCAAGCTGTAATTATGCAAACTTTGAGGGGGAGGTTTAAGTAAATAACCTTATACACACACACATATATATATATAGATCACACAGAAAAGAGGCCCACCTGTCTAAGAAGAACATGCCTCACAGCTGAATCAATGTACTCATTCACGGGTTGACCTGAAGAAATCATATATCCATCTTTGAATTTCATGGACTTGGCACGCTGTGCTCTAAGTTTTCCGCTTACAATAACCTAAAATCATTTCACAGATAATAAAAGCTAGTAATATCCAGGGTACAATCTCAAAAGTTGTTCGGCGAAAGAAGGTACCTCGCATCCCTTGGCACCACTCTCCATGATAAATCTCAAGACACCATAGCAAGCCCTGAAATTTTTTAACGAACAATGAGCTAAAGAAGATAGTGGATAATAATACTCATAATTATAGCGGGTTAATCTTCCACGTGAAACAAATGGATCAGTTTTTTCAATATAATATAAACAAGAAAAATTTTCTATGAAAAAAAACTAGGTTTCCAAGGAAAAGAAAGGGAAATAGTAAAAAAAAGGTTTAATTGAAATTAGTTTTGGGCTATTTGGCTGGCAAAGTGAGTGGGGAAAAAACCACATGTTTGATTGAATAAAAAATAAGTTTTTCATGTGTGATGAAGGGGCACGATTCCCGATAACAAACAAAAGTTTTATTTTTTAAAATTTTCAGTATACTTAAGTTAGTAAGTGCCTGTTGACAGACAACTATTTTACTGTATCAGCTCTTTGATTGGTTAAAAAAGGTTCTAAACATAAGTAATTACATAATCTATTCACTTTTTGGGAACAATTAGTCACATTTAAAATGAATTCATTCGGTAATATGATATAATAAACATAAAATGCACAGCAAAAATTATCTTAGAAAGTTTGATTTGACCCATAAGCACCACCCAATAACATGCTCACAAAGTAGATGGCTAAACCGAAGCATGAAGAATTTGGGATCCGGAGGTATAGATCGGTGATCGGAGATGGAACCAGTGGCGAGGCGACAGTAACGCTTAGAAAGTTTGATTTGACCCATAAGCACCACCCAATAACATGCTCACAAAGTAGATGGCTAAACCGAAGCATGAAGAATTTGGGATCCGGAGGTATAGATCGGCGATCGGAGATGGAACCAGTGGCGAGGCGACAGTAACGGTGGCTGTCCTCGGCGGTAAGTGGTGAAAACGGACAATAAAACGGTGGATCTGATGTGTAAGAGCAGATCCAGACAAAAATGACAAGTATGATCGGGGGAAATAACGGATCAGAAGGTTATAACCCTAGATCTGGACGGATCTAGAATTTTAGTGTTGTTAGGATGGTGGATCCACGAGGGGATGGAGAGGAATGGTCGGCTAGGGTCTAACGTGTTTTCCGGGGCGGTGGGGAGAGGAGTGGGGTGGTCGGCTGGCTGAAAGGCAGCAGTGGGGTGGTCGGCTTGAAGGGGGGAAGTGGTGGTTGCGGGTTGGGGATTTGGAGTTGGTCGGCGGTGGGATTGTTTGGGACCGACGGCGGCGGACCTGGGACAGCAGGCCGCCAGGTTTGTGAGGGGATTTAGGGGACAGGTGGCGGCCGGGTAGGAGGGAGGGGTGGAAAATGAAGTTGGGGGTAGGGATTACCTTGGGGAGGAGTTCGGAGGCCTAAGAGTCGTCACCTAGGGTTCCACGTCGTCGGCACCGGGGACAGATCGCTGGAATCCGGGAATGAGCGTTCTCCAAATTCTGCAATGGTTCATTTCAGCTCTCTAAACTCCTATTTAAAAGAAAATAAAAGCTAGGGCTTCCCCATTAACGGCTATGATTGGTTGGTGGGTTCTCAGCCCTTAAAATACGTCAATAATAAACAGAAAAATATAAACTAATATAGTGTTTTGACTCGCGACGACGTCCAGGACACAACCGCGGAGTTCGATCGGCGATCTGATCAAGTCTTCCTGTGAGAATAAATGAACGTGGGTCCTGTCTTGCGGCGAACCCCTCCAGGTGCATGATTCAATGGATTCTCATCAACTCCCCCCGACTGAAAAGCCTTCATCTCCAATGAATGGAGATGATCGTACTAAGGTCGAAGTCTAGGGGCGAGTCGATCAAGCTCTACCGGTAGTATCCAAGTGTCGTCTGCGTCGGGGCGGCCCTGCCAGTGTACCAAGTAGCGGAATCGTGGTCCATCGGTGGTGGGAACAAACTAATGAGATCTGATCTTTGTGATGCACTCATCTCTCATCTCTCAAAAGGTGGATCCCGGTGCGATCGGCGGTGCCTGCGGTGAAATAAAGAAGACGAGTTCCCAGGTGGCTGGATGTGAACAGTGGGCAGATTGGGGTGGCCATTAGACGGTGGGGACGCGTGAGGGTGGTACGAAAATGACAGTGGGGGTGGGGGTGGCTGGGTATCTTCACTGCTCGGGTCTACATACTCATGAGGCTCGTAGTATGGAGACAGATCCTCAACATTAAACACCGGGTGAATTCTAATACTAGCGGAGATATCGAGTCGGTAGGCATTTGTCCAAATACGACTAATAACAGAGTACAGACCCATTCGTCAGGCGTTTAAGTTTTTGGCAGGCCCCAAAGGGAGCCTCTCTGGGCGGATTCGTACCATTACTTTTTCGTCTTCATTGAATATTTGTTCTCGTCTTTGCTTATCTGCATGCGCTTTATAATTTTCATTGTTTATTACTCGTCGGCAAACCGACTCACGCAACACATGCAAACGCTGTGCAAATGACTCAGCAGACTCACTAGGGCGCGACTCAAAAGGATTCGGGACGAGGTCTATAGGCTTCCTAGGGTAATATCCTGATATCACATGAAATGGACTCAACTCGGTAGACCTATTGACTGAGTTATTGTAGGCAAACTCTGCAACAGGAAGATCTAAGTCTCAACTACCTACATGCTCTCCTACCAGACAAGTCAAAAGATTCCCTAAACTCTGATTGACTACCTCGGTCTGTCCATCCGTCTGCGGGTGATATGCCGAGGAGAACCTAAGAATAGTGCCTGTCTTATGCCCCAGAGTTTTCCAGAAATAGTTCATAAATCTCACATCGTGATCGGACACGATCGACTTGGGTAGGCCATGCAGTTGAAAGACATCCCTCATGAATATAGATGCAACGTGAGTCGCATTTGCTGTTTTGCGGCAGGCAATGAAGTGTGCCATCTTCGAAAACCGATCGACCACCACGAAGATGGAGTCGTGTTTCCGTAAGGTGTGGGGAAGTCCGAGAACAAAATTCATGCTAATGTCCTCTCAAGGGCGGTGTGGGACAGGTAAAGGCATGTACAGACATGTGTTCTACTTAGTGCCATTTGTCGTCTAGCAGATACGGCAGTGGCGAACAACGCGAGCTACATCCTTCTTAAGGTCAGGCCAGTATAGGCGGTCCTCGACAATGGCTATGGATTTATCGCGCCCGAAGTGGCCCGCGGCCCCGCCAGCGTGCAGCTCCCAAATCAGATAATCACGGTATAATGTCTGGGGAATGCACAGGCGGGAGCACCGGTAAAATATTTCTCATAGATCTGATACCCCTCAAAAGGGTCGGGTGGGTCTCAAGACATGGTGGTGTAAATCTCGAAAAAATCAGGGCACGCCGGATAGTCTGGAATCAATCTCTCCAGTCCATCTACGCTCGCAGTCATCGTGTGCAACAGGGATACGCGGCGACTCAATTGCGGGTAACACTATCTCTCTCTCTCTCACGCCATATTAACTGAAATATTTGGATTGAATAATGGAGAAGAAGAATTAGAGATTGACAGTGAAGAATATGACATGACGCTAAACACGATGGGTTACTCTGGAGATAACCCTAATAAATTGCTGAAGAAACGAAAACAAAATCAAAGTCCTGCAGATATTCGACCCATTTCGTATGTCGGTGTCTCAGTTTGCGTTGCGAGTCAAGGATGCGTAGCGCCTGGTGGTCGGAATATAACACAAACTCCCGGGGAAGGAGATAGTGTCTCCAGTAACGCAGAGACTGGACTATGACATAAAATTCTTGATCATAATTCGAGTATTTCTGCTTAGCTTCATTCAGCTTCTCACTAAAACAAGAAACTGGGTGTCTCACCTGACTCAATACGTCACCTATACCAACCCCTGACGCATCGCATGCGACCTCAAAGGCGCGGCTAAAATCCGGCAAATGTGGGAAAGGAGCTAACGTCAATCTCTCCTTAATTTCTTCGAAGGTTCTAGTGGGTGCGGGGGTCCACTGAAACTCTCCCTTCTTGAGACAGCCCGTGAAGGGGGTCATGATCGTACTGAACCCCTGGACAAACCTCCTATAGAAGGTGGCGAGTCCGTGAAAGCTACGAGCCTCGTGAATACTCGTGGGCACCGGCCAATCCCGAATGGATTTGACCTTCTCGGGAACTACGGATACTCCAGTAGACGATATAATAAATCCCAGAAAGTGAACAGACTCGAACAAGAATGAGTACTTCTTCAGATTCACATACAGTTTCTCTTGGCGGAGGGTGCCAAAGAGAAGTATCAGATGCTCGAGGTGAGCAGCCTGAGTATGGCTATAAACCAGTATCTCATCGATGTATACTACCAGAAACTTGCCCATGTAGGGCCGCAACACTGCGTCATAACTCGCATAAACGTACTTGGGGCGTTAGACAGCCCAAATGGCATGACTGGCCATTCATACAGACCGTCCTTGGTCTTGAATGTTGTCTTCCACTCATCCTCCTCACGAACTCGTATTTGATGGTACCCACTACGGAGGTCGATCTTGGAAAAGATCTGGGCACCGGAGATAGTATCCAGAAGGTCATCGAGTCGTAGAATCGGGAAACGGTGCTTGACCGTGATTTTATTAATGGCGCGGCTATTGATGCACATAAGACAACTGTCGTCCTTCTTAGGGGTAAGAAGGGCGGAGACCGCACACGGACTCATACTCTCATGAATGAACTGCTTCCGAAGAAGCTCATCAACCTGCCGCTTGAGCTCAATGTGCTCATCTGGATGCATGCGATCATGGGGCAAGTTTGGGAGGGAAGCCCCCGGGACTAAATCAATAGCATGTTGAATGTATCATGGAGGTGGCAGCTCGTCGGGGAGCTCGTCAGGCATGATATCTGCAAACTCGCCTAAAAGGGGACGCACTGCGAGTGGGTGGTCAACAGAGGTGTCCTCAGTGACCTGAGTAGCGGCGACAACGTAAATAATATCCGACTCAATACTATCCCGCAAAAACTCACCTCGCCGCAGAATATGCAGTGGCCTCGAGGCGCACGTACTAACAGATGGCTCTACCACGCCCTTGGACTTATCTCGGGGTTGTGTGGGCGTCAACGTAATCTTCCGCCCCTTGTCATAAAAGACACACGTGTTCGAGTGGCCGAAGCACGTGACATTACGATCAAATAGCCAAGGGCGGCCAAGCAATACATGAGCGACGTCCAGGGAAATAACATCGCACCAGACCTTATCCTGAAAGAATGCAATAGTAGTCGGGACTAGGCAACGCTGGTTGACCTGAATCGTCGTCTTGTCTACCCAGACGACATGATATTGGTGGGGGTGAGGCTCTGCCTTCACCTGCATGCGGTCAAGCCTTTTCTGGGCCACGATGTTCACACAACTCCCACTATCGATAGCTGACTTGCAGGGGCCGCCTGCACTAGGGAAGTATGTGTAAAAGATGGTGGTGCGTCGCCAATCCTCATATACACGAGGGGTGTGTAGGAGGTGTCGAATCACTCCCACCTCTAAAGATCTCTCGGTGTCACTCTCTCAGCCTTCCTCGACAGTGGCCTTGACGTCTTTTGTACCCTCTTCTTCTTCCTCTAAATCCTGCTCCTTGCCCTCAACTAGCAGGTTCCGCGTGGGGCACTGCGCTACCACGTGTCCCCTGCCAGAACATCGATAGCACACAATACCCCCAGACCGCGGGCCATCAGTGGTTATGGCTTTGCCCTTCGCATCCGCAGGGATACGTGAGGGTGCGGTCGTGGTTGTCTGGGGCGGAGCGGGTTTCCTAAAAGTCGAGGATTCGGTCCGAGAAGTGAACTGCCTCGTGCTAAAAGATCGGAGGTACTGCTCGTACTCAAAGGCGTGCTGAAATATCTGGTCGACATTCTCTAGGCAATGTGGAATCAATTCACGCCAAATCTCAGAACGAAGGCCCGTCTTGAATCGGGAGGCGATGGCGATATGCTCCTCCGAGACATCACTCCTAACAACTAGCTCGTCGAATCGAGCCATGTACTCAGCGACAGTAAGGGACACCTACCGTAAGTTCTGTAACTGCTCAAATAACTGGTCTCGGTAGGAGGCGGGGAGATATTTATCGCTCAAACTTTGCTTCATCTCATGATCTCATCCCATCTGGCGATGGGGTAATACTCATCTCGATCCAACGCTCTCTCAACGCTAATCCAAAATACCTTAGCCTGTCCAATCAGCTTCCTTTTCGCAAGGCGGACACAACGTTCGTCACTCATGTCATACCACTCGAAGTAGTGGTCCATGTCCAAGAGCCAATCTCTGAAGGTTTTTGGATCTAGGCGACTATCGAACGAAGGGGCGTCGAGTCGGATGCGACGAGTGATGTCATGGTGGTAGCCTCCTCTCCGTGGGTCGGGATAATCATCATGGGCGTAGTCGTATCGAGCGGGTGGGGGATCACGCTCTCTCCGACCCGGGGTGTTGGGTCCGGCGTTCCTTCACTTGACCCGTGGCGCTCTTCTACTTATTTAAGAAATTAAGTAGCACCATTTCCAACAGTCCGGGCTTTTGGAACAGTTGGTTATGCGCTTGATCCTTCAATTGGTATCAGAGTCAGGTTGGTTATGCGCTTGATCCTTCAATTGTTGGGTCCGGCGTTCCTTCACTTGACCCGTGGCGCTCTTCTACTTATTTAAGAAATTAAGTAGCACCCTTTCCAACAGTCCGGGCTTTTGGAACAGTTGGTTATGCGCTTGATCCTTCAATTGGTATCAGAGCCAGGTTACGGGTTCAAGACCGGGGGAGCGCTATTAAATCCTGATTTTTCCCTTCTACCTGTGTGGGTCCGGCGGGTCAGGCAACCGTGGACATGTGGTAACCCCACCTCTGAGCCGTGCAACCGTGGACATGTGGTAACCCCACCTCTGAGCCGTGTGGGCCATGTGGTAACCCCACCTCTGAGCCATGTGGGCCATGTGGTAACTCCACCTCTGAGCCGACGGGTTGTGCTGGACGCCGGGGGGGGATTGTTGGGTCCGGCGTTCCTTCACTTGACCCGTGGCGCTCTTCTACTTATTTAAGAAATTAAGTAGCACCCTTTCCAACAGTTCGGGCTTTTGGAACAGTTGGTTATGCGCTTGATCCTTCACGGGGGATAATATTCATCGTGGTAATGGTAACGGCGACTGTGTGGGGGAACGGGATCTCTGGAGTCAGGCTGAGGCTGACGTGGCATATGGTACTCATCACGCTGATGGGGAAGCCTATCCCGCGCCGGAACATGCCTGTGATCTATCGCAAAATTCGGATTTCGCCTTACCAGCGGGATTGGGGCTCGCTGAGGAATATCACGACGGTGGCGGTCTGCTGGAGGCGGACCATCCCTCAGACGTTGATCCTGACGTGGAGGAGCATCAGAGTCGTCCTCAGGCGATTCGTCACCCTGTGTCGGAGTGTCCCTGACATTCTCTAAGTGGTCTAAGCGAAGGTTCACCTCAGCAAGATCATGACGCACATCGTTGAATTGGGCACCTAATGCGTCAATACGGTCTAGAATAAGCCGTTGAAATTCATCAAAAGTGGCGCCCGAATTCGAGCTCGTCGTGCGGTCTTCGTTGACTTGAGGCTCTACCATGCTTTCTCTAAATGTCCTACCACTACGGAGCATGCAAATGGCCTAACCTCTCACTCATACCAAAATGATGTAGGGGTAAGCTACAGGTGCACAAAACCTACAACGCTAAGTGTGAGTGCAAGGGTGACACACTAATCCAAACCTACGTGCAATGCAATGAACGATATTTTGATGAACAAATTTAAGCAATGAAAAATTCACCACCACACAGCTATTAAAATAGAAAAACAAATATTTATTTTGGCAATATTGGTTTTCCTCCGCTCAGAGTGCCAAGGCGAAGCGCGCGGCGAATGTCTCCTCCTGCAAGTTATTAGGGCACCAAAACAAAGTTCTACGAACAATAATCGCAGCAAGATATAATAAATCACCAAATGAAAATGTTGAATCAAATATTACAATATTACAAAAGCTCACAAAGTAGAGGGCTAAACCGAAGCACTGAAGAATTTGGGGTCCGGAGGTGTAGATCGACGATCGGAGATGGAACCGGTGGCGAGTCGACGGTAGCGGTGCCTGTCCTCGGCGGTAAGTGGTGAAAACTGACAATAAAACGGTGGATCCGGCCACGTATATGTAGATCCGGGCCGTGGAGGGTAGATCTGATGTGTACGAGCAGATCCGGACAAAAATGACAAGTATGAGTGGTGGAAATAATGGATCGGGAGGCTATAACCCTAGATCTGGACGAATCAAGAATTTTAGGGTTGCTAGGATGGTGGATCCACGGGGGGATTGAGAGGAATGGCCGGCTAGGGTTGTTGGATCTAGTGGCCAACCTTAAAGGGGGGGGTATGGGTAAATAAGATTTGCGTCGTTTATCAAAAATTCGAATTATTTTGTTCCAGGAAAAACTAGTTTTGGAAGCTACCGCAGGACGATAGGTAGCTAACGTGTGGCGGTATGTCTCAGAACTTGTTTTTCTGGGCAAATTCTCCCTTGGAGATCTATACACTCTTCAGGACAACACAAACTAACATTCACAGCAGTACACGCAAGTAAAGAAGCAGAAAATGAATTTCATTGCAAAAACTAAATCAACAACTGTTTTAACAATTACAACATTTTGATCCCCGTGATGCCGGAGATCGAAGGCGGTGAATGAAAAAGCTCTTGGTTTTCTATACCGACCCGCTCCCCGGACCTGTTGGCTCTCTGACTTTCCCTTCAAAAAAGGTCTTCGAGCCGGCTCTTCACCTCTACGCAAGGAAGGGTCTTAGAGCCCCGCTAGATCACCCGATCTAGACGTCCCCTCCCCGGGACGATTTCTCACGGAATCCTCCCCGGATTCTGACGACCTTCCCCGATCGATTTCCCTCACCACAAGAATATAGAGAAAGAAAAAGAATACAATAAAAGTTTAAAGGATTTAAAATATTAAAATCTCCCTCTTGACGATTCCTCCATCGAGTGATCTGTGGTCGGTGCTTGAGATCTTCGTGTGCTTGCAACCGGTCGACTCTTCGTACTCGATGTAGACCTTGGCTCGCTGGAGTTCTTTGTGCGCGAACGGGAGGGAGGCGGCTTTCCTTTCCATCGACGAAGACGGCGGAACGGACCACAGAGAGACAGTCGAACCCTAGGAATCACAGAGCTCTGCCTATTTTTGTTTTTGTAAGGAGTTCAGAAAATGACACGCCTTTTATACGGCTTTGTGAAAATAGACTACCGTCAGCGGTAACACTAGCGCTCGGCGGTAGGTTCGCGCGTTTGATGTGACAGATGTCCTGCAAATATGGAAAAATATTTAAAACGAATATTTTTCCCCTTTTCAAAGATAGCACGGCACGGTAGGAAAGGTAACGCCACGCGGTAGGCCAGCTGTCTCGACGAATCCGTTGTGACGATCGTTGAGTGGCTAACGCGTCGCGATATAATGTTATCGCCCAGTGGTAGGAATGGGATCGCCTGGCGATAGGTCGCGTCTCCTGGGCTAGCGCGGCGGGATGCAAAGCTAGCGCCTGCGCGATAGGATTCTGAGCGCCTGGTCCAATTAATTTTGAGCTAGCGCGGCGCGGTAGTATCCCGAGCGCCTTGTCCATTTAATTCAAGCTACCGCTCGGCGTTAACTACTACCGCTCGGCGGTAGGTTCCTGAGGGGAGCTCCTTGTATTTCTTGGACCTGTAAACCTGCACACTCTACCAAACACAAGATGTAATCAAATACAACATGAGAGTTGATATTATCAAATCAAGGATATGTGAACCGTCGGTTCCAACAAACTCCCTCTTTTGATAATATCAAATCTCGTTCATGACGTATAATAATGAAGTGCGTGATACAACATATATATAAGAGATAATCTTTAAAGTTCAGGTTTCAGATTCTATATAGCTCCCCGAAACGGGCGCTCCCCTATATGTGTTCTACATGCTCCCCCTATCTACGTGCACACAGTGAACTAAGCTCCTCCTACATGTGATCTACCCTTACCCATGACTCATGAACCATCTATTCTCCCCCTTTAATATTATCGAAAGGGGATGGGCCAGGTCATAAACAAACATACGCATGCACTGGAGAAACAAAGGCCATATATGATGAGCAGGAAAACGAAGGCAAACAATGCTTAATTTTCTTAGAAATTGCATTTTTGGAGATCCAGAACTGAATCCTAATCCGGGAAGATTTCAACCGTTTTTCATGTTTGATTTGTGATTTTCCTTCACGGATCTCGTTTGTTTTCACCGATCTACCTTGCATGAGCTTAAATCTCTCTCTCCTACACGCTTTTGAGTGGAAATCGTGAAAAAATGGAGGTAACGCTACCGCGAGGCGGTAACAGATTACCGCGCCGCGGTAAGATCCATAAATTGATTTTTTACCCCCTTTTTTTCTTGACTGAAGAATTTCATGTTTTCTTTTCAGGTTATGGCTTCATCAAGCTTCCAACCCCCTCGAAGCAGTTTCTCAAAACGCTCTCGAGTGCCTGCATCGACCTTTCCCGCTACTGATGAGGCGACAATGAGCGTGCTGATGATCATTGATATTGATGATCGGTATGATCATATTTATGGATATTTGGAGAATTCGGGTGTGCTCTATGTGATCTCTTCTGGTGCTCCATTTTCCTCGGTCCTTACTCGTGAGTTCTATAATAATCTCAGATATCCCGCTCACACGCAATTGGGTGGAGGTGTGCAGTCCTGTATCGGGACTGAAATAGTGACGATACTCCACTCGGATCTCAAGAGGAAATATGTCTGGACGCCCAACTCTCCATACCTCGACATCGTGGAGTCCTTCAGAACCAGCCGGAACTGGAGAGATATAAATGAGATTCTCCGCGATGTGGAGAGGCGTACCGATCTCATCACTACAGTGGATACGCTCACTCCCGACGCTCGCATCATCTAGAATGTCCTACGTCACTCTCTGATGTTCAAGGCTGAGGACACCAAGAAAATCACGGCCCAGCTCTCCATGGTGACATACTGCATCCTGGCTGAGAAAGCCTTCAGCATCTCGGATCTCATCCTCTCGATGATGTGTTATACCTATCGCCTCAAATCCCCCGATCGCCAGCGGATGAACACACCACCTTTGGCCGGTGTGATCCAAAGCATCTTGATGGAGTTCCCGGCCATTGATTGGTCGGCGTACCATATCGATAACTGCCCTCAGATCTACAGGGTAGGTGAGATTTCTACTTCCTCACAAGCGGGGCCACTTGTAGCACATCCTCCGTTATACCGTACAGGGTCCCTCAGGGAAATCAGCCGGGACATTTACAGCATGGTGGAGGAACAGGGCCGGGAGATCAAACAGACGGCGAAGGAGATGAAAGGCATGAAGAAGATGATCAAGAAGATCATGAGCAAGTTCAACATTTCGCCCACTTCTTCTGAGGAGTAGCCTCCTGAGCTATTTATTTGTATTTTTATGATGTAAAATAAACAGGTTGAACATTTGTATCAATAATTAATTCCTTTTATGTGATCAATTTACTTCGCTTAATTAGTTCAGTGTTGACACCATGTTTATCATGATTGTTTACTATTCGTCTTTTTGAAAAAAACTACTCACCGTGCCGAAAAAAACATATTGAAATAAACATTCTTATTAAAAACAAAAAAAACTGGGAAGAAAAAAAACAGTAGGCATATTGTGAAGTAAGATATAATGTAGTTCGTTTAGAACTTCACGCATATAGTGGATGTTCTGGGATATGTGGTTTAGGCATCCAAGTGCGACCCGGTGGGGCGGATCTCTTGGGTACCTAAACACTGTGTGATACACATAGGAATGTCACTGGTGAGTGTGCCCTGCCAGGTAGTATAGTTCTGTCATTCTTTACTATGGACCTCCACTCATACTTCGTTTAAACTCTTGTTTATGTTGCAAATTCCCATTTAAATTTCTATGAGTTCTTGTGTGATGAACTTCAGTTGAGTAATATTACGTTGGAGGTCTAGATTTGTTAATATTGTTCTCTGAGTTAGGATTATATTTCATGACGTAAGGATTCATTGCGTAGTGATTCTTAGAAGGAAATTTACATTCATTTGATCTAAACTTTGGAGTGACTAGAGTTTGCAAATGAGGATGCTTCTTTTGTTTTAGAATTTTATTTACACGCGTTTGACGTTTTCTACTCTCACTGATCGACTTGGTTATTGTATGACCGTTCGTATTCAACGTGCCTTCGGGTTTTGCTTGAAACTTGCGAGTTGTGTATTGTGAGCTTTTAAACATAATTTCCTTAAGCATGTTGATTTTTGCAGTTAATTCTTTATTTTTAATTATGAGATTCTGTCTAGCTCTATTGTACGCGATTGTGCTATTTTTAAGGGTGGAGACGACGGATTCAATATGGGCTTCATACTTACTCCTGAATTCGTCAAAAGTCTCATTCATCTCCTTAATTTCGTTTTTATAATCATGGCATCCAACACAATCTCTTTTGACAGGTGATTCTTCTAGACAGGGTTTCTCTGTTTGTTCTTTTGCAAAGAGTGGCTCTTTTTCAACAACCTTATGTTCTTTATTTAATCTATTACGATCTATACAAGGTGTAGGGGTGTTTTCTAAGAAGCATTCCGGAGAATTAGACACGACAGCGATAGACTCTACATTTACACTTTCTCTTAAACGGTTATTTTCTAGACGTATTTTTGAGTTAATACTTTTCAGTTTCCTAATTCTACGTCTAGCAGCATTTAGCATATTCAGTGTAAAAGTAGATTTGGATACAAGAGGGTTATTTAACTTTCTTACAGTGCTCTTGGATGGGGCAAGATTGGAGCATTGAGCTTCTTTGCTTTCTTTGTGGTGGAGACATTTGACTGTTAATGGCTTAGTCATATGCTAGGACGCTAATAACCGGAATGGCGTGTGTAAGATCATTAAGCATGTTTGAGAGGGTGTGTTCACGGTGACATGTCTCAACTTATTGATAATGCACTTCAGCGGTGGCTAGGGATGTCATTAACGTTTACATCATGTTTTTAGTTTACTTATTTGATTGGGCAAGTCCTCATAGTGTTGATCAGAGATAAAATGGACTGAGCACGAGATACAAAGTGAGTGACTGGATTGCACAATTCCCCCAAAGTGGTTGGGATATTCGAGTTGCCACAAGACCCGCGATGCTTCCTCATTATCACGCAAAAACAAAACAGATTTTGTGAATCAAAATGAGTTAATAATTAATTAATCTTTTAAATGATTAATTACTTTTTTATTCAAAAATAGGCTCCAAGTGGCTTCCAGGATGGCACAGGGCTAGAAAAGTTTCGGCTGAAAGTACAATTTAATGACACATGGTTAATCATTTAAATGAAGGCTGCTTGTGCTTCATGACTACAGACTGATTGCTGGTTGTGAGGGGCTCAAAACGGACTGAGCCCACGGATACCAACATGGGACTCGAGAAGGAGGCTCAATGATGAGAGATAGGAGGCGCATGACGGCGAAAGTCGTGCTCTGGCGCATGCGAAGGTGGCAGAGACGGGGGCGACGAAATGGACACGGTAAAGAGAATTAAGGTCAAACAAGCTAACAGGTCGACGTTGGGGACAATAACAAAGCAAGCAGGTTCCAAATGGCATCAACAACAAAGCAAGCAGGTTCCAAATGGCATCAACAACAAAGCAAGCAGGTTCCAAATGGCATCAACAACAAAGCAAGCAGGTTCCAAATGGCATCAACAACGGGGGGGTCGACGGCGGGGTCGGAGGAGGTTCCGTATGGCATAGAAAGAAGGGAGGTGTTGCAGGGGCTTGCAGATCGACATTAAGGATGAAGACGGGCAATCCTAAGCAGTGGACAACGTCGCGAGTCCTCGTTGGCAAAAGATCTGGACTTGCCCATTGATGGGAATCGACAAAGGCGGACAAGAGTCGGTGGGAGTCGAGTTCAACGAACTTGAGAAACGTCTCGTGCAGAGTCCGAGCTTGAGGAAGACGATCCAGTGCATGTTGACCGTTACGGAGTTCAGAGTGTTACTATTTACAGGAATGTTGTGTGGATTGTGTGTAGAAGTGAGGACCGAAGGCTCTGATACCCTTGAGCTATGAGGAAAACGATATAAAGTGTGCTGACCGCAAGGAAGATGAGGGTGTCTGCAGTTTGCGGGAATGTTATTGGATCGTGTGCGGAGGAAGAGCCGAACTCTCTGATACCAAATAGTTACAGGCTAACTCGAAAAGCGTCAGAGTCATCGAAAGAGTGTCCGGAGGCGGAGATGAAAGGGAGAGAATACAATGGAATCATAACCGCGATTGGCTAGGTGGGGTGTGCTCGGGATAGAGAGAGCTACCATAATTTCATACAAAGACAAGAAGAATGGACTAGATTCTTTAATGCTCATTCAACATTCAACTTTCCTTTAAAAGGCTTAAATGACTCATAGTGATTAATGACGATTACTAATTCTCTAACTACCAACAATTAATAAAGGATAATAAAAGACAACAATTAACAAAACAACATAATGAATTGATGATAAAAACACAACTCGATAACTCAACGAGAAGAGCGTGACGCTTGGCTCAAAAGATTAAGAATACTTTGGTCATCCTAGAGAAAATATTTAATAATATTGAGGGGCATAACATAATTTTTCTTCATAAGGATATGCTACAAGCCCATTAGATTGCAGACTGCAATGCCCTACATAAACTAGACAACACAAATCTAACTAATTTAATATACCATAAAAATGGAAACTTCCTTGAAAAGAATATATAGCCTAATTACTATTTTTCCTCATTGATCATTCATTCAAAGAAATCAAATTAGAAAATATATCATTTGGGCTCAAAAGATTATGAATACTATTGTCATCACATATCATTTGGGCTCAAAAGATTATGAATACTATTGTCCTCACAAACTCCAAAATAGAAGCTGTTTTGTGTAATTTTGAAATAAATGAAAACATAGATGGTGGGGAGCAGCCCACCCGACCCGTTTGGATCTACTCCCGGCGACTTCGGGCGCAGAGACGATAGGGAACATTCATCTTGAGCGGCCATTTATAGTATTTTTGTCTCTTATTGTATTTTATTTTGAGTTGTATTTTTGAATTTTTTTTTTTAGTCGGAGCGTCGGTCAATCATAGTCGTTCATTGCTCCCAAGAAAAGTTATAAATAAAAGGTGAGGGCTCTCATTAGGGGCATTGAAGATTGAAGTCTAGAAGCCCATCCGGCAGATCATTCAGCTTCTCCCGTTCCCACACCTCGTTCGCTGAGTACTACTCCACCTTCAACAGTTTCATCGGCATTAGCATTTCCATCATCCTTAGCAGTTCCATCGTCACCAGCAGTTCCATCGTCAGCAGCGGCTCCATTGTCACCAGCAGCCCCACCGTCCGCATCAGTACCGCCGTCTTCAGCAGTTCTGTTACCGTCAGCAGTTCCACAGTCAGCAGTAGTCCCACCGTCACCAGCAGGACCGTCATCCTTAACAGTTCCTTCTTCGATCGCCAGCCCATTTGACATCATTACAGAAATCGTCCCATGAGCTTGTTCCCGCGCCAGACAGTTCATTATTTGTTCCATTGGCAGGACTGTCACTTCACCGATGATACCTGGATATCAGATGCAAAGCTAGAGAGATTCGCCCCCGCCCTACGACGACTTTATGATCATCTTCATTCCACGGAGATGAATGATTCTGAGATTTGGGGAGTTGATGGGGAGCAGCCCGCCCGATTCATTCGGTTCTACTCCCGGCGACCTCGGGCGCAGTGACGATCGGAACTGCTCATTTCGAGCGGCACACCGTTTATAGTATTTTTGTATCTTGTTGTATTTTATTTTGAGTTGTATTTTTTGAGT
This sequence comes from Platanthera guangdongensis, assembly GCA_039583875.1. Lineage (NCBI taxonomy): Eukaryota > Viridiplantae > Streptophyta > Magnoliopsida > Asparagales > Orchidaceae > Platanthera > Platanthera guangdongensis. Next base: position 270,175,598 of record CM077151.1, on the reverse strand, counting down.
CGGAGCGTTGGCCAATCATAGTCATTCATTGCTCCCTAGAAAAGTTATAAAAAGAGGGTGAGAGCTCTCATTTGGAGCATTGAAGATTGGAATCTAGAAGCCCAACCCTTGATCACTTCAATGTCAAAGCCGACTCCGGGTGTGAAGCTCGTAATTTCTTCCCTATCCTTGGTTGGCCAAGCCATTTTCCCTCTGCTGTTGGCTGGCCAATTCATCCCTCCGCCACCCCTCCATCTACAACAATCCAAGACAGCTCCACCTCTCCTCCATCTACAGCAGCCGGCCACCCACCACCCTCCACCTTCAGCAACAACCACTTTTTGTACAGCAGCCATCATTTTTCCCTCCTACCACAAGCAACAGCCGGCCCCTTCAAAGGGTCCTCTCCTTCTTCCCTGCTCATAAACAGCCTCCTCCCTAAAGATCCCCACCAAGACAGCCCATTTTCCCCCTATCGCCTCCTTCGGAGGACACCGGAATATTCCTACAGCCACCTCCGGTGGTCGACTTACACCTCTACATTTTCCCTACATTTGGAGTTTTTCAGTGATCGCCAGAAAACGTCTCCGGCGACCACCACCACCATCTCCACCCCCCTCCGGTCACCACCAACCACCACCAGCCACCAGCCACCACCTCCACTACCTCCACTACCGCATAACCTCCATAACTCCCCATTATCCCATTTTTCCACTCTCCTAAAATTTAGGAATTTAATTCCTAACTTTAAGGATAACCAACCAACTTTCCCCCATTTGTGGTGGTCGGCCCCCTTCCCTCATCTCACGTCCCCTATTTTTAGCCCAACTCCCCTCCACTACTAATCCCTTCCCATCCCCCTAGTCCTACCTCACGTGGATCCACAAATAATTTCTTTCCCCTCTCATCATTTCTTCACCAGCAGGCCCAGCAGGCTCACGACCACCTCTCCAAAAGCCCACTCCCAACCGACCCAGTCCTAACTCCCATCCCCTGCACCCTTGCCCGTGGAACCACAAATACCTCCATCCCCCTCATCTCCTCTAAACCCAGCCGGTTTACGGTCAACCCCTCTAGCTGCAGGAATTATCATTCCTGCTGTCCTGTGCAGCCACCACTCACCACAGTTCAAAAATTAAACTCTGGACCACTGTCAATCTCCCACACGCCATCCATACTGTCACCTCAACTTCCCGGCTGCTGTCTTGACATTCGGACAGCAAACCTCAGTTGTCGAATGTTGAATGCCACCACCCAGATTCTCCCTGATTGTTGTTTCTATTGCTGGACAGCCCCCAAACTGCTATTGAGCCCTAATACCAGACTAGGCAAGTCTCCCAAAGAGCCTCCAGCCATCCCCTCTTAATAGTTGTTGGTAATCAAGGTGTGTTATTCTTTTTTTTTTGCATTTGGATCATGTGTTAGTTCTCTACTTGTAGAGATAGCGGTTTGATAAGTCTTGTTTCAATTGTCTTTGTCTTTGTAATTTCTCATTTTTAGTAGTATTTATTCTTGTGCACTCTCGCGCATTTACACTTCTCTTTGTTGCCTTGTTTAAAATGTTTTAATTCTATGGTGGAAAAATCAAGCAATACGGTTTATAAATATTATTTTGCTGATTGATTTTGTCGAACATTTGTATTCACATATAGCCTTAGTATTTTTCATTTAGCACCTTACACTGGCTTAATAGATGATGTAAACTGGGCTTCGTAAACTTTAAATCTTAGTGGAAAATCACTTGGTACAATTTTAAATTTTCTAGAATAGGCACACCACCGAATAACAAAAAAGGCTAGCTTTCATCTTCCAAAGTTATAGGATTTTAAAATAAATGCGGCAAGATCACAAACGAAGCAAGAGAATAACACAAAATAAAATAACGGCTACAAATGATTAGGGCAAGCGCGCGCTACACTTGGATGTGACAAAAAAAAACTTGCTGAAATTACCATAATAAACTGCTATTCAGAAGATAGAGAGGTGGAGAAAGGGACGATCTCACCGGGAGGGTTCCGACAACAGCTTTCCGAGCCCTTCACGGCGCAGTCACAGCAGGCGGAAACCGGCAATCAGGCGGTGACGGGGTTGAGGATGGTGGAGGAGAAAATAGGGCTGGTATTTATTGGACAGGGAATCAGTGGACTGTGTGGTGGATCTGGGGCGAAGAACGGTGGAGATTGGAGGAAGGATGGAGGGAATGTTTGGGTCGGTGGCTGTGAGGGGAGGAGATGGACGGAAGAAACACAATAGGGGATGGTGAAGGTTGTCGGGAGGTTGGCGGTTTCAGGTTTCACGGCGAAAGAAAGATTCACAGGAGAAGGCGACTTCAGGTTTCATGGCGAAAGCGAGGTTCATGGGAGAAGGCAGCTTCGGGAGGAGGAAAAGCTAGCAGAGAAATGTACCCAGGAGCACGGCGAAGGAATTTGGACGCGGACTGGCGGCGTGAGCTTGACAGCGGGTTTTTCACCGAGAGGCAAGAATGCTCTCGGTAAAATTTCCCCACCGAGAATTTAGGGCATCCAGGTTATAGCTTTTATAGGCCCACTCGCCCTCTCAATCAATATTTTATAAAATAACACATAATAGCTTTAAATTTTTAATTTCCGCAAATGTCATCAAACAAACAAAACGCGACGACCCTCCCCGCCCATTCCAAACCGGACCAATCCATTTAGGGTCACGCGAGGTGGTCAATTTCCCACGTCGGGCCAAAATAACAAAAGTTCGCACAATGACAGGAAGATAAAATACGTAGTTGCGACAGTAAGCAAATAAAAATAACCATAACGAGATGGAAATAGAGTGCTAGCGACAGGGTCACATCAATAGATCTCTGCTAAAAGCCTCTACAATGGAGAGGGGGGCAAAGATTAGGAGCATGCATATTTACAAATCCGAAAGAAAACAAAAGCAAACCAAGATTTAGCACCGCATCACACTACATGCAAAAACATTCATGCAAATTTTGCAAGCTAAAGAGAATGTTGAGGATTTGATTTTCAGATATCCAAAAAGATTTCACACTCAAAAAAATACGGAAAATTAAGCCCTTAAAATGCTCTGCATAAGCTAGTTTGCATCAAATAAAAAAAACTTAGATTTATTTATTTAAAAAAATACTACACTTTCATGAAACAATTTGTTGATATTTGTTTTGTAGTTCGGTGTGAATGCCTTGGCTCATTATGAAATTCATCTCACAAATAGATTAGTTCCGCACCGTGGTTTGCGGTTAAGGTATTACTCCTACCACCTATATATGTGTACATGAACTTGTAATTGTTGTCTAAGTGAATGCAAAATATTACACTTTGTATTCATCAGTTCATCTCTTCTACGAATATGTTTTGTTCGCAAAAGTCGGCGCATTGATCGTCGACCTGAGCGATGATGGAGGACCCTCACTGGCACCATCGGGGAGGAATATTGAGGGGAGTAACCGCAGGAGTATTAACCACCTTTGATCGGGGAAGACGATCGATAGTCAATTTGCCGAGAACAGTAACTTTTTGTCAGTTAACAGAGGAAAATGATTTAGAAATCGTTTCCTTTATTTCTTTTTGGTTGTCTTCTTCTTTCAGAGGGAGCTTTTAATAGAGATCCAAGATTTGGGCCTTTGAAATTTTATTTCATTCTAAATATGTATTTCCATATTTCTGTCATTTAACGAGGAATTATTTCTCTTAATGGGGAATGATTTTGATATCCTTGATTTATTCTCCAGTTAACATTACGCGACCTTAATTAAATTAAGCTTACCTTTTTCCTCCTAACTACTTAACATTATCGGACTTTTTATTAATGGTCTCATCGGGTGGTCAAACTGATAAGTCGAAAAATTCTAAAAACAAATTAGTGAGCAGAAAGAGAAATGCATGGCATGAAATAAATAAAAATATATGACGCGTGATGGTATTATGCGTCTTTAGATGCGACATAGGATGCATCAATTCCCTCGGAGTTGCTAGAGCTCGACCCCGGCAAGAACTCGCAAATACTGACAATGTTGAGATCTAAGCGTCGTCGTTGTAACTCGGTTGTGCGAGTATGAGGCCTATCAGTAATGTTTAGTCACTGCCACGAATCCAAGTAGCACTAGCAGATCTCGTGGAGAATGTGAAACACTCATATAACAAGAACCTGATTTAACTCCTCAGTGGTAGGCGTTGGCACCGGTGCTAAGTGATGTGGTATATATGATTTTATGCGTTTCTGAACATGAAAAGGACCAAACTTCCTTTGTTGCTATGTTATTAAAGGTGCAAGACACACTAAGGCGCAAAGGGGCCCTAGAGCCTAGCGCAAGGCGCGGGAGCGCCTGAGGCATGTGAGGCGCAAAAATAAGAAAAATTAAAATCAATGAATTGAGCGCCCAATTCATGGAAAATCAAGGCTCCCAATTCGCTGAAATTGAGCTCAATTCGCTGAAATTCGGGAAATTGGGCATCCAATTCGCTCAATTTCAGTAAACTGGGCGCTCAAATCGCTCAAATTCAGCGATCGGGAGCTCAATTCGCTCAATTTCAGTGAATTGCATGTCCAAATCGCTCAATTTCAGCCAATTGGGCACCAAATTCGCTCAATTTCAGCCAATTGGGCGCCCAATTCGCTCAATTTCTGCTAATTGGGTGCGCCTCGGGTGCGCTGCGGGTGCGCCTCGGGTGCGCCGCGGGTGCGCCTCGGTGCGCCTCGTCGCGCCTCAGGCACATCGCCCGCCTAGGCCTTCCTGAGGCGCAACAGACTGAGCCCTGTGTTCCCGGCGCCTCAAGCGCGTCTAGGTGCGCGCCTTGATAACACAGCTTTATTGTATCTTAGATATATCCATGGAACAAATCTCTACTTTCTGAGATAAGCCAAACACTCAATTTCCTTCCGAAAAGTATAACTCCCGGCGATAACGACCATGGTTTTATAATTTTCAAAATTCACTCGCAATTTAGTGGCAATAATTTTATGCAATTCTTTTAAATTTTTAATATAATTTTGTGCATCGAATGTGTAGAAAGAGAGAAATAGGAGAGAGAAAATCACCCTCAATTATATTATTGCTCAAAGAATAGGAATAAATACACTTATATAGAGGTAGATAGATGGAGAGATATCTACATTTACAATGTGGGACTAAAGAAGTTATACATGGGCCAATACACATGGTCCTCCCAAATGGGCTAATTATATTTTGTCTTTAACAGTCTTTAACGCTCCCCTGCAAGCTAGAGCGTACAAGTCATAAGCGCCAAGCTTGGATAAAAACTGATAGCACAAAGTCCGAGAGAGAGCCTTGGTGAAGATATCAGCAATTTGACTGGAGGCTCAGACATGTTCCAATACTATCTTCTTTGATTGAACTTTCTCCTGAATGAAGTGACAGTCAACTTCAATATGTTTCGTGCGCTCATGAAACACTGAATTTTTGGCAATATGTATGGCCGCTTGACAATCACAGAGCAAGGTAGCAGCAGAGGAGAGTGTGAGACCCATATTGCTGAGCAGGCCCTCTAGTCAGGTGACCTCAGATACGATCGCTGGCATAGCACGATATTCAGCCTCAGTAGATGAGCGAGCTATAACAGTCTGTTTCTTGCTGCGCCATGTAATAAGGTGTCCACCGAGATAGGTGCAAAAACCAGTTGTGGAATGTCTATCATCAAGTGACCCTGCGTAGTCCGCATCAGAGTAGGCAACAAGAGATAAGGAAGTCAATGGCTTATAAACAAGTCCTTCTCCAGGAGCCTTCTTTAAATATCTGAGGATCCGCTTGACGGCTCGAAGATGAGAAGTCCGAGGAGTACGCATGAATCGGCTTACAACTCCAACAGCAAATGAGATATTAGGCAGCGTAACTGTGAGTTAAGTTAGTTTCCCCACCAAGTGTCGATAGTACTCTAGATTGGTCATAACAGGATCATTCCCAGAGTCATGATTCGACAGTTGATGATTCATATCCATCGGAGTATCTGTAGGCATGCATCCTGAGTAGCCCGCACTTTGTCGAAGATCTATTCAATACTTCTGTTGAGATAAGACTACTCTATCAGGTCTCCTTGCAACCTCAAGTCCAAAAAAGTATCGCAGATTACCCAGATCTTTTGTCTGAAAGACGAAGTTCAGGTGTTGTTTGATTTTTTGGATCCCGATGGTGTCGTTTCCCGTAACCAGAATGTCATCAACATAGACAAGAAGAAAAACAGTGTATGTTGCTTGATGACGAGTAAAAAGAGAAAAATCGGCATCACTCCGACTGAATCTCATCTCGCGAACCACCTTACTGAACTTATCAAACCAAGCGCGAGGGTATTGTTTGAGATCATATATAGACTTCCGGAGATGGCATACACGAGACTTCTCCGTGGTCTCAAATCCAGGTGGTTGGTGCATATATACAGTCTCTTGGAGATCGTCATTGAGAAAGGCATTTTTGATATCCGATTGATGAAGGGGGACTGAGAACCTGTACAGTAGTTAGTTTTGGAGAGAACGAACAAGGCCATCCCGGGCCAAGTTTGAGACCGATTAGTAAAGACCCAGAGAGTTCCCAAGTCCGATTAGCTCATCTCGTCGTCCATGGCCGCACGCCAGCCCGGATGCTGCAGGAGTTAGAAATGAAAATAGTGGAGAGAGATGGCAAAAGTGCGAAGAGGTGTAGAGAGGTGATGGAGGGAGACATAGTTTCCAATGGGATGAGCCGTAGAGCGTGGTGCTTGATCGTCAACGCGCAGAAGAGCATCAGTAGTAGGGGATGCTGTCGGGCTGCAATCTTGGACGAGCGTCAATTATAGACACGGAGAAGTGGAGGAGGGGGAGAGGTGGTGAAGTTGGTACTGGAGGAGCGGAAGTTGTAGGAGGCAGAGATATAACGGGAACAACTGGACGAGGAATAGTGGACTGAGGTGGTAGAGTGGAGGTGGGAGAGAAGAAGCTTTCATCTTCAGCAAAGGTAACATCCGCGGAGACGAGCACCTTGTTGAGTGTGGGATAGTAGCAAACATATCCCTTTTGGGCACGAGAGTAGACAACAAAGATACATTTGGTGGCGCGGGCGGCAAGTTTGTCACTTAGTGGTCCGAAAGAGTGAACATAACAGGCACAACCAAAAGTTTGAGGCGTGAGAGAAAAAGGGGACTTGGAAGGAAATAGGAGACTGAATGGAGAAGCAAAGTTAAGTACGGAGGAGGGAATACAATTAATGAGATAGCAAGCAGTAGAGACAGCAAAGTGTCAATATTCAACGGGGACCTTCATTTGAAGCATGATTGACCGAGTGACATCAAGGAGATGGCGATTCTTCCGCTCGGACACACTGTTTTGTTGGGGTGTGTACGCACATGAAGTTTGATGAATTATCTCAAAGTCAGTGCATAAATTGGAGAAGCTATGACTAGTGTATTCACGAGCGTTGTCAGTGCGAAGCGTTTGGACAGTAGTAGAAAATTGTGTACGTACTTCAATAATAAATGCATGTAAAATAGAAGTTAGTTCAGTATGATCATGTAGTAGATAAAGTCATGTTCAGTATGATCATGTAGTAGATAAAGTCATGTTTTTAATCAGATTCATGCAGGTTAAGTTTCAAACATATTTAGTACGGAAAATAGAAATTTATAACATATAAATACGTACACGAGCTTGAATGAGTGTAAAATAATTTTTTCATCATTTCCATCAGCTTTGTACAAACTACTTTGGCAATTTTATGAAACATATTTCCAATTGTTCAATCGCATGAAAATATAACATTTGAATTGGTATGGGGAAAAAGAAGTTTTATAGCATAAATAGGTTTGTACAAGAGCTTGAATGGATTTAAAATAACTTCTTGCATCATCATTATCATCCTTGTACAAGCAACTTGTGTGCATCTTTATGAACCTTATTTTCCAATTGTTGATTAGCATACGGCATTAAATAACTAAATATTATGAGGTAAAAAGCTAAGAACATATGTGCATGTTAGATCTACCACTTCTCCTCCCTCATTCTATGGCCCATGATTTTATACTCTATTTTCAATAAGTGATGCTAGTGATTCTCAAAAATAGTCATCATCAACTCATGTATTCTCATTAGCCTCACATTTTAACTTGGCTAGCAATGATCTCTTATTGCTCAAAACAAAATCCATACATGACTGTAACATTGCAAGCGGCAATATATTTTAGATTAAAGTCACCATGGCATGAAAATACTATATTTCACACTAATTCAGAAGTTTTTTTTCATTTTAATCATGAAGTCATAACTCTAGAGTTTATACCCTCACCCACACCCCCATTGTTTCATCTAAGTGATTAAAAGTACTCAAAAACTTATCACACCAATATATCATTTTATCTTCTACAAACACTGATGATTGTAAACATCAAATCAACTACTATCATATTTCATACTAAAGCGATATGCCATCTGGTTAGCCCGAGAAAATCCAATTCATATGGGTTTGACCAAAACACTGAATCAGGACACAAGTTAAATTGAACAATTTTTCAAGCCTTTTCCAACTCATTAATTATAACGTCAGTATTCATCTGTTTATAAACAGATGAATTTCGGGAACTCCATGATTCATTGTTTTCATCTCTATTATTAATTTTCTGCAATTCTCTTTAATCTTCCCAATTTACTTTTGTTGCATGTACGTGGAGTTTATGCTATTAATCCAAAGCCCTTTATCACATAAAGTTTCTCGCCATTGTTGTAACTTCTCAACTATTTAAGTAATTCTCTGCTACTGCAAAATTTGAAATATCATTTGGCGGGAGGGTAGTTCGAGTAATATTAATGCTCTGCAGGGGTAATTGTGTCTTTTGGGCAACTTTTGTTTTGTGTAAATAAAGGGCAGAAGCTGTAGATGAGTATGCAAATACTTGTGAGTCTCAATTCTGTTGATGTGCTCTCATTCCAGAGAGTGATAGTGGAGTGATCTGTTCAGAGACATCTACCTTCGGATTGCCAGTGTTTTTTCTACTTCTTGTGTAATCCTTGTCTTGTTCGTCGTCCTCGCCGTTGTAATCCAATTACTTGGACATCTTATTGAAGAAATTTGGTCATTGAGTTTTCTAATAGCTGTGATCAATATTAGTTTGTATGGAGATCCAGTAAAGATCCATTTGGATCTTAACATTCTCAGAGAATATAAACAGCATTCAAATACCAATTGCAACTACTAGGCTAAACAGAATCATAACAAATTTATCTAGGAGATCAAGAAAATATTTGAAACCAAGATCAGCTCAACAAAACCAAACCTCCGAACAGCAAGACCTCCCAGAAGCTTGTAACGGAGAGACTCAGCCTGGGCAATAGCGCAGAGACCCCTATTGTTAACCTTCTCGGCATAAAGCTCAACGCTGTTCTCCGGAAATTTGAATCGTTTCTGCACGACGGAAGTCAGCTCCCTAATCCGTCTCCCTTTCTCACCTAAAATGGTAGATCAAAACAGTATTAACTGATGAAATAACAAACCGTGAGAAAAAGAAGATGAAGAAATAAGTAAAGGGGAACTCACCGAGGACGTTTTGGGTGCGGGTGGCCCGTATGATGATCTCCGTCCTCATGGGAGTAACTCTAACCTCCACGCCGGAGTATCCATCCTCAGCAAGCTCTCGCGTCAAGACCTCGTTTAGCTCCGCGAAGAAAACGCCGTCAGCGACAAACTGATAGGAACAGATGTTCGATTAGAAGCTGAGAAGCTGAGATTACGAAAACGTTGCATCTAACCTTGCGCTTCTTGCTCATCTGGGTTGCCATGGTTGGAAGATCGAAGAAGGGCTATGCACGGCGATCACCCAACGGCCAGCGCTACTCTCTCGGTTTTTCTGCGAAACCCTAGGAGTGAGACGAAGTGCGGTAATCGAAATCTTAAGTATGCGGTTCAGTATAAAATCGAACGGCTGAAAGTTAACCTCCCAGAAATCCCCGGTGAAGTGCTGCTAGGAGGGGTCGGGTCCCGGGGGTGTGCTGTGCGAGCACCGTGCAGTGCGGGATCGTGTGGCTGCGAGTGCATCAGATCTCGCGCGCACTTATCTTAAAGATGTACATGCATCTCCGCGCGAGATCTGATGCACTCGCAGCCACACGATGCCGCACTGCACCGTGCTGTACAAATCCCGCACAGCACACCCCCCGGACCCTGCTAGGAGGGTGCGCCTGGTGCGGTTTTGGTCAAAATGGCAACCACATCTCAGGGGAAAAATTGTAGGTGGGTTATGTGCATATCAAACATATGCACATAGCTTATTTAAAATTTATTTTTAATTGATATTATTTTTTTTTGATGAAAAACATTATAAAATCTTAGTTAAAATATTTTTACAAATGTTTAAAAATCCATTTTAATTAACATCTGACCGTTAAAATCGGGCCGGATCTTTTTTTTTAAGGAATACAAGGTGAGTTGTCGGGTATGTAATCTGATGGCTGATAGGTTATGCGTATATCTTTGATATGCGCATAGCCCATCCAAAAATTTTCCCACCACGAGGGTACGGTTTTGGCTCGAGCAAAATCACATCACACCAAAATTAAGTTGTGTTTCCATTTGATGTTAATTTTTGCAGTGCGGTTGCGATTTCAGTGCAAATTTTTTGATGTGTGAATAACAAAAAAAATAGTGATAATAACCATTCTTCTTTGATATTTTCTATTTTACATATAAATTATAATTTCACTGCATAAAAATGGTTAATTGCAGTAACCATCCCGTAAGTGTGATTTGAATGTAATTAATATATATGATAATATTTACTTGATGTTTGATTCCAATGTAAATTATATGTTAATTAAATTGACTTGGGCTTTGTTTCGCTCGGAGATATATGAGCGGCGTGCCGTCAAATTTCGAAGCATCGTGCCAAATAAGACTTTTAGAGATAGCAGTAGGAAACTCTACCGCTCCCAAATCATGTCTCTCCTATTTTTCCGACGTGGGTAACCTTCATGATCCTTTCTTAGAAATCACTTTGCTCCTTTGCAACTTTCCGCCTGCGCAGCCTTCTCCATCGGCGACGAAGCACGCTACCTTCTCCATTGCCGATGTAGCAGCGACCTCCATCACCGACGGTTGCAGTCATAAACTCAGTGGTTATGAACAGCCATTCGTGAACGTTCGACCTCATCTAAGGCATTATTCACTTTTATGTTCAAAACTAGTTTTCTTTTCTTGACAGTGATCATAACCGTTGTCATGTCAAAAATCATACATTCTATGACAGTAGTGTTTTTATTCAAACTCACGGAACAAAAACATCGCACCAACCAAAGCCTTAGGAATGCAGATAATTGTTTTTTTTAATTTAAAATTCCCTTCATTGGTTTGGTATACAATCCCTAATGAAACCAACGGATGAAAACAGCATTGTTTACATAAACTGTTGAAAAATTCTTTCAATTTCTACTCTACTAAACTAAACAGGGGTGAAGCATTGTTTAAATTAAATTCATTTCATCTCACGATCAAACAAAGCCTCATGCCCCTTCATTTTAAAATAACAACACAACACAAATTATCATGGAAACACGATAATTATCGTGTTATTGATCTTGCAATTAATTTAGGTGCTGTTATGTGCAAACCAAGTTCGGCTACGTGCAAACCAGGTTAAGTGCAAACCAAACTAAAAAATCATAAATACTTGTGAACCCGTAAAGGACTGGTCTGCACCTAGCTGTTCTGGCAATTTTTTAAAAGAGCGGCTTGCACATAGTCAAAACTGATTTGCACATAAAATTGAGCTTAATTTAAACTTCGATTCAAGAAAAATGCTCATTTGGTTAAGGTATTATATAGTATTCATGGTTTGGTTTGATTGATAATAGATCATCATCAGAGGAAACAAATAACTCACTTGTTATGTTGAACAAGATTTTCAAAATATAAAGATTTAAGGCTCTGTTTGGGACAACATTGGCAGTGGAGCGAAACCGGTGATAGAATAAGAGATGTCCGAAAAAATGGTAGGAGAAACCGTGGGCGTAGAGCTCCAAGAAGGGAAGCAGAAAAACAAGAAAAGTTCCTTTTAGCTTTTTGAAATCAGGGACTGCTGGTTGTTTTTCAAAAAGACTTGAAAATACCTTTGAGACACAGCAAAACAGCAATAGCTATGAGAATAAAACCATATGATAAATTTCAATGATATTTGGCTGCACTTTGAATGTAATGGGGCTAACATTTGTAAGCATAACATCCAGGGTACGATGTTCATGGAGACCAAAATCGATGCACAAATATCAAATAGGGGGTTTCTCGAACGACAACGGTCTATCATCAACCAGAACATGAATATGTTGATACCTCAACAGAATGCGCTTTTCCGTGAACCAAATGGTGCGTCTTAACCACGTAAATATTAAAAAAAATGTAAAAAAAAATAACTAGAAATATGGTGTAGGATGATGAAAATTGATTCTTCCCAGACTTCACAGGGTGTAAGAATTTTGAAGGTCTAATTTCAGCTCACATAAGAAATGATGGACTGCAGATCTACTTTACAGAGTCATTTATCAAGAAAAATATAGTTTAGACAATAAGATTAAGAATTCTAACATAGATTTAATATTATATTGCAAACATAACACTCTACCACAAAAGGAAATGAAATCTTAACAAGCACATTTGAGGCTAAAATATTCTTAAGATAAGAGAGAAGTTCGCCACAACAAGAACAAGCTAGACGAAATCATCGTTCGTATAGTTCGGCTAGCCGACAATCACTAGGAAGATGTGTATTTGAGGCACAAAAATATAGTTGCAACAGGAAATATGACGGAAAGGGGTTAATACTACGAAGACCGGCTGACCGGCTCGAGGGCTTCTATCATGACCACACTGTTTCCCCTGATGACCTGCTTGTCTCAAGACAGTCAAGAAAATGAACTGAGTAAGAATTCTTGATAGGGTCTAACTCTGCATAATTATAAGAACCACCCCTACATCTTTCAGAAGTACCAAAACCTCCTTTCTAAGATTATACTGTTAACATACACGTAAAAAAATTTATTTTGTATATTTATGTTAACAATAGAAGGGGAGCCTTAGCACTGGTTGAGATGTTGCCTTGTGACCTTGAGGCCACGAGTTTGAGTCCTGGAAACAGCCTCTTGCAAAAATGCATGGTAAGGTTTGCCCACATTTCACCCTTGTGGTGGGATTCTTCCACGGACTCTCGCTGCACGGAGATGCCTTTGTGCACCAGGCTGGCCCTTTTATATTTATGTTAACAGTGTAAAATTAGAGGGGAAGACGACTGTCATTATGTGGAGTTAGAGGGGAGGTCCCAGTAAATAGCCCTTAAAGAAAATAAGTAAAAGCGAAGCTACATACCACCATTCCTATGTCATTCTTCTCGTTGCCGTTGAGTTCAAGTGTGTTATCGATCACAAGGTTCATGAATTGGTCAAATCCGCGCAAGGTTCCGATCACGACACGGTTGGCATTTAACTTGACTGTGAATATGAGTAGAAAATGTGAGAAACTAAGAAATATAGTTTAAATGTTACGTCTTGAAAGTAGTTTATTACTTCATTTTAGCCAAGATTAACATAGAGATTCAGTGGCTTCAATGTGGGTTGTAAAGGGGAAATGATAAACTAATTTTGATTAACATAAACAAGGATAATGATCCAACAGACCATCTAAGCAATCCTCACACCAAAATCAGAGCTTGATAGCAAGAAATTACAGGGAGTTTAACTAGATAAGATGAAAAGGAAGAAACTAAATGAAGGAAAATAGCACTCTGTCTGTACTGGCTCTTTATTTGTATTATATGCACAAAGAGGATTGCCAAAATGGATGCTGATGAAAAAAAAATGTCTGACAGAACTTAAAGGGCAGGGTAATAAAGTAATAAACAATGGGAGTTACCCAACTATGGTTAGAGACAATTGTGAGAAAAATGGAAAAAGAAGAAAGAGAAATGCATTTGACTTTTTGTAAATAGTTCAAAATGATTTGTATTTCCTATCAAGAATTTGAAGAGAAAATCATAGTAGATGAGAGAGATAAGTTGCAACTGCAAAAATCAACATAGCTATAAAAGTTCGTGACTGCAAAACGGGACTCCAAATAAATTTTATTACCTTGAAAAATAAAAGTCCCCTATATAGAAAAAGGGTAATACATGAGGAAACAAAAAATAAACTATAAAAAAACACTAGTTCAAACACTCCCCCTCAAGTTGGGCATGTAATGTTCTTCATGCCCAACTTGCTAATAATCAATGCAAATATTTTTTTCACTCAATGCCTTGGTGAGGAAATGAGCAAGTTATCCCTCTGAGTGAACGAAAAGGGTACATACAATCTCATTCACAATATTTTCTTTAATGAAGTGTCGGTCAACTTCAACGTGCTTCGGTCAACAGTCCACCCCCGCCAACCAAAGGTCCCTCTCGCTACAATCCATACAGAGGGCTCGGCGCTCCATTGGGTGTGTTGGATGCGCCAGCAGGTACCTGACATTCCCTGGCCCACATTGAAGGCGACCTGTGGGTAATGCCTTTGAGTGTCTCAGCTCTATCTGCCAGTCTGACTCTGTGGCCATCAACATCGACGAATTCATCGTGGTTGCTACGCACGTTCCCGTCCTGGCCCCCGACCACTACTTGCATTATTTCCTGGCGGGTCTGCACCCCAACCTCCATGCGCGCCTTTGGATCCACAACCCGTCTACTCTTTCCAGCGCAATGGAGCACGCTAGGTATCACGACGAGGAACTCTACCCATCTCAACCATCCTCCTTGACCCAACTGCCCCAACAATCGTGGCCACTACTGCCACCTCTTCCGCATGTGGACCATCTACCCCCTCCTGGGCCACAGCTACTGATCCCGCCTCCGCAACCGCCAGCTCCACTTCCACAGGCCCCTCGACGGCCCCATTATTTGACTTACCAACAACAAGCCGAGCTTCGTCACAAAGATTACTGCTTTCGCTGCAAGCAACCCTTCTCTCCAACCCATGTGTGCTCTCTCAGAAATATGTGTGTTGCTGGGATCTGAAGATACTGATCCGGACTACGGGGTATTTAATCCGCTGACACTTTCTAACGACCCCTTCTGATGGGGAACCATCAGATGTACCTGAAGGGGTTCGCCGCAAGGCGGGACCCACATACATGTATTCGCGCAGGAAGACTTGATCGGATCACCGATCGGACTCAGCAGTTGCGTCCGGGACGTCGCTGCGAGTCAAAAAAACTATATTACTTTATTTTTTCGGTTTTATTTTGATGTATTTTATGCGCGAACCCACCGGCCAATCATAGTCGTTGATGGGGATGCCCTAGCTTCTCTTTTATTATAAATAGGATGTAGAGGGGTTGATTTCAGGGATTGTTGAATTTGGAGAAAAGCTTTCCCGAATTCCAGCGATCCCTCCTCGGTGTCGACGTCGTGGAACCCTAGGTGACGACTCCTGCGTCAAACTCCTCCTCAAGGTAACCCCTACCCCCCTCCATCATTTTCCATCGTCTTCTCCCTTTTCCACCACCGGAATCCCCAAATCCCCCCCCCCCCATACCGCCGGTCAGCAGTCCAGCCAGCCGCCTCCCCCTTTTCCCTGTTTCCCGCCGCCGGCCTGCAGCCTCCCCACCGCCGGCCTGTAGCCTCCCCACCGTCGGCCTCCTCCAAGCCTCCAGCCCCCTCACCGCCCCTCCCCTCCTCAAAACCGATCCCCCTAAGGGCCCGGCCAGCCCTAGCCGGCCACTCCTCCCCCTTCCCCTTCGTGGATCCACTTCCCACCGCTCCGAAAACCCTAGATCTATTTTGATCTAGTGCTACCACCCTCCGATCCGTTATTCCCTTCACCCAAACCTTCCATTTTTGCTCGGATCCGCTCCAAATCATCGGATCTACTCACCCCGGTCCGGATCTACTCATTTGTGGCTGAATTCGCCGTTTTACCATCCGTTACCGCCACTTTTCGCCGAAGGCAGCCATCGTCATCGCCGCCTCACCTCCGGTTCCACCTCCGATCGCTCGTTTTGCATCCGGCTCGTCAAATCCTCCATCGCCTCGGGTCAGCCCACTACATCGTGAGTATCTGTGGTATCGTGTTCTGTAACTTGACATTTTCATTTGGTTGTTTCTCTATATTGTGCTGCGATTATGGTTATGTCGTAGTTGTTCTCTTTATGCTAATAATTGTCTGTGGAAGTATTCGCCGCCGCTTGCCTTGGCCCTTTGAGAGGAGGACGTCGTTGCCGAATTGCTAACATTAATTAATTGCTTCTTTATTTTGATTAACTGCGTGGTGCTATTACTCTTCATTGCTTAAATTAATTGTCATCGTCATCCGACTGTCGCATTGCATTTAGGTGTTGCATTCGCATATTCCCCGCACCTACACGTAGAGTCTTAGCGTCGGAGCACCACTAGCCTACCCCTACATCATTTTGGTGTCAGAGGTCAAGGTTAGGCCACTTGCATGCTCCGTAGTGGTAGGACTATTAGAGTAAGCATGGTAGAACCACAGAACACCGAGGACCGAGCGACGAGTTCGAATTCGGGAGCCGCTTTTGCTGAGTTCCAACGCCTTGTTCTAGGTCGCCTTGACACCATAGGAGCCCAGTTCGACGATGTGCGTCATGACCTTGCCGAGGTGAACCTTCGTTTAGGCCACTTAGAGGATGCCAGAGACTCCGACACAGCGTGACGATTCTCTTGAGGACGACCCCAACGCTCCTCCACGTCGAGGGCAACGCCCGAGGGATGGTCCACCTCCCGCAGACCGTCACCATCATGATAGTCCTCATCGAGCCCCGATTCCGCCGGTAAGGCGACATCCTGATTTTGCGATAGATCACAGGCAAGTCCCGGCGAGGGATAGGCTGCCACATCAGCATGATGAGTACCGTATGTCCCGTCAGCCTCAGCCTGACCCCAGAGATCGTGTGCCCCCACACGGTCGCCGTGACCATCACCAGGATGAATATTACCCCCCCCCCCGGGTCGGAGAGAGCGTGGTCCCCCACCCGCTCGATACGACTACGCCCATGATGACTACCCTGAGGACTACCCTGATCCTCGGAGAGGGGGCCACTATCATGACATCACTCGTCGCATCCGACTCGACGCCCCTTCGTTCGATGGTCGCCTAGATCCGAAAGCCTTCAGCGATTGGCTCTTGGACATGGACCACTACTTCGAGTGGTACGACATGAGTGACGAGCGTTGTGTCCGCTTTGCGAAGATGAAGTTGATTGGGCAAGCTAAGGTATTCTGGATCGGTGTTGAGAGAGCTCTAGAGCGGGATGGCTACTACCCCACCGCCAGATGGGACGAGATGAAGGAGATGCTGAAGGAGAAGTACCTCCCGCGTCATACCGAGATCAGCTGTTTGAGCAGCTACAGAACCTTCGGCAGGGGACACTTACCGTCGCCGAGTACATGGCTCGCTTCGATGAGCTGATCGTCAGGAGTGATATTTCAGAGGAGCCTATTGCCACTGCCGCCCGCTTCAAGGCGGGCCTTCGTTCCGATATTCGGAGGGAATTGATTCCCCACCGCTTGGAGACTGTTGATCAGATATTCCAGCTCTCCCTCGAGTACGAGCAGTACCTCCGAACGTCTAGTACGAGGCAGTTCACTTCGCGGACTGAGTCCTCGACTTTTAGGAAGCCCGCTCCGCCCCAGACCACCACGGCTGCACCCTCACGTATCCCCGCAGATGCGAAGGGTAAAGCCATAGCCACAGATGGCCAGCGATCTGGGGGCATTGTATGTTTTAGATGTTCTGGCAGGGGCCACGTGGCGGCGCAGTGCCCCACACGGAACTTGCTAGTTGAGGAGGAGCAGGGTTTAGAGGACGAAGAGGCCCAAGAGGAAGTTAAGGCCGAAGTTGAGGAAGGTTGGGAGAGTGACGCCGAGCGATCATTAGAGATGGGAGTGATTAGACGCCTCCTACACACCCCACGTGTGGATGAGGATTGGCGGCGCACTACCATATTCTACACGTACTTTCCTAGTGCAGGCGGCCCCTGCAAGCTAGCTATTGATAGTGGGAGTTGCGTGAACATCGTGGCCCAGAAGGGGCTTGACCGTATGCAGGTGAAGACCGAGCCTCACCCCCACCCATACCGTGTCGTCTGGGTCGACAAGACGGCGATCCAGGTCACATAGCGTTTGTTAGTCCCGCGATCACTATCGCGTCCTTTCAGGACAAGGTCTGGTGCGATGTCATCCCCATGGACGTCGCTCATGTGCTGCTCGGCCGGCCCTGGCTATTCGATCGTGACGTCACGTGCTTCGGTCGCTCGAACACGTGTGTCTTTTATGATAAGGGATGGAAGATTGCGTTGACACCTACTCAGCCCCGAGATCGATCCAAGGGTGTGGTAGAGCCATCTGTGAGCACGAGCGCCTCGCGGCCTCTGCATATTTTGAGGCGGGGTCATAGTTGTCAAGGCGAGCGCCTAGGGGCGCCTGAGGCGCCGGGCGCACCAGGCGCAGCCCGCCGCGCCTCAGCACAGCTGAGGCGGGCGATGTGCCCCAGGTGCGCCTCAGGCGCGCCTAGGCGCGCGCCTTACAGGCTCTCAAGGCGCGCCAAAGGCGCGCCCAAGCCTTTCAAGGTATATTTTTAAATTGTTTTTTTGATATAGGCCAAAACATGATCTTAGACACACCCGAGGCACCCCCTAGGCGGCACTTGAGCGCCTAATTCGCTGAAATTGAGCGAATTGGGCGCCCAATTCGCACAATTTCAGCGAATTGGGCGCTCAATTCGTCCCATTTCCTTTTCCCCCCATTTTTGCGCCTCACGTGCCTCAGGCGCGCGCCTGCGCCTTGCGCCTAGCTCCAGGGGCCCTTTGCGCCTCAGTGCGCCTTGCGCCTTTGATAACTTAGGGCGGGGTGAGTTCCTGCAAGATAGCGCCGAGTCAAACGTCATTTATGTTGTCACCGCTACCCAGGTTACTGAGGGCATAGCTGACCACCCACCCGCGGTGCGTCCCCTTTTAGGCGAGTTTGCGGACATCATGCCAGACAAGCTCCCCGATGAGCTGCCTCCCCACGGGACATTCAACACGCCATTGATCTGGTCTTGGAGGCCTCCCTCCCGAACCTGCCCCACTACCGTATGCACCCGGATGAGCATGCTGAGCTCAAACGGCAGGTTAACGAGCTTCTCCGGAAGCAGTTCATTCGTGAGAGCATGAGTCCTTGTGCGGTCCCCGCCCTTCTTACCCATAAGAAGGACGGTAGTTGGGTTATGTGCATCGATAGTCGCGCCATTAATAAGATCACGGTGAAGTATCGTTTCCCGATCCCACGACTCGAAGACCTACTAGATACTATGTCTGGTGCCCAGATTTCTCCAAGATCGACCTTCGTAGTGGGTACCATCAGATACGAGTTCGTGAGGGAGACGAGTGGAAGACCGCATTCAAAACCAAGGATGGTCTATATGAGTGGCTAGTTATGCCATTTTGGCTATCCAATGCCCCAAGCACGTTTATGCGAGTTATGACGCAGGTGTTGCGGCCCTACATGAGCAAGTTTCTGGTAGTGTACTTTGATGATATATTTTTCTATAGCCAGAAGGCTGCTCACCTCGATCGTCTGAGACTTCTCTTTGGCACTCTTCGCCAAGAGAAACTGTATGTGAACCTGAAGAAGTGCGCATCCTCTCCGAGTCGGTCCACTTTCTGGGCTTTATTATATCATCTACTGGGGTCACCGTAGACCCTGAGAAGGTCAAATCTATTCGAGATTGGCATGTGCCCAAGAATATCCACGAGGCTCGTAGCTTTCACGGTCTTGCCACCTTCTACAGGAGGTTTGTCCAGGGGTTCAGCACGATCATGGCCCCCTTCACGAGCTGTCTCAAGAAGGGAGAGTTTCAGTGGACCCCCGCAGCCACTAGAGCCTTCGAGGAGATTAAGGAAAGGTTGACGACAGCTCTAGTCCTACGCCTGCCGGATTTTAGCTGCGCTTTTGAGGTCGCTTGTGACGCGCCGGGGTTCGGTATAGGTGGCGTATTGAGTCAAGAGGGACATCCAGTTTTTACTTTAGTGAGAAGCTGAACGAGGCTAAGCAAAAATACTCGAATTACGATCGAGAGTTTTATGCGATAGTCCAATCTCTGCGCTACTGGAGGCACTATCTCCTCCCCCCGGGAGTTCGTGTTGTACTCTGACCACCAGGCCCTACGTTACCTGGACTCGCAACGCAAGCTGGGTCACCGGCATGCGAAGTGGGTCGAGTATTTGCAGGATTTCCATTATGTTCTCAAGCACCGCGCTAGTGTTGAGAACAAGCCGGCCGATTCATTGAGTCGCCGCGTATCCCTATTGCAGACGATGACTGCGAGTGTCGAGGGACTTGAGAGGTTGATACTCGACTATCCGACGTATCCTGATTTTGGCGGGATTTACACCGCCTTATCTCGAGACCCACCCGACCCAGTTTAGGGTTATCAGATCTATGAGGGATACTTGTACCGGGGTCCCATCTATGCATTCCCCAGACATCTTACCGAGATTATCTGATTTGGGAGTTGCACGCGGGCGGGGCTGCGGGCCACTTAGGCGGGATAAATCCATCGCTATTGTCGAGGACCGTCTCTACTGGCCCGACCTTAAGAAGGATGTAGCCCGAGTTGTGCGCCACTGTCGTATCTGTCAGACAGCAAAGGGCAATAAGCAGAACACCGGTCTTTATACGCCGTTACCCGTACCACACAGCCCTTGGGAGGACATCAGCATGGACTTTGTTTGCGGACTCCCCGCACCTTGCGGAAACACGACTCCATCTTTGTAGTGGTTGATCGGCTTTTGAAGATGGCTCACTTCATCGCCCGCCGCAAGACGGCAGATGCGACCCACGTTGCATCTATATTCATGAGAGACGTCTTTCGGCTGCATGGCCTGCCAAAGTCGATTGTGTCGGACTGCGATGTGAGGTTCATGAACTACTTCTGGAAAACCCTATGGCACAAGACTGGCACTATCCTTAGGTTTTCCTCGGCATATCACCCACAAACGGACGGACAGACGGAGGTAGTGAATTGGAGTCTAGGGAATCTGTTGCGGTGTCTGGTAGGATAGCAGAGTTTGCCTACAATAGCTCAGTCAATAGGTCCACCGGTTGAGTCCATTTCATATAGTGTCAGGATATGACCCGAGGAAACTCATAGACCTTGTGCCGAGCCATTTAGAGTCCCGTCCTAGCGAGTCTGCGGAGTCATTTGCACAGCACTTACATGATTTGCATGAGTCGGTCCGCCGACAAATAATATTAAGCAAAGAAAATTACAAAGCCCATGCAGATAAGCGAAGGCGAGAGCAAGTATTTAACATAGGCGAAAGGGTAATGGTGCGAATCTGCCCAGAGAGGCTCCCCTCGGGGCCTGCCAAGAAGTTAAGCGCGAGGCGAATGGGTTTGTATTCCATTATTAGTCGTATTGGAACCAACGTCTACCGACTTGACATACCGGCCTGTATGAGAATTCACCATGTGTTTAATGTTGAGGAACTGACTCCATACTATGAACCTCATGAGTATGTGGACCCGAGCAGTGGAGATGCCCAGCTACCCCCGCCCCCACTATCGTTACCATACCACCCTCGCACATCACCACCATCTGACGGACATCTTGATTCACCCACTGTCGTCACCCACCCACCCGGGTCGTCATCCCCTTTGGTTCCACCGCTAGCACCACCGATCGCATCGGGATCCACCTTCCGAGAGGCGAGAGATGAGAGCATTACGGAGATCAGATCCCACCAGTTTGTTCCCACCTCGGACGGACCGCGTTGCCGCTACCTGGTATATTGGCGGGGCCGCCCTGACACTGACGACACTTGGATACTACCGGCAGAGCTCGATCGGCTCGCCCCCGGACTTCGACCTCAGTATGATCATCTCCATTCATCGGAGATGAAGGCTTCTCAGTCGGGGAGAGTTGATGGGGAACCATCAGATGCACCTAAAAGGGTTCGCCGCAAGGCGGGACCCACATACATGTATTCGCGCGGGAAGACTTGATCGGATCGCCGATCGGACTCCGCAGTTGCGTCCGGGACGTCGCTGCGCGAGTCAAAAAACAATATCACTTTATTTTTCGGTTTTATTTTGATGTATTTTATGGGCGAACCCACCGGCCAATCATAGCCGTTGATGGGGGATGCCCTAGCTTCTCTTTTATTATAAATAGGATGTAGAGGGGCTGATTTGAGGGATTGTTGAATTTGGAGAAGAGCTTTCCCGGATTCCAGCGATCCCTACTCGGTGCCGACGTCGTGGAACCCTAGGTGACGACTCCTAGACCGTCAAACTCCTCCCCAAGGTAACCCCTACCCCCCTCCAACATTTTCTATCGTCTTCTCCCCTTTTCCACCACCGGAATCCCCAAAATCCCCCCCCATACCGCAGGCCAGCAGTCCAGCCAACCGCCTCCCCCTTTTCCCTGTTTCCCGCCGCCGGCTTGCAGCCTCCCACCGCCGCCTGTATCCTCCCCACAGCCGGCCTCCTCCAAGCCTCCAGCCTCACCGCCCCTCCCCTCCTCAAAATCGATCCCCCTAAGGCCCGGCCAGCCATAGCCGGCCAATCCTCCCCCTTCCCCTTCGTGGATCCACTTCTCACCACTCCAAAAATCCTAGATCTATTTTGATCTAGTGCTACCACCCTCCAATCTGTTATTCCCTCCACCCAAACCTTCCATTTTTGCTTGGATCCGCTCCAAATCATCGGATCTACTCACCCCCGGTCCGGATCTACTCATTTGTGGCCGGATCCGCCGTTTTACCATCCATTACCGCCACTCTTCGCCGAAGGCAGCCACCGTCATCGCTGCCTCACCTCCGGTTCCACCTCCGATCGCTCGTTTTGCATCCAGCTCGTCAAATCCTCCATCGCCTCGGATCAGCCCACTACATCGTGAGTATTTGTGGTATCGTGTTCTGTAACTTGACATTTTCATTTGGTTGTTTATCTATATTGTGCTGCAATTATGGTTATGTAGTAGTTGTTCTCTTTATGCTAATAATTGTCTGTGGAAATATTCGTTGTCGCTTGCCTTGGCCCTCTGAGCGGAGGACGTCGTTGCCGAATTGCTAAAATTAATTAATTACTTCTTTATTTTGATTAACTGTGTGGTGCTATTACTCTTCATTTCTTAAATTAATTGTCATCGTCATCCGACTGTCGCATTGCATTTAGGTGTTGCATTGGCATATTCCCTGCACCTACACGTAGAGTCTTAGCGCCCGAGCACCACTAACCTACCCCTACTTCACCTTCGGCCTTCGACCTTTAGGACAAGGTCATTTTTGGGGCGGGGCGTATTGATACGATGCAGTCCGCCACACGCCGATATTAATCTATGTAGCCCATGAGCATTATTGCACTTTGTAATTCCCTACTCGCCGATATATAAGAGTGGTAGTATCCATATAGGAGCATCTTTTTGGACTTTTAGGTTTTCTCTCTCATGGAGAGTGAATTGTCAAGGAGAACCCAGCCTCCGGATGTTTGGCGAGAACTTATTTCTCGATTGTATCTTTATGTTGTTTAATGCAATGCAAAAGGTTACTGCTTTTGCTATGAGCAACCCTTCTCTCCAACCCACGTTTCCTCTCCCAAAAATCTATGTGTGTTGCTGAGATTTGAAGATATTGATCCGAACTACGGGGAATTTAATCCGCTGACATTTTCTAACGACCCCTTCGGTCTCCGACCTTTAGGACAAGGTCATTTTTTTTTGGGGGGGGGATGTTAATACGATGCAGTCCGTCACACGCCAATATTAGTCTATGTAGCTCGCGAGCATTATTGCACTTTGTAATTCCTCACTCACCTGTATATATAAGAGTGGTAGTATCCATATATGAGCATTTTTTTGGACTTTTAGGTTTTGGCTCTCTTGGAGAGTGGATTGTCAAGAGAACCCAGCCTCCGAATGCTTGGCGAGAATTTATTTCTCGATTGTATCTTTATGTTATTTAATGCAATGCAAATTTCATCCTTTGATCTTGATATAACTGTAGTGTATCATTAAGTCTATCCTAGAAAGTGAGGCCTATCAATATGACAAGCACCGCCAAACTAATTTTCCTATCAAACTATTTAAGAGATTTGTATGACCTTTTGATCTTGTTCATTTTGATGTTTGGATTCAAGTCCCTCTAAATCTGGTGGTTGAGGATGCATGCATTTTGGTACTTCTATCAATGACTACTCCACATATGCTTGGGTGGGGCCTTCTGAAAGAACAATCTAAACTTTTTTTTCATTTTTCAAAAAATTTATAATGAAATTCGCAACCAATTTGTTATTGCTTTAAAAAATCTACGTACAGATAATGTCAAAGAACAGATAAGTCACCAATTCTCTGTTTTTAAAATTCTCATGGCATCACTCATCTGACCAGTTGTGTGCATACATCACAATAAAATGGGGTAGTCAAGAAAAAAAATTGGTATCTTCTTGATGTTACTCACACTCTACTATGTTAGATGAATGACATCGGGGCCATATCGTTCTCATTTAACGTTTTCTAATTAATCGTATGTCATTTTCTACTCTTCACGGTAAGACAACATTCTTATTATTCATCCTCATGACACAAATTTTCTCCTCAATCGTGTTTTGGTTGCACTTCCTTTCATTCACACTCCAGCATCTAGCCTCAACAAGCTTTCCAATTGCACCATCAAATGTATTTTCATGGGATACTCTTCTACTGAAATGCCCACTATAGTGGGATAAATGCTTGAGTGTGTTGTACTTTGCTACTCAAATGGGTTACATTGCATTGACCCAATTACTAAACATTGGTATGCCTCTGCAGATGTTGCTTTCTTTGAGACAACTCCTTGTTTCTCCAAGGACATCAAATTCCATTTTTAAACATCTTACCTCCCATTTCTCCCACTCCCACCTCCTCTCCATCAGCGTATGTGTCATCTCTTTGCAACACTCATGCTCTTCACACGTTTACTGCCCCATCCACTCCAGCTACCTACATGGTAGCTTCTAGGCTAGCTTTCTCCTCTTAGAAAGGTTCAATCACATCAGAGGACTTAGTCCAGGATGCTTTCATTGCTCTAAGAAAAGGAGTATGGATGTGTACTGAACATCCTACTATTAATGTGGTTTCTTATGCAAATCTCAATCTGTCTTGCAGCTGGCTCCCCTTGGCATTATCTGCAACTACTATCCCTTCAACATATAGTAAAGCTCTTTGTATACCTTGCTGAAAAGCAACCAAGGATGAGATCTCTGCTTTAACATCACAAGGTACTTGGACCCTTGTTCCCAACCCACCTGATGGTGATATTGTTGGATATTGTTGAATCATTAACATCACAACACTATGGTCGATATAAGATTCGTTAGTCTATATGAAGCAACCTCCTAATTATGGTGCTCGCGACACTCAAGAATGTAAGCTGTGATAGCTAAAGACACTGGGTAACTTGTAAGGACCCCAAATATCTGAATCCACTAAATAAAAAAAAGTGGCGCTCTGAGTACAAGCGAGAGAGAAAGTAGAACGACGTTGGACTAACTTGGAAACAACTTAAAGACATTATGGATGATAATTTTGGTCCAAGGAGTACCAACCATGTAACCAACCATCACAATCACATAACAAAAGTTTAAATCGAAAGTGGGCTATAATGCAAACATTAGAAAAAGATGATGATAAGGGGTTCAGAGAAGAACATACAAGCTCCATTGTTAAACACAAATTTTAAAGACTATGAAACAGATGAGGAGTTATGAAGTAATAAATTATAAATAAAGATTAGAGAATAAAATCAAAATCAATAAAATTAAAATGACTTTGTTCATTAATACTTAATCTTATATGAATGATGATGTTTCTCTTGTTGCAGACATACAGGTGGAAGGTGTTGGGACTTGGGAGGTCGACATGATTGCACCACAGACATTATACTAATTGTGATACATTTTTTATTTTTACTTTTATATGAGCTCGCAGACATTATAATAGAGACTAAGTTTTATTGAATTTCAGTTATGAATTATGAACTTGTGATATATGGTTTTTGATTTCACACGTACACATACATATATATATATATAAACTTTTATGTAATTTACTTAGTTATCATAAGTTGGTAAAGTAATATTTAGAATCATACAAAGGTAGACCATGTAACCAAAAATGTCAATTTCTTATTTCTTTGTTAACTTCTTGTTAACAACTTAACATCGATTTGGCATTTTGGTTATATTTACTTTTTATGATAAGGAGAACCCGAAAAGACGAGGGTACCTATTGGAAGATTTCATGTCATGAAACTATTGGATGATGATAGTTGATCCTGAAACAATCATACAAATACAGGCAAGTTGTCACAAACAAGAATATTGCATGATCAGAAAACGAACAAGACAAGATTGCATGAACTGGAAATAACACGGATACAATCCAGAGCGAACTCCGACCAAGACCAAGGAGGCAGGGTCCTCCAATGATCCTTTTCTTCAAAGAGAGACCAAAACCCTAATACATCCAAGATAATCCTAAAACACAAACCACTCCCCCTTATATAGATGAGGGAGGGGAAATATATAATATTAAGTATTTAATTAATATAATTTAATTACAAGAAATAATTACGGCGGTTTCCAAATCCGCACTCTGGTGGTCCCGGAGAGGAGTGTATTGTGCGAGGGTGGCAGTATGCCGGTCTTGAAAAGAAGCCTTGCCCTTGAGGCCTGGTCATAATTTTTTTTGTCGGGGTCTTTAAGGACAGGAGCGACGTAATTTGTGGCCGCGGGTGAAAGAGAGGGAAAGTGATGGGAAAGCAAAATAAAACGGGGGCTCGTCTTCAGAAAATTGTGACCAGAAGAGTGCAGGGAAAAACAAAAAAGTGGGAGGTGAGTGTGAAAGTCGGTTGGTTAAATGTGAGTAGACAGGAGAGGAGAGTTGGCTGCAAGGGTAAATTAAAAAAGAAAAAAATGGGGGTACAGTAATTAATTAATAAACTGAAGGGTAGGAAAGAGGGGGATTTGGCGTTTAGTGTAGGAAAGGAAATTGACGGCTAGTGGAGAGTAGCTTGCGGTATAGGAAAGGGTAGCCTCGGATGGGGGTGCACGATATAGATGAAAAGGTGAAAGTAGGAAGATAAGAACAGACGGAGCAACCCGACAAGAGCGGGAGACGGAATCACCAGGCAGGTGGGGGCTCGAGAGGGCGACGAGATGGTGGTGTGTGAAGGACAAGTGGGTGTTGTCGGCGATAGGCGGAGGAACGGACTCGGACCGTTGCTGCGGGGAAGCCTCCTGGCGGACGCGGAGGCCGAGAGAAAACGATGATGGAGGAGGTGACGACGCCAGCACTTTTGGTGGAATACTGTTACGGTGGAGCGATTGGAGGCCTTGGTGGTGGAGGATTGTTGTTGATGGAGGAGGTGACGGCAGCGCGAACGGTGGAGCAGAGTAGTTGCGGGCAGGTGAGAGCAGCGGTGTGGAGTGTCTGGCCCCGGCGAAGGAATCGACCGGCGCACTAACGGCTACAGAAGCTGAAGTGGGATCAGCGTCTAGCCTGAACGGGAGCTGCGATGCGATGTCAACCGGGGGCGGCTCCTGCATGTCGTACGAGGTAGACAGGGTCGGGACGGCTAAGGACAGGGGACCGAGAGTTTGGTGCGCAACAGCTAGCCTGTCAAAGTCGAGGAGTCGGACGACTCTGGCTTCGAGATCATGGAGCACGACGCGGAGGTGAGCGAGCATATAGGTTTGTCGATCAAGTCACGCAATACGACACGACATGCGACTTGTCAATTCTCAAAATATACCAAATTCTGACAGGCTGGGACACGTATATTAAATATTCATTTTTTTATAATCATGAAAATCCTAAAACATTTAACAAAAAATAAAAAAATTTAACAGTTAACAAATATTTAAATAAACTAATTCATATTTAAATATTACTCATTAAATATTCAAATACAAAACTTAACAAATGATCAAAAAATGATAGAACATTAATAGATTATCATTATATATCATCAGTAAAAATAATGTATTCTCATGCAAACTTTTTTCCCCACTTTCAATCTTTCTTTTTCTAGAGAAAATATTTACGTCACTAGAAGATCCACTTTCACTACTTTAAATGCTAGAAGGGGGTAAAGACACTTCCAAGACAAATTGTCACCTGCCTCACCATGAGTAGCTAACTTAGGGACATGCATGTCCGATTGAGCGGACAAGCGAGTCTCGCATGAGCCAGCGTGTCAGATTTCCGACTCGAGTATCGGAGAGTATCGGAAAATTCGGGAAGGAAGCCTAACATAGGACATTGAGTCCGAAGCGATCGAATTTCCTAATCTAATTAAAATTAAGTAATTAATATAATTCAATTAATTAATATAATTTAATTACAAGAAATAATTATGGCGGTTTCCAAATCCGGGCTCCAGTGGTCCCGGCGAGGAGTGTATTGTGCGAGGGTAACGCACGTTGCTTTGTTCAATGTTTTTCATTTATTAATATGCAAAATGATGTTCATTATGTTCAATACTTTATTAGTTCATTATAATTATTGCATAATTTATAAGCATGTATTATGTGTACAATTTTACTTATTTACAAACTAAATGTGTTTATATATGAATAAATTTATTTAAATATTAAAATCCGACATTAGAATAAATGCTTGAGTGTTGTTGTATTAAAATTCGACATTATAAAATATCTCTAATATATCCATAGCAATGCAACATACGACATTTCAAACTCACACCAACATGAACCCGACATTCAACATCTATAACCTTGGCTGATTCATTTTCAAATTTTTCTTTTCAGTAGATTCAGGTCGGGGCATTCGCTTAGGATAAGAAAATGACGGTGTCTATATTTTAATTTGTCTTTCCTTTAGTATAATGTATCACTTTCATGTAAACTTAAATGTATGAGACTTATTTAAATTTTTGGTTTTCTAGACTTTTTGTACTCTACAAATTTTAGTTGGCTCTATGACTCGGATTTTAAGGTCTTTTAAACCCTACTTCAGTGTTTTATTTTCATTGTGTACTATAGTTATACTCCTACTATGATATCAATTTTATTATTGTTGCTTAGTTTACTATATATATATCTTTATTACCGGACGGACTTCTGAAATGTTCCGGAACTAGGTAGAAGTTACAATAATTATCCTTCTCTCAAAGCTAATATGAGTGATGAAGTTAATAAATAATTTTTTGCACAACAAGAATAATGCAGTGAACAATAAACCACTAAATATGTGATATTTCATGTCAATTCAAGAAAACCTTGTAAAGAAGCTAATCTTATTTGTAAAACAGGAAACAAATATCGATATTTGTCCAAGAATGCTGAGAAGTTCAAGCCTTCAAGGACAAAATGTGTCATCCTAATAAATTGACAAGTCCAAAAAAATTGTCCTTCAATTTTTCCTAATATTTTGTAAAGACTGATCATCAGTGGAACACAACCAAGAAAAAAGATTCAACAAAAATAAGTGAATTTGGATTAAAGAATGTTTTCTGTCCACGATTCAATTGGAAATGTTTAGAAAGATATGATTAAAAAAATTAAAAAACATTAAAAAATACGCGGATGTAAAGGAAAAATTTATTGGCGTGCATGATATGAAATGCACATTGTGACCAGACACGGTAAGCATCTAATCACTGACAGGATGGTCCAATTGGTTAAGAACAAAGCTTGTTCTATTTGATGGAAAATAATAAACTTGATCTAGATTGACCCAACACAGTAGTTAGAAAATACCAGTCTATTAATAATCATAGCATAGCAAGGCAAGAGTTCATAAAGAATAGAACTTTGAGCTAGAGTGATGGGGATCATGTGACACAGTTTGTAAGGGTCTACACACGTCGGATGAGGATCGATACCGATCATTCCAATAGGGTCCTAAACCTAAAAATTATAGTGATTTTTAGGTCTTTTCTATTTTATTTACGAATTTTATAGACCGTCAAGTTTGCAGAATCATGACAATTCATGATGACTACTAACTCTATAAATAGGGATAAAATGCTCCATTTGAAATGACCAAAAGTTTGAGAGTGAAATCCCACTTTTTGGTCACCCAATATCTCCGGAATCATGATCATTTATGATGACAACTAACTCTATAAATAGTGATAAAATGCTCCATTTGTAATGCCAAAAGTTTGAGATTGAAATCCCACTTTTTGGTCTCCCAATGTCGGAACCAAGTGTGAGGCCTAGGAACACCCCCCTCCCCCATCCTTCTCTTGGTCGCACCCCCCCCCCCATTCCGGCCTTTATCCACCACCATTAATCCACCAGCCACCGCCTTGGCCGACCAACCTCCCTACCCCCACCACCTACCTCACTCTAACAAAACTACCTAATTACCAGCCCAACTACCCAGCAACTACCTATAAGGCTATAACTGCTCAAATACTCTACTAACTTCATGCGCAACGTTTTAAAACAACCTCCCTCCACTACCATAACCGGCCCACCCCTCCTCAACCAACTAACAACTCCTTCCCACTCAAATCACTTCCAAAACAAGACATGTTTCCCGCCTAGTTCCCCTGGGCAGTTGACCTCCAGGACAACCCCATAAACCCCCCTCTATGCCGACCACATCCACCCCTGCCCGGCCACCCGCTTAACTTAACTCAAATCAGCCCTCTACCTCCATATCAAAAGAAATTCAGCACCTTCTTAGCCCTACCAGCAGATTGTCCCCTCCAAAAGGTGCACTATAATTTGATTAAATCCTATGGAATTTATTCCCAGTGCAACTCCAACACCACAACAACTAATTCTCTCCTCCAGCAACCACCCTGAACCCAACCAGCGCCTCTATAGCCTTTAATCCCCCTATCCAGCCAGCCAAGACTGCCTTTCAACACTTGGAAATTCCCATCCAGCCCCCTGACTCCTCAATAAGTTTCCACAATGAGTGCAAGTAAAGTGCACAATGTAAAATAAACTAGTACATGCGGGATCATAGATAACAAGATGTGTGACAAATGAATAAATGTGTGCGAAGACATGCTCTACACAAATAAATGTAGGAAATAAAAACACAATATGAATACTTTAGGGTTGCATCAACCCTCTCCTCTCTTGTCCAGCCCTACCAGCAGATTGTTCCCTCTAGAAGCGGCACTGAAATTTGAGTACAACCTTTGGAATTTATTCCCAGTGCAACCCCAACCCCTCAACAACTTATTATCTCCTCTCCATTCACCACCCTGAAACGAACCAAACCCTCTACAGCCACGAATTCCCCCCTTCACCGAACCGAAGCTACTTTAAGTACCTGGACATTCCCTTCCAGCCCTCTGACTCCTCCCGAAAGTTCAGATTTAGTCCGCCTCAACTTCTCCCGTCACTGCTCACTCATTTTACACCCATCAAGCCTGATATCTCATAATCATTGTAAGTTTATTTATTGATTGTAAGATGTTCATTATGAATTGTGTGACTATTTTCAGTTTGTGTAAATATTCTCTTGTAATCTTTGCATCAAAGGCATCTTGTGGCTTGTTGGGCGTCGTCCATTCACATGTTTGTTGTTTCACACTCTTTCTTGTACACTCACATGTTTAAAATCAATTTGAATGTGGTTTATCTTCTAGAAGTATTTTTAATACTCATTATTGCATTTTAGATCCAAGAAAGATTCAATTTCATAATCACTTCAATTAGCCCTCACTTACCTCGATAGAGGGTCTGTTTGGCGCAGCTCTGGCGGCTGGAAAATCTCTATTCCAGCCGTCAGAGCTGTTTTATATGTGTTTGGGACAGCTCCCTGTGAAGAGCTTTTCAAAAATCTGGAGCTGTTTTGCAGCTTTTCAGAAATCTCCTCCCCTCCAGCTTCTGCTCCTGCAAAATAGCTTTCTCTCTCACAGGTTTTGGAAATCTCAGTTGGAACATGCTTAGAGGCCGGACGGCCTTCCTCCGGCGATTCCGAACCCCGGACGGCCTTCCTCCGGCGATTCCGAGCCCCCGACGTCCTTCCTCCGGCGATTTCGAGCGCACTTCTGCACAGAACACCCAAACACTCTGCAGCTTTTCAAAACTGCTCCCCAGAGATCTATTTTAAAACAGCTCTATCCGAACAGCAGCTTTTCAATCCGCCAGAGCTGTCCCAAACAGAGCCAGAATCTACCCTAGATCAGAATTTGTGATATTTACCCTGCAGAATTCTCCAAGAGATTCATCACTTATATATTAGATGTAACGCTACGTTTGGCATGGTGTTTTTGCTTCGGTGAGTTTGGACAAAAACGCCGCTGCCATAGAACGTATGTTTGCATTAATATCAGTTTCGACCGCCAACAAGAAAAGAAAACTAGTTTTGAACATAAAAGTGGATGAAGTTCTTTATGTAAGGTCGGGCGTTGACGAAGGGCGGTTCATAATCACTGGCTCACTGTGTTCACTACCACCACCACTGTGCCAAACAGAGCCTAAGTTTTGAGGCTATTCAAGAAAATAAGAGATGGGAAACCAAAAAAAAAACATAATTTCAAGGTCGGAGCTGGGAAAATACTTTTTAATCCAGATAATAGTATATAACTAATCACACAAGCCAAAAAAAAAGCAGGAAAGACAGTTCTTAGCACAATGGGGAAACATAGAATCAGCAGCAGAAAATAGAGGGATCTGAAGAAAGAAAAACTCACTCTGAAGCTTCTTGTCCATGTACCTGAAAATTCATTTTTTCAGTGAAAACAAAACACCGAGAAGAGAAACATTAGTACTTGATCAAACAAATGATGCAGAAACGGGGAAGATTAGGTTGGTAAAAGGGCTCACTTCTTGAGATCCGGAGGCTGTCCAGACCTGCTCATGGTAGCAAGGACGAAGAGTTAAGACTTTCTGTAAGTGAGGAAAGGAATCTGTGTAGTAGGACGCGAATGAACTGCCGGGGGCAGAGATCTGCGAAGGGGTGGGTAGTCCGACGAAGTTGGATGCTCGAATTTGCCGGCCGGCGAAGTGGATGTTGGAAGTCGGAGGCCGGCGAAGTTTGGGGCGCGAGAAAGAAGGTGGGGAGGGTGGGGAAAGCGGAACCCTAAACCCTTTTATCAGGTGATTTATGTCAGATTGACGATCTTTTTGGATTCCGCCAATTGTTAGCGAGTCCGAAATGAGGAGGAGGCTAGGAGAAAGCGAGTAACCCACCACCTATGGGAAGATAGGGGAGCCACTTGGGCATAGTTATTTATAACTCATAATTGTATATTTATATTCAAAATAATATAAATTTTATGATTTATTTGTCCAAAACCTAACTGATATTTGTACCCAACACAATTTTATTTTTGTTTCTCTCAAGTCCTAAACTCCCGCAGTCGAACTTTCGCCTCTCCGCTCGCAGTCACTCCTGTGGTCCGATAATATCTCGTCGCCCGTCGCGCGCTCTATTCCATCGCGCCTTCCGCTCATCTCCTCGTCAGAGCTTCTTTTCTCCTCCGACGTCTGACGCCCCCTATATTTTGTCACAGCCCTTCAACCGTTCCCGACTCCCGATGAACATGTGAAAATAGTTTTCTTAATATAAGAGAAATACATTCATCCAGTGGCGGACGTAGAAATTTTGTTATGTGTGGGCAGAGTACCAAATAATTCAAAAAAAAATGAATCAACAAATGTATAAATAAAAATATATATAACAGTTAACTAATCTACATAAAATTTTTATACAATAACATAATGACAAACTTATTTACAAAAAAATTTAAACAACAACGGTTGGAAATTTCCCCGTTAAGTGGACTCGATTCATCGAGACGTCCCGTTAGAGTTGTACGCGTATATTTGGTCTATTTGGACTCTTACGAGCGCGCGTTATTTTAGTCGCGCGAACGATCGAAGTATGTGATAGGTGGGCCAGATCGTCTCGTAATTTTAGTCGCGAGCTCGGTCTCACCCTTGGCATATGAATAGACATGACATTTAAATCTCAATTAAATTGATGAGATTTAATTTTATTTGGATTTCAATTTGGGAGTTATGAGAATTAATTGGCCTCATTTGGTAACTCTCAATAGAGCTTCCCTATTAAGCCTAGGAAATCCATTTTATTCATTCCAACGGTTATGAACAAGGGCTGAAATTTGGACTCCTTTTCTTTCTTCATCGTGAAAACCACCGGCTAGGGCAAGAGCCGCTCCTCGTCTCGCGAAAACGTCGCTCGCCCCGTTGATCATTCCAACGGTTTTGGGAGATTCACATCCAGCTTTCATCTTCACCGTCGACAAGAACCCGTGTCGATCGTCGGTGCTTTCCTGGAGGTGTCTAGCCGCTGCCGCCGCCTCTGGATCTGTCACTCCCGGTTTTCACTCAACTCTCCATCGTCAGCGAGAAGGAGGGCCAGATCACGGAGGAACCTTTTCCCCGGGGATTGGCAACCTCTTATGCTGCACTAGTTCCTAGTCATCGGCTTATTGGAGAAGAAAGTATAGGAGTTCAGTCCTCATTCCAGTCTGCAGCCCAGGATTTAAAAAACGTCATCACCGTACAGGCCATTCTCTACTTTTTCCTGGATCTGAACAGAGCTGCATCATAGGTTTGATTCTCTGTTATTCTTAGCCCAATGAGATGCAATATAACTCTTGATTTAACTTCTGGAATGGAGAACTGCTCATGATTTAATTTTATGTCAAACTTACAAAATTGTAATACAGCTTTTATCACCCCTTAATTTTGGATTTTGATTGTTGGTCACATCCAAGTTGGTTGGAATATTGGTTCCGTGCTAACCTTTTTTGTTGTAGAGATCAAAGTCTAGTCTCTCCCTTGCATGTTTGCGGACTCCGCTAACGTTGCGGACTTCATAAGGAAAAACACCTCGACGTTGTTGGGAATGTCCGCCATCATGAAGAATGAGCAAGATTCCAAGAACGGTACCAATTAATTTCCGCACTTCTGTTACCGTGTGTTCTAGCTCGCTTAATTTTTGTTTTCTTAATCTAGAAAAATAAATTAAGTGTAAACTCCATTTTGAGACTAGTTGTGTTTGGTTAATCGATCATATATGCTTATGTGTCGTTGTGTTTGCCAGGAAATTTTTTGACAATATTAATTCGCCGCAGTGACGCATAACCTAAATTTTTATAACATTTGGTATCAGAGCCAGGTTAACCTAAACCTATTAGTCTCCTTAGTAATTTGAAGTAAATTATTTTTCTAAATAAAAAACACTATTTTCAAAACCTCATTAAGTATTTAGAGAGAAACAAATTTGGATTGATATTCAAAAGTGCTTTTCATAAATCAATCGCCGACAAAGGAGTTGTGTTTTCTTTAAGATGATTGATTGCCCACACGTCATTAAGCTAAGAAACACGATATTGATTTAGGGCAATATTCAGATATCCTGGTGTGAAAGGGTCTCGTGGATTGACAAGAACTGTAGCCGCCAAAGTGGCCTTTTCGAGTCAGTTTGCGAGATTACGGTTTCCAATATTTTAGGGAGTTCTCTGAGACTAGTGCGCAATCATTCACCCAAAGGTGGTGCTTGCGCAATAGGTTCAAAGGGTTAAACAAGGATATTTGGACGGTAGTGCAGGGCTCTATTAATCTATTCACTCAAAGGTGGTAGTTTTAAGAAAAGCTCAAGCGTAACTGTTGCTCGTTCTTGTGTGTAGAATTACTAATTGCGTGACACGTAGTCTGCCCAGAGGTGTTGCGTGTTGACGCGCCAGGATTCTCCGTCTAGCGTGCTATTTAGGGTTTTATAACCACTGTTGCCCTATTTGTCACTGATTTTTCTTTTCTCTCTTTTCAGTCACCTTTACAGTCCACAACAACATGGCGACCATTGAAAAACTCACTGGATCAAACTTTAAGAAGTGGAAGTCCGACATCATGTTTGCTCTCGAGATGGCGGACATAGAGATGGCCATGAATACCAACTAACCTGCAGCCCTCACAACGACTAGCACTCAAGCTGAAAAGGATCATTATGGTGCATGGAACAAGTCAAACAAAATCTGCTTGTTGACTATGAAGCGTTTCATTCCGGAGCACCTATTGAGTGGTCTTCCAGACAAGACCATCGTCAGGGATTTTTTGACTGCCGTTGGGCAGAGATATAACGTGTGTTCCAATGCTGAGATTGGAACTCTAATTCAGAACCTCTTCTCCATGAGGTATTCGGGAGGAGGCAGAGTTCGTGATTATATACTGAAGATGGTCTATTACCAAACCAAAATGCAGAAGATGGAGATTACTCTCCCTGAAGCCTTGATAGTGCATCAGACACTAAATACACTCCCTGTAGAATTCAGCATTTTGAAGACCACCTATAGTTCCCAGGATGAGGCGTGGAAGATAAATGATCTGATCACTCGGTGTGTTGTTGAGGAGGAGAAACTGAAGAAGAAAAAGACGAACACTGTTTTACTCGTTGTCAAACCCTCATTTAAGAAGAAGAAGAAGTTCAAAGCTCCTTCTAAAGCTCGGGATGGACAAGCTTCAGGGAGCAAGGACACTGGTGGAAAGAAGCCTCTTAGCTGCTTTTTCTGTAAGAAGAAGGGGCATGTGAAACACAAGTGTCTAAAATTTAAAGCTTGGATGGCAAAACGTGGATTTGCACCTAATGTCACAACCCGCATTTCCTCAACGAGTACATCGTATCAGAGCAAGAGGAACTACGTGTTATGATGCCACGTCGTGCAGGGGATAACTGCACACGCTCAGGCAACCCTTGACGCTTACTTTACCAGTTGAAAACCGTCAGTTGTATGCAAGAAAACTATTTTGTTTGATGGCCGTATCCCTCGGTCTTATGATTTAAAACATGTGTTTGTACGTGGCGGAAAATACGTTAGTTTACTTATGATGAGCTCCTATATGCAGCCTAGATTTATAATCATAAAAGAAATTGTTTGTTTTATGTTGTTTGGAAAATATGTCTTAATTGATCAAAACATGTATGCATGATATACAATAATAGGTTTTGTTAGGTTTAAAAATATCTAATGCAACCTACCACAAATCCGTCCCAAGAGCAAGAAGACAACATCCAAATGAGTCACATAGCAGTCTATTATTCATACATCACAAAAAAAGTAAGCCACCAATGGGCGCCAACAAGCTGACACGAACCCATTGGGGCACATGTATGTCTGTACAACAAAGAAAAGAACTACCTCGCTAAGTATGCTCGGCTAGCTCCCAAGAAAGGCCACCAACCAACCTAGCCGCTCAACCAGCTACAACCTGCACCTGAGGCATTCAAGAAAGAATACCTCAGCAATCATCCAAGCTATACAAAAGAGAGCATGAATTTCATAATCGATAAAGAAGGGGCTTACCGACCCCGTAGCCATGTACTGAATGAAAAGAACAGGTGAAAACCAAGTGTTAAACACTGTAAATTCCAAAATATAAAACACACCAAGTGCGGGCAGTTTTCATCAAGTCCTGTTTAACCCGCAGGAGCAAAAAGGCAATACACATGCCCACATTCATCATCTTTCGAACAAGAAACAATCAAACTAGTGAAACATAAGCAGCGGTTAAGTTCAATTCCGCAAGGGTCTTTCGGTGGTGGTCCTAAAGTGGAACGCACCAATCAAAACCAGCCCAAATCGGGCCAAAATGGTCTCTCATACCATAAACCAAAACCCGGTGGCCACCAAGACTGAAACCACACCACCCTTGCAGAATTCTCACACAAACGCTCCTGCCATGGTTCACAATTCGCCTCGCAAAACTCCTCATAACCCAAGCTAAACACGTTTCCTTTCATCGTCCTCACGCATGACGACAAGTTGATAGAAGATTACTTAAGTTATGATCTACATGAATTACATGATGAGGAACAAGAACAAATCACATGATTAGGCAAGAAAGAATCACATAAATTAGAAAGGCTATATGAACATGAATCAACTTAGCTACATGAATCACATGAACAAGAAAAACTACGTGAATCATCCTAAACAAAACTAAGCATGGAAAATCATATTCATGGAGCATAAGGAAATTCAAAAGCATCATAAAGGCTAGTGAGGAAAACCCAAAACAAGAAGAACAAGCTAGGAAAAGTGAAAGAGAAACAACTAGCTAAGTTGGCACAATCAAAATCAAGAAAGAAAATTGGCAAGGGTGAAGAACACCGCTTGCCTGACCCGAGACGATGCCGCGACGGCTGCTCCTCTCTTTCCTTGCCTTGCTTGAGCCTTGCTCCCTAGAGTTCCTTTTTTGAGAATGAAGAAGAAGATGAAGAGAATGTGAAATGAGAAGAACAATTCTCTGTTTCGGCCTTATTTCCTCCAGAACAGAGCTGGACCGTTAGATGCAGAATCAAGGAAATGAACGGCACAAAAAACTGGAAAAACTCGATTTTCAGGCCAGTCACGCCCTGTGTCACGCCCGTGACGCAGGGCGTGTACCTTAAGCGGCGCAGAAAGTCGGCAACTCCAAGTTTATCCACACGGTACACGGCCGGGTACACGCCCGTGACCTAGGACGTGTAGCCCGTGTCTCGACACCTCGTCGACACAAAGTGTCGACACTCAACACAGCTGGACACGCCCTGTGATACGCCCGTGTCACAGGCCGTGTCCCCGATCTCGACACCCGACACTCGACACTCCACATTCGACACTCGACACAGCTTGACATGCCCTGTGACACGCACGTGTCACAGGCCGTGTCCCCTCTTTCGACACCCGACACTCGACACGCGATACTCGACACTCGACACTCGACAATCGACACTGCGGGACACGACCCATGACATGCCCGTGTCACGGGGAGTGTACCCCATTCGTCGATCTCCACTCGACGCAAGAAAAATTCGTCGAGTCAAGGAGGTCACGCCCAGGTCACGCCCTGGGTCACGCCCCGACACGCCCGTGTCGGGGGGCGTGACACGCACAAAAATGACTATTTTTCCCTATTTTGAAAACTGTTTCTGTGTCGTCCTAGACCATTTTTGTCTTAAGAACTTTTTACCCTTTTTTGTTTCCTGTACCAGCAACTCATTTTGAGCAACATTTCTTGGGCGCGAAAAAGTGCAAACATTCCCTAAGAGGCCTCACCGAGTCCCCAATTTGGACTCCGGTTTGCTGGGGAATCGTGCAACTCGGCAACCAAAACAGTCACTCGCAAGCCCGCGGGAAAAACCATGCTCGAACAACGTTCAAAGCCAACGTAACGCTCATCATGCGTACGCAATCAAAAATCCGGGGTGTTACACCTAAAGGTAACCCTTTAGCACTAGTCTTTTGCGAATCCAATTTAATTGAAGCCCCATCAAGTTCTTGGTGGCTCGATAGTGGAGCAACTAATCATATTGCTTACACACTGCAGGGGTCCATCAAAAGGAGGAGGCCAAGTAAGGGTGAGTGTAGACTCACGGTTGGCAACAATGTAGAGGTGGAGGTGGAGTTCATCGGGGACATTTGTTTAGTCCTTGATTCTGGATATCAACTTTTATTAAAAGACATATTTTATATTCCTTCGTTTATAAGGAACTTGATTTTTGTTTCTGCATTAGATAGACTTAATTATGCTTTTAATATTTCCGGTGGTTTAATTAAGTTATTTCATGAATCACAGTTTATTGGACAATGTTCACTATCTAATGGTTTATATATAATATGTCTTGTACATGTTGATTTTTATGTCACCTCATATAATGTAGAGAATGTTACTAGTAAAAGACCTCTCATTAAGGAGTAGTCCTCCATGTTATGGCATAAAAGGTTAGGTCATATCTCTAGGAAAAGAGTAGAAAGATTAATTAAGGAAAACATTCTCCCTACTCTAGACTTCAATGACCTAGAGACATGCATGGACTATTGTAGAGGAAAGATGACCAAGATTAAGAAAAGGGCTCAACTCGTAGTTCAAGTGTGTTAGAGGTTATTCATATGGACATCAGTGGTCCTTATTCCGCTACACTCTGTAGGAACACCTATTTTATTACATTCATTGATGACTACTCCCATTTTGGCTATTTATACTTAATTAAGGAGAAGTTTGAATCTCTTGAAAAGTTCAAGATTTTCAAGACTGAAGTTGAGAAACAAATAGGGAAAGACATCAAGATTGTTAGGTCTGACAGAGGTGGCGAGTATTTTGGTAGACATGATGTCTTTGGGCACCATAAAGGTCTGTTTGCCAGATACTTGGAGAGTTGCGGCATTGTTGTCCAGTACTCCATGCCGGGTAGTCCTGAGCAGAATGGTGTGGCCGAAAGGCGTAATCGCACCCTTAAGAAAATGATGAGGAGCATGATGAGTAGAACGAATCTTCCTGAATTTTTATGGGGTGAGGCGCTTAAGACTGCAGTGTACATCCTTAATAGAGTCCCGTCTAAGTCAGTACCTAAAACTCCTTTTGAATTGTGGACTGGTAGACGACCCAGCCTTAATCATTTGTGCGTCTGGGGGTGTCCTGCAGAAGTCCGTTTGTACAACCCATCAGAAAGTAAGATTGCCTCTAGGTCTTGTCGTTGTTATTTCATTGGCTACCCAGATCACTCCAAGGAATTTAAGTTCTATTCCCCTTCAGGAGGTCCCAGAGTTATGGAGTCTCAAGCAACTAAATTTTTAGAATGGGATGTCGCTGATGAACCTAATTGCTCTCGTCCTATTAGTGAAGTCGAGAAAGTTGTTCCCATTAATTTATCTGTGCCCTTGATAGGAAATCATGCGGTGCCTGAACCTGTGACGGAACAAGTGGATGATGTGGAAGCGGTCTTACCTCTGATTCCAGTTGAGGTTCCTCCTCATGTTCAAGAGGTTCATCCACCCGCTAGGAGATCCATTAAGCAGAGAAGGCCTGTGATTTCCTCAGACTATGAAGTCTATTTAGGAGAGAGTGATTATGACATTGGTCAAGTGATTGACCCAGTGACATTTAATGAAGTTGTGTCTGGACCTCATGTTGATCTGTGGTGGGATACTGAGATGCGATGAAAGATGAGATGAAGTCTATGAAGCTGAATAAGGTTTGGGAGTTAGTTGAGTTACCCAAAGGCTGTAAGCCCATTGGTTCTAAATGAGTGTTTAAGACCAAGAAGGACTCTAAAGGAAAGGTCGAGCGGTTTAAAGCCAGACTGGTAGCCAAGGGATTTACGTAGAGGGAAGGAATCGATTATCACGAGACCTTTTCTCCAGTTTCCTCTAAAGACTCTTTTAGAGTGATAATGACATTAGTAGCTAATTATGATTTGGAGCTACACCAGATGGATGTAAAGACCGCATTCCTCAATGGTTATCTTGCCGAGGAGGTCTTTATGGTGCAGCCTGAGGGAATTAAGTCTGGTCATTCCGACCAACTTGTATGTAAGCTTAACAAATCCCTATATGGTTTGAAGCAAGCTTCTAGACAGTGGTATTTGAAATTTGATGAGGTAGTTACTTCTTTTGATTTTGTAGAAAATAAGGTAGACCGTTGCATATATCTCAAGATCAGTGGGAGCAAATTCATCTTCTTAATTTTTTATGTATATGACATTTTGCTTGCGAGCAGTGATTTAGCATTATTGCATGAATCTAAGCAATTTCTATCAAAACATTTTGATATGAAAGATCTTGGAGAAGCATCCTTTGTTCTAGAAATTGAGATCATTAGGGACCGATCTCATCATACATTGACACTCTCTAGAAAGCCTACATCGAGCGTGTTCTTGAGAGATCATGCTCGGTTGTAAGGCTGGTAAAGTACCTGTTCTTAAATGTGATAAGCTCAGTTTATTACAATGCCCCAGGAACGACATAGAGAAAGAGAGAGCGCATGAAGGATATACCTTATGCTAGTACGGTAGGCAGCTTAATATATGCCCAAGTCTGTACCAGACCGTACATTGACTTCGCAGTGAGACTTTTAGGCAGATATCAGTCGAACCCATTACCT
Organism: Platanthera guangdongensis; assembly: GCA_039583875.1. NCBI lineage: Eukaryota > Viridiplantae > Streptophyta > Magnoliopsida > Asparagales > Orchidaceae > Platanthera > Platanthera guangdongensis. The sequence goes on along the minus strand of CM077151.1, from coordinate 270,133,776 downwards.
GATCATTGGGTGGCTGCTAAGAAAGTCCTAAGGTATTTAAAGGGAACTGATGATTTTAAGTTGGTATACCATATAGTTCAAAACGTTGAGTTAGTGGGGTATACAAATTCTAATTTTGCCGGGTGTGAGGATGATAGAAAATCTACTTCAGGTTATATATTTAAGTTTGCTGGTGGGGTCGTTTCGTGGAAGAGTGTCAAACAGACACGTATCACTTCGTTCACAATGCATGCGGAGTTCGTCACTCTCTTTGGAGCTTCGACTCACGCAGTGTGGCTTAAGAATTTTATTACAGAGTTAAAAGTTGTCGATTCTATAGCTGGACCCATCCGGATGTACTGTGATAACATCTCTGCAGTTATGTTCTCGATGAACAATAAAAGTATCTCAGAGTCCAAACATATGGAAATTAATTTCTTGACCTTTAAGGAATTGGTCAAGAAGGGTGACATTTTAGTGGAGCATTTAGGGACAGATGACATGTTGGCCGATGCACTTACTGAAGGACTTCGCTCTAACGTGTTTCAAAAACATGTTATTAATATGAGGCTTAAAGAGTCGATCGATGCGCTTGATTAGTGAGAGGCTACATGAAACTCCAATTCAGTTTTTTGTCATTTACATTGCACTTTATTTAATTCATTAATAATTAAAGAATATTCATTCAACAATATTATTAAGTTTCAATATTTGTTGAATTTTTGTGACACGTCACACTTCATACAAAGTCTCGTGACTTGTGTCGGTCGGAGCATAAGGCCTAGGACACTTCATTTGAATTATGGCTTGCAGTATGTCTTTTGACGCATGAATTTTGGAACCTTAAGGTTAGACATACTTGTTCTTTTGAATACTTAAGAACTTCTCGCAGCACGGTTTAGTGCATTCATTTGAGAAGTTTGGTTGACCACCAAATCAGAACAACCTTCATATGCACACTTTCAGTGTGTTGTTCTATGATTTATATAACCGCGCTTTGTCCATGTCGATTAGATCCGTAAGCTGCTATGACCATGGAAGATCCCGTGTCGCTCAATGATGCGGTTGCCGCCATGATTCAGAGTGAAAGATTTGATTGGACCGGATTGACGTGAGAGTGGATTCAATATCGCGTTCGCTAATTGGTACCCTTAAGTTTAGTGAATATTTTATCGAAATGTCATAAATTACGATAAATACAAGTTTAAGTGAGAGAATGTTGGAAATTTCCCCGTTAAGTGGACTCGATTCATCGAGACGTCCCGTTAGAGTTGTACGCGTATATTTGGTCTATTTGGACTTTTACGAGCTCGCGTTATTTTAGTCGCGCAAACGACCAAAGCCTGTGATAGGTGGGCCAGATCGTCTCGTAATTTCAGTCGCGAGCTCGGTCTCACCCTTGGCATATGAATGGACATGACATTTAAATCTCAATTAAGTTGATGAGATTTAATTTTATTTGGATTTCAATTTGGGGGTTATGAGAATTAATTAGCCTCATTTGGTAACTCCCAATAGAGCTTCCCTATTAAGCATAGGAAATCCATTTTATTCATTCCAACGGTTATGAACAAGGGCTGAAATCTGGACTCCTTTTCTTTTTTCATCGTGAAAACCACCGGCTAGGGCAAGAGCCGCTCCTCGTCTCGTGAAAACGTCGCTCACCCCGTTGATCCTCCTCCAAGATCGCCGGAGTTTTGGGAGATTCACATCCAGCTTTCATCTTCACCGTCGGCAAGAACCCGTGTCGATCGCCGATGCTTTCCTGGAGGTGTCTAGCTGCCGCCGCCTCTGGATCTGTCACTCCCGGTTTTCACCATACTCTCCATCGCCGACAAGGAGGAGGGCCAGATCACGGAGGAACCTTTTCCCCAGGGATTGACAACCTCTTATGCTGCACCAGTTCCTAGTTATCGGCTTATTGGAGAAGAAAGTATAGGAGTTCAGTCCTCCTTCCATTCTGCAGCCCAGGATTTAAAAAATGCCATCACCGTACATGCCATTCTCTACTTTTTCCTGGATTTGAACAGAGCTGCAACATAGGTTTGGTTCTCTGTTATTCTTAGCCCAATTAGATGCAATATAACTCTTGATTTAACTTCTGGAATGGAGAACTGCTCATGATTTCATTTTATGTCAAACTTACAAAATTGTAATACAGCTTGTATCACCCCTTAATTTTGGATTTTGATTGTTGGTCACAGCCAAGTTGGTTGGAATATTGGTTCTGTGCTAACTCTTTTTGTTGTAGAGATCAAAGTCTAGTCTCTCCCTTCCATGTTTGCGGACTCCGCTAACGTTGCGGACTTCATAAGGAAAACACCTCGACGTTGTTGGGAATGTCCGCCATCATGAAGAACGAGCAAGATTCCAAGAACGGTACAAATTAATTTCCGCACTTCAGTTACCGTGTGTTCTACCTCGCTTAATTTTTGTGCTCTTAATCTAGAAAAATAAATTAAGTATAAACTCCATTTTGAGACTAGTTGTGTTTGGTTAATCAATCATATAGACTTATGTGTCGTTGTGTTTGCCAGAATTTTTTTGATAATATTAATTCGCCGCAGTGACGTATAACCTAAATTTTTATAACAACAACACTCAAGTTTTTATCCCACTAAAAAAATGTAAACATCAATATAACAAAAAAAGTTGTTTATACAATAAATTTAGAGCGGTGTTAAGAACACACCTATTTTGGCTATGAACACACACTTCAAAATAAAAAAAACACTTCAAAACACATATTTTCATTTCAAATAAAAAATACTAAGGACAGCCCTACCCGATCACCAAAACCGCCCCACGCCTTCCCCTCTCCTCTCCGCGTGCTCCTCCGACCAGGCGGCAAATTAAAAGCTCCTCTGGTTCCGCGCCCCACGCCGCCGCCTCCGCGCCCCACGCTGCCGCCTCTGCTCTGCGCCCCACGCCTCCGCCTCTCCTCTCTGCGCGCTCCTCCGACCAGGCGGCAGAAACTCCGGCGTGCATCGGTGTTAGTCGCCCGATCAGTGCCATTTTCGCCTCTGCTCTGCGCCGTCCTCCGGCAGGGATTTGCTAGCTTCTCCGGCCAGGTATCCGCCCATATTTGAACCATATGAGTTATGTGCACAGGTTTAGGGTTATTGGGTTTAACACATGCTTTTCCAGGAGTTATGTGCACAAAAAATGGCATAGAAAAATGTCATTCCAGATCAATTGAGAAGAAATGAATAACCCAATAACCCTAAACCAAATGATCCATTTTGCACAGGTTTAGGATTATTTTTTTGTTTTCATTTGAGTTATGTGCAAAATGAATCTTCTATAGTGTATTTTTTTTGTTTTCATTTTGGTGATTTCCCCAAGTTAATCCATTTTCTCCGAGTAATTTTTTTTGGTAACGGACTGTTTAATGGATTAATTTCTACCACTAATATTTTTAAAATTAATTACATGTTCAAATGACTTGTTTTTTAGTAATTGATTGCAAATAACAATTTGGGTTGTCCATAGTATGATTTGGTTGTACATAGCCATTTTGGGTTGTACATAGCCGTTGTTTTTTCATAGCCAATTTAAGTGTGTCCATAATACCGCTCTAAATTTAAAAATAGCATTACAACAAAATAAAAAACAGTAAATTTGGTTGTCGGTTGGTTTTGAAACCATGACCATTTCGTCAAAAAGTACAATCTCCACCAACTATGTCATGATAAATAACATGTCTTCTGTTAATGAAATTATTGGTTGGTAAATAACATGTCATCTATTAATGAAAATATATTTTTTAGAATTCAGTGTGAGCGGCCACCCACACTAGCCCCTACGTGGGTCCGCCCATGCATACATCAAAGAAACACAAAGCGTGCATTTGACAGGAAAGAGTGCAGTGATTATTGTCACAAAAACAAGCAAACAGTTCTCATATGTGCTAAAATAGTTATTTTTACTACCACAATGTTCTGAGAATAGTCGCACGACGAGCAACTCATATGGTCATGTGCGATGAATACAAATCTCGGTCGGTAAACCTTTAAATAGTTCATTTTAGGTTGTATGTGTATGTTCTAGCATAACAACAAATTAGGCTATGTCCAATAACCCACTCCCAAGACGACGAGTTAAAAACCGAATACACATGATACTGTTTGGCGGGGCGGCGGCGATGGCGGTTTCGATGCGGCGGTGATGGCGGTTGGCACGGCGGCGGAGATGGCGGTTGGCGCGGCGGCGGCGGTGACGGTTTTAGTGCGGCATCAGCGATGACGGTTTGCGACGACGACGATGGCGGTTGGGGCGGCGGCAGTGGTGATGGTTGTTGTCACAGCGGGAGCAATGACGGTTTGCGGCGACGGCGATGGTAATTACGTCGGGGGAGGTTCGGATATTCACACCTCATGCATGGGTGCAGCTAACGCCTCTCCGGAGATCCCACCGGTTTTCCTAATATTATCATGTATGAGTACAAATATCAATTATGAGTACAAATATCTATTTTGAGTACAAATATTTATGAGTTACAAATATCCATTTATGAGCTACCAATAATAATTCCCTAAAATAAATCTTAATTTAAATTTTGTGAATTTGTATTTGATCATATGATCGGATGGCCCATGTAGCTTCCCTATCTTCCTTTAGATGGGTTAGGTCGGCCTAAAACTTTTCCATTGTTAGCAGACTTGCAATAGAATTGGTTTGGTATGAGTTTATGTAAAATTGAAATCAAATTGAATAGTCTCCATTTTTAATACAACATATTTAATTTTTACTCACTATATTAAATTGATCAGGTACAGGTCCATCAGTGCTAAAAGCCAACTCTGATGCAACTTGATGTGGCCAAGGTAAAATATGGGAATTGTTAAAAGCAGCTCTTATTTGGGTAGTGACAGCCCAATATTTTTAAGTAAATCCTATTCTTTTTCCGGTGTAATACTAAACCTAATGACAGCCCTTATATTACATTTTTCATATTCCCCTTTTTCATTCCCGAAATCCCCCGCTCGCCCTAGCCGATCCACCGATTCCTCTCATCCATAGTCGCCCGACCTCCTCCAACGCCTCCAGCAACCGGGCCGCCGCCGCCGCCCGACCTCCTCCAACGCCTCTAGCAACTGGATCGCCGCCCGACCTCCTCCAACAACCGGATCGCCGCCCGACCTCGTCAAGCAACTGGATCACCGCCCGGCCTCCTTCAGTAACCCTTCTCTCGCCGCCGTCGCCGGAGTAGATGGCCGGACATGAGATTCCCCCTCTTCCAGTCGGACCCGACCCAGTGGTTCATATTCCATCAACTCCATCAAGTCCAGCCACTCCATCACTTTCCCCCTCTTCCAGTCGGACCAGACATGCAGTGGAAAATATTCTCGACACTCCAACAACTCCTTTCTCGCCGCCGCCGCCGCCGGTCGGACCCGACCCAGTGTTATCCTCTGATAAGATGTATTGAGAATTGCTAATATTACCCAATTGAAATTGTATATCATGTACTCTGCTTGTTGCTCTACTAATTTGAAACTCTTTCTTCTAAACAATGTCATTGTTCTAATTTTTCACTTGACTCCGTGGATGTTTCATCTCGCTTTGAATAATTTTTGTAAAGATATTTATAATTATTATGAAAATATATTGATTCAATGTTGATCACTGATGTAAGCCTAATGTGATATATAATTTCATGTATTATTGAAAAGGTTGCAGCTTCCTTGGTTTCTACTAAACTTCTTGAAGACAAAGTTTCTAAGCTGCTTTCTGTCTTAAATCAAAGCATAAATAGAACTTAGATCAATTCATTTGATATTTTTCTCAACCATTAGTTTTCAATTTGAGATGCCTCTCAACCATTAGTTTTTTATTTTGATATTTTTCTCAGCCATTAATTTTCATCTGTGGGGGAGCACTAATAACTCTGCACATTCATTTCGCATCTGGATCTTTTCATTTTATTTGTAAACATGATTCAAAGTTCATCTGCTTACAAATGTTGCCAAAATTTTATAATTTTTCTATTAATTTTATAATTTTTCATTGTTGGAGAAGCCACATACACTCTCTCACTTGAGCTGCTAGATGTACTAGAGTTTTATCTCCCTTTCCATTCCCAAATTGGCTCCTGCCCAACTGCCTCGGCGCCCTCTTGCCACTGTGATTAGAGCATCAATGAGTATTTCAAAATCTGTTTGGCTTGTGTGTATTGTAGGCAAATTACCGGCATGAAATTCTTAACTTAAGCACTTCAAAAAATTAATTTTTTTTTTAAAAAAAATTTGGGCTGTCATTAACAAATTGGTCTGCTTGTGTAAAAACTTGGTTTGCCATTATCACTGAGCTGCCACTAGCCAAATAAAGGCTGCCTTTAACAATTTCCTAAAATATATAGTAAAATTGGGGTGCGGATAGCCCATCACTCATGATTCCCACTAACTTGGTGGGGATCATGGAGACAACTCCCGCGCACGCGATTGACAAGCCGGATCCCCTCATGGCTCGCGCTCAAACCGCCCACGGCCCGTCGAAATGGCCAGCCGCCGCCTCCACACCACGACGGCCAACCGCCGATGGGCCATGGGAGCCCCGACCGGGGAATCCCGCCAGCCTCCCACGACCACAAGTAGGGGAGGACCCACCTTAAGACGAGTGTGGGCGGCTGCCCACACTCATTTTAAAAAAATAATAGTATTTGTCACGCTTTAAACCGTGGCGAATATTCTATTTTTAAAAAATTAACAGTATTAGACACAATGTAAACCGTTGCTAATATCCTTTTTTTAAAAAATTACATATATTAGTCATGATTAACAAGGTTTTGAAAACCGGACCGGAGATGGAACCGGTCTTAGGAGACATTCATGGTTCAACCGGTTGAATCGGTTGCACCGGATTGAACAGTTCAGACAAAAATTACTAATATTATTTCATAACATATGTGATATGGATATTAATATATCAAAAATAAAACAACTAATGTAAATATATGATAGATAAAGTCACTGTCTCGTTGGTCTACGTGAGGAAGAAGACCTTATATCTTGGTTCTGGACGCTCGCCTCCCCGTCGAAATCGCCGGCGTGAGGAAGAACTTTTTTCTTGGCTCTACGCCGTCTGAATGGAGCGGAATAGCATATGCAAAATTAAAAAAAAAGTAAAGGTTCAAGTGTTTAACCTAAAGGCTAAAACAATCTCAACCGTCTGATACCAAATTAGTGGTGAAATTTGCCTAATTTGCTGAACCGCCTGGTTCCCTAAAAACCGGTCTGGTTTCCGGTTAACCTGTTCAACCGTCCGGTTAATCGGTCCTGGGCCGCTTTTAAGCAGGAGCGGTTTTAGGGACCAGACCGGACCGTCCGGGAAAACGGTCGGCTGTCCGACCGGTCGAACCATCCGGTCCGGTCCGGTTTTTAAAACGTTGACGATTAAACTATAAACCGCGGCTAGTACCCAATTAAAAAAAATTAATTGTATTAGTCACGGTTTAAGCAATGGTTAATACCATATTCTTACAAAAAATAATTGTATTAGTCACGGTTTAAAGCGTGGTTAATACTGTATTGTTCAAAAAATAGTATTAAGCGTGATTTAATAGCATGAATCAAACAAATTTTAAGTCTGTCGACACTGAAAAAAGTTTTTGCGTCTGCCACTGGCCGCATGGTTGGGCTCGCAAGGGGCGGCCGCGCCCCGCGGTCATCTCCCACGACCCCAAAACTGCGCCCGCAAGAGGCGACCCCCACTCCCCCCCCCCCCCCCCCCGCGGCCGCATCCCGCGGTTGCGAGGCCACGCCCTGTGGCTAGCCCACGCGACCACCTCCCCGGGCCACAAGGTCGCGACCGACGCTAGCGTTGGCCGCCCTCCTCCTCGTCGTGGCCGGTTGTCGCACCGGCCGCAACTCTTCCTCCTCCCAGCGACTGGTCATCCCGCCGGCCGCGACACTACCTCCTCCCGTGGTCAATCACCGCTAATATGGCCGCCCATGCGAAGGAGCTCTCTCTGCCATCCATCATCCTGTCTCGATCACCGACGTTTGTTACATGAATAACCACCCGCATAACCACCATGGCTGGTTGAGAACATTTTTATTAAATTAATATTGGTGTGCAATTATGGAATATATTAATTAATATTTGTCGGAAACTATACTAAATATGGCATGCATTTAGTAATTTGAGTGGTTACGGCGTGTGGATAGCGGAATAAGTACTGTAACCACCCTGGGAGCATCTAAAAGGAACCCTAGACCCCCTTTATTTCTAACTTTTGTTTTTCCAACATTCTTATTTCTCAGGTTGGAGCTCCGTCAAAATCCTCCTACGAGCCTCCTCTTCCCGTCGAGCCACCCAAAAGTTCGCTTAAGTCCACGACGCTCTAGAGAAGAAGACGTTTTGTTCGTTGCTGTGTGAAGTCTCCCCGTACGCGACGCATTTCAAGTCCACACCAATGCTTCTCTACGTGTCAAACTCCAATGTTTGTCAACCACGCAGCGCCTGAGAACGCCCACCTCCAGCCTAATGTGATATAAACAGAGCTTTGTTTGAGGCAGTCTGACGTGCACTAAACGCACTTGCAATCTCTCTCATCTCAAAACTATAACGAGAAGCGGCCTATCGCCTTCGATTCCACCAACAATCTATAAACCGCAACCAATAGTGAAGTTTGACAGGCACCGTTCCGGTCACATGATTTTTTACACAGTTGAGATCTTTTTTCATGTTAAAATCGCTTTGTATTTTTCTTTACGTATTTTGTAACTGTGTGCGCGTTTGACCGCTCCACGGGCTAACTCGGCGTAGTTTAGTTCGGTCTACCACGAGGGTTAAGTTGGCCACAACACAACTATTTGTTGAAACCATTCTACTGATAATATTGTTCTTACTAGAATGTCCTTTGTTATCCCAAATACAATTAAAACTTTGAAGTGTTTGTTTTCCACCAATTAAAGAAGTCAAAATTAATTTGTATTTTGTCAAAGTCCTCTCATATATATTATGTCAATTTAGTTGTGTGGATTGATGTCTTTTCCTCCTCCACATCTTCTTCAAACATATTTTTTTGGTTCGACATAAATTTATAATTCATATCTCCATCATCCAAACAATTCCATGAGCTATTTAAGATTGAGTACTAAATATTTGAGCATGAGATGGATTATGGTGACTTTCTAATGCTCATATAGTTGATGTAATATTCTTTTAGTTAAAGTTACTACTTTTCTTGTTTTTTAAGGCTTGCACATCATATTAAAACATTTTATTAACCTTTTATCTTATATTGGGGGTCCAAAACAAAAGCAACACATAATAATACATTATTTTTCCAAGTTAACCCAATATTTATCAAATTAACACACTCAAAGTAGCATCTTAACTTGCACACATTGTCTTTATTATTGTTGAAAATTGTGAAGTGAAAGTGGGTGAATGGAGGATTTGGGCAACCTATCCACGCGGACTACGCGGACAGGGTTGGCAGACAGCAAGGTCGGCAGGGATGTTGCAGACGGATTATTCTGCAGCGGACTGGGCGGTCTGTTCGCGCGGACTGCGCGAACAGCAGCGGCGGTTTGCCAGGCCGGCTTATGCTCAACAGGCAGCTGGTTCTCAGGAAGTAAACAGGCGGATATCATCTATATCCGCCGAGTCCGGCAGGAAGCGGACTAAAGGACTGGAGCTCGACAGACCGGCTTGGCAGAAGCCTTGGTCTTGCTCCAGTGAAGCGGCAAGTGGAAGCCGTGGAGGTCGCCAGTCAGTGCGAACTGATACTGGAGTTCGCCGGGGCAGGCGGACTGTTTCCAGTGTCCGCCAGTAAGTGCAGACTGGCCCTTGTGGTCAGTGGTGTGGACTTGGTTAGTTCTGAACCAAGTCTAGGTTTGGCTCAGTCCGGGGAGATCGCGCAGTGGAGCGCGGACTGCTTCTCAGTCCGCCGAGCTCGGCAGAAGTGTCGTGTGCCTTGATTGCGAGCTTGGTGAAAACGGAATTGAGTTTGCGTCCGCAACTGCATGCAAACTGGAGCAGTCTGCCGGATATGCGGACTGGAGCAGTCTACGGGATATGCGGACTGGAGCAGTTTGCGGGATATGCGTACTGGAGGTATCCGCAGTATAAGCAGACTGGAGTTGTGTCCGCTGAGTCCCGCAGTTGCCTTGATGGAGAGGCTGTGGGCTTGGGATAAGCGGACTGGAGCTGTATCCGCAGAGTCCGGCAGATGCCTTGGTGGCGAGGCTGTGGGCTCGGGATAAGCGGACTGGAGCTGTGTCCGCTGAGTCCGGCAGTTGCCTTGGTGGCGAGGCTGTGTGCTCGGGATAAGCGGACTGGAGCTGTGTCCGCTGAGTCCGGAAGTTGCCTTGGTGGCGAGGCTGTGGGCTCGGGATAAGCGGACTGGAGCTGTGTCCGCTGAGTCCGGCAGTTACCTTGGTGGCGAGGCTGTGGGATCGGGATAAGCGGACTGGAGCTGTATCCGCAGATAGGCGGACAGTTGTTGTAGAGTCTGGTTGTGGCAGTCTTGGCTTGTCCTTTAGCGACAAGGCGGACTAGCATTGTGTCCGGCCTTGGTGAAGCCTAGGCGGACTGGCTATCCTACACAGGGTGCGGCGGACTGGTGTGTATCCGCGGGCTTGCAGATACACTTGTTCTTGCTGCGGGATGTGGTGGTGATCCTATCGGCTAGGGCGGTGACCACACTCCTCATCGTGCTTATAAATAGAACTCATGTCACATCAGGAAGAGAGAACCTAAGAGAGCGAATGAACAGTAAGTGGGCCCGCGTTCAGTTGCTGCGGACTAACTTTTGATATCCACGAGGGTTTATTGAGTTGACCGATTTGTGCTGTGCAGGTTGTGCGGATAGCGCTGGAAAGCAAGGACTTGGCTCTGATTGTGGTCAGGGACAGTGCAGACTCTGCGGTTAAACAACATGCGGTAAATAGCAGGTCGCGGACAGCGACCAGACGGTCTTCTCTTTGGCAACTTGGTTTGGGGTTCAATAAGTCGCCTGCTTCAGGCGGACTGTTCAGTTCGGCATCGCATCTAGTGCGATCTGGCAGCTAGGCGACCTCGCGGTTAGGCGGCTTGCAGATCGGCGACTAGAGCTTAGCATTGGAATAACGGGCAGTCTGCGCGGCTTGGGTTGCGGTCTGGCGACCTGGCGGATTGTGCGAACTCCATAGTAATAGACCGACGGCTTTGTAGTTGAGTCCGCGCAGCTTGTATTGACTTGGCTTTGTGATTATCTCTGCTTTCCCTGTGGTGGTTTTGGTGAATCATGTCTCTCCATGTATGTCTCGCCTTGTAAAGAAGATTGTTGTTAATCAATAAAGACTCTTGTTGTTGTATGTGTTACTGGTTGTGACTCACTTTAGTTAAGATAACCCCTGCTCACTCCAAGGTCCGGGAAAATTTCCGCATGATCAAGGTGTGATCTTGATAGTTCTGAGAATATTAATTTGGCGTCAGGCTATCTCGTTGACCACTTTGAGAAAATTCAACATGGTATCAGAGAGGGTTTGGAGTGGATAAGCAGTGATCAACTGAAGTGGTTGTTGCTCTTATGAAGAGGGAACCAGTGGTAGAACCATGACAGTGGAAGATGCAAGTGGTCTTGGAATTGAACTCCTTACAGAGACGAATTTTGATAGGTGGAAGTCTTGTATGGAGAGCTTTCTTCTTGGCGAGGACCTTTGGGAGGTAGTATGCGGAGCAGAAAGACAAGAGGTTACTACTGACAATGCTGAAGTGATGAGAGCTTGGAAGGAGACAAATGCAAAAGCGGAGTCTATTCTCAAGCATGTGATCTCATCGGAGCTCTTGGACCACATCAGTGGATGTCAGTCAACTGCGGAGGTTTGGACTTCCCTTGATGGGTTGTTCAGGAAGGAGGTGAAGGTTGCTGCGAAGGATGGTCCTTCTACTTCATATCAGCAAGAGAGGAGTGGTTCTCCTAGGCGTAATGGGAAGAGGAAGGAAGGACCAAGGTGTTATAGATGCAAGCAGCATGGTCACCTCAGGAAGGAGTACAAGGTTGTCTCGCTCTCGGCGAACGTAGCTCATGTTAGAGGCAAGGAGAAGAACTTAGTTAGGTCATCAACAAGTTCAAGTTCTGATCAGATGAACGCCAGTGATAATGCAGCTATCTGGCATGAAAGACTTGGGCATGTAGGGATGGACAAGCTGAAAACAATGGCAGAGAGAAGACTCGTAAGAGGCTTGCCTCGTTGGTCATCATACGACGACGATCAAGCTTACGCGGTGTGTCAGCATGGTGAAGCTTATCGCTTTACGGTTGATAAGGCGTAGTCCAGATGTAAAGCACCTTTGGAGGTTGTCCATTGTGCTATGGTTGGACCGACCGTCACCGCTAGTCTTGGAGGCAGCAGGTACATGTTGATATTGGTTGATGAATATTCGAGGTATACTTGGGTATACTTCATGAAGGAGAAGTCAAACATGTTCCGCTTGTTTGTGGAGTTCAAGATGCTTGTGGAAGGCCAGCTTGGCCTACGGATCAAGAAGTTGAGGACAAGCATCGATGGTGAGTTCGGCTCAACCGAGTTCTCGAACTTTTGCAGGAAGCATGAGATTCGATGGGAGCTTTCTTGTGGACATTCTTCACAGCAAGGTGGTGTTGCAGTTCGGATGATCCGTCTGTTGACGGAGACCTGCAAGTGTTGGCTTCAAGGCAAAGGCGTTCCTAAGGCCTTTTGGGCAGAAGGGATAGCATGTGTGGCACATGTCATCAATCAGATGCCTCTTAGTCCGATCAATGTGAAGAATCCATATGAGCTGATGTCCGTGGTGAAGCCTAGTGTAAATCACCTACGAGTGTTTGGATCTACCTGCTACGTACATGCTCCGGGTGCTCTCAAGACGAAGCTAGTGTTTGTTGGGTATGATGATCAGAAGAGAATATGGAGGTATATGGATCCTGCGACGAAGAGGCTCATCGTGTCGAGAGACGTTGTCTTCGATGAGCTGACGTCGTATTGGGATAGCTCATTTGTAGAGCTAGAGATGAGCAGGTCAGATGGTGGGCTGAAGGAGGCTGCTGCTCAGGATCAGTTGGAGCTACCTGAGTCACTAGGTGCTCCAGGTTGTTCTAGCTTCGGGGCAAAGACGTCAGGGTCAGGAAGCAGGGGGAGCGATGCTCTAGGTGCTTCTGGCTCAAAGGCGGAGGCTTCCGGCTCAGGAAGCAGGAGGAGCGATGTTCCAGGTAGTTCTTGTTCAAGAGCTGAGGCTTCTAGTTCTGGTAGCAGGGGGAGTGTTGCTCCACGTGCTCCTAGATCCAGTGAGGAGGCTTCTTGTTCAGGAAGCAAGGGGAGCATTGTTCCGGGTTTGCCCGGGAACGGATCTGGTTCAGGAGGAGCAGCGAAGGTGGCTAGCCGTGATCAGGTTATTTGGAGATCGAAGAGGATCAGCAAACCACCAGCTCGATATAGCGAAGGGAACGCGGTGAGCTTGGTCTCATATTTCCTTGCAAGCCCTCAGGTCGAGTGAGTACCTTCTAGCTGTGATGACACCACTAGAGTCAAGGAGGTGGATGACGTTAAGGCTGAGGTGACTACTCTCAGAGGTGACTGTTGAAGTATTAGACCGGGAGGCTTAGCGGTCTGTTCCAGCGGTTTGTTGACCGAGCGGCTTAGCGGTCTGTTCCAGCTGTTTGTAGACCGGGCGGTCTGGCGGTCTCTCTCTACGGCTTGTTCTATCCTGCTGGTGTTGCCGAGCGGTTATCCCATCTGTCAAACCGCGCGGCCTGATCGGTCTCCACTATTCTAGCCGCTCAGCCTGTAAATGTTTAGTCCCACATTGTTTGTAGACTCTCTTCCTTATCTCCTCCATTCTATATAAGGGAGGCCATACCTTTGTAAATGATATCTTTTTTGGATAATAAAATTTCATTATTCAAAAGTTTATTCGCTTGTTCTCGTCTTTTCGCTTCTTGTCTCTACTTTCTAACATGGTATCAGAGGACACGGTCCTTTCCTCCTGTAAATGTAGCAGGTGACGGTTTCTACTATATGATTCGGACTCAATTTGCTATTTCCATTAAAATCTTACGTTCTGATAATGCAAAGGAGTATCTAAATCATGAGTTCTCCACGTTCTTTCACGAACATGGCCTCCTTCATCAAACATCTTGTGTTTACACCTCCAACAGAATGGGGTGGCGGAGCGTAAAAACCGTCACCTGCTTGATGTTGCGCGTACTCTCATGACGCAGATGCACGTCCCTCGCTCCTACTGGGGCTACGCTGTGCTCCTCGCTTGCTATCTCATTAATCGCCTTCCCTCCACGGTCCTCCACGGGAAGACTCCCTTCTCCCTTCTCTACCCCCACCAAGAACCTTTTCCTCTTCCTCTCCGTGTCTTTGGCTGTACGGCCTTCGTTCACGCTCCCTCCGCTACCCGCGACAAGCTTTCCCCCCGTTCCACCAAGTGTGTCTTTTTGGGTTACTCTACCACCCAAAAAGGCTATTGCTGCTTCGATCCCCTTCTCCGCAAGCAGTTTGTCTCCGCCGATGTGACCTTTTTTGAGAATGCTTCCTATTTCTCTCCTTCCTCCTCTCTTCCTTCTCTTCCTTCTGATGTCTTCGTTCCTTCCACACCTCTCGACGTTTTCCCACCTTCGTCTCCTCCTCCTCTCACTCCTTCCCAGTCCGTCTCCCCACCCACCCCTCCACCCTCCTCTCCGCTGCCGTCTCTCTCTAGTTCCGGGCCAGCCTTCTCCGCCACGGACGCTCCGGTCGCTGACGCTCCCGTCGCCGCCGCTCCCGATGATCTGGATGTTCCCATTGCCCTTCGCAAAGGGGTGCGGGCGTGTACTCAACACCCGCTCACGGCTGTTGTTTCTTATGATCAGCTTTCTCCTTCTCGCAGGTGTTTTGCCTTGGCTATCTCTGCCACTTCTACTCCCCGTACCTACCAGGAGGCTCTCGCTCTCCCTCATTGGAAGTCTGCCATGGATGAGGAGATGGCTACTCTTACTGAACGGGGTACCTGGACCCTGGTTCCTCCTCCCGTGGGCACTGATGTGGTTGGCTGTCGGTGGGTCTTTGTTGTGAAGTTTCGCCCCGACGGCACTGTGGATCGCTACAAAGCCCGGCTGGTGGCCAAGGGCTTTACTCAGACTTATGGCGTTGATTACTTCGATACCTTCTCTCCAGTTGCTCGCCTCAGCACCATCCGGGTTCTCTTTTCTGTGGCTATTAACCGGGCTTGGGCTGTTTCTCAGCTAGATGTGAAGAATGCCTTTCTCTATGGCGATCTTCAGGAGGACGTCTATATGGAGCAACCTCCTGGGTATGTTGCTCAGGGGGAGACACGTGTCTGTCATTTGAAGAAGGCCATTTATGGCCTCAAGCAGAGCCCTCGGGCATGGTTCGAAAAGTTCAGTGGTATTGTGGCAACCATCGGTTTTCAAAGGAGTTCGGCCGATCACTCCTTATTCATTCGCAAAACGGCCTCGGGACTGGTGGTTTTGGCCGTATATGTGGATGATATTCTCCTTACTGGTGATGACCGAGATGGGGTGGACTTGACGAAGAAGCACCTCCGCCAGCACTTGGTCACGAAGGATATGGGCTCCCCAAAATACTTTTTGGGATAGAGATCTCTCGGAAACCTGACTCCTTGGTCCTCTCTCAACGGAAGTATGCCCTTGATCTTCTTCGAGAAACAGGCTTGACAGGTGCCAAACCAGCTCATCTTCCCATGGCTGTTGGAGAAGACAAGACGTGGACGGATGAATCGCCTCCTCTATCTGATGTGACACGGTACAGACGTTTGGTAGGCAAACTCATCTATCTCACGGTGACTAGACCCGACATCGCCTACGCTGTAGGAAAGGTCAGTCAGTTTATGCAAGCTCCCAGGGAGTGTCATCTTCAGTCCGCCCTGAAGATTTTAGAGTATATCAAAGCAGCACCGGGCAGAGGGTTACTCTTCCAGAAGAATGGCCATCTGAGAGTTGAGGCCTACTCAGACTCAAGTTATGCGGATGACAAAGGCGATCGTAAATCCACGTCAGGTTTCTGTACCTTTGTTGGAGGTAATCTCGTAAGTTGGAAAAGCAAGAAACAGTCGGTTGTTTCCAGATCCAGTGCCGAAGCAGAATACCGGAGTATGGCGTCAACTACGTGTGAGTTAAAATGGTTGCGGGCTCTCATGCTTGACCTGGGCGAGGTATATGATTGTCCTCTCCCTATGTTCTGTGACAACAAGGCCGCTATACACATATCCAGAAATCCGGTCTTCCATGAGAGAACGAAGCATATAGAGGTTGACTGTCACTTCATTCGGGAGGAGATTTTGAAGAAACAGATTTGTACTCCTTTTGTCACCTCTGACAAGGAGTTGGCCGATATCTTCACCAAGCCGGTTTCTACTTCCTTCTTCCGCATTTGTGACAAGCTGGGCATGATTGATATCTATGCTCCAGCTTGAGGGGGAGTGTTGAAGTATTAGACCGGGCGGCTTAGCGGTCTGTTCCAGCGGTTTGTTGACCGAGCGGCTTAGCGGTCTGTTCCCAGCTGTTTGTAGACCGGGCGGTCTGGCGGTCTCTCTCTACGGCTTGTTCTATCCTGCTGGTGTTGCCGAGCGGTTATCCCATCTGTCAAACCGCGCGGCCTGATCGGTCTCCACTATTCTAGCCGCTCAGCCTGTAAATGTTTAGTCCCACATTGTTTGTAGACTCTCTTCCTTATCTCCTCCATTCTATATAAGGGAGGCCATACCTTTGTAAATGATATCTTTTTTGGATAATAAATTTCATTATTCAAAAGTTTATTCGCTTGTTCTCGTCTTTTCGCTTCTTGTCTCTACTTTCTAACAGTGACAAGGCTTGGGTCCTTGTGCCAAAGGTTGGCGGAGATACTCCCGTGACGCACGAGTGGAGGTCGAAGTTGAAGAAGAAGGCAGAGGGAAGCATGACTCCTATTGGGAGATGTTGGAGGGCTCCCTTATGGTCCAGGATATGCAGGGCGAGGACTATATTTTGGACATCTCCTCAAAGGTGCTATCAGAGGGACCAGGTGTAAGGTTACGAGAGCTATTGGAGTTGTTCACCACTTCTCACTTCAAGGAGGAGTGTTGAAAATTGTGAAGTGAAAGTAGGTAAATGGAGGATTTGGGTAACCTATCCGCGCGGACTACGCGGACAGGGTTGGCGGATAGCAAGGTCGGCAGGAATGATGCAGACGGATTGTTCTGCAGCGGCCTGGGCGATCTGTTCGTGTGGACTGCACGAACAGCAGTGACGGTTTCCCAGGCCGGCTTATGCTCAGGAGGCAGCTGGTTCCCAGGAAGTAACCAGGCGGATAGCATCTATATTCGCGGAGTCCGGCAGGAAGCGAACTGAAGACTGGAGCTCGGCAGACCGGCTTGACAGAGGCCTTGGTCTTGCTCCAGTGAAGCGGCAAGTGGAAGCCGTGGAGGTTGCCAGTTAGTGCGGACTGATACTGGAGTTCGCCGGGGCAGACAAACTGTTTCCAGTGTCCGCCAGTAAGTGCGGACTGGCCCTTGTGGCCAGTGGTGTGGACTTGGTTAGTTCTGAACCAAGTCCAGGTTTGGCTTAGTCCGGGAAGATCGTGTAGTGGAGCGCGGACTGCTTCTCAGTCCGCAGAGCTCGGCAGAAGTGCAGTGTGGCTTGATTGCGAGCTTGGTGAAAACAGATTGGAGTTTGCGTCCGCAACTGCGTGCGGACTGGAGCAGTCTGCGGGATATGCGGACTGGAGCAGTCTGCGGGATATGTGGACTGGAGCAGTCTACGGGATATGCGGACTGGAGCAGTTTACGGGATATGCAGACTGGAGGTATCCGCAGTATAAGCAGACTGGAGCTGTGTTCGCTGAGTCCGACAATTGCCTTGATTGCGAGGTTGTGGGCTCGGGATAAGCGGACTGGAGCTGTGTTCGCTAAGTCAGGCAGTTGCCTTGGTGGCGAGGCTGTGGGCTCAGGATAAGCAGCCTGGAGCTGTGTCCACTGAGTCCGGCAGTTGCCTTGGTGGCGAGGCTGTGGGCTCGGGATAAGCGGACTGGAGTTGTGTCCGCTAAGTCCGACATTTGCCTTGGTGGCGGTGCTGTGGGCTCGGGATAAGCGAACTGGAGCTGTGTTCACGGATAGGCGGATAGTTGTTGCAGAGTCTGGTTGTGGCAGTCTTGGCTTGGCCTTTGGCGATAAGGCGGACTGGCGTTGTGTCATGCCTTGATGAAGCCTAGGCGGATTGACTATCCTGGACAGGGTGCGGCGGACTGGTGTGTATCTGCGGGCTTGCAGATACCCTTGTTATTGCTGCGGGATGTGGTGGTGATCCTATCGGCTAGGGCGGTGACCACACTGCTCATCATGCTTATAAGTAGGACTCATGTCACGTCAAGAAGAGAGGACCTAAGAGAGCGAATGAACATTAAGTGAGCCCGCGTTCAGTTGCTGCGGACTGACGTTCGGTATCTGCGAGGGTTGATTGAGTTGACCGGTTTGTGCTGTGCAGGTTCTGCGGATAGCGTTGGAAAGCTAGGACTTGACTCTGATTGTGGTCAGGGACAGTGCGGACTCTGCGGTTAAGCAACAAGCGGTAAACAGCAGGTCGCGGACAGCGACCAGACGGTCTTCTCTTTGGCAACTTGGTTCGGGGTTCAATAAGTCGCCTGCTTCAGGCGGACTGTTCAGTTCGGCATCACAGCTAGTGCGGTCTTGCAGCTAGGCGACCTCGCGGTCAGGCGGCTTGCAGATCGGCGACTAGAGCTTAGCATTGGAATAACGGGCAGTCCGCGCGGCTTGGGTTGCGGTCTAGCAACCTGGCGGATTGTGTGAACTCCATAGCAGTAGACCGACAGCTTTGTAGTTGAGTCCGCGCGGCTTGTATTGACTTGGCTTTGTAATTGTCTCTGCTTTCCCTGTGGTGGTTTTGGTGAATCATGTCTCGTCATGTATGTCTCGCTTTGTAAACAAGATTGTTGTTAATCAATAAAAACTCTTGTTGCTGTATGTGTTACTGGTTGTGACTGACTTTAGTTGAGATAACCTCTGCTCACTCCAAGGTCTGAGAAAATTTCTGCATGATCAAGGTGCGATCTTGATAGTTCTGAGAATATTAATTTGACGTCAGAGTATCTAGTTGACCATTTTGAGAAAATTCAACAATTATATACTACATCATTGAAATATTTTTGAAAAATAAATAAGACGGTGGATATTTAAAGCTTGATACCTTTAAAGTAACATTGTAGAATATTAATTTTAAAAGTTTTACATACATTCTTGTTTTTTGTCAATCTTTTGGAGAAGGGAGTCCATCAATTTTGTCTTAGTTCTTAAAATAACTTATATATGAACTCTCATCCTCCATCTCATTGAATGCTTCTCAAACTTTGTTGATATCTCTAACATCAATTATATATAATTTCATCTTGTCTCAACATTTAAACATAAAAGAGCTATGTTTTCTATCTTGACATTTATTACATCTCTTAAACTTCTCCAAACATTAGGAAGATGACTTCACATATTTGATTGATAAATAAATTTTCTCAATTAACTTATTAAAGTCATTCAAAATATCTTTAACAAATAAATTTATGATATGAGTGATACATCAAATTTATAGGAACTCATGCCCCAAAATGGTACAATTTCACTCCTTACTCTTTCTTTTAACATGTCTTGCTACTACATTGTTAACATAAGCATTATACATTATGATAATGAAAAAAATTTAATTACCCAAGATTGTAAGCAAATCATTATTTCCATATGTATACTCTCTCCCATATGACCTATCACTCTTACAAAATTAAGGATTTTAATATGTAATCTCTCTTCACTGTCTATTCAATGTGCAATCAAACACATATATCCAAATTTTTGAATAGATGTCCATGTATTAGTTGTGAGGCATAGTCTTCAATTTGTTAACTCTTTCTTTAATTTTTCATTTCACTTGTAAAAAGTTCGATGTAATATTTTGCAATTATTGTGAAAGATTGTATGTTGAATGGTTTCTCTAAGGGTTTGTTCCTTTGCAAGGAATTGAGCTCCTGGAATTGTAATTAAAGGTCTAATTCTAATTCCGCGGTTCGTTTGCTCGTTTGACGTTGGAATTTGAATTTTAATGAATTCCGTGAAATTCATTTTGAATTAAAGACAATTCTTTCCAATCTATATAAGAATTAGACAATTACGGCTGAGACATATTTTTAAGCTAAACGCGTGATTTTCGTCCGAGTGCGCATGTTGTCGGACGAGCGCACATTTTTTGCTCGTGAGCAAGTTTTTCAAGGAGTCGCGCATTTTTCGTCAGGGCGGCGTATTTCGTCATGGCGGGCGTTTTTTACACCCGGGCGCGAGTTTTTTGTCCGGGCGCGAATTTTACGCCCGGACGCGTTTCTTTCGCCCGGACGCGTTTCTTTCGCCCGGGCATAAGTTTTACGTCGGGGCTCGAAATTTTCGCCCGAACGTGAGTTTTTCGCCGAGGCGGGAATTTTTCCCCCGTGCGCGAATTTTTTCGCTCGGGCTCGAATTTTTCGCCCGGGCGATTTTTTCTCCCAGGCGCGATTTTTTTTCTCTGGCGCGATTTTTTCTCCCCGACGCGATTTTTTCGCCCGGGCGCGAATTTTATAGTCCGGTCACGAATTTTTCGCTCGGGCGCGAATTTTTTCGCTTGGGCGAGATTTTTCGGTCGGGCGTGATTTTTTTCGCCCAACATGATTTTGATGCTCAGGCGTGATTTTTTTTCGCCCGGGTACGATTTTTCGACTGTGAGAAGTTTTTCGCCCGAGTGTGATTTTTTTTTTGCCTTTGAGCGATTTTTTAGTCCGACCGCTCTATTTTCTCCCCACCGCGAATTTTTCGCGTGAACGCGAATTTTTCGCCGATGCGCGCATTTTTCTTCGCGGCGGAGTATTTCGCATTGGCCGGCGTTTTTTCGCTCGGACGCGATTTTTTTGTCCGGGCGCAATTATTTTCACCCAATCACGTATTTTCGCCCGAGCACGAATTTTTTGCCCGGGTGCGCTTTTTTCGTACGGGCGTGATTTTTCGCCCGGCCGCGAATTTTTCGCCCGGGCACAAATTTTTCGCACAGGTGCAAATTTTTCGTTCGGACGCTATTTTTTCTCCCGGGCGCAAATTTTTCGCCCACCGTGCTTTTTTCGCCCGAAGGCGCTTTTTTCGCACGGACACGCTTTTTTCGCCCTGGCGCGATTTTTTCGCCCGAGCGCTTTTTTCGACCTAAGGGAAATTTTTCGCCCTGCCGCGTTTTTTTCGCTCTGGCGCGAATTTTTGCCCGGGTGCTAATTTTTTCGCCAAAGCGCAATTTTTTCGCCCAAGCATAATTTTACTCCATGGCACGATTTTTTCCTCCAGACGTGATTTTTCGTCGGACCGTGAAAATTTTTACCTGATCGTATTTTTTTTCACCCGGACACGATATTTCCGCCCGAACGTGATTTTCCAACCGGGCGCGATTTTTCCGCACGAGAGCGATTTTTCGCTCAGACGCTTTTTTTCTTGCACGAGTTTTTTTCGTCCGGGCGAGATTTTTTTGCACGAGCTCGATTTTTCCCCCGGGTGCGATTTTTTCCCCCGGACGAAAAAATCACGCTAGTGTTGAAGCCAAATATGACCTCAACGGGAGTTCGAAGAAAAGGGGGTGCAGCCAAAACCAACTTCTCTCAAGTCTCAACCCTCGACTGGATTCAAAGGACCTAAGACTGACCCAAAGCCTCAGCAGGGATGTCCCACCTCACACCTAGAAGATCTCTGAGAGCTTCCCCTCCAAAGCCAAAGCTGGGCTAGGAGCTCCTCAGAAAGCACTGGAATTTGAGAGATAATGACAGCTTGCCTTCTAAAGAGTCCTTATGGGTCTATTTATAGCATCATGCTGACCTGAAATTACTGAAAAGCCCCTAGTTGGTCTGCCAATAGCCGAATCCCGTTGTTTTTCTGAGGGCATATGGGGTAAATTTACCTGAGGGCAATCTGGTCATTTAACCCTAGGCCTTGGGCCCCACTCGGCGAGAGCTCTAAACCGAGGGCCTCTTACCCAGAGACGGCGTGAACGCTCTCGCCTGCTCACGGGCGAGAGCCCTTTGAGATTAGAGCCGGGCGCAAGCGTTCCCGCGCTGGCCGCGCTCGACGATCTTGGCCCGCTGTTCTCCGTTCGACGATTCGGTTTGCGCTCGCCGATCTTGGATCGATGATCTGGCGCGATCGTTCCCGCCAACTTGGGCGAGGTCTTCTTTAGAGCGGGAACTCCTTCGGCTCGCCCAATTGTGCCCATTGCGCCTCCTGCTCTGACTCAGCGAATATGGGGTTGTACATTATCCCCGCTCTTTTTGAGCTGGCTCTGCGCTCGAAAAGACACGTCCAACCCAACAATATTCGCTGAGCACGTGTCAACATCAAGGAATATTTT
The DNA here is from genome assembly GCA_039583875.1 of Platanthera guangdongensis. NCBI lineage: Eukaryota > Viridiplantae > Streptophyta > Magnoliopsida > Asparagales > Orchidaceae > Platanthera > Platanthera guangdongensis. The sequence goes on along the minus strand of CM077151.1, from coordinate 270,111,419 downwards.
GGTGGGTCGTACGGTGTCTATAAATACGTGTGCTGATAGACGGCCATAACACTTCCTTCGAGTCGTCATTCTTCGCCTGAGCTCTCGCCTCCTCTCGGGATGCCTTCCAAGCGCGCCGACAAACCGCTTCCGCAGGATCTGCAAGACCGCATCAACGCGGCACAGGCGCGAGCCAGGGCTAACAGCGCCCTGGTCGCCTCATGGCTAGCGAGACAGTCGTTGGCCGCTGAGCCTTCTCTGCCGAAGAAGAAAAAGAAGAAGGCGAAGGTGATTCAGCGGGACCTGCCCCACGAGAACAGGAGCCCGCCTACCCCAACCCCTAGCCGCGCAGACGATCCCTCGCCGCGGAAGGTATGCTCAATTTGCCAATTATTGAAAACACCAGCTGCTTAGTAGTTGACGCGATATCTCTCACAGGAGACGGTTCTCGATGCTGCCGCGTCCCCGCACGAAGTCTTGGATCCATCCTCTCGCCACCCCGAGGATCCGCCATGGGTTTCGGAGGTGGCTCCTCCACCTGACCCGATCACTGCAGGTAACTGTTCCACTTTCGTCCTTAACTCAAAACTTTGAATGCTGAACTGTCTTCTCGCTTTCCCCCCCGTTCCACCAAGTGTGTCTTTTTGGGGTACTCTACCACTCAAAAAGGCTATTGCTGCTTTGACCCCCTTCTCCGCAAGCAGTTTGTCTCCGCAGATGTGACTTTTTTCGAAAATGCTTCCTATTTCTCTCCTTCCTCTTCTCTTCCTTCTCTTCCTTCTGATATCTCCGTTCCTTCCACACCTCTCCACGTTTTCCCACCTTCCTCTCCTCCTCCTCTCACTCCTTCCTAGTCCGTCTCCCCACCCACCCCTCCACCCTCCTCTCCGCTGCCATCGCTCTCTAGTCCCGGGCCAGCTTTCTCCGCCACGGACGCTCCGGTCGCTGATGCTCCCGTCGCCGACGCTCCCGTTGACCTGGATGTTCCCATTGCCCTTCGCAAAGGGGTGCGGGCGTGTACTCAACACCCGCTCACGGCTGTTGTTTCCTATGATCAGCTTTCTCCTTCTCGCAGGTGTTTTGCCTTGGCTATCTCTGCTACTTCTACTCCCCGTACCTACCAGGAGGCTCTCGCTCTCCCTCATTGGAAGTCTGCCATGGATGAGGAGATGGCTACTCTTACTGAACGGGGTACCTGGACCCTGGTTCCTCCTCCCGTGGGCACTGATGTGGTTGGCTGTCGCTGGGTCTTCGTTGTGAAGTTTCGCCCCGACGGCACTGTGGATCGCTACAAAGCCCGGCTGGTGGCCAAGGGCTTTACTCAGACGTATGACGTTGATTACTTTGATACCTTCTCTCCGGTTGCTCGCCTCAGCACCATCCGGGTTCTCTTTTCTGTGGCTGTTAACCGGGCTTAGGCTATTTCCCAGCTTGATGTGAAGAATGCCTTTCTCTATGGCGATCTTCAGGAGGACGTCTATATGGAGCAACCTCCTGGGTATGTTGCTCAGGGGGAGACACGTGTCTGTCATTTGAAGAAGGCCATATATGGCCTAAAGCAGAGCCCTCGGGCATGGTTCGACAAATTCAGTGGTATTGTGGCTACCATCGGCTTTCAAAGGAGTTCGGCCGATCACTCCTTATTCATTCGCAAAACGGCCTCGGGACTGGTGGTTTTGGCCGTATATGTGGATGATATTCTCCTTACTGGCGATGACCGAGATGGGGTGGACTTGACGAAGAAGCACCTCCGTCAGCACTTGGTCACGAAGGATATGGGCTCCCCAAAATACTTTTTGCGGATAGAAATCTCTCGGAAACTTGACTCCTTGGTTCTCTCTCAACGGAAGTATGCCCTTGATCTTCTACGAGAAGCAGGATTGACAGGTGCCAAACCAACTCGTTTTCCCATGGCTGTTGGAGAAGACAAAACGTGGACGGATGATTCGCCTCTTCTATCTGATGTCACACGGTACAGACGTTTGGTAGGCAAACTCATCTATCTCACGGTGACTAGACCCGACATCGCCTACGCTGTAGGCAAGTGTTAGAAAGTAGAGACAAGAAGCGAAAAGACTAGAACAAGAGAATAAACTTTTGAATAATTGAAATTTTATTATCCAAAAAAGATATCATTTACAAAGGTATGACCTCCCTTATATAGAATGGAGGAGATAAGAAAGAGAGTATACAAATTATGTGGGACTAAACATTTACAGGCTGAGCGGTAGAATAATGGAGACTGATCAGGCCGCGCGGTTAGACAGATGGGATAACCGCTCGGCAACTCCAGCAGGATAGAACAAGCCGTAGAGTGAGACCGCCAGACCGCCCGGTCTACAAACCGCTGGATCAGACCGCTAAGCCGCTCGGTCTACAAACGATGGATCAGACCGCTAAGCCTCCGGTCTAATACTTCAACACTCCCCCTCAAGCTGGAGCATAGATATCAATCATGCCCAGCTTGTCACAAATGCGGAAGAAGGAAGTAGAAATCGGCTTGGTGAAGATATCTGCCAACTCCTTGTCAGAGGTGAAAAAGGAGTACAAATCTGTTTCTTCAAAATCTCCTCCCGAATGAAGTGACAGTCAACCTCTATATGCTTCGTTCTCTCATGGAAGACCGGATTTCTGGATATGTGTATAGCGGCCTTGTTGTCACAGAACATAGGGAGAGGACAATCATATACCTCGCCCAGGTCAAGCATGAGAGCCCGCAACCACTTTAACTCACACGTAGTTGACGCCATACTCCGGTATTCTGCTTCGGCTGGATCTGGAAACAACAGACTGTTTCTTGCTTTTCCAACTCACGAGATTACCTCCAAAAAAGGTACAGAAACCTGACGTGGATTTACGATCGCCTTTGTCATCCGCATAACTTGAGTCTGAGTAGGCTCAACTCTCAGATGACCATTCTTCTGGAGAGTAACCCTCTGCCCGGTGCTGCTTTGATATACTCTAAAATCTTCAGGGCGGACTGAAGATGACACTCCCTGGGAGCTTGCATAAACTGACTGACCTTTCCTACAGCGTAGGCGATGTCGGGTCTAGTCACCGTGAGATAGATGAGTTTGCCTACCAAACGTCTGTACCGTGTGACATCAGATAGAGGAGGCGATTCATCCGTCCACGTTTTGTCTTCTCCAACAGCCATGGGAAGATGAGCTGGTTTGGCACCTGTCAAGCCTGCTTCTCGAAGAAGATCAAGGGCATACTTCCGTTGAGAGAGGACCAAGGAGTCAGGTTTCCGCGAGATTTCTATCCCCAAAAAGTATTTTGGGGGCCCATATCCTTCGTGACCAAGTGCTGACGGAGGTGCTTCTTCGTCAAGTCCACCCCATCTCGGTCATCACCAGTAAGGAGAATATCATCCACATATACGGCCAAAACCACCAGTCCCGAGGCCGTTTTTGCGAATGAATAAGGAGTGATCGGCCGAACTCCTTTGAAAACCGATGGTTTCCACAATACCACTAAACTTTTCGAACCATGCCCGAGGGCTCTGCTTGAGGCCATAAATGGCCTTCTTCAAATGACAGACACGTGTCTCCCCCTGAGCAACATACCCAGGAGGTTGCTCCATATAGACGTCCTCCTGAAGATCGCCATAAAGAAAGGCATTCTTCACATCCAGCTGAGAAATAGCCCAAGCCCGGTTAACAGCCACAGAAAAGAGAACCCGGATGGTGCTGAGCGAGCAACTGGAGAGAAGGTATCGAAGTAATCAACGCCATAAGTCTGAGTAAAGCCCTTGGCCACCACCGGGCTTTGTAGCGATCCACAGTGCCGTCGGGGCGAAACTTCACAACAAAGACCCAGCGACAGCCAACCACAGCAGTGCCCACAGGAGGAGGAACCAGGGTCCAGGTACCCCGTTCAGTAAGAGTAGCCATCTCCTCATCCATGGCAGACTTCCAATGAGAGAGAGAGAGCCTCCTGGTAGGTACGGGGAGTAGATGGCAGAGATAGCCAAGGCAAAACACCTGCGAGAAGGAGAAAGCTGATCATAAGAAACAACAGCCGTGAGCGGGTGTTGAGTACACGCCCGCACCCCTTTGCGAAGGGCAATGGGAACATCCAGATCATCGGGAGCGGCGGCGACGGGAGCGTCAGCGACCGGAGCGTCCGTGGCGGAGAAGGCTGGCCCGGGACTAGAGAGAGACGGCAGCGGAGAGGAGGGTGGAGGGTAGGTGGGGAGACGGACTGGGAAGGAGTGGGTGGAGGAGGAGACGAAGGTGGGAAAACGGGGAGGGGTGTGGAATGAACGGAGATATCAGAAGGAAGAGAAGGAAGAGAAGAGGAAGGAGGAGAATAGGAAGCATTTTCAAAAAAGGTCACGTCTGCGGAGACAAACTGCTTGCGAAGAAGGGGTCAAAGCAGCAATAGCCTTTTTGAGTGGTAGAGTACCCCAAAAAGACACACTTAGTGGAACGGGGGGAAAGCTTGTCGCGGGTAGCGGAGGGAGCGTGAACAAAGGCCGTACAGCCAAAGACACGGAGAGGAAGAGGAAAGGTTCCTGGTGGGGGTAGAGAAGGGAGAAGGGAGTCCGGCCGTGGAGGACCGTGGAGGGAATGCGATTGATGAGATAGCAAGCGAGGAGCACAGCGTAGCCCCAGTAGGAGCGAGGGACATGCATCTGCGTCATGAGAGTACGCGCAACATCAAGCAGGTGACGGTTTTTACCTCTCGCCACCCTTCTGTTGGGAGGTGTAAACACAAGTCGTTTGATGAATGAGGCCGTGTTGGTGAAAGAACGCGGAGAACTCATGAGACAGGTATTCCTTGGCATTATCAGAACGTAAGACTTTAATCGAAATAGCAAACTGAGTCTTAATCATAAAGTAAAAAGATTGCCAAACAGAGAATAGTTCAGAGCGATCCTTTAAGAGATACACCCAGGTACAGCGAGTAAAATCATCGATAAAAGTTACAAAATAAGAACTGCCCCGACCAACAGTGAGGGTAGGAGCAGGACCCCATACATCAGAATGAACATATCAAAAATGCGAGAGGAGCCACGGCCTTGCTTCGGTGGGAAGGAGGAGCGATGATGTTTGCCAAGCTGACACGCATCACAGTTGAGCGGAGAACTGGTGGGAGGTAAGTGGGGCAGAAGCTGTCGAATAAGCCGGGGAGGAGGATGTCCAAGACGAAGATGCCACTGAAGGAGATCAGCAGAGGAGGAGTAGGCAGAAAGAGCAGAAACATCGTCGAGGAAGTAGAGGCCGCGCGCTCTCAGTCCCAGTAGCAATCGTCCGCTGGGTCCTCGGGTCCTGAAAAGAACAAGTAGTGAGGGTGAATAAAACGAGCACTGAAGTTGCCGGCATAAAGTGGTAACTGATAACAAATTGCACGGGAACTTCGGGACATAGAGGGTATCCTCCAAGCAAAGCGATGGAGTGAGTTGAACCATGCCCGTCCCTGAACCGGAGACGGGGAACCATCCGCCACACGAACTGGGGTAAGCGGTCATGGTCTCCAGACGGGAGAAGCAATGAGGGTTGCCCGTCATATGATTGGTGGCACCGGAGTCAATCAGCCATTTACCTTGGGTAACGACGTGGGCACTACCTGACGTCGTGGCCACAGAGGCAGACGGCCTAGAAGAGGCGGAGGCCGAAGGAGCATCACGGAAGGGCGAAGATGAGGATGTTTCTGCCAGCAGCGATCAACAGTATGGCCAGTACGACCATAGTGAGAGCAGAAGAACCGGGAGGAACCCCGTCCGCCGGAGGAGCCACGGCCACTCGGGCCCCCCCGCTGAGCCTGGTGTGCAAAGGAGTCCTGCGAAGGGGGGGAGGCCAGCAGAGGCCGCTGGAGGAGAGAAGTAACGGCGGCATGCGGGCCGCAGTGGCATCCAAAGTAGGAGATTCCGCCTCACCCAAGATCTGCTGGCGGATCATATCATAAGAGTCCGGAAGACGAAGAAGGTAACAAACAACCAGGAGTTCCTGGAAGTGTTTGTGCTGGTCGGCCAAGTCCGCAGAGAAGGGGCGATTCTGGAGGATTTCAGCCCCAAGAGCCTGGACCTGCTGATAAGCCGCAGCGGGGGACATGGAAGGGCGGGCGAAGAGTCCGCATAGAGAGTATAAATGCGGGACGTCTGGCCCCCCTTAGAATAGAGAGCAGCGAGGTGAAGCCATGCGGCCTTGACCGTCTCATCATGGCGAATGACGGGAAGGCACTCATCAGAAAGGCTGTTGGCCAGCCAGGTGCGAACAAGAGCATCACTCGCATCCCAGTCATCAAACTCAGGAGAGGTGCGAGGAGGAGGGTCATCGGTGAGGTGATGACGCTTGCGTTGAGAACGAAGGAGAAAGGTGAAAGAAACGCTCCAATCGGGATAGTTGGAGCCCACAAGCTTGGAAAGGGTGCCAAGGTTACCCGAAGGAGGGGAGGAGAGGAGCTGCAGGAGTAGTGGTGAGACGGAGGTAGTCATAGAACCCGGAAGCAGAAGAAGCCGCACGAACAGAGGCGGTTAGAAAAACAGAGGAAGCCGCGCGAACAGGAGCGGCTAGAAAGAGGCACAGCGGGGAAGAGGTCGCGCGGACTGAAAAGGCCGAGCGAACAGAAGAGAGGAGAAGAGCAGGTGACCGCGACCAAGATGCGGGTAAGAAAGAGACAACCCGCACGGTCAGGCAGATCACAGCAGCGGCAAGAAGGCGGGCAAGGCACGGCGGGGAAGAAGTCGCACGAACTGAGAAGCCCGAGCGAACAGAAAGGAGGAGAAGAGCTGGCGACCGCGACCAAGATGCGGGTGAGAAAGGAACAACCCGCACGGTCAGGCAGATCACAGCAGCAAACCGCGTGGAGAGAGACACACACGCGGACAGGGACAGACCGCAGCGACTAGGAAGTCGGAGAGGCAAGAAAGAACAAGAGGCGCGGCGACAACTAACAGGTCGGCGCGACAAAGAGAAGAAGGAGAGGAGAACCAAGAAGGAGAAAGCTGCGCGAACAGGTCTGCGGACAAAAAACAAGCCGCGCGGATAGAAACAAGCCGCGCGGATAGAAGAGAGGGCAAGCCGCGAAGCAAGTCGCAGAACGCGAAAAGAAGCCGCGAACAACAGAGGGCGCACAGAATCAGGAGGAAATGACCGTGGGCTCTGATACCATGTTAGAAAGTAGAGACAAGAAGCGAAAAGACTAGAACAAGAGAATAAACTTTTGAATAATTGAAATTTTATTATCCAAAAAAGATATCATTTACAAAGGTATGACCTCCCTTATATAGAATGGAGGAGATAAGAAAGAGAGTATACAAACAATGTGGGACTAAACATTTACAGGCTGAGCGGCTAGAATAATGGAGACTGATCAGGCCGCGCGGTTAGACAGATGGGATAACCGCTCGGCAATTCCAGCAGGATAGAACAAGCCGTAGAGTGAGACCGCCAGACCGCCCAGTCTACAAACCGCTGGATCAGACCGCTAAGCCGCTCGGTCTACAAACCGATGGATCAGACCGCTAAGCCGCCCGGTCTAATACTTCAACAGCAAGGTCAGTCAGTTTATGCAAGCTCCCAGGGAGTGCCATCTTCAGTCCGCCCTGAAGATTTTAGAGTATATCAAAGCAGCACCGGGCAGAGGGTTACTCTTTCAGAAGAATGGTCATCTGAGGGTTGAGGCCTACTCAGATTCAAGTTACGCGGATGACAAAGGCGATCGTAAATCCACGTCAGGTTTTTGTACCTTTGTTGGAGGTAATCTCGTGAGTTGGAAGAGCAAGAAACAGTCTGTTGTTTCCAGATCCAGTGCCGAAGCAGAATACCGGAGTATGGCGTCAACCACGTGTGAGTTAAAGTGGTTGCGGGCTCTCATGCTTGACCTGGGCGAGGTATATGACTGTCCTCTCCCTATGTTCTGTGACAACAAGGCCGCTATACACATATCCATAAATCCGGTCTTCCATGAGAGAACTAAGCATATAGAGGTTGACTGTCACTTCATTCGGGAAGAGATTTTGAAGAAACAGATTTGTACTCCTTTTGTCACCTCTGACAAGGAGTTGGCAGATATCTTCACCAAGCCGGTTTCTACTTCCTTCTTCCGCATTTGTGACAAGCTGGGCATGATTGATATCTATGCTCCAGCTTGAGGGGGAGTGTTGAAGTATTAGACCGGGCGGCTTAGCGGTCTGATCCTGCGGTTTGTTGACCGAGCGGCTTAGCGGTCTGATCCAGCGGTTTGTTGACCGGGCGGTCTATCGATCTACCTCTACGGCCTGTTCTATCCTGCTGGAGTTGCCGAGCGGTTAACCCATCTGTCTAACCGCGCGGCCTGTGCGGTCTCCATTATTCTAGCCGCTCAGTACTGTAAATGTTTAGTCCCACATTGTTTGTATACTCTCTTCTTATCTCCTCCATTCTATATAAGGAAGGCCATACCTTTGTAAATGATATCTTTTTTGCATAATAAAATTTCAATTATTCAAAAGTCTGTTCGCTTGTTCTCTACTTTTCGCTTCTTTTCGCTACTTTCTAACATCCCCCACAGGCGAGCCTTCGGACCTGCCAGCTAGATGAGAGCCTGTGCAGCGGGTCTACCTGGGGCCGAGCCGAGCTCGGGGTGCCGATGAAGATCTCAAACCAACCAAACCTATCCCCCACAGGCGAGCCTTCGGACCTGCTAGCTAGATGAGAGCCTGCGCAGCGGGTCTACCTGGGGCCGAGCCGAGCTCGGGGTGCCGATGAAGATCTCAATCCAACCAAACCTATTCCCCACAGGCGAGCCTTCAGACCTGCCAGCTAGATGAGAGCCTGCGCAGCGGGTCTACCTGGGGCCGAGCCGAGCTCGGGGTGCCGATGAGGATCTCAAACCAACCAAACCTATCCCCCACAGGCGAGCCTTCGGACCTGCCAGCTAGATGGGAGCCTGCACAGCGGGTCTACCTGGGGCCGATCCGAGCTCGGGGTGCCGATGAAGATCTCAATCCAACCAAACCTATCCCCCACAGGCGAGCCTTCAGACCTTCCAGCTAGAGGAGAGCCTGCACAACGGGTCTACCTGGGGCCGAGCCGAGCTCGAGGTGCCGATGAAGATCTCAATCCAACCAAACCTATCCCCCACAGGCGAGCCTTCGGACCTGCCAGCTAGATGAGAGCCTGCGCAGCGGGTCTACCTGGGGCCGAGCCGAGCTCGGGGTGCCGATGAGGATCTCAAACCAACCAAACCTATCCCCCACAGGCGAGCCTTCGGACCTGCCAGCTAGATGGGAGCCTGCGCAGCGGGTCTACCTGGGGCCGAGCCGAGCTCGGGGTGCCGATGAAGATCTCAATCCAACTAAACCTATCCCCCACAGGCGAGCCTTTGGACCTGCCAGCTAGAGGAGAGCCTGCGCAGCGGGTCTACCTGGGGCCGAGCCGAGCTCGGGGTGCCGATGAGGATCTCAAACTAACCAAACCTATCCCCCACAGGCGAGCCTTCGGACCTGCCAGCTAGATGAGAGCCTGCGTAGCGGGTCTACCTAGGGCCGAGCCGAGCTCGGGGTGCCGATGAAGATCTCAAACCAACCAAACATATCCCCCATAGGCGAGCCTTCGGACCTGCCAGCTAGATGAGAGCCTGCACAGCGGGTCTACTTGGGGCCGAGCCGAGCTCGGCGTGCCTATGAAGATCTCAATCCAACCAAACCTATCCCCCACATGCGAGCCTTCAGGACCTGCCAGCTAGATGAGAGCCTGCGCAGCGGGTTTACCTGGGGCCGAGCCGAGCTCGGGGTGCCGATGAGGACCTCAAACCAACCAAACTTATCCCCCACAGGCGAGCCTTCAGACCTGCCAGTTAGATGGGAGCCTGCGTAGCGGGTCTACCTGGGGCCGAGCCAAGCTCGGGGTGCCGATGAAGATCTCAATCCAACCAAACCTATCCCCCACAGGCGAGCCTTCGGACCTGCCAGCTAGATGAGAGCCTGCGTAGCGGGTCTACCTGGGGCCGAGCCGAGCTTGGGGTGCTGATGAAGATCTCAATCTAACCAAACCTATCCCCCACAGGCGAGCCTTCGGACCTGCCAGTTAGATGGGAGCCTGCGCAGCGGGTCTACCTGGGGCCGAGCCGAGCTCGGGGTGCCGATGAAGATCTCAATCCAACCAAACATATCCCCCACATACGAGCCTTCGGACCTGCCAGCTAGAGGAGAGCCTGCGCAGCGGGTCTACCTGGGGCCGAGCCGAGCCCAGGGTATTACAAAACACCTAATTACGTTATATTATGAAAAATTTGACAATAGCCAATAGAAAATCAATCGATGTAGTATAATAAGTTTATTTTTGAGATACATGGTTACATCCTTCCCCCTTCATGGGTAGAAGCGTTTTAGGTCATCACCGCTCCAGGTGTGGCTTAGGGCCCTACCCTGCACGTCCTGGAGGTAGTATCCTCCTGTTCCGAGGACTTCCTTCACTATGTATGGTCCTTCCCAGTTCGGGTGGAGCTTGCCCACGGGAGCCGACCTTCCTGCCGCGTCAACCTTTCTCAGCACCAGATCCCCCTCAGTAAACTGCTTGACCCTGACATGCCTATCAAAATACTTAGCCATTCGTCGCTTGATCTCTTCTTGCCTGATAGCCTCCACGTCTCGCAGTTCTTCCACCATATCTAACGAGAGGTGTTGCCCCTCCTCATTTTCCAACCTCCAAGTCTCGTCTCCTTCGCCCGCGGCTGTGACTCGCGGGGACCGGACCTCGAACTCCACTGGTAGGACGACCTCACACCCATGAGAGAGCTTGAAGGGGGTCTCACCGGTGGCCGTGTTCGGGGTCGTTCGTAGGGCCCACAGGACCGATGGGAGCTGCTCCACCCAATTCCCCTTTAAGTTCTTCACCTTTTTCTTTAGTAGGTTCACAATGATTTTGTTTGCCGCCTCCACCTGGCCGTTACTCCGAGGGTGGTGGACGGAGGCAAACCTGAGATCTATCCCTAGCTGGGCGCAGAAGCTGATGAACTCCTCGCTGGCAAACTGGGGGCCGTTATCTGTCACTATCGCTTGGGACAACCCGTGTCTGCAAATGATCTCCCCCCAGACGAAGTTCCTTATGACCTGTGAGGTGACCTTGGCCAAGGCTTTAACCTCCAACCACTTCGAGAAATAATCGACCATGACCAAGAGGAACCTCCTCTGCCCACTAACCGGAGGAAAGGGCCCGACTAAATCCATTCCCCAGATGGCGAACGACCACGGTGCCGTGATATTTCGGAGCCTTTGAGCTGCCAAGAGCTGAAGGGGCGCAGAGCTGACATTTTTGACACCTCCTTGCAAACTATGTGGCATCCTTCCTTAGGGTAGGCCAGAAGTACCCCTGCCTGACCACCCTTTCCTCCAACGTCCTTCCCCCAGAGTGACTGCCGCACTCACCCGAGTGCACCTCCCCCAATATCTTCGGGATCTCTTATTCGGTCACACATCTAGCTAGGAGTCCTGACAACATCTTACGATGTAGGCCCCCCTCCATTATTAGGTAGTGAGCTGCTTTGCGCTTGAAGCCTCTCCCGACCTTGGTCCCCTCAGGAAGTTCACCGGTGGTTAGGAAGGTCACAAATGGATCCACCCACGAGGGTTGCTGATCTACCACCATCAACTCTCCTTCCTCGATAGCCGGTCGGAATAGCTCCGTCAAGGTCCCTCCTCCCCGAGATCCAAACTTGGCTAATCGATCGACGGCTACACTTTCTTCCATTGGAATATGTTGAATTGAGAATGACCTGAATCCTCCGATGATCGCCCTTACCTTGGAGAGGTATTTGATGAGGTAGGCTCCCGAGCTTCAAACTCTCCCAGGATCTGCGATGCTACTACCTTTGAATCAGTGAAAGCGTCCACATCCCGAATCTCCAGCTCCTTTGCCAAGCGAAGGCCGGCAATCACGGCCTCATACTCCGCTTGATTGTTGGTCACGGGGAAATGTAAAATGACCGCTTGCTCTATGGTTACCCCCTGAGGACTTGTCAATACCACCCCTGCCCCGAGGGAGTGTTTTCCCGAGGCCCCATCCACCATCAACTTCCACGCTTCTCGAGGTTGTTGCTCTCCTCCCTCGACTTCAACAATGTAGTCTGCTAGGAAGTCCGCCACTGCCTGCGCCTTGATGAAGAGTCTTGGGACAAAGGAGATGTCGAACTCGCTTAGCTCAATGGACAACTTGGCCAGTCTCCCCGAGTGCTCCACTCCTTCGAAGATCTTGCGAAGAGGGTGGTCGGCCACCACCCTAATCGAATGTGCTTGAAAGTACGGCCGGAGTTTTCTTGCAGAGATGACCAAGGCGTAAGCGAGCTTTTCCAGGATGGGGTAGCGGAGCTCTGCTTTCCTCAATATCCGGCTGACGTAGTAGATGGGCAGCTGCTTCTTTCCTTCTTCCCTCACTAGGACGGAGCTCACCGCCTCCGCTCCTACTCCGAGGTATAAGGTCAGGTCCTCTCCTTCTTTTGGGCTCTGAAGCAGAGGAGCCTGAGAGAGCTGTCTTTTCAGCCCTTGGAAGGCCTCTTCACACTCGGTTGTCCACTCAAACCTTTGATTCCCTCGCAGCACCTTGAAGAATGAAGAACACTTGTCTCTTGCCCTGGAGAGAAACCTGCTCAACCCAGCCAGCTTGCCTGTCAAGCGCTGGACCTCCTTGGCGTCGCGAGGTGAATCCAAATCCAGGATGGCCTTTACCTTGTCCGGGTTGGGCTCCACCCCTGCCGGAGTCAGAAGATGCCCAAGGAACTTCCCGCGGCTGGCCCCGAAGACACACTTCAAGGGGTTCAGCCTCATCTTGAACCTCCTTAGGGTGGCGAATGTCTCCTCCAGATCCTGTAGGTGCGAATCCATGCACTTGCTTTTGACCATTAGGTCGTCGACGTAGACCTCCAAGTTTCTCCCCCTCTGAACCCGGAAGACTCGATCCATCATGCGCTGATAGATAGCCCCTGCGTTATTTAACCCAAAGGGCATCATTTTGTAACTAAAGCATCCCTACATCGTGATGAAGGAAACATCCTTGGTATCAGGAGGGTGCATCCGGATCTGGTGATAACCTGAAAAAGCATCTAAAAAGCTCATGACAAAAAAATCGACGGCTGAATCAACCAGCATGTCGATCCGAGGCAGGGGGTAGCAATCCTTAGGGCATGATTTATTTAACAAAGAAAAGTCAATACACATTCGCCATTTTCCACCTCCCTTCTTCACCATTACCACATTGGAGATCCAGCCTGGATACTGGATCTCTGAGATGAAGCCCGCCTCTAGGAGCTTCTTGACCTCCTTGCGTATTGGCTCCTCCAGCTTTGTTGCGATGGTCCTCATCTTCTGGCGTATGGGGCGCGTCCGGGGGTCCAGATTCAGGCAGTGGCAGGCCACGTCTGCATCGATGCCCGGCATGTCTGTCGCACTCCAAGCAAAGACGTCGATGTTGCTTTGAATGCAAGCCCGTACTTGCTCCCGAGCCTCGGGACTCAAGCCCCCGCTGACCCGCACCCTTTGTACTCTCCCTGCGCTGGTGAAGACCTCCATCTCCACCACTTCTTCGGCCGGCTCCAGTCGCGACTGCTCCCAGCCGGCTCTTGCCTCTTCCTCGAGCTCCAGCTCTCCCCTTTCTACCTCCTCCTCGATCTCCATCGCCTCTACCAGCCCCTCCTGTTGTTGCTCGACTCCCACGCCCCTCGGGGCGTCCCCCTCAACTCTTCCTGCTGCTTGTTCTCCTACCCCCATCGCCCCTTCTGGGCTATTTTGCTCCTCGTCTCCCCGGTCCCCCTGCACATCTCCTTGCTGTCTCCTCTCCTCCCACTTCCTCTTCAACTATCTCTCTTGCCTCCTCTGGGCCCAGAAGGTGATCTTTTCTTCTGGCACCCCCCATGGAACTTGGGAACGAGGAGGGGACTGAAAGGAGATGGCATTATAGCTTCTTGGGGCGTCCAGATCACGCCTGAGTTCCCCCCTTCGGTACATGGTCCTCCGAGGCCAGGATGCAGGCTCACCTTTATCCACTAGCGAGGTTGTCGTCTGGATCACCATCCCCACTGGCATGTCTGCTGACGTGAATGGGAGATAGAGGCGACCCCCCTTCGGTACATGGTTTGCAGGCTCCCTTGCGGGTCCCTCCCCACTCCTCCGTGATCACCCCGATTCCTCCCCGGGTCCCTACATCTACCCGATCTTCGCACCTATCTTCCACCTCGCCCTACTGCACCTCTAGTATCCTCACCGGTGGATCCTGCCTCCCTGCTCCTCTTGCTTCTCTTATCTCCAAGAACTCCGGGCAGGTGGTCGTTGCGTGACCTTCCTCCTGGTGGAAGTCACAAAAAAGCAACACCTCCCCTCCCCTTCTTCCCTCTCCTCTTCCTCTTCTCCCTCCTCCTCGAGCTCCTCTCCCCGCTCCTCTTCCTCTTCCCACTTCCATGGCCTCTTGCGGTGGTGGGGCACGACCCCCCGACGCCTGCCTCCACGCCGGTTGATCGAACCTCCGGGGTTCCCGTAGATTATCTCTGCCCTGGTATCCCCCTCCTTGGCCCTGGGGGCGACCCTCCTGGGGCCTCCAACCTAACCGGTTGTTCGGCTCCCGGGCCCCCCATCCCTGCTGCTGCCCAAACCTTCGGGGCTCTTCCCTTCTCCTCTCTTCCCTTTGCTCCCTCTGTCTTCCTGCTGCTGGTTCCTTCACGTCGTCCTCCGCCAGCCTGGCCAACTTCCTGGCGAATGCTGAGTTTGCTCTCTCGAAGTCAATCTCCTTTGCCGCCCTCTCCATGAGCTACTCAAAGGAGAGGGGAGGCACCCTCTTCAATTCCATGCTAAAGAATACTGGTCTCAGCCCCAGGGTAAAGGCCAGCATCAGTGTGTACCCTGGGACCTCCTGGACCAAGAGGATCTCTTCCTGAAACTGGTCGACATAGTGACCTAGCATCTCATCCGGCTTCTGCCTCACCGCAAACAGGCACTCTGCTTCCTTCTTCCGCTTCTTCGTGGTTGAGAAACTCAACAAGAAACTTCTCCGTAGATCCTCAAAACAGTAGATTGACCTTGCTGGCAACTGGTGGAACCAGTCCCGAGCCTTTTCCTTCAACGTGATGGCAAATAGCCGGCACTTGAAGGCATCCGTCATCGGCCTTATCGATACAACGTCCTCAAACCACTGTACGTGCTATACAGGGTCATCCTTCCCCGAGTAGTAGGACATGTCAGGCTCCCGGAACCCCTCCGACACAGGAGCTGAGATGATGAGCTCGCTAAATGGGCTCTCGCCTCCTGTCTGGCGAGAGGGTACGTACTGCGGCCTAGGCTGACTGGCCCGATACGCGAGACCGTGCCCCGGGAAGAGCTCTCGTACTGCCGCTTCCTTCTCGCCCAGATCCGTCAGCGCCTCCTTGCCCGGGCGTTGGCTTTGGCCGGGGAAGAGTTCTCGCGCCGCCACATCTCTCTCGCCCGCCTCCCCAGGGACCTCCTTCCCCGGGCGCTGTCCTGGGGCGTTCTCGCCCAAGAGCGGGACTTCTTCTATCGGGACCTGAGGGGTGGCCCACTCGCCTCTGGCCGAGAAGGCCAAACTGATCGTCTGCAGAACCTCTCGCCTGAATTCATCCAGCATCCTCTTTGTCGCTTCCTCTCCCCGAGTGGGGGAGCCTCCAAAAGCTGACCCTTCGCCTTCACCTCCAGTCATGGGACAAAACTCAAGGCTTTCTTGTATCAGCTGTCTTCCACGCTCACCGCACCAGAACTGTTGAAGCCAAATATGACCTCAACGGGAGTTCGAAGAAAAGGGGGTGCAGCCAAAACCTACTTCTCTCAAGTCTCAACCCTCGACTGGATTCAAAGGACCTAAGACTGACCCAAAGCCTCAGCAGGGAGGTCCCACCTCACACCCGGAAGATCTCTAAGAGCTTCCCCTCCAAAGCCAAAGCTGGGCTAGGAGCTCCTCAGAAAGCACTGGAATTTGAGAGATAATGACAACTTGCCTTCTAAAGAGTCCTTATGGGTCTATTTATAGAATCATGCTGACCTGAAATTACTGAAAAGCCCCTAGTTGGTCTGCCAATAGCCGAATCCCGCTGTTTTTCTGAGGGCACATGTGGTAAATTTACTCGAGGGCAATCTGGTCATTTAACCCTAGGCCTTGGGCCCCACTCGGCGAGAGGTCTGAACCGAGGGCCTCTTACCCAGAGACGGCGCGAACGCTCTAGCCTGCTCACGGGAGAGAGCCCTTTGAGATTAGAGCCGGGCGCAAGCGCAAGCGTTCCCGCGCTGGCCGCGCTCGACGATCTTGGCCCGCTGTTCTCCGTTCGACGATTCGGTTTGCGCTCGCCGATCTTGGATCGATGATCTGGCGCGATCGTTCCCGCCAACTTGGGCGAGGTCTTCTTTGGAGCGGGAACTCCTTCGGTTCGCCCAATTGTGCCCATTGCGCCTCCTGGTCCGACTCAGCGAATATGGGGTTGTACAGCTAGGGTGGCAAAAACTGGCCCGGGCGACAAAATTACCTCGAGCGAAAAAATGCATCCGAGCGAAAAAATCGTGAAAATTTCGCGCAATGAGAAAAAATCGCTCCCATGAGAAAAAATCAAGCCGGGCGAAAAAAATCGCCCCTGGGCAAAAAAACTCGCGTCCGGGCAAAAATATCGCTCTCATACGAAAAAGTCTCAGCTATAACGCACATTTGTTTATTGTAATTTCTTCATAATATTTTTTTCAGTTCTTTTATTTAGTTTTAGTTAACAAACTTACAAAAAAATTGATCAATTGCACAATATTCTTTATTAGTAGAATACTGGAATTTGAATTATTTACCAATATTTAATTCCACAATATTTTCTAATATTCAATTCCAATATCGAATTCCAATTCCGTGCAAACGAACAGACCCTACGTGACTTACAAAAAAAAATGAAGCATTCATTCTCTACAAACTTAAATGGTAACTCATCTACAACAATCATTTTGACAAAAAACTCTCTTACACTCAACATCCACAAATTTACTTGCTCTTAATGACTTAACTGTAACTTGAGCTTCTCTTTTCTCAGGAAAAGACTATTTTTTGAATTGTTTTGATTTTCCAAAATCACACAAATTCAATATACGAGTTCTTAATATATTGAATTCTTTAGGCTGTATTTAGTTTAGAGGTGGCAGGTGTAGCCGACGGGTCGAAAACGGGACTTTGAAACCTGAGGGGGAGGAGCGGGGTTTGAAACAGAGTGGATCGGGGTCGTTTCCTCCTTGCTGCGAGTGCAAACTGAGCAAACGTCACTGACGCCCATTTGTTTACTCACCGTCCGATGGCATTTGATCCAAACGGAGGCGGCGAGACGCCGAACCAAACGAAGCCTTAGTGTCGGCGACATAAGTCTTACTATATTGTTTGCATTTAGCCTTTTCTCTTCCTTCGCTATCCTTGAACTCAGCAAACCACTCCTATGCAAAAGTTTTTCCCTTTGAATTGTTTGTGAAAGCATCAATAGTTACTTCTGCTTTTTTTGAAACATGATTAGAATTTGAAGCATTGTTGATGAGGCTCCCTGTACTCTTGGTCCGGCCGAGCTGCGATATGATTAGTGCAACCCAAGTCATCAGCCGCGTCTCGCCTGGCCGCACGTAACGCATCGCAGAGTCCTCTCCCACGCGCGCTCGTGAGGGGAAGCGCGCACGCGAGAGCGCGAGCCTGGGCGGGTCCAGGGCGCGCACACCTCTGCGCGCGCCACTACGCGAGCGTAGGGTGGCTGGCAGCATGCTTTTGCACGTTGTTGTGCTGCTCTGGCCGGGCGGCTTCCAGGCCGCCCGACCTTCTCGCCTCCCCGGCCTCCCGATTAGGGCGGCCGAATTCCCTTCCGGGGAGGGCGGCCCCACTGGCAGCCCTCCCATCTTTTTTTCCTGCGCCAGAGAAGTGCCACCGCCCCTAACAGGGGCGGTGGCCTTTTCTGCCATATGGGCGGCCATTTGGCCGCCCAGCCGCCGCCGGCCCCCCAAGTTAAGGGCAGCCAGATTCCCTTCCGGGGAGGGCGGCTGAGGGCCGCCCTTCCCTCCTTTTTCCTGCGCCAGGAATGCGCCACCGCCCCTAACAAGGGCGGTGTTCCTTTCTGCCTGGTGGGCGACCATTTGGCCGCCCGTCTGCCGTCGGCCACCCCGAAAAGGGGCGACCCTTCCTCGTTCTGGACAGGCTTTCGTGAGGCAGCGCGTCCTTGTCCTTCCGTCGTCGGCCACCCCTAATAGGGGCGACCTCTTCCTCGTCGGGGAGGGCGATCGTTTCGCCGCCAGTCCTCCGCTGGCACAGCCAATGGGAGATTTCTTCTTCCCGTCGGTCAGCCAGCCTCTCCTTGGTGGCTGCCATGTCCCTTCGGTCAAACGTAATCTTTGCCGGCGATCAATCTTTGTCACTGTCGTCGCCGCCTGTCGTCCATCATGTGTATTCTCCGCCGTCCGATCACGTTGTCGCGATCGTTGTCGTCAGTTACATAGGTAACCACCCACGTAACCGCCTGCATGATCTCCCGTAATGGGGACAATGCATTGCCAAAAATAGATCGGTCTACGGTTAGTATAATTATTAAATATTATATGTATAAATATGTCATGAAAGCGGCCTATTAATAACTATCATGGTGGTTATGGGCTGCGGATAACCGCAACCTCCATAACCACCCACGAAGCCTATAAATAGAGTCTCAGATTCCCCCTTTAATTCTCATTCTTCTCTGAGCAGGAAAATCCTCCTACGAATTTTCTCTCTCCTCCCTCCTTCGTCTCCTTCATCTCCTTCTCTCCCTTCGAAGATCTTCAAGCATTCTTTGAAGATTTCCTTCGTCTTTGAAACCATCTTCGAAGATCTTCATATTCTCCGCCGAAATTTCTCTTTCCTCCATCCCTCTCCCCTGCACGCTCTCGCTCGTATTTCTCCAGTGTGTGCTCCCGCACACGTCCCGTCCTTGAGCGCTCTCGCGCACATCTCTCTTTTGTGCGTTCCAGCGCGCATCGCCTCCTTGCACGCTCTCCCGCTCGTCGCTTCCTTGTGGCTCTCGCGCGCGCCTCTCCATCGCACGTTCTTGCGCGCGTCTCTCCCCTACGCGCTCTCGTGCACGTCCCTCCCTTACGCGGGTCTCTTTCCCCCGCACTCTACGCACTCTCCTCAGACAAGCGCCCCATGCGCTCTCCTTCCACAAGCGCCTCATGCGCTCTCTCTTTACGCGCAACCGCTCTACGCACTCTCCTCCAACAAGCAGACAACGCGCTCTCCTCCAACAAGCACCCAATGCTCTCTTTGCCAATAAGCGCCCCACGCACTCCAGAGCAAGAACTCCATTTAGCTATAAGACAACTGAACCACGCTTCTCCAAAAGACAATCAGAGACAAGAAATAGAGGAAAAGGCATGTTGAATGCGCCTCCGAGCTTCAAAGCACCAGACATCAAAACGAGTACACCAACCTGCTTCCGCCTCCAAGAATTATTAGAAGACTCCAAAATACAACGAGCGCATCGCTCACCGCAGCACACGAGGAAATAATTAGCCCTGTGAGTGGTGGCCTGTCACCCCCCAAATTCTCTCTCTCCATAATATTTGTAACGAGAGGCGGTCTGTCGCCCTCGAGTTCTTGAAAAACCCCTGAACAACACTCAGATCTAGTAGAGGCTTGGTCGGCACAGATCCGACCACGTGGTTTTTCACCCAGTTGTCGGGTTTTCCACGTAAACAAATATCTTGACAGCTTTTCTTTCCTTGTGACTGTGTGTGCGCTCGACCGCTCCGTGGGCTAAGACGGTCTAAGTTAATCCGGTCTGACCGGGGCGCCGAGTCTGGCTGTAACAGTTTGGTGCCGTCCGTGGGAAGCAAGTTCTTAGCATCCTTAGTAGACAGTACCCTCAACACAGTTGTACTCATGATTAGAGACCATGGCAGTAGAAACTACCTGCACTGCAGAAGGGGTGACCCTTAGGGGGCACGTCGGTCTAGTTCCCCCCTCACATTCCTGTCAACATGCTTGAAGTACCCCCCCCCCCCCTGTGCGCATGTGGAGATTCAAGGTTGTGAAGCCCGTCCTGCCAGAGAACCTGAAGCTCAAAATCACTGTAACTGCCCTGAAGTAGTGGACCTTGATGAAAGGCTCACGCACGAAGTTCTCAGCTTAATCGCAGAAGAGCGCAAGTGAGCCAAGCGAAGTGCCCCTTAGGCCAGCCGCCCCTCCATCATTGCTCTCCATTTGCACCCTAGGTCATGACACATCCAATCTCCTATGATTACATGCTCCCAAAGTTCGAGATGTACGATGGTACAAGTGACCTGTCAGAGCATGTCAGACATTTCACAATCATGATGCAACTTTGTAATGCCCCAGATTAATTGTTATGTTAAGCTTTCCCGGTGACCCTAAAAGTGCAAGCTAGCACCTGGTTCCTTTCCTTGAAGGAAGGACAAATCAAGGATTTCGCAGAACTAACACAACAATTCACGGATCAGTTCATCGCCAGCTGCCGGATATTCAACGATCCTTCCCACTTGCAGTGTATCCGTCAAGGTGAAGGGAAAACCCTTAAATATTGTTGGATCATGTGGCCAACCTTAGATGGGGGTGAATAAGGTTTGCGTCATTTATCAAAAATTCGAATTATTTTGTTCTAAGGAAAACTATTTCAGGAAGCTACCGTGTGGCGTTAGGTATCTAACACGCAGTAGTATGTCTTTGAACTCGTTTTTCTGGTAATATTCTCCCTTGGAGATCTATTCACTCTTCAGAACAACACAAACTAACTAACCACAGCAGTACACACAAATACAAAAATAGGAAATGAATTTCATTGTCAGAACTAAAATCAACAATTGTTTTTAAAGATTACAAAACTTGATCTCTGTGATGCCGGAGATCGAAGGCAGTGAATAAAAACAACTTTTGGTTTTCTATACCGACCCGCTCCATGGATCGGTTGGCTCTCTCCCTTTACCTCTAAGAGATGTTTTTGAGCCGGCTCCTCACCTCCACGCAAGGAAGGGTCTTAGAGCCCCGCTAGATCACCCGATCTAGACGTCCCTTCCCCGGGACGATTTCTCACGGAATCCTACTCCAGATTCCGACGACCTTCCCCGGTCGATTTACTTCACCACAAGTAAAATAGAGAATGAGAAAGAATACAATAAAAGTTTAAAGGATTTAAAGCGATTAAAATCTCCCTCTTGATGTTTCCACCATCGAGCGATCTGCGGCCGGTGCTTGAGATCTTTGTGGGCTTACAACCGGTCGTCTCTTCATAGTCCATGTAGTTCTTGGCTCGTCGGAGTTCTTCGTGCACGAAGGGGAGGGAGGCGGTCTTCTTTTCCTTCGACGAAGACGGCGGAACAGACCACAAAGAAGCGGCCGAACCCTAGGAATCGTAGATCTGCATCTCTTTTCGTATTTATTAAGGAACGCAGAAAACAAGGCGCCTTTATATACGTCTTTGTGAAAATATGCTAACGCCGGCAGTAAGGCTAGCGCCCGACGGTAGGTTCACGTGCTTGATGTTGACAGTTGTCCTCCAAATTAGGAAAAATATTCAAAACGTATATTTTCCTTTTTCCAATGCTAGCGTGACGCGGTAGGTAGGTAGAGTCTGGCGGTTGTCCAATCATCTCGACGCTTTCGACGAGCATTGAGTGCATTACCGCGGCGCAGAACCAAGCTAGCGCCCATCGGTAGTCCAGTCATCTTGACGCTTTCGACGAGCGTTGAGTGCTTTATTATGATGAGGTACGAAGCTAGCACCCGACGGTAGTCCAGTCATCTCAACGCTTTTGACTCGACGATCGTTGAGTGGCTAGCGTGGTGGGGGTATAAAGTTAGAGCCTGCACGATAGGTTCCCGAGAGCCTGGACGAATTAATTCCTCAAGCTAGCGCGAGCGGTAGGACTAGCACGGCCCGGTATGTTCCCGAGCGCCTTGACCATTTAATTCAGTCTACCGCCCGACGTTAACTGCTACCGCTCGGCGGTAGGTTCCTGAGGAGTGCTCCTTGTATTTCTTAGACCTGTAAACCTACACACTCTATCAAACACAAGATGCAATCAAATACAATATAAGAGTTAATATTATCAAACTAAGGATATGTGAACCGTCGGCTCCAACAAAGATTTCCTCCATCGTTTCACCACTGAGGCATGATGAATCCCTGGAATAAAAACAAAACTCCTACGGGGGTTTCTTCTTGGAGGGATTTGCCCTGGTGGCTTCCACTCCGCACTAGTACGAAATATTATACCCAACTATCTCGATCTTGTTCAACGGATCAACAACCAGATTGTTGCTAATGATGCAATTGAAGCACACTGCCAACAATTCAAAAGCAACTCAAATAGACAACGAGAGCAGGTGTTCACACCACAGCCAGTTCCCAAAAAGAGCAACTCACGCTGCGTCAACTCTCAACAGGATGGGGGCATCACCAACATCAACCTTTCACTCCCCTCAACGCTTCGTGAGCGGAAGTGTTGCTCGCCATACACAACCGTCCTTCTCTTCAAAGGCCAAAGGCTCTTACTCCAAATTTGGGAGTTCAGTCTAAATATTGTGACTTCTATCAAGGTCATGGACATAAGACAGAAGATTATTCAAGACTGAAGATAGAAATTGAACGATTCATTTGCCTTGGGTACCTCAAGAGTTCTCTCCAAAATAAAAGCTCTAAATCAATATGATAAGAATGATCATGCATGGGTTTGATCCCCAGGATGAACATCCCAAAGAAGAGTTTGCTTGTTGCCAAAAAGGTGTCCAGAGTTACACCACCGCTACTTGTATTTTGAATTTTCAGCATTAATGTAATGAACAATAAATGTCATCTCCAATCTTACTGATTTCTCCTTTATAGAGTGCTTGGTGTTCCCAACAAGGGATTCCGGCCTCTCAATCTACAGAGTGTTTGGTGCTCCCAAAAAGGGACTCCGGTCTCTCCCTTTATAGAGTGTTCGGTGCTCCCAACAAGGGACTTCGACCTCTCACCTTACAGAGTGTTCGGTGCTCCCAACAAGGGATTCTGACCTCTCCCCTTACAGAGGATTCGATGCTTCTAACAAGAAACTCTAGCCTCTCCCCTTATAGAGTGTTCGGTGCTCCCAACAAGGGACTCCGACCTCTCCCCTTACAGAGTGTTCGGTGCTCCCAACATGGAACTCCAGCCTCTCCCCTTACAGAGTGTTCGGTGCTCCCAACAAGGGACTCCGGCCTCTCCCTTTATAGAGTGTTCAGTGCTCCCAATAAGGGACTCTGGCCTCTCCCCTTATAAAGTGTTCAGAGAGTCGTAAAAGAGATTCTGGCCTCTTAAACTCATAGCCCAGCTAGGTCGCGCAAACCAAGCCATAAGCCAGCCTTGCGCAAACTAAGCCGCGGTTACAACCCACACAAAATGATTCTACAAGCCAAATTTACGAAAAACAACATTTGCGCAAAAGAAAGGGGCAGAAGATCCTAATGCCACCACATCTGGGTCAGCTGGAGCAGCTGTTAAAATCGAGAACCGGCTTCTATGGAGTTCAGACTCTTGGGGAAGGGGTGACCGCACACTTACTTCTCTTGGCAAGCTTGACTGATCAAAAACTTAGAGCTCAAAACTGACCCAAGGCTCCAACACGGAGGTCCCACCTCACACCTGGAAGATCTAAGAGCGCTTCCCCTTCTTAGCCAGTGCTGAGCTAAGGTCACCTCAGAAAGAGCAAGAAAATCTGGGAATGAGAAAACTAGAAAGCTTGCCTTCTGAGGTACCACTTGAGTCTATTTATAGATTTCAATATCCAACCTACAAATAGTGTGGCTCCGCAGTTCTAAACGGTTATATGCAGCCCAAAGTGGTCTGCCAACAGTCAAACTCTGCTGTTCTGAGGAGCTAAACACAAACCGCCAAAGGGCATCCATGTAATACTGCCTCTGGACCCCACTGGGTGAGGGGCCCATGAAGGCGCCACTCACATAAAGGGGTGAGTGTCGGGATCCCAAACACTCACCTCCGCGGCCCCAAGGGTGGAAGCGGGATCAGAGGGCCATTCGCCGACTGGCCTGGTATGACCCCTCACGCCTGCTACAGACGAGGGCCTCCCCACCTGCTATGGGCTCCCTTTCGCTCCCCCTGGGCGAATGTTATTCTTGAAGGTTTCACTCGCCTGCCTTAGCCCACTGGACCTGAAGGTCCGCAAGGCCTTGAACCTAGGGGGGCACTCAGCGAATATAAGGTTGTACAACAACAACATCAAGAGAAACAACAAGAAATGGCAAACTAAGGAACCCTTCTGCCTCAATGAAGATGGAGGCCCCACATCCACATCCCTACATCTCATAACAACAGGTTTCCTCCTCCGACCATGTGCACAAGGTACCCCAGTGGCAAACTCGGGGACACTAGAAACTCTGCATCTCAACAACCTCTTCTCCTCCACGAATGAGCGATCAATGCACCATACATATTACATCATGCGCACATCGCGCACGCTGCATGCAGCATGCATGCAAAACCCATTACCAATCACGTACATTACGCGATACACACATCGCACCTTGTGTACATGTCACACATCTTGCACCTTGTGCATATCACGCCATGCGCTCATGATATCCAAAAGTGCACCTCGCGCATACTGCGCCCACCACATACATCAACGCATGACGCTCACCGTTCATATTCCCCTCACTACGCCCTTAGCATGCTCATCACCACGCGATGTGCCCGCATTTTCCAACACCTTGGCAAAACAACAAGAACGAAACTAAGCAGGCTTCCAATCGCTTGCTCTGTCAGAGGAGAATTCAAATGGTTGCTTCAGGAAAATTTCTAGGCCCATTCTCTAGCAAGATGACCTTCAAAAATTTGGG
Organism: Platanthera guangdongensis; assembly: GCA_039583875.1. Classification (NCBI taxonomy): domain Eukaryota; kingdom Viridiplantae; phylum Streptophyta; class Magnoliopsida; order Asparagales; family Orchidaceae; genus Platanthera; species Platanthera guangdongensis. Next base: position 270,086,655 of record CM077151.1, on the reverse strand, counting down.
GGCATGTGATGAGGCTCCTTGTACCCGGTCTAGTCGAGTCGCGGTTTGATGAGCACAACCCAATTCATCAATCACGTCTCGCATGGCCGCGCGCAAGGTAAGCTCCCACGCGTGTGCGCGGGGTGTGGGGGTAGGGGATGGGGGTGGGTGGGGGGAGCGCACGCGGGAGAGCGCTCCTGGGCGTGTCCAGGGCACGCACCCTAGGTGCGTGCACTCCTAGGCGTACGCCACTGCGCGCGCGCAAGGTGTCCGACAGTATGCTTTTGCACGCTGTCGTGCTGCTCTGGCCGGACGGCTTCCAGGCCTCCCGACATTCTCGCCTCCTTGGCCGCCCGGTTAGGGCAACTACCCTCCCCTCCTTTTTCTTGAGCTAGGGAAGTGCCACAGCCCCTAATAGGGGCGGTGGCCTTTTCTTCCAGATGGGTGGCCATTTGACCGCTCATCCGCCGTCGGCCGCCCCTAGTTAAGGGCGACCGGATTCCCTTTAGGGGAGGGCGGCCCTATCGACTGCCCTCCCCTCTTTTTTCCTGCGCCAGGGAGGCACCACCGCCCCTACCAAGGGCGGGGTTCCTTTCTTCCTAACGGGAGGCCAATTGGACACCAGTCCGCTGTCGGCAACCCCAAAAAAGGGGCGGCCCTTCCTCGCTCTGGACGGGCTGCCGTGAGGAAACCCGTCCTTCTCCTTCCGCGTCGGTTGCCCCTAATAGGGGCAGTCTCTTACTCACTGGGGCGGGCGGCCGTTTAGCCGCCCGTCCTCCGCCAGCACCGCCAATGGGCTGTTTCCTCTTCCCCTCGGTCGATCGGCCTCTCCTTGGTTGCTAGCCAAGTCCCTTTAGTCAAACATAACCTTCGACAGCGAGCAATCTTCCCCGCCACCGCCTTCGCGTCCCATCGTCCATCATGTGTATTCTTCGCCGTCTGATCACGCTCCCGCGATCGCCGCCGTCGGTTACGTGGGTAACCGCCCACATAACCGCCCGCATGATCTCCCGTAATGGGGATAATGCATTGTCAAAATAGGTCGGTCTACGGTTAGTATAATTATTAAATATTATAAGTATAAATATGTCATGGAAGCGGCCTATTAATAGCGATCATGGTGGTTCTGGGCTGCAAATAGCGGCATAACCTCCATAACCACCCACGAAGCCTATAAATAGGACCTCATATCCCCCTTTAATTCTCAATCTTCTCTGAGCCGAAAAATCCTCCTACAGATTTTCTCTCTCCTCCCTCCTTCGTCTCCTTCATCTCCTTCCCTCCCTTCGAATATCTTCAAGCATTCTTTGAAGATCTCCTTCATCTTCGAAGCCTCCTTCGAAGATATTCATCTTCTCTGCCCAGAATTTTTCTTTCCCCCATCCCTCTCCACTGCACGCTCTCGCGCACATTTCTCACTTGCGTGCTCCCGCATGCACTGCCTCCTTGCGCGCTCTCGCGCGCATTTCTCCTTGCACGCTCTCGCGCACATCTCTCTTTTGCGCGCGCCGCCTCCTTTCACGCTCTCCCACTCGTCGCTTGCTTGTGGGCTCCCGCGCGAGCCTCTCCCTCGCGCGTCTCTCCCATGTACGCTATCGTGCGCTCTCGCGCACATCGCTCCCTTACGCGTGTCTTTTCCCCTGGCGCTCCACGCACTCTCCTCAAATAAGCGCCCTGTGCGCTCTCCTTCTGCAAGCGCCCCACGCTCTCTCTCTCTTTACTCGCAACTGCTTTGCGGTCTCTCCTCCATCAAGCGCCCAGCGTGCTCTCCTCGAGCAAGCGTCCAACGCGCTCTCCTCCAACAAGCGCCCGACACGCTCTTTGCCAACAAGCGCCCCACGCGCTCCAAAGCAAGCACTCTATATACCGATAAGACAACCGAATCACGCTTCTCCAAAAGACAATCAGAGAAAAGAAGAAGAGGATAAGACGCGCTGAGCATTCCTCCGAGCTTCAAAGCACTAGGCATCAGAACGAGTATAGCAAGCTGCTCCCGCCTCCAAGAATTATTAGAAGACTCCAGAATACAACGAGTGCATCGCTCCCCGCAGCACATGAGAAAATAATTAGCCCTGTGAGCGGTGGCCTGTCACCTTACAGATTCTCTCTCCTCCCCCGATATTTGTAATGAGAGGCGGTCTGTCGCCCTCGAGTTCTTGGAAAATCCTTGTAACAACACTCAGATCTAGTAGAGGTTTGGTTGGCACAGATCCAGCCATGTGATTTTTCACACAGTTGACGGGTTTTCCACGTAAAAATTGTCTTGTTAGTTTTTCTTTCCCTGTGATTGTGTGCACTCTCGACCGCTCCGTGGGCTAAGACGGTCTAAGTTAATCTTGTCTGACTGGGGCGTCGAGTTTGGCCAGCAACAATTGTCATTATTCTTTGTACTTATTTTGCATTGTATTCTTTTCATTCAACTATTTACACATTATTTTCATTCATGACTCAATGTTTGACATTGATATAGCGGTAAATTAAAACATAAATCTATTAATAAATAGACAACTGCAAAATATGCACTGTAAAATTAAAATACCACAGTCGATAGCCTAGTAGGATGTGCAATAAATTTCATAATTAAATAATATAAAAGATTATCATCAAAAAGCATAATTTATATAGTTTATAACAATGTTGTTAAACCTAACATAGTTTCTTAATCTTCATAAAACAACCAAGAAAGCATCAAGGTCCAAATCAATTAATGTCTACATTCACAAAAATCTAGTAATAATAATATTTATGTTCACATGATAAAATTTCATATGCTCCAAAGTCCAAACCAATTATTGCCTCAAGGTCAACAATCTATGAAGACAATTCTCAACTGTTTCAAATGACTCCTGCTAATCTAAAAAAATATTGAAGAAGAAAAATGAAGAAAATTCTACAAGATAGCAGAAAGTTGAAACGTCAAATCTTCAAAATCAAGAAGCTGAAAGTCCTGCGACCTAGCTAAGACTTGAATAGTTTTGAAGGCTTGCAGGCGGAGCTAGACTGCTGGAGTTTGGAGAGGAGATTAAGGCTACGTTTGAGGGAACTTATTTTCACCGGTCAAGCGGTTACGACCGCATGAACCAAAGCTTAATTAAGGTCGGATTCATGCGGTCGTAACCGCTTGATCGGTGAAAATAGGTCCGCCCAAGCGTAGCCTAAGAGAGGTTGCAAATGTGAAAACTGGGAAACATAAGCATCATGCTGATATTAAGTGAGGATTAGAGGAGATATAGACTCAAGAGATATAGATGTCAGAGAGATGCATACCTCATTGACCTATGAGCTTTGGCTGCATGGGGCTTGTAAGACCTTAGATGAGGAAACGATGATGGGCCAACAACGCAGACACTTGTGGGTCACAACCACGACTCCTTATTAAGCATTAGGGTTATCTCCCAACAGATGATCTCAGCTACTAAATAATATTACTATACAATCAAGCTCGATTCCGCCAGTTTTCCAACGACGGAAACCGGGCTGAACCGAATGGGGGCCAATTTTTAGTCCCCCCCCCAAAAAAAAAAACTGAAATTGAACCGAACTGATCGATTCGGCCTAAAAATGGTTCGGTCCAATCACTTTGGCTTGGTTCAGTTCTTTATGCACACCCCAAATTGTTAGGTTGTTTTTGTTGATTCACATCCCTTAATATCTCTTGTTTAGTATTTTGCATCTCGAATTATTCAATTTGACAGTTTGTGCCCTTCATTATGATTATCTTGGCAGTTTGCACCATAGAAATTTTAGAATGAGGGTGTTTTCATTCTAATAAAAATTGTTTGTCCGTTAGGTCATCAGTCAGTTCAGTCTTTTATTATTAGGAATGAAATCGCTTCCATTTCTGCCGAGAGCCAACCTGATTCGTTGACACATCTCCTCTTCTCTCTCCCTTGTTGCAGACGCCAAGAAGATTCATTATCATTGAACAGTTCAGATCCGAGCAAAATTATTAGTTCTCCTTGTTGACTACTGTATTACTTGTTCATAGGGGTGTGCACGATGCGATTTGGTGCGGTTTTGACCCAAACCGCAACCGCACTGCAAGGGCGCAGTTTTGGCCAGAGCAAAACCGCACCGAACCGAAATTATGCGGTGCGGTTTCGGTTTGGTGCGGTTTTTTGCGGTGTAGTGGTTTCGGTGTGGTTTTTAGCATGCGATATATATTGACACAAAAAAGATAAAATGGGATAAAATAAGGTGTAAAATTTGGGTTAAAACACAATTATATAAGCTATATTATTTTTAATAATAGCAGGAAAACAACTAAAACAAGAAAAAAGCCAGAAAATAACAATATGCACTAATATAATTAGTTAATTACTAATATTAATTAATAATTTATAAGTTATACTTCTATTTAGATATATGTGATATGACACGTGTTATGAAAATAAAAATATATAATTAGTCTCTGCGGTGCGGTTTCTGCGGCTTTCAATATTCGAAAACCGCGCCGCACCGAACCGTGCTTGGTTTGTAAAACTTCAAAACCGCACCGCACCGAAACTATGCGGTGCGGTTTAAAAATTGGTGCGGTTTGTGCGGTGCGAGCGGTTTTTCCAGTTTGCAGTTTTTTATGCTCACCCCTACTTGTTCACACCTTGTCACCGAACTGCCCAGTTCCAAGCAGTTTCATTGTCGTCGACTGAATTACTGATTCTCCTTCCAGATTTTAAGTATATCATTCCCTCCATCTTTGTACTACATTACCCTACTATTTTGTATGTAGTATATATTTTTCAGTGTTGTGCTGAAATAAAATGTTTGAGATCAAATTGTTCATATTTTTTTTGACTTGCTTGAGATCAAAATATTAATGTTTTCTTATTTTTTGTTGCATGACATAAAATATCACATTCGGTAGACATGGAATGAGAGAATATGTAGATTGAAGAAAATGATTTGCAAGAGATATGTAATTTAAATAGTATTAGTGATTCAACAAGCATGAGCTCAAGAATCTAATGGCAACAATTCGTCATTTATTGATGATTTAGGGGAGAGTTATTTTGAATTGATTGATGTTATGTCTGATAAAATTATTGATGTTGCAATTGAGTTGGTTGACGTAAGAGAGGAACCAAAAACTAAACTGAGTGTGAAAGTTGAAATACATATCAGAGAGTATTGTAGTCGGTCTTTATCAACTTCTCGAAAAGGCAAGCTTTGAAAATTCAAGTTTATCAAGACAATGCAAATGCACTTGATTTTGAGTTTTACATTATGTTGTGTTTCAATACTGTTTCTGGTTTTAGTGATGCAATGAGACTATAGGCTATGACACAAGAGAAACTAATAAATTTACTGAGAATTATAGTGATAAAATTCAAGTTACTTACGAGTATAGTTGAATTCTTTTACCTCCTTAATATCTATGAGTGTAAAACATTTCAAGTAAAGACAATTAAATGAGAACATTCTTGTTGTAGGGTTGCAAAGTCCCAACACTGTAACTCGAAGTTCCTTGCAAATAAGTATAAGTATCATATTCGGAGCCACCCAAAGTGATCAACAAATTCAATGCAAGGGATAATGCAAATGAAGAATAAAATTTCTTTTAGTATTTGAAAAATATATAGAGCAAAAACATGCAAATAAATTAATTAGTTTCAATAAATTTGAACAATTTACGAAGCCTTGAGATTATTGTGAAAAAATTTATAAAACAAATTCAATCAACACAATCAAATTAAATGTAAGCATGATGCATCCACTCAAACTTGCATTTTCAAGAAACTTTACATATGTTTGAGGGCATTAAAGAAAGGTTTTATGACTCGATGTAGACCTATAATAGGTTTAGATGAAACTCACTTAAAAACAACTACATGTAATGTGTTGTTATGCACAATTGAAATCAATAGTAATAATATTATGTATTGTATCACTTATGCTTTTATTTTAAATGAAAATACAAATACTTGGAAATGATTTGTTAGTCTTCTTATTGAAGACTTGTGCATTGAAATTAGTTATATGTGAACTATTATTTAGGATAAGTAAAAAATGGTTAATAAAATTTATTGAAGAGTTATTGTCTAATATCGAGTATAGATTTTATTTAAGATATATGTACAACATTTTAAGCAGAAATTTAGTGGCTTACAACTCAAAAATTTATTGTGGAGGGTTGCATATATACAATTAAGATTATTGATTTCAACAATGAAATGAGGATGACTTGTGATAAGAAAGCTTATGATTAGATTAGAGAAAAACATGAAAGACATTTGACGAAGTTTTTTTTTAATACTTGGTCAAAGTATGATATGTTGCTTAATAATTCTTGTGTGACTTTCAACAATTTTATTATAAGGGTTAGAGATAAGCTCATAAAAATAATTTTTAGAAACAATTAGGGTGATTCTCATGAAGAGACTCCATATTTAAAGTGACAAGGTACTTACTTTCAATGGAGAGGTATGTCATTCCATCCAAATAATATTGGAAAACAATCAAAAGGATGTACATGGTTATACTTTGGGTTGGAATGACTAAAATAACTTTGAAGCTCAATGGAGGGCAGGAGAGAAATGGACAATTGATTTAAGTTCCAACAAATGTAATTACATGCAATGGAATCTCACTGGTATCTCATGTGTACATGTCACTCATGTGCCTTCAATCGATAGGAACATGCTGAAAACTACACACAATATTGGTACTAGAAAAAGTTGTTTATGATGATAGCATATAAACACTTACTAAATCTCATAAATTCACAAAATGAGTGACCATTAGCCAACTTGAATCCAATTATTCTGTCATTTATTTTTAGAAATAAGCAAGAAAGTCAACACAACATGTAACGGCCCGTGCTCCGCTACAATTTAATTCTAATTCCTTGGTATCCTCCTATCGAGGCCGGGTATGCTGGCAGCCTGATCTTAAAAGGAAAATAAAATAAAATCAATTAGTTAAAAAACTAAGTGAGTTCCTTACCCTTTTTAACTGCTCTGCAATCATATAAGAATGTCAGCAGTTATAAACAATTATTCAAATCTATATCAAAATAGTATATATCTAAACAAGAAAGGTCAGAAATATCTTTTCTTATTCTTTTCATTCTTAATCAATTTTTATAATTAATTCAGTTCATATTTCATATCAATCATTGACTCGAAATGCTGAGGTTTATCTTATTTTCTTCAAATCTGGACCCATCGGCCGATTACATCAAAGTCCGCTTTAGGGCGATCTCACACGCAATAGGCTTCCACGCCTCCTAAATTGGACAAGTCATATCTCAAAATCTGTAGAAGTTCGACCCCTCCTATTAGGTGTGAGAGTTCTACCCGCCTCACAAGGTGTAGGGGTTTGTGGCTCTACCCCCTACTAGGCTGACCTTTCGCATTTCGATATGTCAACGCGTATTTGATTCCATGTTCTTTTCATATTCATTGTATGCATTTTCCCAACATATGAGTTAATTATATTATTTTTCCTCTTAGAGTTTATATTGTTCGCTAATACCTTTTTGCGATTTCATCTTTTTCATATTCATTTCGTATATGGGGCAATATCATTCGAATAAAAAAAATAGCTCAGAGAAGAAGAGGATAAAAATCAAGTATTTAAAATCAACGTAGTAAGGACTCACCCCAAGTTTTGCCTTGCCCTTGTCCCACGTAGGATTCTCGTCGCGTCTATCGCCGAACGCCATCCTCTGCTACTTTAGGGTTGCGCCAAAAATAAACACGCACGAACTTCTAAGATGGTCACACAATACGACTTCTAGGAGTTGCCTAGGGAAAAACCAACTTTGGTGACACATTAAATATATGTTGCTAACATTTCCCTTCCACCAATAGCCGGCCAGCCCCCAAATTCAAGCCAGCACAAGGGCAGCAAATCCCATCAAAAGCCGACAACTTAAGAACAATACAATAGCTGGCCAGCAAGTACAAAACCAGCCAGCAATATTTTAACAGCTCACCATAAAAAATACAAATCTAAGGCAAAGTAGCAGGAGAACAGTAGAAAAAATAGCAGGAAACAACACCAAACAGCAGGCACTCAAGAAAGATTAGGGTCAAATCAGCCAACCAAACTTGATACACCATTTAATAAGCCCAAATCAGGAAAACCTTAGGCGGACAATTTAGAAAACCCCCAAAACTGAAAGCCCTAACCATATGCCTTTAAATTTTCCACATCAAACTGCATAGTTCAGAAATCATAAGAAAATAAAGGGACAAAGAAGCTCACAGTAGGAGGTGTAGCTTAGTTTTTCCAGCTAAGATCAAGTTTCCAACCTCGAATTTGCATCGGTATAAGAACACAACAACAACAACTCACCGTAAATGGCAGCAAAGGCGCACAACAAGCCGCAAAATAAGGGAGAAAAATAGTTAGAACGAGTAGGGAAACCCTAACCGAACCAGTAGGCGGAACTCCACGAAGTAAGAAGAAATAGCTAAAGGATCGGGATATAAAAAATCACCTTCTTTCTTATATATAATATATTCCAGCCACAACATCAGCCAACAAGCAACAAAAGCCCACCAGGAGCAAAAGCCCATCAGGAGCAAAAGCCCATCAGGAACAAAAGCTATCATTGTTCAAAGCCTATTACGTACCAAACATAGATCCTCTAATAGATCATTTTAATTGTAGTAAAACATATATGTTCATTTGAATCACCTCCATTATCCTTTTTTACTCATATATTTTAAAGTATCTTTTAACACAACTAAAAAGCAAATACAAACCGGACCATTATGGGTTTCTAGAAATCCATACAGAACTCATTACAATGACGAAAATAAAATCAAAACGACTGTCGCAAAATCCATCAGAAATCTCGAACATCAAAAATAAGCGTTTGACGTCGAATCAACGCTGAATTATTTTTCATCATTGGAGAATTCTTTTCTTTATTAAAAATCTAACCATTTATTTATTATACACATTAAGTTCAAGTCTTACACAACATGCTAGACAAAAGTAGGAAGAGAAATTAGAGGGCTCAAAATATAGCATAAAAGACATAATTTAAAATACTTGTGTTCAAATTGTGGGATGAGAGTTCATAATAAAATAAATAAATATGGAGAAACCTCCAAAGCAATTAATACAACATCACTCTCAACATCTACTAAGAGATCAAAATTTCTGGTAAGCAACAAATTTATCTTATATATTTTGGAAATATTTATAATATTCGATTGTTAATTAGTCCAATTGTTATTTTGTAGGTGCGGATGGATAACTTGAGTTTTGAAGCATATGTCGGTGCTAATAAAGCTCCATTTGCTAATGGTAAACAATATAATATCATTTATTCTTTTTGTAATATTTTTAATATTTGAATGTTTCTCACTAAAATGGTAATTTAATATGCATGTGCCCCACTAAATTTGTGTTCTAAAGACAAACTTTATGCTTCAATGGTGGCTACACACTCATAGAGACGAATTTTGTGTTTTGATAATTAACAAATTTTATGATTTGATGATGAACAAACTTTGTGTTTAGATTGTAGATAGATTATGTGTTTTTATTATGGAATTATAACTGTTTGTGTTTTGATTAGGGATGTGTGGGGCATAGTGTGGTACGGTTTGGCCCAAATCGCAACCCACAAGGGTATGGATTTGGCCCGAGCAAAACTACACCACACTAAAATTATGCTGCATAGTTTCGATTTATTGTGATTTCTTACGGTGCGTTGCAGTTTTTTGGTTGGAAATTAAGTTTAATGCAAGCAAATGATGTGAATTTATTATGAATAGAAATTGGAGGGTGGGATTGTGTACGTTATGGAGTTACATGATAATGATGCTACGTGTGTTTGTAGTTTTTGTTATGTTTTTCATTCAATCAGTTGTCATGTTTACATTTTTGAAGATTAACATATTAGATTACTATATTTTATGTTGTGATTCTTTTTCATTTTGTATTTGAATCTACTTTATGTAGATGAAATATTTTCAAGAGAGTTTTTTTATTTTATTTTGGTTTGTATGTTGATATAAGAACTTGAATCACTACTAGTGAAAAATGGAGTATTAGTCACGTTTTTTTACCACGAGTGAAAAATTATGGCTAATAATGGAGTATTAGCCACGACCCCCTAATTCATGGATAATAAGCAAGTATTAGCCACAAATGCTTAATTCGTGGCAAAAAATAAAGTAGTAGCCACAGTTTGGCTAATTTGTGATTAATAAGCATGTAGTAGTCACATATGCCTAATTCGTGGCAAAAAAGAAAGTATTAGCCATTGTTTTGTTAATTTGTCGCTAAATCCAGTTTCTAGTTGTGAATCTTGGTCTTCCAGTCAGCCAGCCGTAATCCATTTCAACTTAATCTAATACAATTTCTTGGGAGTTTGACTGTTTTTGTTTATTATTTTGGTTCCAGGAGCTTTGTTTATACAATTACAGGCTGTGTTTCTGGAGCTGCCCTGAATTATTTAAATAAGATGAACATGAGAAGTACTGAAAATGTAAAAAATCTGAAATAATACTATCATAAGTATAATTTAATTCTAATATCTGTGTTGCAGTTACATATTTGAAAAAATGGAGCATGATTCTGTAAGTGCAAGCCCCTAAGATAGTGAAGTATGATGAACATATAGTAAATAATACATAAAAGATTAACATAAAAACTAAAAAGGGTATAACATGATTTCTATTTCAGGCCAAAAATATGCATATGTTTATAGTATTAGATCGAGGATCTAATATTATATGTCTTCTCATATGAGAATACATATATATCTCAATAAAGTAGGAATCCAAAAATGGTTTATACCTCAGATCTGATACAATTTTGACATTGATGGTTTCATAGTTTCCCTCGGTAGTTATATGTTTTTGTAAGATTATAAAGACTACATAATTAAATAATCAACCACGAGTTGTATTACCTTTTACGATTATGCTTCGACTTCACATTAAAGTTCATTTTCATCATCATCAAGTTGTATTGTATTTTCCAACTCTATTTTTTTTAAAAAAAGTCAGAAGTTAAAAAAAAATTAATCAACACAATACTTATTTAAAAAAATAATAATGTAATATCAATCAAGCTTTTCAGACTTCTCAATATCAATCATCATATCTTCAATTTTTGAATTTCTTCTTGCAGGATCAAATCACGATCTCTTCAGCCTTCTGAATGGATCTTCTCAACAAAAATAGAAAGAGAAAAAAATTTGTTGATAATTAGCAATCATCATAGCAACGAAAATCTTCAATTTCAAAATTGTTGCTAATAGAAACAAAATTCTTCTTTTCATACTAACTGCAGGTTCTTATAAAGAATCTCTTGCAAACATCACGATCACAAAATAGAGCTTCAACTGCCTTCTGAGCATGTATATATATATAATATACAAAATATATAAATATATAGATAAATTATATAAATATATATAAAAATTATATACAAATATATATTTATAAATATTTATATATGTATATAAAAATATAAAACAAAATTTACAATAAAGGTAAATTGGTGTAGTTGGATGAATATTGTGGAATACCAGTGGCGGTTAAATCCTCCCAAGCTCATGATTCAGAAAGGATAAAATTACGCTAGTCTTGCAATAGAAACAAAATTTAACTCATAGAGATTAAATTCATTACTAATTAAAATTAGATCAAGAAATTTAACTAATTTAACATCTTTCGTTAAATGATGATTCAGACGCTAGAATTGAGATTAAGATCACTAAAACATCTTTCGCTACTAGAGATAGAACTGAAAATCTTGTAGAGTTAACTTTCCACCAACTCAAGATATCAAAATTTGCTTGCAAATTTACTATTTCTTCTTTTAAATATAGTGTTAATTCAGATGTAGAAGTTGCAACATCTTTCTCTTCAGGATAGCCTAAAAAAAGTTTTTTTTGATACTTCACTGAGCTAAATTCAACATTCCTTATACATATAGACATGACACTGCTTGAATTTTATGTTTGTCTAGATAAATTTTAACTCAATACTAGAATTGCAATAACTTTATAATTATCATAGAATCTAGCTAGCGTGTTTTCAGTCAAATTAATTAATATATCTATTCATGTAGCATCATAAACTGCATTTAAGCACTTAGACAAATGTTTCAACTTATATTGAGGATCTAAAACAAAAACAACATATAATAATATATTACTTTTCTCTAAACTACCTCAATAATTATCAAATTTTACTTTCATAAGATGTACTACGTTAAGTATTGCAAAATCAGGGCAATCATGTGATTCACACATTAAGGTAATCATATTCTCCATCATCGATATATTTTGAAAAAATAAATGAAAAATTAGATACTTTGAACCTGAGACCTCCAAAGTCACATTGTAGAACATCTTTAGAAGCATCACAAGTAGTTTGGCTTTTTTCCAATTCTCTGCATTGGGAAGTCCGCAAAACTTAATATCGAAGTAGCTCTGATATGATATTCAGCCTCTAATCTTTCAGATGCTTTCTCACATTTTATTGTCGTCTCCAACATTAAGTAAGCGAAATTTCACCTTATTTCAACATCTAAGCATAGGAATGCTTTGATTTCAATATCGGCATTTGCAACACACTTCTTAAACTTCTCCAATATTCCAGAAGATCCATTTACATATTTAATTGTCAATCAAATCTTCTCGACTGACTCATTATATTTGGATAATCCCTCTTTAACAATTAAATTCAATTATGCGCAGAATAACGAACATGCAAAAATTCATGGTCTAGTATTGTACTTTTCCAATCTTTGCTCTTTCTCTTTGTCTTGCAACTATGTCGTTGGTAAAAGCATTATCCATTGTAATTGTTATGATTTTTTTAATGCCCCATGAAGAGAAACAATTCATTATTTCATACCCAATTCCTTCTCTGGTGTGATCAAAGATTCTAACAAAATTAAGTATAAATTTTTGTAGCCTCCACTCCTTATCTATCTAATGACTTGTCAAACACATATAGCCATATTTTTGAATAGATGTCCATGCATTCGTTGTTAAACATAACCTTTCATGCTTCAATTTTCTTTAATTTTGCTTTTTTCGTAGCATAGATATTAGTGCAGCATCTAACAATAGTTGTTCGAGAAAATCCATTAAACCTTGACTCTAATTGCTTAACAAAATTTCAAAATTCTTGATTCTGCACAAATTTGAATGACAATGCTCATTCAATTCACTGTTATCAACTTAGTCAATGCTAATCTGCATTCTTCTTTATTATTCGTAATTGCTTTCAAAGATTCAAGTGTAGCTTCGTCTTTTTTTTCTAGGCAAATGACAACATTGTTTGATTGGGTGCAACTTTTCAAAAATAACACAAAGTAGTCATATGTGCTCTCAATGCATTGTATCATTCTTTCTAGGGTCGGCTGCATATATTTTGGAACAATATTTATTTATATTTTGCGCGATCTTTTCCATCACTGTTCTTGTACTTGGTAAACCTTTCCCATACTTGAGACATAAATTTACTACCATCATGAATTTCTTTTTCATATTTCTTATTTAGATGTTGTGAAGTCACATCGTCACATGATAGTGCACTTTATCTTATACTTTCAAGGTGTGTCTCTTTTTTTACATCATCAATTTATAGTACATTCTCTTTGTCTTTAACAATTGTAGATGTCATGATTGCATGCTTGCAACCGCTCAATTACAACAATCGTAACAATTATAACATGTAAAATTACGAAACAATAACCAAAAAATTATAGAAGTTGACAGTAGAATTTACATAGTAATTAGTGGACCTGAAAATATAGAGGAAGTATTGAAGCAAGTGTATGTTGATCATTCAACAAAAATTGACAGTCTTTAGTTATTTTCGTTGGGTCTATTTGGTTGTTATGCAACCAAAAATATGTGCGCCACCCTTCATGTTGATTTCTTAATTTGATCCAATGAAACAGATTAACAGAGTATAGTTAGCACAACATTATTTTAATATATTTTTCATTTTAAACAAATAAATGAGTCCTAAGAGCACATTTGATTACTAAAAATTAGAAAACATGATTCAGAACAATAATCTTAAAAAGGTTCCATTTGATTGGATATAGTTAGATATAGATATTTAATTTAACTAAAGCCTAAACATTTATTTGAAAACCTTTAAAGTGAATGAAAAACGGTAGGGTAAAATCTTCCATCAAAGTATTTCCGGGGAAAGAGAAAATTTTTGTTGCTATGATAAGTTGAGAATGAGGAAGAAGGAAGAATTGCTGTTGCAGAAATTGAAAGCTCTCTGAAATTGCGGAAACTGAAATCGTCAATGTCGTGCGGAAATTGAAAGCCTGGACTCGGCACAATCTGGTCTGGCAAAAGCCCAGCCATCAAGCCCTCCCAAACCCCCCTTAGGAAGGGAGGCTTAGGCATGGGCACTTGAAAGCCTAGGCCTCCAAGACCTTTTGTGCACGCCTCCTATAATTACATTATCTAGGAAAATATATTAGATAAACTATTATTAAATGAAATAGACTTGATGTTACTATGGTTTTAACATGTATATGACATAAAGATGCCTCATATTTCATTATATTGAATATATTTTCAACATTAGTGAGAATCTTATAATATAATTTTCTCCCACCTTATACAAAATTCATCATTAACCACCTTAGCATACAAAAATCATTTCATAGTTGATCTTCTAAGATTCCCAATGACCTTATATAACTTGTCTTCGAAATCATCACTATTCCCACAATATTACACAAATTCAAAAATCTTCATAACCTCATTGTTTTAATCAGTTAATCAAATAATTTAACATATATTAAAATTTATTTTTAAAAATAATATAATGTCATTAATAAGCATGTTGGCAATATTTTCAGAGAATAACTATTTTTCACATTAATTAAATGCTAGCAACAAAGTCTGATGTTTATCACAATCTGATCATGTCATAGTTGGCCACACTGTAATATGAAGTATTTTGGACAGACATTTTAGCACAGCCCTAAATTACTTAAGAAAAATTATTTTTTATACAGAATAAAACTAAATTATAATTATTAAAAAAAATTAACTGATACTAAAAATATCCAAATTTTAGTACCAGTCCTAGGATTTACAGATACATATACCAATGGACACTCAGGCTCCGTTTGGGAGGACTTATTTTCACCGGTCCAGCGGTTACGACCGCATGAACCGGACCTTAATTATGGTCCGGTTCATGCGGTTGTAACCGCTCGACCGGTGAAAATAAGTCTTCTCAAACGGAGCCTCAATGATTTACACTCCGTTTGACACGATGGTGGCAATTATGAACACGGGTTGAATTGTCATTTGTTAACATCCACCTAAAAAACTTCGACTTTTATGTTCCAACAAATAATGTTTGTTACATGATCCGTAACAAATAATATTTTAACACATGCGTTTGCGACCACCACCACCAAGCCAAACGGAGCCTGAGACAACCTGATGACTATCTTCAGGCATATGTTTATGCATTGTCATACAAATTTAAAATAAAATCATTAGAAAAACAAAATTAATCAACTCAAAAACATCTCAGTGAAAAATAAATTTGTTTTAGTATTTATATAAAACACTCGGTCTAAAACATCTCCAGGGAAGTCACTGTGCCAGACGTGCACAAAAAAAAATCGGTTCTAACCGGTTGAAACAGGCTCGGTTAGGAACGGACCGGTCCAAGAGATCTTTTTTTCATCAAAACCGGTCCCGGACCGGTAAAAAACTCATCTTTGATAAAAAACCGATCATTTCAACTAGCACGCAACATTGTTGAGGTGGGACTGCTTCTCATCATTGATCCGGTCCTCTGTGCAGAAAATTTGAAAGTTAAAGACGACCTTTTACACTTGGGCATAATATGAAGGTGGATGAAAAAAGACCAATCAATCCAGGACCAGTTAAGACCGGTTACAACCGGTTCTCAATAGGAGGAAAACTAGTCCCAGACCGGGACCGGTAGTCCAAAAGACCGGTCTTTTAAAAGACCCGTCCCGGATCAGCCTGGCAGTCCTAATGTGCACAACTACTGTGCCCTCCATTGGTTGGACCTGCTTCACAATGCCATATGCCATCGAAGCAGCTGGTGAAAAATCTGCTGGCTGTGGTTAATTTCCCCCGCATTTCCATTCTCTTTCTAGAATATAGAAATACTGAAACTAAACACCCACAATTAAGTAAAACAGCACTCTAGCAAGGTTTACACACTATCTAATCAGTGCTATCAAAATTCACCCAGTAAAATAAAGACCATGTAGCTAATAAACTAGATGCATTGACCAGCAAGTTTACGAAAATAAAGTGGGCTCCGATCTAAATTGAACCGATCAAGATCAAAGGAACATATTCAGAATGAACCGGAGAAAATGCATCAAAAATCGGATTAACTCGCTCAGCAACACATAACAAAGAAACAAACAAACCCAATGCATTTTTCCAGCAAGCATACCTAAACATAAAGAAGCCTAGCTCACGAAAATGCCAAGTCTACATGCACATTGTATATAAAGAGCTCAGGCTGACAGAATATTGCTAAGTGCAAAATGTGTTTCCCCTCAAGTTTATGAAAATGATGTAGCCTGACTAATGAAAATGATGAATGTCTAAATAGAGCCGAGCAAAGTTTTTAAAAAATCTTACATAAGACTACGTCTTGCACACAGTAACTAGGTCATAGCAGCTTCATAAGATTCGGAACAAAAGCGAAAAGATAATAGATAAGCATGGAGGTAGTTAACTCGCCGACGAGCAAAGATCGCGCATCTCTTGCAAAATATAACCCGAATATCAACGTCTATGGCGTGGCCCGCCGGAAGAGCGCGGGCCAGGAAAGCGGGCGAATTGCAACTTCAAACGGCCAGCCTCTGGATCATGCTCATCGAGACTATAACCTGCAAAAACCAAATCGGTGATATTTTAGACAGCACGCTTCCATGAATCCTAAACAAATCTATAGCATATTAGTCTGCAATTTGATGCATTAGTCGCATTATGTGCAGTTCAACTATATTACAGATTGTCTTCTTCTGAATCAGATAGTGAGACAATTAAAAACCAGAGCAAACACACAAGGGGAATAGGGATCATTGCGCTGTGCTGCGAGTATTCATGGAAAGCGAAGGAACAAGTAATTTTATTGCCAAAATCCATTGGAAGATTCTGGAAACAGCTATATAACTCAGACACATGACATTTGTATGAGAATTCCAAATAACAAAAAACTAGATGACATCCAAAGAAGTAAGACTTCAAAACTATCGGTTTTAAAAACTAAAATGCAAAATATAACAAAGTGAATACATGAGGAAAAAACAGAAATTTTATAATTAATGAGGAAATAAATGAATGAAGTGATTTTATTCAGCCATTATTGTCATTGTGTCTTCCAATATGAACCGCAGTACACATTTGTGTTAGCTCTCCACCATTAAATCCTAAACAATAGCACAGCATGATTACATAAAGAGACAAAAATGTCGTAAATGTACGCTAATATACAAGGAAACAATTTCATGGCTGGGTAAATGTATTGTTGCAATGGAACTCCTAATGGAGAAAAGGACGTAGAGAAGCATAAAATGTTTACCAAAAACAAAAGTTAAGAACATCTATAACAATTTTATGCCAAATATTTTCACCTTGCAGAGCATCCAATGCGACCGCAGCCTGGCTGGGAGCAATAAAATCGACAAAGCACAGCACAAATGTATCTCCTCCAGGCTATATAAAAACTAGGATTTAGAAATAGGTGACAAATAAAAAAAAAAGAGAGAATATTAGTATTAAAAGTTAAATGCCGGGCTTACATGCTTGGAGTCCTTGTTCACAAGTCTCACCTCTCGGAAACCTACAAAAGGGCGAAAAATATCTTCCACCAAAGTAAAGGAACTACATTCATAAGGCAATGCATCATCAACAATAGTAACAGGTAGTACAAAGGAAGCAGTTATGTGAAATATTCGAGGATACGAGACGCTTCTCTTCGTGTGCAGTTACCGGGAAGACCTTCCACAAACAGAGTGTTTGATGCATCTGGCGGGAGAGGGGCATCCATCCTCCCACCGCCGTATCCCATTACTCGACTATCCATGCTGGGATGAACCTGAATACGTGGATCATCCACTGGACGGCCACCACTGATGGTTCTTGCCGGATCAGCAGCAGCATAAGGCATCTGAACACAGTTGAGATATAAACTTAGTAGATAACGTGGAAAATATCAACTAAACAAAACACACTAAGGGAATACCCCATTCTGCGAGTAGGGGTCATAAGATGCATAGATTGCCCCTGCATGTTTTGTATTGTCTTCATCCCGAGGATAGTAGCCAACCAACTCTGGAGCACCTGCCACAAGAACAGTTCTTAATATATGGATAAAACAGGACATTTCTACAAGGAAAAAAATAGGGGAAAAGAAGTATCAAAAGGTATTGGAAGAGACAGTTCCAGGGGTCTCAAATAAGAAAGATTTAAAGACAATTACACAGGGCAAACCACAGTCGAAGGTGGAATATCCTTTTCCCTCTTGCTTTTTGCATATATTTTTTTAAAAAAAGAAAAAAACTGAAATGATAAGGGTCTATTTTATGCCAGATGTACATCTCAAATCATTATAATCAACATAATCCCATTTTAACGGTTTGCTTGCAATGGCATTTGGCACACATTTTATTTTAAGAGACAGCTTTATCTTCTGGGTAAGCACTGAGGAACAGAGGAAGAGGGGGAAAAGGGGTGTGTGGGAAGAATGATAGAAAATTTGTATTTTCTAACTTTTAAGCTGCGCAGATTGTAAGTTTTAAAAAATATGAAATACCGCAAAATTTTAGTCAGAGAAACATGAGAATGAAATATGGGAAAATATTTAAAGTTCAATTGACATCAATAAAAAAGATGCAACTAAACTAGTATGCACAAAAGATAGGATAAAGTGACTTTATTACAAAAAATTTTTTATAACTCCATATTCGAAGAAAACATGTGTATTCCCATATTTGGTTTAATGAGGTTCTGTAGCATGGAACTTTGAAACCTTCTCCCAAAGGAAGCTATCATCATGTATTATTCATGTTACTTATATCCTCTTGTTTGAGTGCATATATTACTTATTATAGTGAAATATTAATGGAATATTTGAAGGAAAATACTATCTTGAAACATAGAAATGAGTATGAGATTTTTTTTCTAAAGTTTATGACTTAAAGAAATAAAATATAAAATTTCAGAATAAGCATGCATACAAATTGTAAAGATCATAGAAAGTTGTATTGCCTAATCTAAAATTTCATAAAGAAGTCATACATAAGATCTAGGACCATAAATATCATCAAACCGAATGTATGAATTGTCTCATTGTCTTCCAGTATGTTATATATTATGATTTGGAGCTTTTAGCCTAATCATATATCACATATATAGTTCTAAATTATGTATAGAAGTAGTTTTGGGAAATATTGATCACCATGGACTTTTTGAAGATGAACAATAATATGCTGAACATAAATGGTGTTAACTTTGCCTTGTAGTTGGACAAGTAATGACAATGAAAGTACTGGGCCTTGGAGAAGCATTTCAGTATCTAGAGAAGGTTAATAATAATCTATTTAATATACAGTATCAAGATTTTGTTACAGATCCTCGTTGAGAGATCACCTACAAGGGACGCAAGTCGCGCGCCTGAACATTTTATCTCCTACTAATATTTTTATGTATGTTTTTGGGTATTTCTAACCTCACCTATGTTAAGCCTTGTGCGGGGGCAATTATGACTTTTGGTTTATGTTTTAAACCTTTATGTTGGAGGCATGGCTAAGGAAAAGGGAAGAATGAAATTAAATCAAATTCTCTTCCTCTCTCTATTTCCTTCTCTCTCTACTTTTCCCGTGCTCAACATGATCGGACAAAACACGTTGAAGTGAATAGACATTTCAATAAAGATCACCTCGACAAGGATAATATCTGTACACCCTCTGTGAATTCTCAAGATCAGTTTGCCAACATCTTCACTAAACTAAAGGTCTAAGTTATGACAATTTTACTGACAATACTTCCAAATTGAGAATGATTGTCACCATCCTCAAGTTTGAAGTATATACCAATCATTCTCAATTTGGAAGTATTGTCAGTAAAGTTGTCATAACTTAGCCCTAGGGTGAAGATGTCAGCAAGCTAATCTTGAGAGTTCACAAAGGGTGTACAGATAGTCAGATACTACCCTTGTCCGATCATGTTTATTCCTCAACTCTTTTACGCAGTCGTTGCTCAAGATGCAGGGCCGCCAGCTTCAATGAGTACAACTTACCACCCTCAGACAGACGGGTTGTCCGAGATAATGAATCGTTACGTGGAGACATATCTCTAATGTTTTATATATCACCATCCGCGGGCATGCCCGAATTGGCTATCATGGACCGAGTACTCTTAAACACTTTTCCACACTAGTACCGACACCCACACCGTTCGAGAAGTGTATGGAAGACCCCCACTATCCATCACGCGCACTCTCCCAAGCGAATGCGCCATGGTGTCCCTGTCTAATCTAATCCATGATCTACTCCTATTTCTACAACTGCATCATCATCTTCAAGGTGCGCAAGACCAGGTGATTGCCTTTTATCAATTGCCGCCGGAAAGATGTCCATTTTACTGAAGTGGATGTTGTGCTCGTCAAGCTTCAGCTAAGTTATTAAGGCAAACGCCTAAACGCGCTTGAGGCACCGGACGCACAAGGCCTCGCCTCTGCAAGGCAAAGGCAGGCGAGGTACCCTAGGCGCCTTGCTCAACTGTCAGGCGGGCCTTTGCGCCTAGCTATTTCAAGGCCTTTTTAGTTATGTTTTTATCCAAATCTAATGATACCTTATTACTAAGATTATTCTTCTTCCCTCATCTCATATTAATGACCATGTTATTGTTACTGGACATCAAATATAAATTTGTATTTTTTGCATGAAGCCTTAACCACTTGTATTTTCCTATTTTGTCATTAATTTATCAACAAAGATGAGTTATTGTTCCCCCATTTCAGCCATAACAGTAAATAGATTTTTGTGTTCAGTAAATTGAGCTGTACATATTTTCATAAAAAGTTTTGCATTGATTAGGATTAGATAATTTGCAGCTCCGATGAAAATACATCCAATATTTATTTGCATCAAT
The DNA here is from genome assembly GCA_039583875.1 of Platanthera guangdongensis. Lineage (NCBI taxonomy): Eukaryota > Viridiplantae > Streptophyta > Magnoliopsida > Asparagales > Orchidaceae > Platanthera > Platanthera guangdongensis. The sequence continues at coordinate 270,065,558 of CM077151.1, read as the reverse complement.
TTAAAATGCGTTGCTTAGCATCTGTTTGCACTATAAAGGTTAGAGCTAGGTGCATTGTCAAGCAAATTCAGTGATATATGCACGAAAAAAGGAATAAAAGTGTAATATACTTTGAAGCAGTAACGTGCTGGTTGCAAGCAGTGGTTTGATTTTTGTTTTGGAGGTAACCATCCTTCAGGAAGAGTCACCATCTTTTGTTTTGTTTGTTTTTCTCTATTGTTCAAACTGATTTAACAACAAATTACTACAGATAGGCCAATAGAATCGATGTGAGCGCAGCTAAAACCTAGGGGGCTATGGCACATACAGACAATTAGAGGCGAGGAGATTACTATAAGAATATAATGTTATAAAATATGATGATATTTGTATGCATCTTCTCCAGATTTTCAATCTTCCCTGCTCAGCTTGCTATTTCTCAGACTGGTAAAATTATAAAGATAATAAGATAGAGATTGAAATATTTAGAGCATAAAATGTACTGCATAAATATTAGTGTATTTACGCCTATGAATTAATGTGTACAAGGCCTTAAACATTAATAAGATGAGTGAAATTTAAATTTCTGTTGACTTTACTCTTCCAGCATAAATGTATTTAGCCATCAAAATTATAACAACAATGCAAGATCTATTCAAATTGCCATGACATCTTTAGGGTGACACAGGCACCCTATCGTATTCTATATTTAAACTATGAATTTCCTAACATTGAATTGGCGTAATTGTATAATCACCCTATCTTATGTTTTAGGATTTTTGGCACTAAGCATCCTTCAATTATGAGAATTTTGCAATTCTCGTGTGTTGATATGGTGGTAGATTTATTTTGTATTTTTTTTTTGCATTTAATAAACTCTATTTTGTCCTCTTATTTTCATTTTTACGCTTCGCGCCCTATGCTCCGAGACCCTTTTGTGTCTTGGTGCACCTTGCACATATAATAACTTAGAGCTCCAGGCACACCGCCAGATTACAGATTACGGTGACCCCGTGGATTCATTCAAAGCTAACAGCCAAGTTCTACGATGCATTTGAGATTGTTGCACATGTTGGCCCCTGTTATGGTCCTTCGGAGGTGGCCAGATGTAGGGATGCGGGTGGTGGAGATGGTGGCGGGATACTACGGAGCCGTGATCGCGGCTGCCTAAGCGGGGTTGCTCGTCGGAAGAGAGAGCCACCAAGATCTCACAATGAAAGAAGGGAATTGGAACACTTTCTTGCTTGTTTCATACATAGCCCTACTTGCCTTTATATATGCTATACATAACTAATAATTTCCCAACACTCACCTAACTCTCAGAAAGACATAAATAACAATATTCATGACACATAACAATATAATAACTGACACCAAGTTGTTATGGTCCGAAACGCAAGTTGCAGAGCCGCTTGAAGTCGTCTCAAATCAGATTTGGCCGGTCGGTGAGAAGTCGAGAAGCCCATAAAATAGCGGAGTCGAGCATATGGAAGGATGCTACATGGATCTGGTCGGCGGCCGGAGTTTGTTGGTGGCCGAAGAATTGCTCACACTTGGTGAGCCAGCTCAAAGGATCACTTTTCCCATCGTATGTTGGAAATTCCAATCTGGTATAGCGTGGTACGATGACAACGTCAGGGCGCGCGGGGACTTGCGGTAGCTGCTCGTGAACGGTCAGGGGCAGCGGGCCATGACGGAGAAGTGGTTGGGCCTGACTGCTGCTTGCATGATCGGGTGTCGGGGCGGTTGTCAGATCATCGAGGCACTTGGACAACGCAATAATGGCCTCTTGATGAAGGTCCGCGAGAGCAGTGCGTGCAGCTTGTTGCGCCATGACGGTCTGGAGCATGGTCATAATCTGACTTAGTTCCACCGCCCCCATTACTACGGAGCCGTGACCGCGGTTGCCTATGCGGGGTTGCTCGTCAGAGGAAAGAGCCCCCAAGATCTCACAATGAAAGAAGGGAATTGGAATACTTTATTGCTTGCTTCATACATACCCCCACACGCCTTTATATAGGCTATACATAATAATGAGTCACCTAATAATTTCCCAACACTCACCTAACTCTCATAAAGACATAAAATAACAATATTCACGACACATAACAATAACATAACCGACACATAACATAACATGATAATATGACCGACACATAATATGACACATAACAGCCCCACAACGTACTGCCACTGCCTACCACTAGACATCCACACACTGTTTCACATCTCTCACTTAAAATGGGTTGTTTGCAGTGATCCAGTGGAGGCAATGCTGCCTCCACCAGCTCCCAGGAAAACCTCATCGAACTACCTTACTCAGTTCATCACAAATACACGTACAATCAAACGAAAGGATTCCAATGTCGATAAAGACCTGGTACATTAGCTTGATCTGCTCTTATCGAAGGCCACATTTGTTGATAGCCAGGTTCTACGGTGCATTTGAGATTATTGCACATGTTGGCACCACAACGTACTGCCTCCGCCTACCATCAGACATCCACAAGCACTCAGTGTTTCACATCTCTCACTTAAAATGGGTTGTTCGCAATGATCCAGTAGAGGCAATGCTGCCCCCACCAGATCCAGGGCAAACCTCATCGGACTACCTTACTCAGTTCGTCACAAATACACATACTATCAATCGAAAAGGTTCCACGGTCGATCAAGATTTGGTACATTAGCTTGATCGGCCCTTATCGAAGACCACATGCGTTGACTGGTTTGTTTTCCGCGCTCAGGTTCCGAACCTTGAGGACAAGACAAATTTTCTAAAGGGTGACATTGTCACAGACGCGGAGGAGAGGGACGTCCACCAGTGTGGCGAGTATACCAAGACCACAAAAGGCACGCAAGTGACATGTCAGCGGAAAAAGGTCATTAAGGTGTGTGAATATCTCTGGATATCGAATGTTCTTTCCTTTTATTGCAGCTGGGCCGAGGATGTTATATAAACCCTCCATGCCATGTATTTTGATTATGCGTGGTTTTATCTTGATTCTTCAATTTGGGGACCCTTGGGTTTATCCACTTCTTGCCTCTCTTCTTCATTCTCTCTAATCCCGACAGCCCACGAGGTCATTCTATCACTCCACCACAATCACATATCAAATATATCAATATTATTATCATAAAAGTGAATTAACATACTATAATTACACATCATCTCAACAGCAAGTACATAATTCATGAAGTATATAAAAATGCTCCCACATCAAAAGTCAAAATATACCTTTAAAAGCATAATTCATAATTATAATAAATTACTAATACACACCCACACATACACAGGGATAGGAAAAATACTTCATGAAAAGCTTGCCCAAACACAAACAACAAAATATAGTACTAAAGTCTAACAGAAAACGCTTACCCAAAATACGCCTACTCAAGCAATCACTTGTAAATTAACAAGATAGATATTTCCAATCCTAAGGAAAAAAGTACTTGGAACAAGTATACAAATTTAAAAACGTAAAAAAAATACCGTAATAAAAAAATCTATTTAAATAAATTTAAAAAACAAATAATTACATCTTCAATTAGAATAACTCACATAAGCAACAACAGCAAGAAAAACAATTCACATAAAACTCTAACGAAAAGGGAACAACCTATCAAACGTCAATTACAGCAGAAAAATATATAGACTACAAAATTAGTATTACACATGCAAAAACGAGGAAATAAAAGTCTGTACAACATCATAAATTTATAATTGAATGAAATAAGATAAACACATTTGTCCCTGAAAAGTACTCATAAACAAGAAGCAAAACATTTAAGGTTAAATTACTAGAATACCTAAATTTCTATTCTAATTCATTTATAAAATTAATGATTAAAGTATGACCATCATTCTTAATATGGAATAACACGCATACATGAGAAGCATCAGGTCTTACTATCAAACTATTGGAATAAAATCAAAGAGCCACAAAAATTGATATACAAAATTAAACGGAAGAATCAATTAAATGCTAATCATGTAAAAATTTGTAGAAACAAAACACAGAAACTTAATATTGTATATATAATAGTGATAATACATGCCAAGAAAATGATGAATATAAAAGTCCCAACAATATTATTCATTTGTACATAAAAAGAAAAGCACTTCTTTTCTGAAAAAATAGCCCCAGACACAAGTTGCAAACACAAATAAAAAATAAATAAAACTGTTACAATGAAGAATTATTCCATTATAATAGTTTAAAATCATATAATTAGAGTATAATCATCATTCTTAGTATGGAAAAACTCAAATACATGATTGAATCCTAGTAGTAACATTACTAGACAGTTTCACATAAAATAACTTAAGAAAACAAAGAAACATACGAAAATGTTAGGAGTCAACATTATTAATTGCAAGTCAATTATTATGTACAGGTCGATGAAACTTAATGTTGTCATATCTTTTTAAGTCGCATTTTGTGTTGTTTTGATTCATTAGTGCCTTTGGGTATTTTTTAATGTTTGGACTTAAAATACTTAATTGCGGTTTATGACATTTTCTAATTCCATTTAACACCCCTTGGGCTATGGAATGGGGCAAGCAAGAATAATCATCAAGTTTCCTCACTTAATTTCCCACCTCTTCCTCTCCTCCCTCAAGTTAGGGTTAGGGTGAGTAAAGGTGGGACCCTTTCCTCTCAAGTTGAGCTCAGCAACATTGCATCCCTGCCACTCTCTTCACCTCCGACCACCTCTCCAGCGGGATATCAACACACAACCTTCCTCTACGAGCCGCACGCCAATGAAATCTCCTTCCCATTCCTTTTTTTGAATTATATCATGTAGCCGAACAAAGAATTTGACAGATACAATTCATGTCACTGAAAACCATCCTGCTAACGAACGACAAAATTGAGTTTTGGACCAATTCCAAAACCAAGTTTTTTTGGTTTTGGACAACAACCAAAACTTCTTTGAAAAACCCGTGAAACGAACACAACCTAAATTCTTTTACTTATATAATATGATTGGTAATAAATATTATATATGGGGAAAATGAAATACATAGAAATAGAATAGTAGATGCAAGAAACAAGAAAAGTTGGATGACTTAAAAATGAAGAACATGATCTTAATAAAAGAAAAGACTTCAAAGAATGATGAACATGTTTGATAAAGTATTAAAAGAGAATTTTAATTGCTGTGGAGAAAACTTGAAACTTGTATATACTTTCTCAATAATCAAATACAAGGTATGAATACATATTTATAGGAGGGAGAAAGAGAGAAGAGATCCCTATACGTGATGTGGGACAAAAGAGGAGAGACGAAGAAAAATAAACAAATGGGCTCCATCATGTGCCTCTTTACATAGGCTTTTCCAACACTCCCCCGCAGGCTGGAGCGTACAAGTCATAGGCACCCAGCTTGGACAGGAACTGATAAAATAGGGTACTTTGAAGGGCCTTTGTGAGGATATCAGCAACTTGTCATTATCCGGAACATGCTTCAATTCTATCTTCTTCATTTGAATTTTCTCCCGGATAAAGTGACAGTCCACTTCAATATGTTTTGTTCTATCATGGAAGATCAGATTCTTTGCTATGTGTATAGCCGCTTAGCTGTCACATAATAGGATGGCTGGTGAGGGAAGTTTTACTCCTAGATCGGTGAGGAGACTTTCAAGCCATGTGAGTTCAGAGACAACCGATGCCATCGATCGGTATTCTGCTTCAGCTGAGGATCGAGCAACCACGACTTGTTTCTTACTCCGCCAGGTAACAAGATGACCTCCAAAATAGGTACAAAAATCACTTATTGACCGCCGATCATCCAAGGAACCAGCATAATTTGCATCAGAATACGCAACCAATGTTGGAGTAGAGGATGAGGTTTTGTATACCATCCATTGATCCGGAGCTATTTTAAGATATCTTAGGATGCGTTCGACGGCTTGAAGGTGAGATATTCGAGGAGCATGCATAAACTAGCTGATCACCCCAACAACAGCATGCATCCGGAAGTCTCGCGACCTCAAGACCAACGAAGTATCAAATGTGCCCCAGATCTTTTGTTTGAAAGATGGAGCTAAGGTGTTGTTTGACCGCTTGGATTCCCTATGAATCGTCTCTAGTGATTAAGATGTCATCAACATATACTAACAGAAGAACCGTTCCATTTGCCCGATGTCGAGTGAACCGGGAGAAGTCTACTGAGCTCCGAATAAAGCCGACTTCCCGAACTGCCTACTGAACCCGTCGAACCATGCCTGAGGGGATTGTTTGAGACCATAGATGGACTTCTTAAGATGACAAACTCGGGACTCCCCCGTGATCTCAAACCCGGGAGGTTGCTACATGTAGACTGTTTCCTGGAGGTCGCCATACAGAAACGCATTCTTGATATCCAATTGATGTAAGGGTCAGTGACGATGCACAGCCATGGAGAGGAGGACACGAATGGTGTTGAGCTTGGCTACTTGAGAGAATGTTTCCTCATAATCGAGATCTTGCTGTTGGGTGAAGCCACGAGCCACTAGGCGGGCTTTCAGACGGTCAATTGTCTCATCAGGAGCATGTTTGATGACAAAGACCATTTACACCCAACCGGTGTCTGGCCGGTAGGTGGAGGTACCAGGTTCCATGTTTGGTTAGCCCAGAGAGCGGTCATTTCTTTTTCCATGGTCGCTCGCCAGCCAGGATGTTGGAGAGCCTCCTGCACAGAGTTAGGTACATATATCGAGGATAATGAAGTGGCAAATTTTTGAAGCTGTGGAGATAGGCGATGTAAGGATACATAGTTCGTCATGGGATGAGCGGTTGATTCTGGTGTCGGATCAGCAGGACGCGGAGCATCAGAAGTTGAAGCAGAATGCATTGGGGCAACGGAGCCAGGATGGCGACGAGCATAGACATGTATAAGAGGAGGCTTGGGAAGAGCGGGAGCCCAGTTAGGAATTGGTGGTGGCGGAGTGGTAACGGGAATGACAGGTCGTAGGACGGGTGGTGGTAGAGGAGTTGGATCAGGAGCAGAGAAAAAAAGGAAGATCCTCCCGAAAGGTAATATCAGCAGAAACAGTCACCTTGCGGGTAGTAGGAGAGTAGCACATGTAGCCTTTCTGAGTTCGTGTATAGCTAACAAAGATGTGTTTGGCCGCCCGGGGAACCAACATGTCCGTGGATGGACCAAGAATGTGAATGTAGCAAGTACAACCAAAGATACGGGGTGTGAGAGAGAATGTCGGAGTAGAGGGGAACAGGAGGCTGAACGAAGTGGCGTTGTGGAGTGTGGGGGAGGGGAGACGGTTAAACAGATAGCATGCCGTTGAAAGCGCAAAGTTCCAATAAGCTTTGGGGACCTGCGTGCGAAGGATGAGAGAGCGAGCGACATCAAGCAAATGTCGATTCTTACGTTTCGTGACTCCGTTTTGTTGGGGGGTATAAGCACACGATGTTTAGTGAATGATCCCAAATTCAGAGCAGAGATTCGCAAATTCATGACTAGTATATTCGCAAGCATTATCAGTGCAGAGAGTTTTGATGTTCTCGGAGAATTGTGTGCGGGTCTCAAGGATGAATGCTTGAAAGACACGGGGAAGCTCAGAGCGATCACGAAGTAAATATAACCACATCATCCGAGAATAATCATCAATAAAAGTTAAAAAACAGTGATACCCATAAAGGCTAGTGATTCTGTATGGACCCCAAATATCGGAGTGTACTAAAATAAAAGGAGCAGAGCTCCAAGTACAATGAGATGGAAAAGATCAACGGGGTTGTTTGCCGAAAATACAAGATTCGTACTGAAAAGGAGGAGATACATCTGGTAAATCCTTCTGCAGGACCGGTAAAGGGGCATGCCCAAGACGCCGATGTCAATCAACGGAGGAGACGGAGGAGAGGATAGTAGGAGAGTCTAGAAGATAGAGTCGGTTCTGCAGCCATCACTTACCAATGATATTTCGCGTTCATCGATCATGTATCAGAAAAGAACAAAATGTAAATGTTACAGAGTAATTCAAATCAACAATGTGGCGATCAACAGAAAGTAAATTAAACGGGGAGCACGGAACATGAATAGCCGAGCGTATGGATAGAGAAGAAGTGAGAGGGATCTTAGTAGAGCTGGAGACCAAAACAGTGTCCCCTTTGGCCACTGTGATACACTTAGGATGAGGAGAATCCAAGTACTGATGTGGCCGCAGTGAGGTTATGTGATGAGTGACATCTGAATTCACTATCCAGCACAGACTAGTGGAGAGACAAGCGATACCTTCATTTGAGATGGAGGCAGCGGAGGCAACGGAGGCAAGTTGGCGGCTGAGCAGACCATGAAGTTGTTGGAGCTGAAGCCAGACCTCTTCAAGGTCAGTACGAGTGACAGATGAGTTGTTGGCAGCAAGAGAGGCAAGCAGACAAGGAGGAAGCCCATGCTTGTAGTAGCAAGTGGCCTTAAGGTGGTCGTCCTTACCGTAGAAGGATCCCTAAGGTCGTGGTCGGCCACCCCGACCTCTGCCCCGAGAACCTGAACGTCCCCCACGAGCAGGAGGAGGGAGAGGCAGTAAGGGCGCAGAAGTCTGCTGAAGGAGGGCCGATGACGGAGGTTCAGAACTATCAGGAGGTGGTGAGACCTTGAGCAACATGGAGCACACATCAGATAGTGACAGAGTAGCAGCAGAGGAGAGGATCTGAGCTCAAACGCTCTGAAGATGAGGCGGGACACGAGCCATCATCATGGCAACACCGACTTCTTTTTGGGCACGTTGGGCAACAATATCCATCGTAGGGGGCTGATGTTGAATCCAGGCTTCAACCAGAGTCTTGGCCCAAGCAACAAATAAGGTGAGGTCGGCGACCCCGTCAACGTCAAGAGTCTGAAGATCTGTTATAATGTCATACAGGTGCTGAAGACTATCTTTGTCGAAATAGAGAGAATGAAGCTCATCCCACATCGGCTTAGCCGTCTTGTGATACATGGCCATGTGATAAGGTTCGCCATCAAGGGAGTTGAGGAGCCAAGTCTGAACTCGACCATTGTTGCGCAACCAGTCTTCGGTAGGAGCAGCGAGAACAGCTTGGGTCAAGTGATGTAGAAAGCCTTTGTACTGAAGAACTCAGTGAACAAAGTGCACCCACTCCACAAAGTTCTTTTTCCCGGCGAAAAGAAATAGTGGTGATCCGCAATTCATCTCGGAGTTGAGGGACAAGGGTCGGGCGGCCTGCAGGAGAAGAAACTACTTGTCCGGAAGAATCAAGAGAAGACCCCATGACAAGGCGTCCAAGAGGCTAGACCGACGGCAAGAAGACCAACGAATAGAGAGGAGACCGTGTGAGCAGATCGGGCGATCAGAACGTCGAGCAGAAAGAAGCCGCACGGTCTCAGTGACAACACACTGACAGCAAGGAAGAGCCCACGACCAATATGCAGAGCGGTTAGATAGGAGAAGCCGTCGCGACTAGAGAAGAGGAGAAGCCGCATGGTCACTGTGACAACACACCAGCGGCAAGGACGATGTCGCGATCAAAATGCGGAGCTTGAAGCAGAGAGGAGAAACCGCAGCGATTAGGAGTCGCAGCTACTAAGCAGCGAATAAACCGCGCGAGAAGACCGACCGCACGGTCACGGTGACAACACACCAGCGATAAGAAAAGAGGCCGCGACCAAGATGCAGAGCTCGCAGCGGTTAGAGAAGCCGCAGCGACTAGAGAAAATACAGCGAGAAGAAAGAGGAGATTGCTGCGAGAAGGCGAGTAGACAAGCACGCGACGAGAAGGCAAGCACACGGTGAGAAGGCGAGAACGTGGCGACAAGGCGAGTAAACAAGGATATTGCGTAAGGAGACCTCAGCGAGTAGAAAGAGGAGCGGGTAAACAGGAAGAAACCGCACGATTAGATGAGGAAAGGGGGAAATGGCTCCACCTGACAAAGAGAGTTATAAAAGGGCCAAGAGGACGAGGAAGAAAAGGAGGTGGAAGCCACGAGAGAGAGCAGAAGGAGCGGTTAGAGAAGACTTAACCGCGCGGGAAGCAGCGGTTAGAGAAGGCTTAACCGCGCGGGAAGCAGCTGTTAGAGAAAGCTTAACCGCACGGAGGACTTGTTTCCTCTGACACCATGTGGAGAAAACCTGAAACTTGTATATACTTTCTTAATAATCAAATACAAGGTATGAATACACATTTATAGGAGGGAGAAAGAGAGAAAAGATTCCTATACATGATGTGGGACTAAAGAGGAGAGAAGAAAAAAAAACAAATGAGCTCCATCATGGGCCTCTTTATATAGGCTTTTCCAACAATTGCAAAACAATATTTTTTTGAGGATGATATTGGCAATTACCAAAGTATCATATAATAAAATAAAGAGATGTCTAGATCTAGATATCATAAGTTTAGGTACATTGGATCAAGAAAATGGAGATATACTATATATATAAGAAGAATATAACCTCGAGCATTACGTTGGATAGTTAAAATGAGAAAATGTCTTGGCCTTTTGGGAATGATGTGCGATAACACAATATTGTTGGATCCTAATTTGTCCATAGAGAAGATCGAGAAAATCTTTGCTATAAAGCGTGGGCAGAGAGGCTTATAAAGAACAAATCACTAACCAAGGAAACCAAGAGGTCCTTTTCATAACCTCCTCTCTCAATCGCTCTTCATCCCTGAAAATTTTGAAATTTTTCTTCTTCTCCCACGAGGGCATAAATAGTTCACATTGTTGGAAAGATGATTTTGAGGTATAAAGCATGCACAAGATGTTGTGGACATGTGGCAAAGGAGCAAGACAGTCTATCTTGTAGCAGGGAGAGATCCCCTTGTAGCAGGGAGAGATCCCCTGAACGATCTCTACATCGCAGGTTGCTGCCAAGTCTAAGGAGAAGTGAGATAATTGGGTGACAACTCCCTTTGCGGGTTAGTCATGCGTTGTAGAGCGGTGACGGTGTCAGGGGCAAGGATGAAGCTTTATAAACAAGAGTCTAGTGAAAACCGCACGATAAGTACAACCTTCAGTACACGAAGGGGAGTAGAGGGTATAGAATGAAGAAGTTTAAATTACAAGAACATGGATTACTCATCGCAGGCAAGGACCATGCGAGAAATATGTACGATGAGGATCATTTGTCGTGGGAGAGAACTACAACATGTGACAGAGGGTTTTGAGTGAAGAATCATCATGGCGATGATTATATCTAACGCGTCATGATCCCCTGCTATTCTAGGGCGTTTGATGTCCTAGATGTGGTTTCTTTCCATTGAGCCATGTACATGAAATGCATTACAACGAACAAATACCATGGAGAATAAGGGATAATTTTTATTAAAAAAATTAGATTGGTGGTGTTGTATAACAAGATGTTTGATTGAGTTTGAAATTGTTAGATGCCGAAGATATGTTGGAGATATTTTAAAATATCGAATTTTTATATCTCATAAATAAAAATATAAATATAAATATTAAGTATGCTTATATGTCCTAAAATAAATAAAAAATTATCAACAGGTAGACAAACAATAAGTCAGGTATATCCCAAAATAAAATTGAAGTGTATCAAAAATTAAATATCATCAGCACATGATGACTACTATTAACAAGTAGTAAAAACAAGTACAAATGAATAAATTGTAAAAAATATTTGGCATTGTACAATAAATTTATTTAAATAGTATTATGTTGTATAATAGTTATGAAGATTTAAAAGCTAAATGTCAATGATTGATAATATCTTATTGTCTTTAATAAAATTATATTAAAGCAACAAAATCATTACATACTATGTAGAATGTTCTATTTTTTGGTTTAATATAAAATAATAAATGTAGTGTGAAATGTTTATACAAAATGAGTGTAAGACTAACACATGAAAGAGAATGAGACAATAAGTTTAAACGATGTAAACATATATAATGCAATACATAAATGAAATTTAAATATATATGCTGCAAACATAACATAAAATTAAATAGTGGACAATATTTTTAAAAGTGTTGGACATTATATCGGAAAAAAATAAGATATATCACCCTATTTATTACTAATTGCTTAACCTAGTTTTTCAAATAAAATGTCAGTTTGTGCTCAAAATCTACGAGCCGACCGACATGTCGAAAATGTCAGAGGACATTTAAAGCACTGACTAAGATGGATGTGACAAAACTTAAAAATTAATTGCGGAGTACTTGTTTTAGAGAAACAATCTGAGTGGTATCTATTGAAGATGATACAAACTAGAACAAGATGATTTTATCATATGCAAAGAGAGTTGTAAAATACAAAAAAAAAGACAATTTGATAAGAGTGACTTGGTCCAAGGTTGGTTACAGAAGAGGAAACATGGATGAAAATTGTACAAGATGATTTGCATAATTTACAAGATGATTTGCATAATTTACAAGATGATTTGCATAGTTTTTAGAATTACAGGTAACACTTGAGAGGAACGAATGAAGAATGAAGATCGATAAAGAAAACTCCAAAAAATTAAAATAACTTAATAATGATGATGAACAAAGAAATATTTTGATGCCAATATTTAGGGAAAATAGGTTTTAATGACTGTAGCAATGATAAAGGAATCAAACAAATATTCAAATATTGACTTTCAGTTTAAATTTTTTTTTGCAAACCAAGTAAAAAATATGATGGAAATTAGAGATACCTCACAGCCATCTCAAAGTACATGTTTTGCTTTATCAGTAGAGCTTATGTGATAATCTTGAAAAAGAGCTAATAAATATGCTATATGTTTTTGGTATTGACGTTGTATGTAGAGACATTTCAATTGCTGACAATCCTACAAACAATGAGTGGAAGAATTCCTCTACATAATCAAATAAGAACCTAGATAATCCTATTAGCAGAGGACTGTAAAAGGAAATTCGTTTCCAACTATATTTACACTTGTTTCAAATACAAACTTGAAATTTCATGATAACATATAAACATTAAATCAAGGACACCAAACAAGTAAAAGCATAAATAGAAAATCCATTGTAATAGCCCTTGAGTAATAATGAATAATTAAAATTGTATTTCAAGTTGGATGTTGCAAACAGTTGTGAATAACAAGAATGCTCAAACACAGAGAGATCATAATGTTTTAGCATAATATTATAAAGCTTCTAACAATATAAACCAAATACACAGGAAGTGGAAGAGATTTAAGCAAGGTTACAACATTCAATGTTGAAACGAGAAAGGTGCCTTGCTACAAAATATGATCCAATGAAAAAATAATCATTAGTAGTGATTCAAAAGGCAATATAAGTTCAACAAGGATGGATTATCAGAACATCTATGATGATCAGTGAATATGAAATAGGAGATCGAAATTCAATGTGGGAAGTTATACTTGATTTTGTTGCTTCCTATGCTATTGCAATAAATAATGGTTATTTTAAAAATACATCATAAACATTTAGTCAAAATAATTGGAGATAGCATAACTTTCATAGGACAAAGCATTGAACTTTCATAGGTGAGAAATTATTAACCTTTAAAGATTGATTGTTAAAGAATACAAATTGGCATTTTTTTTACCAGAGTCAATCTGATGTGTGTGAGTATGAGGAGTCGATTAAGAAGATTGATGTAATGTTTTAGGAAAATCTGAAAGTTAATAATTAATTGATAAGGAGATCTGTTGGGGTAGTAAAACGGTACAAAAGAGTACTAATAAAAAAGAAATGTCTTTTTAAAGAGTGTAAAATTGAATAATGAGCATATAAAAAGTTATTTAATGATTTATATAATAGACTTTGTATTAAAGTCTTAGAAAAAGAGATATAGAATAGCCAACCTAGGAAGAACAAATCTAGAGATTTTAATCAAGCTAGATGGAGTAACAGTTAATATAATATAAGCATATAAAAAGTTATTTAATGATTTATATAATAGACTTTGTATTAAAGTCTTAGAAAAAGAGATATAGAATAGCTAACCTAGGAAGAACAAATCTAGAGATTTTAATCAAGCTAGATGGAGTAACAGTTAATATAATATAATCCTCATTAAAAACAAGACATCAATAACAAAAGAAAATGCCACTTTCAGAAGTTATTAAATGAGTGTTTAAAAAAAGAAAGAGCAAAACAAAAAATTGAGTAATATTATAGAATGATTAAAGCAAATGAAGTGAATTTAGCATTGAAGAAGATGAATAAAGGTAGGTCTTTAGGTTTCCAAAAGGCATAGATATTTAGAGTTATGGAGGATATTACCGTGGTTTGGTTGAGAAATATTAATGATGAGATTAGTAAGCTAAAAAGTGCTAAATAGAAGACAAGGCATTTTAACCATTATTTAGACATAGATACTCAAAATTGTGCTAATTAAAGAGGACATAAATTTACGAGTTAGATAATAAAGTTATGGAAAAAAATTAGAGCACATGCCCAATATTATGTTGATTTCCTAAAACAAATTTGGCGTTATCCCAATAAGATCTCCTATAGAAGTGATTTTGTGTTAAGTTAATTATTGAAAGTATAAAGAATCATATGGTTCTAAACCCCAAAAAAATCTAGTATTTGAGTATCGACATAAGATACTTAACAAGACTATATAGATAATGATCTTTATTGATTTTTAAATGGTGCATAATAGAGCAGAACGCAAATTGATTTGGTGCATATTAAATGAAAATTATGTTTGAAAAAGTAACAACAAATGTATTATCAAAGCAGGCTTTGAATTAGACTATTAGACTTATTAGTATAATAAAGACTTATAGTAAATTTATGTCTTAGATATTGAAAGCAATTTTTGTGTGGGTGATATTAGAGATTATGGATCTATCTTATCTAAAGATAAAAAGATACATAGATGTAACATAGTTAAGTAACTTAGATCATATATTCAGAAAAATGGATATATGGCTGAGAATATAATCTCTATAATTGAAGTTGGTGGTCAAAATGTAGTGCCTTAAGAGTTCTATGTGATAACAAAATATCCTCGAGACTTACAGTAGATTTTATAAGAATGCAGTTAGGCTAAAGATGACATGAATTTTGAGTTTTAGGCAGTAAAAAAATTGCCGATATCTAAGTTAATGTAGCATAAAGGAGAATGTTGAGATGGATGTGTCACAAAAGTGGAAAAATATAAACTACGAAGTGATTATATCATCGAAACAATGAGTGAAATTTGCCAAGGAAAGATGATTGAAATTAAACTGGGTAGTTTTGTGATGTACAGTAAATGTTAGAAAATGCAGTAAGCAGACAAGTTGATAGAGTTGGTGTTATGGCTTATACGTGGAGGGCCAGGATTGCATCCCTATTGAAAAGTATCAGCCCAGCTTGCAACAGGTGGCATCAATCCAGCAGTTCTTATTTTACCGAGATTTGATCTCCTCCGTTGTATTAAAGTTTTATTTGGTTTTTCATATTTTGTTGTGTAACGGTCATATCAGGACCTATATAAATGTACTCCCTGTAATGAATTGTCTTATGCATGGATTAATAAAATGAGTCGTTCTCTCTCTATATCTCCGGATCTCTCTTACCCTCTCTCTCTCTCTTATTTCCTCACCGTCTCTCTCTCTCACTCTCTCTTCCGAATTCATCTCCTCCTCCGGCGGCCTTCCGGCGACGCCTTGATTCTTAGCCCATCTTGGATCTAACAATTTGATCTCAACGAGAGCACCAAATTGTTAGACCCAAGATGGGCTAAGAATCAAGGCGTCGCCGGAAGGCCGCCGGAGGAGGAGATGAATTCGGAAGAGAGAGTGAGAGAGAGACGGTGAGGAAATAAGAGAGAGAGAGAGTGAGAGAGGGTAAGAGAGATCCGGAGATATAGAGAGAGAACGACTCATTTTATTAATCCATGCATACGACAATTCATTACAGGGAGTACATTTATATAGGTCCTGATATGACCGTTACACAACAAGAAATGAAAAACCAAATAAAACTTTAATACAGCGGAGGAGATCAAATCTTGGTAAAATAAGAACTGCTGGATTGATGCCACCTGTTGCAAGCTGGGCTGATACTTTTCAATAGGGATGCAATCCTGGCCCTCCACGTATAAGCCATAACGGTTGGTGTTAAAGTATTAGGTAAGGTGAGGGCTATACCCATCACAAAATGGATAAAATTGTTTAAAATGACTTGTGCAGTTTCAGATTACCAACACTCTGCATAAACAAATGAAATTTGAGAATTCTCAAAGCCCAACCCAATTAGTTAGGGTAAAGCTATTGATAATTATCATCATCTTAAACTGTCAATCCCATCTTAACATAATCCAAAATAAAGTAACTCATATAAATTGCTGTTTAACAGAGTAAAGAACAAAGAAAGGCTTCTAAAACAAGTTTTAATCACAAAACCCGGCCACCTCTCTGATGCAGATAAACGACAACTTGAACAAATAATCACAGATGAACACCATGATCTGTAGTCTGTGCATGGAATCATATGAGCGGAGAGAAGAAATAACAGTCAAATTCCGGCTACCCTTTCATGGAGACTGCAATCCACATTCCGTTTTGAAAACAATAAAACCCTAATACTAAATCTCCAGAGAAATACAACTTCGGCATAACGACAAATATTCAAGTAATAAAGAAGCAAATAGGAATACTCAACAAATAACATATATCATTTCGACGCCATTAAAAACCGTACCGCCAAACTCGGGACGAGGACGCTTAAAAGGAGTGGGGGTCGCAGCCGCCGCTGCCTGAGGCACCGCTACCTGCTGGCGCGGATCAGCGTACCTCCAATAGGCATCCGCCATTATCAATCTCGGCGGCGAAAGAAATGTAAAGCTCTAGGGTTTTCTAAGCACTTCTTCGCTGGAGCTTTAGATCCGAGGGGAGGGGGAAGTAATTAACCGACTATCAAAGCAGTCTGTAAAAGAGCTTATATACTACACAGTTGGGTTCACAGTCGTCCTTCGCAAATCATCAAACCGTCCACGGCACAACGTGGCGCCAATGAACGGCGGATCTCGAACTCCGTAGAAATTTAATAAACATTTTCATGCCCTTGAGACTCCAATGGTGTACATATGGCCTTGCTTGCAGGCCTGAGATTTTACTAGGTTTGTTCTGGGCCTGACTTTTGCCAGGCCCATACCGGTCCCAGGCCGACCTTTCAAAAGAGGGTCTACTCGCCAGGCCAGGCTCAGCAGGCCTGATGAAATATAAAAAAATTATATTATATTTTTAAAATAAAGTAACAGTGCATAGGGGCTCCATACCCCAAGCGATAGTATCTAGGCCGCTTTCGGCTGGCTTCGCCCGCTT
The DNA here is from genome assembly GCA_039583875.1 of Platanthera guangdongensis. Taxonomy (NCBI): domain Eukaryota; kingdom Viridiplantae; phylum Streptophyta; class Magnoliopsida; order Asparagales; family Orchidaceae; genus Platanthera; species Platanthera guangdongensis. The sequence goes on along the minus strand of CM077151.1, from coordinate 270,048,361 downwards.
AGTGGGCTTCGCAGTCCATCCCTGCGATTATGTAAATTTTTTTAATTATGTAAAATTTTAAAATGTATTTTATATTTTTTTTGAGAAATTAGAAAAAAAAATAAAACAAACTGAAAAACAAATTTGCGTGGGCCGCGATTAAGGTCGTCGCCGCCGGCCTGCCCTGAGCCCATCGGCGGGATCGTCGGGGTCCCGCAAGGCCGCAAATGGGCTTCGGGAAGGCCACCGAGCAGCAGGTTTCGATGATTAGGAATTTCTTAAAGAGGTTATTGGCAGTCCATCCCTTCCCTTGATCCAACAACTGAAAATCATTTGGAAGGCTGCAGGTAGGGGTGTGCATAAGGCCGGGCAGACCCAGGCCGAGCCCGGGCCTGCCAGGCCCGGACTTTTTCAAAAAAGCCTGGGCCCGGGCATGGTTTTTGCCAGGCCCGGGCCGGGCTCAGGCCTCCTCCTCATGAGGAGGCCTGTCTAGGCCCTGTAGGCCGGGCCAGGCCCAGGCCGGGCCTGGATCTGGCCCGGCTAAATAAATAAATAATTATTTTAATTAAATATTTATTTCTAAAATAAAATTATCATTATTAATTTAGGCCAAAATTTTAAAAAAATTGCATTATTATTTAAAAAAATAATTACAAATTTACAATAACCTCAAAAAAATTTATAATAAAATTTAAAATATTCAAATCTAAAAAATTCAAATCTAAAAATTCAAATTTTACAATAACATCAAAAAATTCAAATATCAAAATACAAAAAAGTGTACTCTCAATCACTCGAAACTCGAAGGTGTCGTTCTGGTTTGATCTTCACCGGCCAAATTTAGGCCGCTAAGCTCCTCTTCAACCTCGGACGAGCTATCTTCGATCGATGCAACGTGTTGTCTCCTCTTCATAGCATCCAGGTGGTCCTTATAACATATGCAAATTTCCAAACACTCGTCGCTCAGGCGGCTCCTTCGCTCGTTCAGAATCCTGCCACTTAAAGAAAATGCAGACTCCGAAGCTACAATACTTGCTTGGATTGTTAGTAAATCTCGAGCCATGAAGGTCATAACATGATACGTATTAACTTTATTTTTTCACCATTCTAAAATATCAAAATTTTCTATTTCATTTGAACTCATAAAATCTTGAAATTGTGTTTTCGTATATAATCCTAATTCATTTAAAGTATTTGACGTTCTTTGTTTTTTACGGGCTGCTAATTCTAAAAATTTATTTTTAAAACTATATTTTGTTTTAGGTTGTGTGCTTTCTTCTCTAGGTCGTGATCCATATAGCTGATCGTAATAATTATAAAATTCGGTAAAATCATTATTAAATTTTGAAACGCTTACATTATCATAATATATAGATGTATGATTTAAATTCAAATTGCTATTTATTTCTTCTATAAGATTTTCTACGACATCTACACCTATTAAAGGATTTAAAGCCGCAGCGCATGAAAGCATAGCAGACTTTTCTCTATAATATTTTAAAAAAATTTCTTCCATTAATTTAATTAACGGACGCCAACTTTCATATTTTTTATAAACACTAAATTTTTCTGCAATTAATACAAAATTTTCGATAACCAGTGGACTCGTCGGATAATAAACGCCGGATAAAATAATTATTGATCTATAAAAAACTTCTAGCAAATCTATATAACTTTCAATCACATCCCAATCAGAATCTTGAAGATCGTGCATTTCAGACATACTATAAAATTCCATTAGTTGTGTTTTTTGTCGCACGATTCGTTTTAACATTTTATAGGTTGAATTTCATCTTATAGACATATCAAATTCAGGTTTTAAAAATTTATGACCTTATGCAGTTACAAATTTTTTAAAATCTTGTTTTCGTTTTTTAGAACTGTAAATGTATTTTAACATAATACGAATTTTATTAATAAAAGGTTTCATATATGTTAAACTATCATGCACAATTAGATTTAAAACATGACATACGCAACGAGTATGAAAAAAAATTCCGTTTAATATTGGTTTCAAATCTCGTTTTAAATACTCGATTGATACCGTATTATTAGTAAAATTATCAAAAGAAATACTAATAATTTTATCTTTAATTTTAAATTCACGAATACATTTAATAATTACGTGATAAATAGCTTGACATGTATGTGGATATTCAAAACATTCAAAACATATAATACGTTTATTTAGCTCCCACGAATCGGAATCGATCCAATGACACGTAATACATATATACGATAATCCTGCTTTAATATTGCTACTCCAGACATCACTCGTTAGACAAACTCTACCGTCGAAAGTTTCAAAATAATTAATTAAATATTGTTTTGATTGTAAATATTCTTTATATGCATCTCGCTTAAGAGTAGATCTACTTACCTGCTGATATTTTGGTTGAAGTCCTACGTGTATGTAGTATGTCTCGTCATCGTTGTCGTAATGTCCGAACGGTAATCCTCGTTTGATGACGTTCTTCATTTGCAACTCTCGTTGATGCATTTGATTGTACGTCCAAATTTGTCCGCCTGCCGCAATTTGTGCTTGACTTGTCTCTGGGGCTTGTTTAGCAAGATACGATTTGATATGTCGCGCAAGTGTCGAATTCCCGCTAACGGACAGAAGTTTGGAGCAGTGTTTGCACTTCGCCTTAAATTCTGCGCCCACACACACTTTTCAAAGGGCTCCCAGACTGGAGCCGTGTGCTTGTGCTCCACAATTTCATGTGCGACGGATGTCGAGGACATTGGCATCGAAGAGGAAGACATCATCGAAGAGGAAGACAAATTTGAGAATTTAGATTTTAGAGAGAGAGAGAGAGAATGAGAGATTGAGGGGGGGGGGGGGGGGGGGGGGGGGGCCGGGTGTTATATTTATAGTTTAAACTTTTAATTATAATAAAATTTATTTAATTTAAATAAAAGATTTATTTTTTTAAAAATAAGGCAGCCTAGGCAGCCACTAGGTTGCCTAGGCTGCGGCTTTTTCCTGGCATCTTGCCAGGAAATGACATTTCCTGGCAAGATGCCAGGAAAATAAGAAATGAGCCTTAATGGCTCTTTAAAAAAGAGTCGTTAAAGCTCTGTTGCTCTTAACGACTCTTTTTAAAGAGTCGTTAAGAGCTTTAGTCTGGCCTGAGATGAGCTCCACGAAATCGTCGAGCTGAGCTCGACGATCGTCGAGCACTGCTCGACGATTTCGTCAAGCTGAGTTCGACGAAAATCGTCGAGCTCTGCTCGACGATGTCCGAATATATATAAATATATATATATATATGTATATATATATATATATATATATATATATATATATATATATATATGTATATATATATACATATACATATATATATATATATATATATATATATATATATATATATATATATATATATATATATATATATATATATATATATATATTGTGGGCGTACGGGCAAGGGTCAAAATCGCCTCAAGTCGAAAAGTAATAAACATGAAAGTTGTAGATCTCGGCGAGACGAACAACTTTCATGTTGATCACTTTTTGATTTGTAGTAGTCTTGACCCTCGATTTGGGCCCTGAAATATGGAGCGGCGAGATCGCTACTTTAGCACTCTCGCCGCCCCAGAATTCGGAGCCCATATATATATATATATATATATATATATATATATATATATATATATATATATATATATATATATATATATATATATATATATATATATATATATATATATATATATATATATATATATATATATATATATATATATATATATATATATATATATATATATATATATATATATATATATATATATATATATATATATATATATATATATATATATATATATATATATATTTGAGCTGATCTCAGGCCAGACTTTTCACGGCCTAGTCCCAGGCCAGGCTAAAGCAAAGCCCGGGGCTTTAGCCCGGCCTGGTCACATGCCAGGTTAAAGCTCGGGCTGGGCACCAGGCCGGGCTAACAACTAAAAACTGGGCATGGTCCGGCCTTAAAGCCCCAGGCCTGGGCCTGGATCGGGCCTGCCCGGGCCCGGACCTTTCAGGCTTTTTCCAGGCCGGGCCTAAGCCGGCCCGGCAGGCCCGGTTTTTATGCCATCACTACGGCTCCCGATATATCTATGTATATATAGTATTTATGCGACCCTTATATATTTGTAGATAGTTTGGGGCTGCAAATAGGGTCCTCACTAAATTAGTGGGATCATGAGTTTGACTGACACACACGCGATTTTCGTGCGCCGCTCAATCCTCCACCATGATTGGTCGTCAACGTCATCATCGCCAGCGTTGTGCAACACCTCCCTTGTAATGACCATATAATATGGGTCCGGTCGGGGCCCCATAACATATATATGTCACAACTTTAGCATTAAAAGCGATATAAAGATCTACGTATCTCAAAACACAGACAATAAGACAGCGGAAACACACAACCAACACAGAATTTACCTACATCCATAGGAGTCCAACATGGCTTTAAGGCCTTACAACAATCAATTGTCAAAAACCGTATCAATAACAAATAGAGCAATGTGCCTTAGCACTTCTAGGCTACCTCGGCGTGCAAGCCGGATTATAATTCACGGAACAAAACATTCAACACTTTGTAAACTAATAGAAGAGAGAACATTCAATGAGGCTTAGACCTTTTTGACAGGCGAGCTTGCTCCAGCATGCGATTCTTGTCCTGTAAAAGTTTTGTTGTTACGTCAGTCAACAAAGACTGACTTTAACTATGTGACCAACACATCTCCTACCAGTCGTCCCTAGCGGACCCCGGGGCACTCCATCACTCTACAAGTCAGCACTTCATATGCAAATATACATAAAGAGTAAAACAACAGATTTGAATGTCTCATACAACAAACACGTTTTTAGATTGAACATTTAATAAAAGGGGTCTATAATGCAGCATGTATGCAAACCTGAGTTTTACCCGAGGCACCATATAACACAAATGAATGTAACAAATCATCACACATAGCATACCACAATCATCCATATGGGTACTTCCGATTTCCCCTAACGGCATTCTAGCCGCAACACGAAACTCTTGCCTAGGCCCCACCCGCTCATGGGTCTCAAACCCAGGCTTGCCTGCAAGCTTTGACTCGCACGTCAGTTATGTCACACAAATAAACTGTTGCTAAAAACCCTTGCTTGACCCCGCCCGCTCGTGGGCTTCATCGTCCTGGCTTGTCCAAAGCTTGGCGTTCTCATCAGTTTCATAGAAGGGGGCTTGTTTCACCAGGACACTCTCCACACATGATTTGCAACGTCACGGGCTAGCTAGCCGACCGACTAGGGGTGCAAACGAGTCGAGCTTGGCAAATTTCCAAGCTCGAGCTCGAGCTCGAGCTAATCATTTCGAGCTCGAGCTCGACGCGCTCATTTTGTACTAGCTCGAGCTCGAGCTCAATGCTTGTTATCGAGCTCGAGCTCGAGCTAATCATTTCGAGCTCGAGCTCGACGCGCTCATTTTGTACTAGCTCGAGCTCGAGCTCAATGCTTGTTATCGAGCTCGAGCTCGAGATTCGAGCTCGAGCTGCTCAAGATCTTTTTAGCTTATGAGCCAGATTTTCTATATTTTTTTAAATTTTTTTTAAAAATATAGGAATAAAATGCTCGCGAGCTCATGAACAATAATATTCGAGCTCGAGCTCGACTCGTAATCGAGCTCGAGCTTGACTCGTAATCGAGCTCGAGCTCGTCGAGCTCGGGCTCGAGCTCCACAGGCTCGAGCTCGAGTCGAGCTTTTTTCGAGCCGGCTCATCGAGCTTTCGAGCCGGCTCAACTCAACTTGCACACCTACGACCGACTAGCCTGACCACAGAGACCAAGTGCAGCCTTCACAATCAGCCTTATCAATTTTGCCATAAATCACCATTCGTTCGCACATGAAAAAGTGGGCAAACATCCTAAATGACGTCTTGGCTGCATTCAGATTTATAGCAAAATCCCTAGTGCTCGTCATGCAACATCACTGCATCAGACAAATGGTCGCAATTACGGCTTCACCCACAGTGCCTAATTCACTAACTGAGCGGATTTTTAGTGCAACAACATGTCGGGGAGGGACTTAATCGACCTGGTGGCACCTCTTGAACCATGACAACCCGTATCCCTCTCATTTGAGAGATCCAGTGTCTAAATGCTTGAAAGAAAGGAAAAAAAATCGGAACGGGTGCCATACACACATCCTAAAAATCGAGAGGAGAAATGTCGTTACATTACGACTCATCTTCCTAGCCGTGAAGATCATGGTTTGCACGGATGAAAGTGTGTGTCATTAAGTCCTCTCCACAGATCTGGCCTCAGGTCGACGAACGGAGCTCCGAAGCTTCGTCAATGGTGGAAGATGCTCGTTTTCTCCCTCCTCCAAACTCTCCCTCAAAACCCGAAAGGATGAGAACAAAATGAGGACGATGAACCCCTCAGCCCTACATAAGGGTCAAGGACGAACGATTTTGGGCCATGGGGTCGATTTCTAAGAAGATCAAACGACCTATTCTCACCAATTACGAAACTGCTCTCGCCTGCTACTGCCGGACGGTAGCTATCTACCGCGCCGCGGTAGCTTATTGAGCCGTCTACCTCTGCAGAATTCCCCGCTACCGTCAGCGTTATACCGCTGCGCATTAACCTCTTAACGCCTTCGACTCAACGATTTTCATCTCAACACAAAGGGGCTACTATCGAGCGGTAACTAACTAACGTCATGCGCTACCACTCGACGCTCTCGACGAAAGAAGGCTACTGTCGAGCAATAGCTTCCTACCGTCGCGCGGTAGCTCTTTGAGGCTCAAGTTCTAGAAAACTAAGGTGTTACAACTCATCTGCCCTTAAAAGAATTTCGTCCTCGAAATTTAGCATGCACTCAAACACTAAGCGTACCTGATGCAAAAAGTTCTGGGAAGTCTCCCCACATTGCTTGCTCATGCTCCTAGGAGAATTCGTCTTGCCTGTCGTTATTCCATCGCACTTTTACGAGCTTAACCTTTTACTCCACAATTGTCGAACTTCTGAATCCTCTATGCCAACCGGACGGACTCTCGTCCTCAACTCCTCTTCTACCGACATCGCTGCCGACTCAACCACCACACTAGCCTCTACCAAAGCTTTCCTTAAAACCGAGACATGGAAAACATCGTGCAATCCACTCAGCTCTATGGACATTGCCAATCTGTATGCTGCTTCTCTGATACGTTCCATAACTTCGAACAACCCTAGAAACCTCGTGCTCATCTTCTTGAGTCGGCGAATTCGCGAAACACCTTTGAATGGTTTAATCTTTAGATTGACCCAGTCGCCAATAGCAAACTCCACATTCCTATGGCGCACATTGAAATACTTCGCCTGCCGATCCTGAGCAACCTTCATGCACTCCTAAATTGTTCGCACCAACTCACAAGCATCAGCCACCACTTCCTTTCCCAAAAATTTGGTATTTCCCGCCTCTATCCAAGACATCGGTGTTCGACACCGCCTTCCATACAGAGCCTCATATGGCGTCATCTTGATATTCGTCTGGAAACTATTATTGTAGGCAAACTCCACCATGAAAAGATGATCTTCCCACTTCTTCCCAAAATCAAGAGTACACATTCTCAACATATTCTCTAGTGTACGATTCGTCCTCTCCGTTTGACTATTGGTCTGAGGATAGAACGTCGTACTAAACTTGAGCTTGGTGCCCAGAATCTTATGCACCAGTTTCCAGTCCTTGGACGCAAACCGTCCATTACGATCACTAACAATACTCTTTGGAACCTCGTGCAATCGCACAATGTTATGAACGTACAATTCCACTAGCTTCTCTACACTGTCGTCCTTTTGATTCGAAATGAAGTGAGCCACTTTGATCAAGCGATCCACAACCACCCAAATTGCATCGTTACCCTGCTGCGACCGAGATAAACTAGGGGTGCAAACTAGTCGAGCTTGGCAAAATTTCCAAGCTCGAGCTCAAGCTTGAGCTAATCATTTCGAGCTCGACGAGCTCATTTTGTACTGGCTCGAGATCGAGCTCAATGCTTGTTATCGAGCTCGAGCTCGCGGAGCTCGAGCTCAAGCTGCTCACGAGCTTTTTAGCTCATGAGCCAGATTTTCTATATATATTTTTAAATTTTTTTTTAAAAAAATATAGGAATAAAATGCTCGCGAGCCGGCTCGCGAGCTCATGAACAATAATATTCGAGCTCGACTCGTAATTGAGCTCGAGCTCGTCGAGCTCGAGCTCCACAGGCTCGAGCTCGAGTCTAGCTTTTTTCAAGCCGGATCATCGAGCTTTCGAGCCAGCTCAACTCAACTTGCACCCCTAAGGTAAACCATGCACAAAATTCATGGAGATGTCGTCAAATTTCCCTGCAGGGATAGGAAGGGGCTTTAGGAAATCGATCGACCTCTAACACTAAGCCATCACTAAGGCACAAGTCTAGCATCGGCTCACATACAAAGCTACATCTCGCTTCATCTTAGGCCACCAAAAGGATTTCCTTATATCTAAGTACATCTTCATACTGCCCGAGTGAATGGAGTACTTCGTAAAGTGGGCCTCAAACATCAACTCCTCATGAAGCTTACTGAACTGCGGTACACATACCCTTCAATTCCTCTTTAAGATCCCATTAATCATCTCTAAGGTACTACTCTCGCCTTTATGAGCTTCCGTCACAAATGGTTGGAACTCTGTATCCACATTGGTTGCTTCCCGGATATGATCAGATAAATCGCTCTACAACTCTATCCAGTTCAACCGAGCTATGTTAGTCTTGCCTCACACTGTACAGTCAATGCTTAGGGACTCAACGTTTCGCACCAACCGCTCATCATGAGCTTCAATCTAATTCCCTTGTCCAGAGTATTTTCAACTCAAGGCATCGGCCACCACGTTGGCCTTGCCTGGCGTATACTGAATTGCCACGTCGTAGTCTCCAAGGAACTCGACCCACCTGCGCTTCTGCATGTTGAAATCTTTTTGATCTAAAAGGTACTTCGGGATTTTGTGGTCCGTGGAGATCTCCACCTTCACATCGTACACATAGTACTGCACAACTTTAATGCAAAAATTACCACTGCTAGCTCCAAGTCATAGACGGGGTAATTCCTCTCATGAGGTTTCAACTGTCTAGACCCAAAGGCTATCACATTGCCATGTTGTACTAACACGCAACCCAAACCTCAACCCGATGCATCATTGAAAATCTGAAATCCTTTCATCCTTTTGGGAAGGCTTAGGATTGGAGCCGACATCAACATTTCCTTCAAGGTGTCAAACGCTTGGTTGCACTCTTGCGTCCATACAAAATTTTGGTCCTTACGAGTCAGAGAAGTGAGGGGTAGAGCTATCCGCAAGAAGTTCTCCACAAACCTTCTATAGTACCTAGCTAGTTCAAGGAAGCTCATGACTTCCGCCATGGTTCTCAGAAATGGCCAATCAGTAACGGCCTCAACTTTCGCCAGATCCACCATCACCTCATCATCACTAATCACATGGCCCAAAAATTCCACCTTCTCTAACCAGAACTCGCACTTTGAGAACTTAGCATAAAGTTGGTTCTCTCTCAAAACCTGCAAGACCACTCTCAAGTGCGTCTTATGCTCTCCTCTAATTCAGAGTATACCAAAATATCATCGATGAAGACCACCATAAACGAGTCCAAGTATTCCCATAACACTCAGTTCATCAAATCCATGAGTATTGATGATGCGTTTGTCAACCCGAACGACATCACTGAGAACTTGAAGTGGCCATACCTCGTACCAAACACTGTATTGGGTATGTCATCATCTTAAATCCGCAACTGGTAAGACCCTGACTTCAAATCCAACTCGGACTACACCACCGACCATACCAACTGTTCGAACAGGTCATCTATCCGTGGAATCAGATACTTATTCTTGACAGTCAGTTTATTCAGCTCACGGTAGTTTATGCACAACCGCATACTGTCATCTTTTTTCTTTACGAACAGCACCAGCACGCTCCATGACGAAGAGCTGGGCCTAATATACCCCTGCTCCAACAACTCTTGCAGTTGTATCTTGACGTCGGCCAACTCCTTCGATGCCATCCTAAAAGGAGGACGTGACACCGACCTAGCTTCTGACATTAACTCAATTGGGAAATCGATCTCCTGCCGAGGAGGTGCTCCTGGAAACTCCTCAGGAAACACATCCTCGAATTCTGCCACCACCGACACTTCTCTAATTGATAACTTAGAAAGGTGAACTTCCAACAAAACTACGAATACTCCTCCTCACAGTTAACTGCCTGCACCAATTGCATGGCCGAAATCAGGGAGCAGGCTACCCCACTAAGGCCCTCAAACTTGACTTCTTCCTTTCCTTCACTTCTCAGGGTCACCACCTTTGATAGACAGTCAATACTTGTCTTTTTTGGAGGAATGGTTTAAGAGAGTTATTGATTACAAACTGACCTTTATGAGTTAGTCAATATAGAGACCATTTTGGTCCTTTTTATTCTCTAATTATATATAAAAATTGTAAATTATATGTTAGATTATAATTGTAAACTATGATGCAAAAATTTGTAAGGGTCCTTCACATTCCAATTAAAGGAACATCATAAATTTGTTTGCCCTTATCTCTGCAAAATCAGTTGACATTTTAAACATCAAGCACTTGAAAGTCATTAACATAACCAAGTAGAAGATCATGTTTAAAGGATGTTGGATAGATTGAACTGAGTTCTTCAAACAAATTGAAATGCCTAATAAAAAATTTACACGTGATACACAAAAAATCTGATCAAATTTGAACATACGGTAATAAGTAGGAAAAAATCAATCAATAATCATATAAAGCCACAAATTCAACTAAGTTATAAATATAATAATGACTTTAAAAGAAATAACAAAAAACCATATTGTTATCAATAGTCTTATGATCTTATTACAACTACATAGTCGCATTATATAATTATATTTAACCTCACATCAAAAGAATTTTCTTCAAAAGTTGAACTCGTAAAATACTCTCCCCAAGAAGCTGAATCTGTTACAGTAATTGAACATTCAAATTACACAAATTAAAGACAAATTAAACATGTTAAACTACATAAAATACAAGTCAACTTCTATTTACTAACCTCATTACTCATCAATCCTTTCTATACATATTGTTACATCGTTATCTATCTTGTAGTCACCTTAATTCTGAAATGTCATATTCAATGAAATCCTCCTTCGATGAAGCAAAAAACTCTAGTTTGTCTTCTTTAGCAAGACAATCTAATTTTTGTTTTCCTTTATTCATTGGCGATTTAGTATTCGCAGTCCTGGAAGATTGACGTGAACATTTTCTTAGCTATGTATCAACATTCATGCACTCCGCCACTTGCTGCTAAGTCAACCTCTCTTTGGGAAAGACTTCGTTCTCTTCATCATCAACATCCATGCACTTCTTTGAAAAGCTAGAGCACACCAACCACTCCATCACTTTTCTATCATCAAATTTTTTATCACAATTAGATCTATTTTATCTTCCATTGACCTTGTCTTTATAGTAGCATTGAATTTTACAAAGACAAGATCATTCAATCTCTTATGATCAAATCTTTTTTTTCTTTTTGTATGAATTTGTATATTATAAAGTCATTCAATTCAATTAATAAAAAATATTAATAAATATATGTACATTTTAGTTAAAAGTAAATAGTAATTAGTAACTTATTAATTCAAATGTGCTCCAATTTCTTTCACAACCGAAAGAGCTAGTGGTCAATCCAAGAATACATACTGCCATGTCCCTCAAATATGGTGCATCATTCCAATTAAACTTTTACTAATTCACTAATTATATTTAAATCAAAGACATTAATAAAACTATTAGCAATAAAAAAATTATAAATAACACTTTAAATAGATGAATACTTTAAAAAATAATTATACTAAGATCAAGAGAACATCTTTAATTTTTCTGTCAAAAGATCAATATTTATTTCGATATTGACATACTTGATCAACAATTTGATCTTGAATGGCCACATCTCTCTCATACATCTTAAACATATAATTAATTACTGCATTCATATATTTACCACCTTTCTCTAGTTTTCTCAATTTACAAAATAAAATATGGATTGAGATCGATAATGACCAACAATGTGTAGGAGAGTGCTCAACTTACTATCAATTCTTCTTTCAATTAGCTTCCATATAGGAAGATGCCTAGATTCATTATGATTTAGAGTAATCGCAATATTCTCTTTATGCTTTAGCATATCTCCATATGTCTACCCCATAGAAGGTGCATCTCCATCAACTCCTCTCAATACTTTCACTGACAGAGAAAATATACTAACAACAATTTTCGCATCTTTCCAAAATTTCACATTATATATAATTGCAGCAGTTTGTAATTTTAAACAATTTAACGTTAATTATAAATAGAGTACTATATTATATAACACAAGTTAATCATTAATCATAATATGTAATACAAATTAATCATTAATTATAAAATAATGTTTTACATTTTACCCTCTTTCTAGGCGGTGTGTGAGCTAACTTTGAGTCTTCCCATTTTTGCGATGAAAACATGTTTCTTATCTCTTTATTTTTCTTTAAAATGCTCTGCAGAGATAGAAATGCAGTAGCAAATCTAGTCACTCATGGCCAAATAAGTTCATGGGAATCCAAATCCTTGGTAAATTATCTCAACAAATCAATAGAAATGGTATGTTTATATATAAATACTATCATTATACGACCAAGCTAGGGAGATGATAATTTTGATTTGTTTTATTTTTGCAATATCTCCAAGCAATACAGTTAACTATGCGGACATCGTGTGACGTCCAAAATATAGAAGGTCTTTTCAAAAAAACATATTTGTTGCAAATATATTATTAGATGCATCGTTCGTGACAACTTGCACAATATTTTCTTCTCCCGGTACATCATGAATATCAGATGAGACATTTCTATACATCCAAAATGTAACTTCTAGTTCACAATGAACCATAATATTCATAATATTTCTTCCCTTTCTATCAGTTTGTGCATCCATTATAATGTTACAGTCATTTAACCTACAAGAAGTGGTGAATGAATACAAAGATTCATTTGTTCACTCAACTTCTTTCTTAAGATATTTTTCACTCAACTCATACGGGCTAGGGCCTATCAACCCTGACCCACACTATCCAATAGCTTGTTCCATATGATCAAATGAGGGAAGCGACACAAAATTATAGAAAATTCCAACCTCATATATCCATCTTATGATATATGTGTTTGTATCCTCCCATATTTATTTCTTCCACTTATTTCCTCCCAATGTCATCTTCCTACCTTTACTTGTGCAACACTATCCGCTGGTAGTTGAAAATGTATGTTTAATGGTCCTTTTGTCTTCATTTTAGAAAAGATACTTCTCTGTGATTGGGAGTTGTCTTCTAAATCCATTGAACCTCCAATCATCACTTTATCATAATCCGCCTCCAATCTAGCATACTTGACTTATTTTAATGCTAGTTGCGATATTAAAACAACATCAGCTTGAATTTTCACCTCTATCGGCGTGGAGGTCATACCACACACCCGGAAGATCTTAGAGTGCTTCCCCTCCTTAGCCAAAAGCCTAGCTAAGGCTACCTCAGAAAGCGCAAGAAGATCTGAACACCAGTAAGCATGCCTTCTAAAGTGCCCCTTGGGTCTTATTTATAGTTTTCTGAAGACGACCTGCAAATAACCAACCTCCGCTTTTTGAACAGCTATGTGCATCCCAACTGGGTTTGCCGACAGCGTAACTCCGATGTTCTAACAGGCTATAGGCAGACCAACGGGGGTAAAATGGTAAAAAAATACCTCATAAGAGACTGGGCGAGTGACCCTCTGAACACTTTATTCTCCTGGGGACGACAAGTGGAGCAACGTCACTCAACACCATTGCCAGGAGGGCACTGAGAGCGTCGGGTAGAGAAACATCACTCAACGTCATTGCCAGGAGGGCGCCAAGAGCATTGAGTGGAGCAACATCACTCAACGCCATTGACAGGAGGGCGCCGAGAGCATCGAGTGGAGCAACATCACTCAACGCCATATGGGACTATTACTACAGAAGGAAATTCTAGAAGAATTGAGTTCGCCGAGCTTAGTTCAGCGAATCCAGGATTCTAACTCTTGAGGCTAGCTGGAAGAATGCCGAGCTCCGTTCGACGAACCCCAAGCTCCGTTCGACGAACGCCGAGCTCCGTTTGACGAACACCAAGCTCCGTTCGACGAATGTCGAGCACCGTTCGACGAACGCTGAGCTCTGTTCGACGAACACCGAGCTCTATTCGATGAATGCCGAGCTCAGTTCGACGAACATCGAGACCCGTTCGAAGAATGTCGAGCTCCGTTTGACGAACGTTGATCTCCACTCAAGTTCAGTCCGGCGAAAACCCGACTCGGTTCGGCGAACCCTGGGTGGACGCAGGTTGGTTGGGCTGGCTCGTGCAGCTCGCCCACCTAGCTTTGGCGGGAGCGAGCTGGCCATTCTAAATTCACCTACATGCTGTTCTGGCGCAGACAGGTTGCCTTGGTCCGCTCGCCCTATCTGGTGGACCCACTAGGCAAACACGAGGTTGTACAATATTAATAAAACTATTTATAACATTTATGTTTTTATACAATAATTATTTATATGAACTATAAAAAATTGAAGTTATTTGGGTTGCAGTCTATCTTCCATTTGGAACTTCATGTGGTCATGTAGATCTGTTTAACTACAATGTATATACATGGACAAAGGGCACCCCTCCCGCAGCAGCAGGAAGCGATGGCGATCGCCCGGGGAAGGAGAGTGAGAAGATGAGCTAGAAGAGGAGGACGGAGAGGAGGGGGTAGAGTGGCGTTGCCCTTTTGTGACTTCCATTAGGAGGAAGGTCACACAACGACCACCTGCCCGGAGTTTTTGGAGGTGAGAGAGGCCAGGAGGCAGGTTCAGCAGTAGCCGTCAGTAAGGATAGAGGAAGTTCTGTCGGAAGGAGGGGAAGACATATGTGATGACAGGGCTGATATGGGGGCTCGAGGGGTATCAGAGTGATCCACGAGGGAGTGGAATTTAAGCCACCCGAAAGGGGAGCTTCTAAACCATGTTCAGGAGGAGTGTAGCCTCGACCTCCCAGGCTCCCCCTGGAGGAGAAGATCACCTTCTCATCAAAAGACATGTCGGACTATGAGGACTCGTTCTACGATGCTTTGGGGATTTAGACAACCGTCGAGAACTTCATGGTCTCCTGAATACTGGTTGATAATGAGAGCTCTGTGAACGTGATCTTCAAAAAAGCCTTCGACGATATGAAGGTGGAGGATAGGAGGGTGTTGGCCTCAGATGGACCCCTGTTCGGATTTTCAGGGGAGAGGAATGAAGTTTAAGGAGGAGTTGGACTCCATGTAATGCTAGGGGGTGTCAAGGAATTACTGGTTCGTCATTGTTGACGCTCCGAGCAGCTACAATGTCATCTTTAGACGTCCCCTCATCAGCGCCTTATTGCATCCCCTCCTCATTCCATTAATGCCTCAAGTTCAACAGTAAGGGATTCCAGGTCCGGATCAGGGGAGACCCAAAAGTGGAAAGAAGATGCTACGTTACGACCGTCAACACTATCGCCTGAATGGCGGAAGCGGAGGAGGTGGAGAGAGGGATGGCGACCCAGGAGGAGGCAAGTGACACGATCGAAGTGATTGAGGGAGTAGCTGCGGAGAGGTAGGAGATGACAGAAGTAGTGCCTGAGGGAAAAAGGAGGAAGAAGGAGTGGCGCATGCCCTGGAGGTTGGGGAAGTGGAGTTGCGGGAGAGTCGGGTGGAGGCGATGGAAGTGGAAGAAGCCAAGAGGGAGGAGGTACTCGAGTAGGGGAAGAAGCTGGGGATGCGCGAGAAAAGTCCCAATTGGAGCCGGCACAGGAGGTCATGGAGATGGAGGTCTTTTTCGAGGCGGGGAGGACGAAAAAGGTGCGGATTAACAATAGCCTGAGCCCCTGGGATCAAGAGAGGATACGGGAGTGCATCTAGAAGAACATCGATGTCTTCACTTGGAGTGCGACATACATGGTGGACATCAATGCAGATGTGGCATGTCACCGTTTGAACCTCGATCCCAAGACATGCCCCATTCGCCAGAAAAGGAGGACCGTCGCACACGAAGCTGGAGGAGCCCATCCGGGAGGAGCTGGAGAAGCTCCTCAAAGCAGGTTTTGTATCAGAGATCCAGTATACAGGTTGGGTCTCCAACGTAGTTATGGTTAAAAATGGAGATGGGCGATGAAGGATGTTTGTAGTCTTCTAACTTTTAAATAAATAATGCCCTAAGTATTGCTACCCCCTGCCTCAGATCGACACGCTGGTTGACTCAGCCGTCATTTTTTTACTTCAATAAATTTTTAGATGCTTTTTCAGGTTATGATCAGATCAGGATACATCTGCCATAAGATGTACGTCGACAACCTCATGGTGAAAAGCAGAGATGTGGACTCCCACTTACTCGACTTGGAAGAAACGTTCGCCACCTTACGAAAGGTCAAGATGTGGTTGAACCCCCTGAAGTGTGTTTTTGGGGCGAGCTGGGGAAAGTTCCTTGGTCACCTTCTAACTTCTGCTGGGGTGGAGCCTAACCCGGACAAGGTGAAGGACATAATGGAGTTGGCATCCCCATGTAACACCAAAGAGGTTCAGCGCTTGACGGGGAAACTCGTCGGGCTGGGTAGGTTTCTCTCCTGGGCAGGGGATAAATGCTCACCCTTCTTCAGGGTGCTGCGAGGCAACCAAAAATTTGAGTGGACGAAGGAGTCTGAAGAGGCTTTCCAGGCATTGAAGGGTCAACTCTCCGGAGCACCGTTCCTTCAGTGACCGAAGGAGGGAGAGAATCTGATTTTGTACCTTGGAGTGGGGGCCGAGACCATAAGCTCTGTCTTGGTCAGAGAAGAGGGAAAGAAGCAGCTACTCATCTACTACGTCAGCAAGATCTTGAAGAAGGGGGAACTTCGTTACCCCATCCTGAAAAAGTTGGCCTTCTCTTTAATCATCTCGGCTAGGAAGCTTAGACCGTACTTTCAGGCCCATTCGATCAAGGTGGTGACGGACCATCCTCTGCGCAAGATCTTCGAAGGAGTGGAGCACTCGGTGCGGTTGGCCAAGTGGTCTATCGAGCTGAGCGATTTCGACATCTCCTATGTACCACGATTCTTAATCATGGCACAGGCGGTAGCCGATAAAATGTTAAAATGATAAATTAAATTATTGCGATTGAATGATATAGTGAGTAAATAAAACATGCGTATACCTTAAGATATAGGTGGTGGGGGGGGATCTAATTTAAGGACGATGACACAAGCAAAAATAACTATACAACTAAAGTGTCTTGAGGTTTCATCCACTTCAGCCTCACTAATCATTTGCATCTTATATGCTTATGAGATAGTTAAGAAGCAAAAAAAAATTTCTAAATAGAGAAAAAATTTCAAAGTCACACTAGCAACGAGATATGTAATAAATTTTATAAATTTCAGGCATTCATTGACAATATTTGTGCAGTTTATATTGAACCTTTTGGTAAATAAATCCAGAAAATAAATTGGCCCTACATGTTATAAAGTTGGATGTTTAAAGCTCGAGTTGGAGCCAAATTTGGGAGATTGTTGGTTAGGTTCTTCTAGTGAGACCACACCACACACTTGCCTGATAAGCTCGAGTTAACAAAGCGAGAACAGTAATGTGATTTGGATCTTTTACAATTCACAAAACAAGATCAACAAATAAAAATATTTAATTGATATTTAATATTTATAGGTACAACTTGCCACACATACATATATCTCTTGTCTGTACATTTTTACATGCTGCATAATATAAATATAGTTTTTCTCATTGTGCTATATCATTCGCATCTTCGTAGGTATCTAAAAATATTAGTAGATTGGTGAGCATCATTGGTTGCTCACCTCTGCAAGAATAACACAATATTTATGTATGCAATACACATTATACCAACAGAGTAATATAATAGAAATAGTAAACAAAATAGGCATATCGACATATATTTTTTATCCTTTTTTCCAAATAATATTTATTTATAGAAAATAGACCATTTATTTATTAGCGCTTATAGTACACTGATTGGCATAACCAGAGGCTCATTACCTTTTCAGGTTCAGTTGGGGCCCATCGTGTCTTGCAGATAACAAATTCGCCAACAAGGGTTCAGCTCACACAATATGCGTCTAAGACTAGACCACAAAATAGTCTTTAGGGAGCACCACACTCTCCAAATTATGTCTGCAAACAATACTACAAAACAGTCTTTAGAGAGCATTTATCCCTAAAACTAAATATTATACTAACATACTAGTGCAAATCATCACACATCATTATAATAATGTTATGAGTAGTCATCATAGATATTACCACAACGCATCTTGAATTATCTTTATTTTTCGCAACCTCGACAATTATTATCCGAGGATCAGTTTAGTTATAAATGACCACAGTGGACTGATCTTATAATAATGTTGGTATGACCTTACGATAATTCTAAGCACATAATTATTTTCATTAATATTATAATACTTTTCACAATATTGTGCATTGCTGCATCTCAAATTATTCATATTGGTCGCAACAACCCAAAATCAATCCAATCGTAAAAGACTTCACTTGACTTAATTAACATCGGTTTGAACCCATGATAATTTAGCATGCTTAAATAAATTATTAAATATTATATTTTTGCACTTTAATTAATATGCATGCAATCTATAACTCGGGGCATCATTATCACTTGAATATAAGCGACTCGACCCTTCGTCATGCCTAGCGAGTTATTATAATTATTTTGACTACATTTAGGTATAAATATTACCTGCAAAGTTACAAAAAATATAAATACTGCAATATTTTTCACCTACCTTAATCTTCATGCCCCCAAATATAAGCTTTAACCTCCTCGTAAAACGATCATCACTTTGGCATAAATCTAGTAGCACAACGATAATTAATTGCTCGCTCATAAAAAAATATATTATTTTGGTGCCTCTTTCGCGGCACCTAGGAAGGCTTCATCACTATACGAGGTCAAAACTAGCTCTTAAGCTCCTTTCGTAGATTCATCAAATGAAAGATAAATACAAATTCGAATACTCCCATTTTTCTAAACGTTGCTTCAACATCTCCTCGTTGAGTAGATGTCTCTCAATTTTCACTAATATCAAACAACACAGAACATATGACATTGTATATATTTATAACACTATACACAAAGTTCAGATGAGATGACTATCTAGTGTCATCATGTTGTTCTAGTGAACCAATTTGATTGGCTTTTGTGCCTGCCTTAATTTCACATAGAGCAATTATGTGATCAAAGTATTCCTTTTGAGCAAATCACAATTGATCATTACATTTCGAAATCCTTCGGTTGTGAACGAGCTTGTCCCAAACCGACCAGGGATCTGTTTATTGAAAATATAACATGACAAGCAATATTTAACATATTTTACAGGAGAATACTCAAACCATGAAAATCTCTCAAACTAGGAACTTGGAAATATTAGAGGATGTTCACCTGAGGATGGATATTCTTGAAGCTTGTGTAGATAAGACCTAGCTTTAACATGTGCTTGCCACATTTCATCTTGTTGATTTATAGGTGAAAGAAATTGTACCTAATCACCTAGAGGGGGGGGGGGTGAATAAGTGACCTTAATCTTTTTAAACTTTTAGGCAGATTTAATCACAGATTTCACAGAACATAAACCAGCAATCACAGAATCATACACACACAGAGTACACACAGTTTTATAGTGATTCCCCAAGGTTTGGGTACATCCACTTTCCCCCTTCGCCTATCTAGTAGTGTACTAGATTCGGCCAAACTTCTCCACTATACCTCAGATCCTCAGATCTTACACTCAGAACCCCAATCAGGTTCTTACAGCTCAGAGTGATCCCACTCATACAACTCAGGCTCAACAGCCCTACCACTCAGTCTTCACAAATACCTACACTCAGTCACAAGGCCTACACTCAGTCACAAGGCCTACACTCAGACAAATGAATCTCCTACACTCAGGCACACAGACCCTACCACTCAGCCTTTATAATTTCAGGCTTACAACTCAGATCCCTAAGGATCCTACAAGAAATTAAGAATACAATGTATATAACCTCAACTCAGAATAAGAGAGAAGAGTTGACAGGTTTCTTGATGAGTTCTTGAAAGAACTCTGCTGAGATCAACCTCACTTGGCTTTCTTCAAAGCTTCTTGAATGTAGAACACAATAGGGTTGAGTCTCTCTACAGCTGATCTTCAATCACTGCTAACTTAAGAATCAGAACTAAGTCTGAAACTTCCTTCACAGCCTGGTTCCAACAGCTGTCTTCTTGGAAGGAGCTCTCTCTCTCCAACTTCTTAGATCTTCACTTGAAGGTCTTCTTCTAGTTGTGTTGTTCTTCACTTTGTTGATTTCCAACTCTTGTTGTTGATCATCTTCTTCTGTTGACAGAATAAGCTTTTATATAGGCTTTCTTCATGATGACCCGCTGATCCGGTTTCTAATAGCTTTCTGACAACTCTGACAGTTGCAGTAGACCGGCTGGAATGGCAGCTGTCATGTCATCCAGTCACTTCTTGAATTTTCTGTAACTATCTAAAAGTGTCGAGACAGTCAGTCTTTAAGTGTCGACACTTATAGACCAAGTGTCGACACAAGTAGACTAAGTGTCGACACTAGCCTTCAAGGTGTCGACACAACTCCTTGTGTTGTAGAAATTACTTCTCGACACTGCTTCTTTAGAATGTGTTGACACTGATATTGTGTGTCGACACAACTCCTTGTTCTTTAGTACTTAGTTGAATTCTTGTAAGTGTCGACACAACTCCTTTGTGTCGACACATCTTCTTGTGTTGATACTTGCTGAGTGTCGACACTTCTCCTTGTGTCGACACATGTACTTAGTCTTCATAGAAATTTGCTGAGTGTCGACACAGCCTCCTAGTGTCGACACTTTCTTCATGTGTTGAAACTTTTGTTGTGTGTCGACACTGATCCTTTGTGTCGACACATTCTTCATTGAGTTGAGACTTTGGCTGAGTGTCGACACATCTCCTTTGTGTCGACACTTGTACTTAGACTCTGTTGAAATCTGCTGAGTGTCGACACAGCCTCCAAGTGTCGACACTTTCTTCATGTGTTGAGTCTTCTGCTGTGTGTCGACATATTCTTCATTATGTCGACACTTGTACTTGAACTTTGCTGAAGTGTTGCTGAGTGTCGACACAGCCTACAAGTGTCGACACTTTTATGTCGACAAAGTTCCTCTGGGTGTCGACACTGCTTTTAAGTGTCGACACAGCTTCTCTGGTCATTTCTTCATTGAGTGTCGACACAGCCTGTATATGTCGACACTTTCCTTCTGGTGTCGACTCTGCATCCCTGGTGTCGACACAATTACTCCAAGTGTCGACACTGCTTCTCTTGGGTGTTGACACAAGTCTTCTTAAGTGTCGACACATTTCTTCTGGGTGTCGACACATGGACTTAGAAACTTTTCAGCTTTCCCTACAAATACTTAACCTGCACAACTAAACTCAAAACACATCAAATACATTTTGATGTATATCATTGAGTAGGGTGAGGCTTCTTCAAATCAGGTACATATTTTCCAATGTACCCAACAATCTCCCCCTATTTGGAGAAGTCATAACCCTTAGTCAATGATATACATCATACATAACAAATTCACAGTATGATGTAAAACAGGATTATATAACAGGGTAAGTGCATAAACATGTATAAACAAAACATGTTTTAACAAATATATCAGAACAATTAATGTAATAGTTGAACATATATCACATTGTTCTAACAACTTCAACATTTTCATTATTCAAAAGTTTACAGAAAGTTTTAATACAAGTGATTACACATAGTAAACTTAAGAAAAATTTCTATCCTATTGCTGCTCAGTCTCCTTGATCACAATGCCCTTTCCAGTTTGTATCTTTGCTTGGACTGGGGCTTCAGCATCTTCAGCAGCAGCAGGCTTCTTTCCTTTAAGATCCTTCTTTTTCTGTTCTTCAGCTTTGATCTTGTGCCTTTCAAAGTAATGATAAGACTTGAGAAAGTACTTGCTAGGCTCCTGTGCAGTAGGAGGTAGCTTTCCCATCTTAGCCTTTCTTTTGTATTGCACAATGGCTTCTTGCCTATTTTCATGCTTCCTTCACTCCAGTTCAAAATACCACTTGCCTCTATCTTGGATATTGTCCTTGGCAGCCTTCCATGCAGTCAGAATGATATTCCTGGAAGTATGGCTCCATTGTTCAAAGTCAGGCCTCAATTCAGCTTGCTCCCTGAATCTCTTTTTAGACAATTGGGCTTCTTGTTCTTTCTGCAAAGTCTCTTGTTCTTTCAGTATAGCCTCAGATACTGGCTGAACCACTTTCTCTATGATGACCTTCTGAATTCCCTCAGGAGGGATATACATTGATTGTATGTCTTGATGTACCATATCAAAGTCTGGTGGAGGGTATATAACTTGAGCCACTTCAGCTTGCTCCCCTCCAAGATAAGCAGGATTAATCCCAGACTCTGCAACATTGCCATCATCACATAATGGAGGATATCCAAGGGTGGCTCTGATGGAATTTGAAATCCACTTTGCATGATCAGAGCTGGCTTTGACTAACACCCTCTCCCCCTTTATGATTTCTCTTTCAATGTGATCTCTCAGATCATCTTTTTGAAATCTTATTTGATGATTCAGATAATTAACTCCATCCTTATAGAAGGGTTTGAACTTCTGAAGTTGTTCAGTTATGGCCTTCTTAGAGTCTTCAAGAACAGTCTTAAAAGCAGTGATGTGCTCTTGGAACTTCTTATCAAACTCTTCCTGGGCAGTAGTCCTTGCTGTAGTTTGAGCAGCAGCCAGATTCTGCATCTTAGTGACTATCACATTGTGTCACTCAGTCAAATTGTCATTCATTCTGATTTGGTTTTCCAGGACATAGCCTTGCTTTACTTCTAGCTCATCAAGTTGTGTCTTAATTTTTTCTTGATGTGTGGCCAGATAGACTACTGCATTTCCTCCCTTATGGAAGCAGTCAGTCATCTCTTTCTTGTTCAGATTCATTTCAAATCTGATTGACTTTATGTCTTGTGCCAGATCAAACTGTAGTGACTTGTTCCCTTCATCCACATACTTTTCCAGAGCTTGCCTTTGTTCATCCAGCTTTATCTGCATAGCCACCATCAAAGAACTAAAATCTGTAGATGGGGCTGGCTGTGGTGCAGGCTGTGGTGCTATTGTTTGTAAAGCTTTCTTATAATTCTGGCTCCTCCTCTTAAAGACTTGGAATTTCCTCTTCTTGGCTCTTGCAGCCTCTTCATCTTCTGAAGCAGATGTGCTAGCAATATCAACCCTATCTTTTGGGCTTGGAGGTAAATCCTTGTCAGTTCTAGGAACCTGCTCAGAATCCTTTGGCTTCTCAGTCTCTATGCCTGCAGTTTTTTCTATAATCTCCACTTGCTCCCCCTCAATAATTACTTTCTCCCCCTCAGCAGCAGCACTTTATTTCTCAAAGTCTGTTTGTAGAAGGTCAGGGAATAGTTCTTCTAAGGTAAATTTCTGTTGATGATGGGGTGGAGAATCTCTAATCTCATCAACAACTTGATCAGCAACAGATGTGTCCTCCATGACAACATCTTGGGGTTGACTAGGAATCTGAGGTTGCTGATTAACATGAGGTAATGAATCAAACAAAACATCATTCTCAATAGTGAAATCTAATTGGTTGATTTCAGTTATTACCTCAAGGATTGTGTGGGTAGCTTGTTCACTTTTTAGTGGAGTTGGCTCTTCCACCAGTAGAGGCTCCCCCTGGATTGAATCCTGGTGAATTGGGCTAGCCTGTGGTAGCTCCCCCTACCTCTCTGCATCTTCTTGTCTAGCTGGAGATTGTCCAGCATTTCCAGTTTCTTCTTCATCAGGAGTGAACACTACATGCTCTTCAGAGCTGCTTGATGATTCTTGAGCCACGGGGGCTGTCTTCTTCTTCTTCAGGGGTGTGTCCTTCTCAGGAGTTGGCATTTCCTTGGTCAAGACTCTATCCCACCTAGAGAAGATTCTCAAATCCATTCTCCTCATGTGGTTAATCTTAGTTCCAGCTCCTTGACTCATGACCTCTGGTATACTACCAGCCAGGTATAGACTTAGAATCCTACCCAAATTGGGCTTCTTCATACTCTCTTTAATTTTCTCAAACATAACTGTAGCCCAATCAGTATGTAGTTTGAATATTATCCTTGTCATGAGGCTAAACATGTGAGCTGAGATTCTGTCATGGCCTCCAGGCTTGCTCAGGATAACTTTGCCAACAATTTCAGATAGAAATTTGCCTTGCATGTTCATTCCCTTCCTGTTGAAAACAGAACCTATTTTCAGGTTGGAGTCCAATCCACACCATGTTAGTGCTTCTCTAGTCTTGGATGCAGAAACATCTTCTTCTTCCTTAGTCCTAGGTAGTTGAAGTACCTTTCTCAGACTCTTAGAAGAAACTTTCACCTTAGCCCCATGAACTCTTGACTTAATCTTGAGTCCTGATTCATCTAGGGTTGCTCCATTCAGAAATTCCAGAACTTCTTTCTTCCATATCTTGGTCGGCTCTGAAATAAGAAATTCTAATCTTGTCTCTTCTATTAGGGTTATCAAGCTTTTGATCTCAGGTTCCGCGTCATCAAAAGCATGCCGCACGAGTTCATAACCTTCATTCACATTCTCTTCGAGCTTGGGCGCCATTAGGGTTTGAAGAAATTTGAATCTAGAGAAGAGAGGTGTCGACACACAAGTTTGGTCTCGAAACTTTGGTGAGCGTGTCGACAAACAATGGTGAAACCCTATTTATACCTTTCTAGAATCGAAGATGAAAGGGCGCGTCAAAATACTTAAATTGTGTCGACACTGTTGATAAGTGTCGACACAGACTTATAATGTCTCGACAACCATGTGTCGACACAAGTATAGTCGACAGAATATATGTGTCGACACTTGTTTATGTGTCGACACCGCTTAGCTCGACACTTAGTCGAGACTTTACTAGACTAAATCTGTATAAATCTTAAGTGTCGACACCACCTTGGATGTGTCGACACCTACCCTGCATATGTCAACACAAATTCTCTGAAGTGTCGACACTTACTGTCTAGATGTGTCGACACCATTTCTCCGAAATGTCGACACCACTTTTCTGTGTCGACACAGACAACTCTGTGTGTCGACACCTTTTTACTTAGCCAATTTTGAAAACTTATTCTAAGTTTATCATCCCTAATTCAATTTTAAATTTATTGAATTTGGTTTCTTCTAAGGGCTTAGTATACATGTCAGCTACTTGATTATCTGTACTAATATACTCTAGGGAAATATCTTCCTTTTCTACATGTTCTCTTAGAAAATGGTATTTTATTTCTATATGCTTAGTCCTACTATGGGAGATAGGATTGTTAGCAATAGAAATAACACTAGTAGAATCACAAAATAGAGGTGTTCTACTTACTTGAATACCATAGTCTTCTAGCTGATGTTGAATCCATAGAAGTTGAGCACAGCAACTTCCTGCAGCAACATACTCTGATTCTGCTGTGGAGATAGCCACACTTGTTTGTTTCTTGCTACTCCATGATATCAGTCTTCCACCTAGGAATTGACAGGTACCTGTTGTACTTTTCCTATTTTCCTTGCAGCTTGCAAAATCTGCATCTGAATAACCTGTCAGTTCAAAGTCTCCATTCCTAGGGTACCAAAGGCCTAAATAAGGAGTGCCCTTAAGATATCTCAAAATTCTTTTGACTGCTGTCAGATGAGATTCTTTAGGGCAAGCTTGGTATCTAGCACAGACACATGTATCATACATGATATCTGGTCTACTTGCAGTCAAATACAATAGGGAGCCAACTATCCCTCTATACAAAGTCTCATCTACAGGTTTCCCTGCATCATCTTTGCTAAGAGACATACTTGACCCCATAGGAGTTTTCATGGTACTGGATGATTCCATACCATACTTCCTTATTAATTCTAGGGTGAACTTAGACTGGTATATGGATAAACCATTCTCAGTCTGTCTAACTTGGAGACCCAAGAAGAACTTAAGTTCTCCCATACTGCTCATTTCAAATTGTCCTTACATTAGTTTTGCAAACTTTCTGTAAAGACCACTTTCAGTAGACCCAAATATTATGTCATCTACATATATTTGGACTAGTATGATCTTGCCTCTGGATTCCCTAAGGAATAGAGTCTTGTCTATTTTCCCCCTTGTGAATTTATTCTCAATGAGGAAACTAGAGAGGGTTTCATACCAAGCCCTAGAGGCTTGTTTTAACCCATACAAAGCCTTCCTAAGTCTATAGACATAATTAGGTTTGATAGAATCAACAAAACCTGTTGGCTGTTCCACATAGACTTCTTCTTTCAGATTACCATTCAGAAAGGCTGACTTAACATCCATTTGGTATACTTTAAACCCTTGATAGGTTGCATAGGCCAAGAACATTCTTATTGCCTCTAGTCTGGCTACTGGAGCAAAGGTTTGATCAAAGTCAATACCTTCTTCCTGCCTATATCCCTTAGCAAACAGTCTTGCTTTGTTCTGGATAATCACTCTATGTTCATCCATCTTGTTCCTAAAGATCCACTTAGTTCCAATTATGTTGTGGTCTTTTGGTTTAGGAACTAGCTCCCAGACTTTGCATCTTTTGAACTGGTTCAGCTCCTCTTGCATTGCCTCAATCCAATGAGGGTCTAGGATGGCTTCTTCAAATTTCTTTGGCTCAACTTGGGATAGAAAACTGGAGTAGAGTATTGAACTTAGATTTCTGCTCCTTGTTTGTACCCCTTGACTTAGATCACCAATAATTTGATTGGCTGGATGATCTTTTAGATGTCTATTAGCTGGAGGCAGCCTGTCTTCAGGTTGTACTCCTTCAGCTTCTGCTTCTTACTGCACTCCTTGGTCTTCTTCTGCATCAGGTACATCTAGTACTCCCTCTGGACAATAACCACTATCATCTACATGCTGACTTACAGTAGATCCTTCTTCAATAGTGAACTTGTCCATCTTCTTAGTCACACCTGTGGAGCTGCAAATACTTCTAGACAATTCATTGTTAATGAGTCTAGCTTCATCAAACACTACATGTACTGACTCCTCTACAACTTGAGTAGTCAAGTTGTAGACCCTATAAGCCTTACTATTGTTGCTGTACCCAATAAAGATCCCCTCTTGGGATTTGGCAGCAAACATGGTTAAGTAAGACTTACCATTATTAAGTATATAGCATTTACAACCAAAGATCCTGAAATAGGATAGGTTTGGTTTTCTGCCTTTCACAATCTCATATGGGGTCTTGTTGTGACTTTTGGTGATAGTAGCCCTATTAATTACATGACATGCAGTGTTTACTGCCTCAGCCCAGAAATATTCTGGGAGAGATGTGTCACTTAATAGGGTTCTACCAACCTCAATCAAGGTTCTATTTTTCCTTTCAGCAATGCCATTTTGCTGAGGTGTTCTTGGTGAAGAAAATTCCTGAAATATCCCAAACTCTTCACATAGCTTTGTCATACTATCAGACTGGAATTCAGTACCATTGTCACTTCTTATTTTGACCACTGTACTGTCTAACTCATTCTGAATTTGTTTGACAAAACTATAGAAGATACTATGTGTTTCAGATTTCTGTCTAAGGAAGAACACCCAGGAAAACCTTGAGTAGTCATCTACAACTACAAATGTGTAGACCTTCCTACCTAGGCTGTAAACTGGCATAGGACCAAAAAGATCCATATGCAAGAGGTATAAGCACCTCACAACATCTTTGTTTTCAATGCTATTAAAGGTGGATCTAGTCTGCTTGCCCTTTTGACAAGCTGAGCATATTCCATCTTTAATACACTTAACCTGAGGACCATTCCTCACTAACTCTTTGCTATAGAGTTGGTCGATTGTCTTGTAGTTAAGATGAGCTAGCCTCTTGTGCCATTTGGCACAATGAGAGACTTTCTCATCAGCTACAAGACACACTGGAGAAACATTATTCTCACACATAATGTCTAGACAATAGACATTTCTCTTTCTATAACCAGTCAGAATGATCTCTTGATCATTTGACCTCCTGATATGACAACCATCTTTGACAAATGAGATGTCATATCCTAAATCACTCAGCTGACTTATACTAATAAGGTTATGTTTCAAACCTTTAACATAAGCCACTTGAGTAATTGTTATAAGGTTGCTAGAAATGTTACCAAAACCTTTGATGATTCCTTTTTCAGAACCACCAAAGGTGACTTTAGGACCATCCTTGATTGGTGTGTAGTCCTTTAGCAATCCCATAGTTCCAGTCATGTGTCTGGAACATCCACTGTCCAAGTACCATATTGGGGCATGGCCACTTGGACTCACCTGCAAAACAGATTATTTAACCTTAGAACCTAAAGAATTCTTGGGTCCTTGGTGCTGGTTAGTTTGCCTCTTAACAAAGCTACCTGTAGCTTTTCTAGCAGGTAGTTTGCTACTCACCTTGGCACTAGAATTGTGCCAACAGTCCATGGCAAAGTGACCTACCTTGCCACAACACCAGCACTCAAATCTGTTGTATCTTTGCTTAGGTACAACCCTAGCTGTTCTATCTACAGCAGGCTTGTTGAGTACTGGGGCTTTGCCCTTAGACTTGGACTTTACAGTCCTAGCAGGTTGTGTAAACCCTAATCCAGTTTTACCCTTTTGATGTACAAATTCATCTATCAAAGGTAAAATAGAGTTTGGTTTAGAAAATCTTGCAACTATATCTCTCTCTTTCTGAAGACTAATCTCCAGATTTCTGATTTGATCATTCTTGAATATTATAGTCCCCATCTGAATAACAGTTATGTTCTTCAGCCTGACTATTTCATTTAGTTTTTGATCAATCAACTTATCAAAATCTGTTGCAGCCACTTTGAGATTAGCAATCTCCTTAGCCTGACTCTTGGTCAAGGATTTGCTTTTCTTCAAAGCTTGCAACACTACTCTATATTCATCAATTAATTGATGAATATCTCCTTCAGATTCAGATCCACTCTCATCACTTGATGATGATGTATCTGAATCTGACTCAGTACTAGAAATTGAACTAATAGAACAATTTTGTACCTGACTAGCTCTAGACTGATCCTGGATTTTATCACCTTCAGATAAGGCCATCAGTCCCTGACACTGATTGTCCTCTTGCTCATATATAGAATTCATTAACTGGATGAACTCTTATTCTTCTTCTTCTTCAGCAAACAGTCTAATGTAAGCTTCAGCTTCTGAATCAGTTTCTGAAGAAGACATATCTGACAGACTTTTGTCCTTCTTTGCAACAAAGGACCTTTCCTTTTTACCCTTGATTTGAGTCTTCTTCTTATCAGTTGACTCTTTCCTTTTCTCTGGACAATCAGCAACAACATGTCATTGTTTGTTACAACAATAACAGACTATCTTTGAAGATGTAGTTCTACTTGTCTTGGGCTTTCTCCTGTCATTCTTTGATGACTTCTGTGAAGTGGAAGGCTTAGACCTCCACTGTTTCTTCTTTAGGAACTTCTGAAAATGTCTTGTGAAAGCTGTAAAGTCCTCATCACTCTCACTGCTTTCAGAATTCTTACTTTCTGACTCATCTGTCTCAGTCTCAGCAACTTTTGGGGGTGGAGATGAAGGCTTACTTCTATATTTCTTAGTGGCTTCTGTCTTGAATGCCACTGTTCTTTCTTTGTGCTCAATTCTTGTAGTCTTCTCCTCCTCTTTCCTAACCATTAGCTGCATTTCATAGGATAACAACTTTCCAAATAATGTTGGAGGAGGAATGTCTGCTAACTTGGCCATTTCCCTTATGACACAAATCTTAGTATCCCAGTCTTTAGTTAGGGATCTCAAGAACTTATCATTCAGCTCATAATTGCTGAATTCTCTTCCATAGGACATTAACTCATTAACTATCCTATAGAATTTCTTGTAGCACTCAGTTATGCTATCAGACCTTCCTTGTCTGAAGCTCTCATATTCTTGCTTTAACAAAGACTTTCTGTCCTGTCTAACTTCTTCAGAGCCCTCCATGTACACTATAAGTGTGTCCCACATTTCCTTTGATGTTTTACATTGAATCAAGTTCTGGAATGTGGCATCATCTATTACACTTACTATAATATTCTGGGCCCTTTTGTCCATGGTGGCCAGAATAATCTCATCTTTAGTCATCTCTGAAAAGTCCTTATGGGTTCTCTGATTTGCATCCAGGACTGATACTTTCATAGGCACATACGACCCTTCTTTGACTGTGATATAGATTCTAGGGTCAGAGGCTTCCATAAATAGTCTAACCCTTTCTTTCCAGATGCCAAAAATCTCCTTTCTGCATATTGGCAACTTCATGGATCCAAGTTCTTTGTGATTCTCTGTTGAACCCATTTTCTTGATTTTCTTGATTCTGCACTGGATTATACTAAATCTGCCAACAGGATCTTTTACTCAGACAGTTATGTCCTTTTTGAGTAACCTCCCTCTGATACCACTTGAAAGAAATTGTACCTAATCACCTAGAGGGGGGGGGGGGGGGGGGTGAATAGGTGACCTTAATCTTTTTAAACTTTTAGGCAGATTTAATCACATATTTCACAGAACATAAACCAGCAATCACAGAATCATACACACACAGAGTACACACAGTTTTATAGTGGTTCCCCAAGGTTTGGGTATATCCACTTTCCCCCTTCGCCTATCTAGTAGTGTACTAGATTCGACCAAACTTCTCCACTATACCTCAGATCCTCAGATCTTACACTCAGAACCCCAACCAGGTTCCTACAGCTCAGAGTGATCTCACTCCTACAACTCAGGCTCAACAGCCCTACCACTAAGTCTTCACAAAGACCTACACTCAGCCACAAGGCCTACACTCAAAGAAATGAATCTCCTACACTCAGACACACATGCCCTACCACTCAGCCTTTATAATTTCAGGCTTACAACTCAGATCTCTAAGGATCCTACAAGAAATTAAGAATACAATGTATATAACCTTAACTCAGAATAAGAGAGAAGAGTTGACAGGTTTCTTGATGAGTTCTTGAAAGAACTCTGCTGAGATCAACCTCACTTGGCTTTCTTCAAAGCTTCTTGAATGTAGAACACAATAGGGTTGAGTCTCTCTGCAGCTGATCTTCAATCACTGCTAACTTAAGAATCAGAACTAAGTTTGAAACTTCCTTCACAGCCTGGTTCCAACAGCTGTCTTCTTGGAAGGAGCTCTCTCTCTCCAACTTCTTAGATCTTCACTTGAAGGTCTTCTTCTAGTTGTGTTGTTCTTCACTTTGTTGATTTCCAACTCTTGTTGTTGATCATCTTCTTCTGTTGACAGAATAAGCCTTTATATAGGCTTTCTTCATGGTGACCGGCTGATCCGGTTTCTAACAGCTTTTTGACAACTCTGACAGTTGCAGTAGACCGTCTAGAATGGCAGCTGTCATGTCATCCAGTCACTTCTTGAATTTTTTGTAACTGTCTGAAAGTGTCGAGACAGTCAGTCTTTAAGTGTCGACACTTATAGACCAAGTGTCGACACAAGTAGACTAAGTGTCGACACTAACCTTCAAGGTGTCGATACAACTACTTGTGTTGTAGAAATTACTTCTCGACACTACTTCTTCAGAATGTGTCGACAATGATATTGTGTGTCGACACAACTCCTTGTTCTTTAGTACTTAGTTGAATTCTTGTAAGTGTCGACACAACTCCTTTGTGTCGACACATCTTCTTGTGTTGATACTTGCTGAGTGTCGACACTTCTTCTTGTGTCGACACATGTACTTAGTCTTCATAGAAATTTGCTGAGTGTCGACACAGCCTCCTAGTGTCGACACTTTCTTCATGTGTTGAAACTTTTGCTGTGTGTCGACACTGATCCTTTGTGTCGACACATTCTTCATTGAGTTGAGACTTTGGCTGAGTGTCGACACATCTCCTTTGTGTCGACACTTGTACTTAGACTCTGTTGAAATCTGCCGAGTGTCGATACAGCCTCCAAGTGTCGACACTTTCTTCATGTGTTGAGTCTTCTGCTGTGTGTCGACACATTCTTCATTATGTCGACACTTGTACTTGAACTTTGCTGAAGTGTTGCTGAGTGTCGACACAGCCTCCAAGTGTCGACACTTTTGATGTCGACAAAGTTCCTCTGGGTGTCGACACTGCTTCTAAGTGTCGACACAGCTTCTCTGGTCATTTCTTCATTGAGTGTCGACACAGCCTGTATATGTCGACACTTTCCTTCTGGTGTCGACTCTGCATCCCTGGTGTCGACACAATTACTCCAAGTGTCGACACTGCTTCTCTGGGTGTTGACACAAGTCTTCTTAAGTGTTGACACATTTCTTCTGGGTGTCGACACATGGACTTAGAAACTTTTCAGCTTTCCCTGCAAATACTTAACCTGCACAACTAAACTCAAACCACATCAAATACATTTTGATGTATATCATTGAGTAGGGTGAGACTTCTTCAAATCAGGTACATATTTTCCAATGTACCCAACAATAGGATAATCCCAAATTTGAGATCGTAATTTAGGATCATGCTTGAAAATGAGTGAACGATTCTCAACTAGCAAATAATCAACATTAACTAAAGGAGAATCAATATTAACTGACTCTGATGATGAAGGTGTGTCGACTTTAATTGAGAACTTCTTATTGAAAATGAGTTAACAGTTTTAACTTATTCATGAAAACCTAATAACATAATATTGATGATAAATCATAAGCTTCTGATATTCTTGAAAAAATCACATGCATTCAAATCTATACACAAATCTATATATAGAGTTGTTCGCCATGATCATACAAGAATGTATATATAATAGTACTGAGTTTAGTTTAAGTGTTCAACATTGAATGAAAAAACTATGTTAATGTTGAAATACCACTATGCAATAAGTTCAACTAAAGGTAATCTAACTCAACTACTCTAGGATTGTTCAACTAAAACCAAATCCCAAGTCTAAAATCTAAAAATCTCAAGTCATACTTCAATGAAATCTAAAAAAACTCAATTCTAAAATCCCTCTACTGGAATTGAATCAACAATAACATGTGTTTAAACTTTAAAGCATAATGCAAACATCACCGAAACGGACCACTGGTCACGATTATGGCATCACCCCAATACCAAGGCATCCATAACCTTTCTCATTTGAGAGATCTAGTGCCAAGAAATTGCAAGAAATAAAAGGCATTATGAAAAGATGTTATGTATGCATCCTATGACCGAGAAGAGAGATGTTGTTACCTTATGAAATCTCTTCCTAGTCATGAAAACCTTGAATAACATAGATGAAAATGTGCGCCTTTAATCCCTCTTTGCAATGCCAGTCTCGGATTGTCAAACAGGGCTTCAAAGCTCTAATAATTATGGAAACTAGGTTTTCTTCCTCCTCCACTTCCACTGGCTTATGAGCCGTCAAGGTCCAAGGAATTTAGAAAAAAAATGAGAGGAGATATCTCCTTTGCTCTATTTAGGGTTCATGAGTGACAAATTTGGGCCATCAGATCAAGTTCTAAGAAGATCAGACACCCAAAAAACATTATTTTACGAAACTGGTTCACAGGCTCTCTAACTCATATCGTTGAGTTAACACGACTCTATGAGAGTGATCAGGATGATATGTGAGTGATCATGGCGCTAAGAGAGTGATCACGATGCTATGAGAGTGATCACAATGCTATGTGAGTGATCACGATGCTATGAGAGTTAACATAACTCCATGAGAGTTAACACAATTTCATGAGAGTTACACAATTTCATGAGAGTTAACGCAACTCCATGAGAGTTAACACAACTCCATAAGAGTTAACACAATTCCATGAGAGTTAACATGACTCCATGAGAGTTAACATAACTCTGTGTTACTACACTTATCTTAGCACTTCTTGCATTCCAAAACTAGGTAAAATTTTGGAATGTTACAACTCCACCCCTTAAAAGAATTTCATCATCAAAATTTAATATGCTATAAAAACATAAAACACACCTTAAGTAAACATTTCTGGAAAGTCTTCCTGCATCACTTGTTCGAGCTCCCAAGAAAACTCGTCTTGCTCATAATTATCCCAACATACTTTCACAAGATTGACCTCTTTATCCCACAAATACTAGATCTTCAAATCCTCCACGAAAATCGAACGAACCATCGTCATCAGATCTTCTGTCACCAGCACTGCCGCTGACTCAACCATATCACTCGGCTCCACCAAAGCCTTACTTAGCACTAAGACATATGGAAAACATCGTATACTTCACCCAGCTTTACGGATAACAGCAACCGATAGACTACTTTGTTTATGCGCTATGTAACTTCAAACCGGCCCAAGTACTTTGGACTCAATTTCTTGAGTTGTTCAATCCGCGAAACACCATTGAATGACTTGATCTTTAAGTAGACCATATCACCCATTACAAAATCAATAATTTTGTGGCGCACATTGAAATACTTTGCCTGTTGATATTGATTAACCTCCATGCGCTCTTGTATCGTCCGCACCAAGTCACAAGCGTCCTTCATTGCTTCTTTTCCCAAAAGCTGGGTGTCTTTTGCCTCTATCGACATTGACGTTCGACACTACCTGCTAACAATGCTTCATATAGCGTCATCTGAATGCTCGCTTGGAAACTATTATTGCAGGCAAACTCCACCATGAAAAGGTGGTTTTCCCATCTCTTGCCAAAATCAAGAACACACATTCTCAACATATCCTCTAAGGTACAATTCGTCCTCTCAGTTTAACCATCAGTCTGCGGATGGAATGCCATATTGAACATAATCTTGGTGCCCAAGCTCTTCTGGACTAACCTCTAATCCTTGGACGTGAACCATCAATCTTGATCACTAACACTACTCTTTGGAATCCCATGCAACCTCTATGTTATGAATGTAGAGCTTTACGAGCATCTCCACGCTATCCCCCATCCGATTTGGAATGATGTGGGCCACCTTACTCAGACAATCCACAATCACCAAAATTGCATTATTATCCTGTGGCGAGCGAGGCAAACCATACACAAAATCTATAGAGATCTCATCAAATTTGCACTTAGGAATAGGACGGGGCTTTAAGAACCCGTCGGCTTTTGACACTCAGTCTTCACCAAGGTATAAGTCAGACATCGACTCACGTTCGAAGCTACATCCCACTTCATCCCAAACCACCAAAAAAATTTCTTCAAATCTAAGTATATCTTTGTACTTCATGGATGAATGGAGTACTTTATAAAGTGAGTCTCAAACATCAACTCTTCACAGAGCTTATCAAACTACGATACATACACCCTTCCATTCTTCTTTAAGATTCCACCGACCATGTCCATGACACTGCCTTCACTTTGTAGAGCTTCCGCCATTAAGGGTTGCAACTTTGCATCAACTTTGGTTACATCCTGAATATGATCTGTTAAGTCGCACTACAACTCAACCCAATTTAATTGAGTCATGCTTGACTCACCTCTAGCTAAATAAACAATTCTAATAGACTTATAGTCTCACACTAACCGCTTATCATGTGCTTCAATCTAATTCCCTTGACCGAAATAATTCCTACTCAGAGCATTATCTATCATATTGGCCTTGTTTGATGTGCATTAAATCTCCACATCATAATCCCCTAAGAACTCGACCCACTTGCATTGCCGCATATTCAAATCTTTCTGATCTAGGGGATACTTCAGGCTCTTATTGTCAGTAAAGATCTCTACCCTTGCACAATGCATATAATGTCGCCATAACTTCAACACAAAAATTACCGCCGCTAACTCTAAGTCATGGACAAGGTAATTCTTCTCATGAGGCTTCAATTGTCTCGACCCATAAGCTATCATATTGTCATGCTGCACAAGCACGTATCCAAACCTACAGCCCGGCGCATCAATATAAATCTGAAATCCTTCTGTCACACTAGAAAGACTTAATATCAGAACAAACATTAACCTTTCTGTTGAAGTCAGGAAAATCCCTACTCCAAAATTCGGATCAAGGCAACCTAAGATTACTGATTCTACGATCCGATGCCACAATTCAAATGGCTTTCACGGGAGAGAGAAAACTATCTATAAGCATACCTTAAGTGCTCTAGCAGGGAGGTCCCACCACGTACCCAAAAGTTTGGTAGAAACTTTCCCTCCATAATAAAAAGGCTGGGTGAGGTACTATATAGAGATGGACTTGGAGAGTATCCACTTAGGGGATCTCAACCTCTTCTAAAAGTGCAATTTCTAGTACGCTTAGGGGTCTATTTATAGAGAAATCATGGGGGGGGGGGGTATAGGCGAATATCCATCCTCTACTAGCGAGTAGTATGGGTCTGCTCGCCCATACTCGCGAGCTACTCGCCCATACTCACCCAAGCTCGCTCATGCTCACCCAAGCCCGCCTCTGTTCGCTCAAGCTTGCCTCTACTCGCCCAAGCTCGTCTTTGCTCGCCCAAGCTTGCGTCTGCTTGCCTAAGCTCTCCTCTGCACTCCCAATGATCTGCGAATTACTGTCTTCTTGGGTACTTCTGATCTCGATGAATTACGGGTTATACACAATCCCCGCTTTTTTGAAGCTCGACATGAGCTCGAAAAAACAATGTTGAACCCGTAGTTTAGAGAGATGACACTAGATGATGTGATGCGCGAGGTCCTTCCTAGGAATGGAGCTCAATTGAAGGAGGAAATAAAATGTTGACACCTCCTATAGGTAAAACTCAACTGAAGGAGGTGGAGAAGAGTCGACACCTCCCAGACCATTCGCTAGGCGAGTGAGCTCAACTGAAAGAGGTAGAAAAGGGTTGACACCTCCCATGTCAAGCTTACCTGGATATGGAGAGAAGGTTGATACCTCATTGGAACCAAGCTCAACTGAATTGGGGAAGAGGTTGATACCTCGCAAGAGCCGAGCGCAACTAGAGGTGGAGAATAAAGTCAACACCTCAAAGGAGCCGAACTCAACAGGTGGTGGTAAAGAGTCAACACCTCACAGGAGGATGCTCAACTAGAAGTGGAGAAGAGGTTGACACCTCGCAAGAGAGGAGCTCAACTATAGGTGGATAATATAGTTGACACATAGTAGGAGCTGATATCAACTAGTGGTGGAAAAGAGGTTGACACCTCATAGGAGAGAGCTCAACTAGAGGTGGAGAATAGAGTCGACACCTCACATGAGTCGAGCTTAACTAGAGGTGGAGAATATAGTCGACACCTAGCAGGAGTTGAGCTCAACTGGTGGTGTAAAAGAGTCTGACACCTCACAGGAGAGAAGCTCAACAAGAGGTGGAGAATAGAGTTGACACCTCATAGGAGTCGAGCTCAACTAAGGGTGGAGAAGAGGTCGACACCTCACAGGAGAGGAGCTCAACTAGAGGTGAAGAATATAGTCGACAACTAGTTGGAACCGAGATCAACTGGTGGTGGAAAAGAGGCCGACACCTAGCAGGAGAGGAGCTCAACTAGAGGTGGGGAATATAGTCGACACCAAGCATGAGCCGAGCTCAACTGTTGGTAGAAAAGAGGTCGACACATAACAAAAGAAGAGCTCAACTGAAGGTGGATAGAAGGTCGACAGCTTATAGGAGTCGAGCTTAACTGGAGGTGGAGAGAAGAGTTGACACCTCACAAGAGTCGAGCTTAACTAGAGGTGGAGAGAAGGTCGACAGCTCACATGAGTCGAGCTTAACTGGAGGTGGAGAGGAGATCCACTCAGGAGGGGGAGGGGCAAGTAGCCGACATGGAGGAGGGAAGCTCGTACATGGGCTTGAAATACGACAACAACACACTCGAGGACTTTATCTCACCTGAGGGGGATTGTAGCCGATATGCAGGAGAGAAGCTCGTGCAAGGAGTCAGACTATTACAACTACACGACTCGAGGACTTCCCATGAGTGTTGAGATCACTTATCGGGCTACTTAATAATTAGACAAAGAATTAGATGAAAAAAGGTCTCAATTTAAGGGAGGGATGATCCTCTCTCTCGCGAGGTGGAAAATCGGCACTGTATCCTCTTCCAATAATACCCATAGTCGTATGAGAAGTGCATTCAGGGAATCATTGATCAACATGCATGGGGGGAACTGATCTCGACCGACAATGCAAAGGCTTGGACTTATGAGGTGGCAAGTCCCAATATAGTGACCCATCATCCGCCCAAAGCACTATTGGTAAAGGGA
Source organism: Platanthera guangdongensis (assembly GCA_039583875.1). Classification (NCBI taxonomy): domain Eukaryota; kingdom Viridiplantae; phylum Streptophyta; class Magnoliopsida; order Asparagales; family Orchidaceae; genus Platanthera; species Platanthera guangdongensis. The sequence goes on along the minus strand of CM077151.1, from coordinate 270,010,093 downwards.
AATGGCTCTCCGGAGATCCTGCAGGACATACATGCTCGAGGAAGCCATCCTTTTTCACCTGGCAGGGAACTGAGGGGACCCAAAGATAGGGAATGAAAGTTGGGGGGGGGGGGTCTCGCAAGACGCATACTCTCGAGGCTTTCGTCCTATTTCAAATTGTCAACTCCTTGAATGCCTTTGCTTAGACGCTTTCCAAAGCACGATGGGTTATGCCGCCTAGGTAACAATAAAGACGTGTCCTACATTATAGGGAGAAATACACCAAAAGCGGGCCTTTAGTCTTTTCAAAGACCGAGGACTCCTTTAAGCAAGGGGTCACTTTAGAGGTCGACCTTTTGTCGAGCTTGGGAGGTTGGCATCCTGACATGTTCCTGATAGTTTCTCCAATCAAAGGAGAGGTGCAATCAGGGGTAGTTAGACCGACATACAAGGGGGGAGCTGATCTTGACCGTCAATGCAGAGGCTCAATCTTACAAGGACTCATGAAATCCCGACACATCATCCCATCGCCCGTCCTGGGATTTTTAGGAGAATTAGGTCAGATGCAAGTCATCCAAACTCATTATGGAGGTTGACTTCACTACTTCTAGCTATTTTGAAAACACTTCTTGAAAATAAAGACAACCCTCTCAATCTCGTGTTTCAGGGGGCAAGGAAATTAAAACGAACAACTTTGTATATTATGGAAAGCGTACCGTTTTCTGCTATGGATATGACCTTCTCAGGCCATCGTTGCTCCGAGTGTCAAAGAGATATCCTTACTAGTATCAGAGTTGCATGGTTGCTAAAGAGATGACATCACGAGTATGTAACTCACGGAGTTAAAGCAAGCACAAGAGTTGCTGAAGTGGCCACCTCGCGAGCATGAAACTTGCAGAATTAATCGAGACCACCATATCCATCGAAGCGATGACCTCGTGAGTATGGAATCTGTGAAATTGAAGGAGAGTACCATAACTGTTGAAGTGACAACATCACGAGCATGGAACTTGCAGATTTGAAGATAGCACCCGGTAAGCATGAGGATCATCACGAGTAGGAGCTTGCAGAATACTAGCTTGAAGACGTCATGAGTAAGCCGCATCATGAAATGTAAGCTCTTGGTGAAGATCATCGCAAACGGGAGCTCGCAGAACACCTCATATGTTTTTTCCTAATAGCGAAATCGTCGTGAATTGCCCTATTTGTTAGTCATACAAAAAGTACTCACGTGCTTTACCAAGTCACCTGTAAGTGTGAACATGTATGAAAAGCACCACTATTGAAAAAGGAGATAAACTAGGCAAAGGGTAAGTGTCGCTTATGACATTAGAAACCCAACATAGAGTAAGTGTCACCTGTAGAACTCGCCTATGGGCGAGTAACAAAGATATTGGTCTCTTCAACTCACCTATGGACAAGTAACAAAGATACCTCGCCAATCATGCCTGTACTAGCCTATGGTCGAGTACGAAGGAAGCTCGCCTTTTCAAAGTCGAAAATCCAATATATACTCGCCAGTATATCGCCATCTGCAACTCGCCTCCATGAACTCTTATGTATATGAGCCTAGGGTTGTTGTCAAATGGAACTCGCTTATGGGCGAGCAATAAGGGAACTCGCCAACCTGTGAGTAGGGCATCTGCGAGTTGATTTAGAGCTCGTTGTCTGGAACTCGTCAAAGTATATCACCATCTATAACTCGCCTCTATGAACTCGCCTGCATATACTTGTTAACTGAAGTCGTCATCTGGACCTGCCTAAGGAGGTCACAATCTAGAACTAGCGTGTAAGCGAGTAATAGGGATGCTTGCCTCACCAAGTCTCTAAGCTTGAAAATCGCCATCGTGAAGTCTCCTATGAGCGAGTAACCAGGAAACTCGCCCACCTACCCGTAAACTCACCCACCTTGCCGCGAAATCGTGAGTTTCTGCCTTGGGTCTCCAGCTCACCATCTTAAGCTATTAAGTCTACTCGCAAAATTTCTTCCTTGGCTATGATCCATGCTCACCGCACCAAAGTGTTGAAGTCGGGAAATTCCCTACTCCAAAATTCGAATCAAGGCAACCTAAGGTTAATGATTTCGCGTTCTGATGCCATAACTCAAATCGCTATCGTGGGAGAGAGAAAACTATCTATAGGCATGTAACGCCCCAAAATTCGAAAGAGGGACGACCAACGTTCAGAGCCAAGTTTGGGTCTTGATGAGGGTCAGACGGCCTGGGACACGGGCGTGTCCAAGGTCGTGTCATGCTCGGGTTCGACGAAGAACTCGGGTGGTCGACGAACTGCGCTCGACGAAGTGTCGAGACAATGAACACAGCCTAGGACACGGGCGTGTCCATGGACGTATTATGTTCGGGTTCGATGATTTTTGCGTGGTCGATGAAAATGTGGTCGACGATCGTCGAGAGGACGAACACGACCTGAGACACGAGCGTGTCCAAGGCCGTGTCCTGCTTGGGATGATATCCAGACCGTGTGAGGGGATAAACACGGCCTGAAGCCCAGGCGTGTTCATGTATGACACGGGCGTGTCAAATGTGACACGGGCGTGTTGAGTACCCATGTTCTCCTCGGGTTGTGTTTGGTCCTGTACCGATGGAGGAACACGCACAGGCACACGGGCGTGTGCTGAGTGACACGGGCGTGTCAACTCTAACACGGGCGTGTTCAGAGCCCGTGTCCTGTTCTGGGTGCGACGGTTTCGGCGTTGATTGAGGCACACGACCTTAGACACGGGTGTGTCTCAAGCCGTGTTCGGTCCAGGATTTTTGGTTTTAAGTGCAAATTGTGGCCTTTTGTTTCCTTCTTTTAGGATCTGATGGTTCAGGGCTATCCTGGCTGAGTTATGTCCGAGAATAGGGTTTGAAACCTTCATTCTTCTTCAAGTTTCTCTTTCTAAGGTTTTAGAGAGAAGGGAGAGCAAGGAAGAAGGTGAAGGAGAGATCCGACTGCCGGAGAAGCGTCGGAGCCCCAAATCGCGAGCCGAGTCCAGATCCGAAGAGGCAAATCCGTTACGGTAGTTTTCATCCGGCTAAGTTCCCATGGTTAGGAAGAGGGGCCGTAAGGTAACGACACTTCTCCTCTTGGTTTCTAGGATGTGTGCTTAGCAACTTTTACTTTCAAGCTTTTGGGCACCAAACTCTCAAATGAGAGGGGTTTGGGTCGCCATAGTTCAAGAGGGACCTCCGGGTCGATTGAGTCCATCCCCGACATGATTTTGCATTAGAGATCCACTCTTTTAGTGGATTAGGCATGGTGGGTGAAGCTGTGGTCGTGACCGTTAGTCCGACTCGGTGATGTTGCATAACGAGCCTTAAGGATTTTGTAGAAATCTGTTGTGGCAAGATATCGTTTGTGATGTTTGTGTTTTTCCCCTTTTCTCGAGTGAGTACGTGTAGCTGGAACCGAATAAGGTTAGCTCTGCAATGGCGGTAAATGATTTCCTTGGTGGACAAGGTTAGCTCCGCATGGGCGGTAGATGGTTTCCTTGGTGCGTGGGGACGTTGCAGTACAAATGATGGATTAGGGTGGGAATGTTTATGGTTTGTGATGTGCTAAGGCGCGACTTTGTCTCCGTGGTCGGCTGACTATCCCGTGATGTGCAAGTCATGTGGGGAGAGTGTCCCGATGAGACTAGTACCCTTCTGTGAGACTGACGAGAACGCAAAGCATGGGGCAAGCCCAGGCAATGAGGCCATGAGCGGGTGGGGTCCAGCAAGGGTTCTTAGAATCGGTCAGTGTGTGAGACGAAAATCCTAACGCGATAAGTCAGAGCTTGCAGGTAAGCCCGAGTCTAAGATCCATGAGTGGGTGGGGCCTTTGCAAGAGTTCTGTGTGGCGGCTTGTCTGTCGTTAGGAGAATTGCAGTACCCTTTTGTTTATGGCTTACCGCCAATGGGGAAATTGGAAGTACCTAGATATGATGATGATGTACTAGATGCATACGCAATATGGTGCCTTGGGTGAAGCCTGAGTTTGCATACATGATGCATAGTAGGCCCCTTTTTATTACATGCTCAACATAAAAAACATGTTTGTTGTTTGAGACATCCAAACCTGTTCTTTTAGAGCTTTACTTATTTTTGTATATGGTATACGAAGTGCTGACTTGCAGGTTGGAGGGGTACCCCGGGGTCCGTTAGGGGCGGCCGGGAGGAGATGTGTTTGTAACACAGTGTAACAACCCCATCCGTTCATATGGTATATACTAGAAGGTCCGGCCGGGGACCCACAACATATATCACAAAACAGGCGGTGAAGGTACGGGATGATACCAGAGTAACGCAGCGCACCTTAACACATTGCATTCTAGCGGAAGCCTATACTAACACTTTGAACTCCACACTTGAATGTCCAACATATAAAACAACTCCACATTATATATATATAATAGGAATGTCTTACAACAACACGAAAGTTGGCCTTATGGCCTTACATGGCTAGGAAGTAAAGTCATTACCCTTGAAGACCGCTTTGGTGCCATATGTTGGAGATTAATTTGGTTGACCGGGTCAACAAGTCAAAGTTTTTTTCTGGGCATTATTTTATGTATGCATTTATTATGAGAGAGGGTGTGGACATTTATGATGAGAGAGTTTTCTAGTTTTTCTTTTGCCTATATAAAGGCCCCCCTTGTACATTTTTGAAAGGATGAATTGAGAGAAAAACTTCTCAAGTCTTAGTGTGAGTTTTGAGAGAGGAGCGCTGCAGCGCTGGAGCGAGATCTAACCAGGCGGTTAGAAGGAGAAGCCGCACGGTTTGGCGAACTCGCCACGAGAAGTGGTGCTCACGGTTTGCGCACTCGCGGTCTGTGTGGTGATCTCGCCCATATCAGCTCGCGGATAGGTGAGCAGCTCGCGGTTTGGTGATCCCGCATGAGAGGTTCAGAGAAGGGGTGGTCGCGGCTTGATCTCGCCGCGAGAACAAGCGTTGCGGCTTGTGTGCTCGCATGTGGAGGTCTCGCCAGTCGGTCCCGCCGCGTCGGTCTCGCCGTGCCTGCTCTCTTGGGTGGTGCTCGCGTGTGTAGGCAGGAACTCACGTGTGGAGGAGGCAAGCCGCGCGGGTAGGCGGTTGGTGTTGTCGTCTCACGGAAGGCTGGTCGCGCGAGTGGGGTACTCGCCTAGCAGAAGGGAGGTCGCGTGGTCTGTGGCGGTTTGTGGTGGTGGTCTCACACTTTGGGTTTTGAGTTTTTTGGGGTTAAGTGAAGTTGATTGTGGAGTTGGGATTGAGCGGGAACCCATATACGTTTCCAACAAGTGGTATCAGACGGAGGTTGGATCCCCTGGGAGTTGACTCGGAAGGCTAAGTGACAAGGAGAGATGGAAATGGGAAGTGGAATGCCGGGGCAAGTCCCCAAGTTGGCGAAGACCAATTATGGGAATTGGAGTATACAAATGTGAGTGCTACTCTCCTCCAAAGAGTTATGGGAGATATTTGAAGAGGGAGTCGAGGTGTTTACTGCTGAAGCGGATGCAGCATTGACTAACGCTCAGAAGATAGCATTGAGGGAAGCAAAGAAGCGGGACAAGAAGGCCCTATCCCTATTGTACCAAGGAGTTGATGAGGCAACGTTTGAGAAAATCTCTGATGTAGGGACATCGAGAGAAGCATGGGAGATACTACAACGCTCCATGCAGGGAGTTGACAAAGCAAAAAAGGTGAAGTTGCAATCCCTCTGAGCCAAGTATGAGGTGATGAGGATGCAAAGCTCGGAGAAGGTTGGTGACTACGTGGCTCGTCTACGGACGCTCACAAATGAGATGAATAGGAATGGGGAAATGATAGATGATGTTAGCTTCACGGAGAAGCTCCTGCGGTCTATATCCAAGAAGTTCAGGCACATGGTAGTAGCCATAGAGGAGTCGAAGGATCTTACCGAGATGGCGGTAGATGAACTTGTTGGCTCGCTGCAAGCCCATGAGTACTGCATACTGCAGGATGATGAGGAGTCGAGTGGCTTGGGGAAAGCACTCCAGATTCAGCTGAACTTTGGGGAGAGCTCAGGAAGAGGAGGCCAGCGTGGTCGAGGCTACCAAGGAAGAGGTAGAGGAGGAAGAGGTGGAAGAGACTTCGGAAGAAATCAGTATAACCAGAAGGAGGCAGAGCAACCTCAGGATTGGAGACACGATGAAGGAGGAAGAGGAAGAGGCCAAGGGAGAGGACAAGGAAGAAACCAGGGAAGAGGTCAAGGAAGAGGAAGAGGCAATATGTCCCAAATTCAATGTTACAAATGTAACAAGTTTGGGCATATGAGCTACGACTGTTGGGCTCTAAGGAAGGGAGGAGATAACAACCATTTCGCTGAAGCTAGTAACACGGGAAGCGACCCAATGATGTTCTTAACCATCCAAGGAGCTGGAGGTGAGAAGAACGAAGTGTGGTACTTGGATACTGGAGCAAGTAACCACATGTGTGGAGAGAAGGAGCTGTTTACTAGCCTTGAACCAAATGGTTGTGAGGTCAGTTTCGGCGACGCTTTAATGATATCAGTGGAAGGCAGAGGAGTGATTGCAGTCAATATAAATGGTAGGAAGGTGCATCTCAATGATGTCTTCTATGTGCTGAGCCTGAGGAGTAACATCCTAAGTCTTGGGCAGTTGGTGGAGAAGGGCTACCGTGTTTTGTTGAGGGATGGCATTTTAGCTATGAAAGATCAAGAAGTGAAGGAAGTAGTGAGGGTGAAGATGACGACGAACCGTCTATTTATATTGAGGATGGATGTCAAGGAGTCGGCGTGTCTCGCAAGGACCGAAGAAGAAGAGGAAGCATGGTTGTGGCACCACATGATGGTTCATCTGGGTTTCACTGGGTTGAAGCTCCTATCCCACTCCAAGATGGTGGAAGGACTGCCTATGATCTCGCCTCCACCGGAGGTCTGTGAGGCCTGCACGAAGGGGAAGCAGAAGAGGTTGATATTTGAAGGAGGCAAGTCCAGAAGGGCGAGAAGACAGCTGGAACTAGTTCACTCGGATATCGCTGATCCGTTTGAGACTACTTCAATAGGAGGAAGCAGGTACTACATTACCTTCACCAACAACTTCAGCAGGAAGTGTTGGGTATATTTTCTGAGAGAGAAGGCTGAGGCTCTAGACAAGTTCAGGGAGTTCAAGGCGATGACTGAGAAGGAGAGTGAGCAACCACTGAAGGTGCTAAGGATAGATAGAGGTGGGGAGTACACCTCAAGCCTGTTTAATAATTTCTGCAGGGAGAATGGAATATCACACCAACTGACAGCGACATACTCACTGCAGCAGAATGGAGTGGCAGAGAGGAAGAATCTCACCATCATGAACATGGCGAGGAGCATGATGAAGGAGAAGGGGCTACCGAAGATGTTCTGGGCGGAAGGAGTGCAATGTGCGGTGTATCTACTAAATATATGCCCCACAAAGAGTGTGAAGTTCATGACGCCGTTTGAAGCATGGAGTAGCTGAAAGCCGAGTGTGAAGCACCTACGGATCTTCGGGTGTGTAGCTCATGCTCACATCCCGGACCAGAAAAGGAAGAAGCTTGATGATAGGAGCGAGAAGTGCATTTTTGTTGGTTACGCTCCGGAGAGCAAGACATACAAATTTTACAACCTAGTGACGGGAAAGGCCATAGTCTCGAGGGACGTGGTGTTTGAAGAAGGAAGCAGCTGGAACTGGGATTAGGAGACGAGAAGTATGAAGGGCATGTTCTTCGAAGATGAGGAAGAGGGTGGTCACGAGGCTGGAGCCGAGAATGGTGGAGCTGAGCCGCCATCACCACCGAGTAGAAATTCAGGGGGAGCTTCCATCTCCTATTCAAGAGGGGAAAGCTCAAGTGGAGGCAATTCTGGAGGAGGAAGCGGGAGCCGGAGTGACTCCGAGAGTCCACCACCCAGGATGAAGGGGTTGGGGGAGCTCTATGAGGAGACGGTCCCAATTCATGCTAACTATTCATTATATTGTCTCTTAACAGATTGCGAGCCACGGTCCTATGAAGAAGCTGCCCCGGAGAAATCTTGGAGGATGGCGATGGATGCCGAGATGGCTTCCATAAAGAAGAACGATACATGGGAGCTAGCTGATCCACCGGCAGGCCACAAACCCCTCGGGGTGAAATGGGTTTACAAGGTAAAGAAAAATAGAGATGGAGCTGTAGAGAAACACAAGGCAAGGCTGGTAGTGAAATGGTATAGACAAGTCCAAGGGGTGGACTATGACGATGTCTACGCCCCAGTGGCGCGGATCGATACTATAAGGCTGATCATCGCACTGGCGGCACACTACTGATGGACTATCATGCAAATGGATGCTATGGCGGCGTATCTGAATGGGTACCTGGAGGAGGATGTGTACATCGACCAGCCTCCAGGGTACGTGGTGAAAGGCAAGGAGAGAAAAGTCTACAAGCTGGGCAGAGCCTTGTACGGACTGAAGCAGGGAGCTCGAGCTTGGAATGGGAGGATAGATAAATTCCTTCAGGAGCATGGGTATATCAAGTGCCCATATGAGTATGCTCTCTACATGAAGGTGGAGAAGAGCAGGGATATCATGATCCTATGTCTATACATGGATGACATGATATTCACCGGGAGCAACCCTGCGATGTTCGAAGAATTCAAGAGGCTGGTGATGGAGGAGTTCGAGATGACAGACTTGGGAGAGCTGAGCTACTTCTTGGGAATTGAGGTGCAGCAAAGAGAAGATGGGATCTTCATCTCCCAGAAGAAGTATGACGAGGAGATTCTGAATAAGTTCAGGATGGAGGGTAGCAAAGCAATCTCCACCCCTGCGGACCCTGGAATGAAGCTGAGGAAGGATTCCAAAGAGGAAGGAGTGTACCCAACTATGTTCAAGAGCCTGGTCGGAAGTCTAAGGTACTTGACTTTCACTAGGCCGGACATCATGTATGCGGTCGGGATAGTAAGCAGGCACATGGAGGTGCCCAAACAGGACCACTTCACAGCAGCGAAGAGTATCCTGAGGTATGTGAACGGGACTCGGGACCATGGCCTGAAGTACTCATCTGGAGGAGAGTTGAAGCTAGTAGGCTACTCGGATAGTGACTATGGAGGAGATGTGAACGATCGGAAGAGCACTTCCGGGTATGCGTTCAACATGGGAACCGCGGCGTTCTCATGGAGTTCTAAGAAGTAGGCTACTATAGCCTTATAATCTTGCGAAGCGGAATACATAGCGGTGGTGGCATGCGCCTGCCAAGCCATCTGGCTACGGAACCTTCTGGGGGAGTTGCATCATGCGCAGGAAGGGCCAACGACAGTATTAGTGGATAACATATCTGCCATCCAGCTCGCAAAGAACCCAGTGTTGCATGGGAGGAGCAAGCATATCGAGACCCGATATCACTTCCTCCGTGAACAAGTGGAGCAGCAGACAGTGGAGGTGGTGTATTGCCCAACCGGAGAGCAGATCGCGGACATATTCACTAAGGCGTTGAAGGGGCAGACATTCGAGAAGCTCAAAGGCAAACTCGGCATGGTCTGCCAAGTTTGAGGGGGAGTTTGTGGGGATTGACTTGGTTGACTGGGTCAACAAGTCAAAGTCTTTTTATGGGTATTATTTTATGTACGCATTTATTATGAGAGAGGGTGTGTACATTTATGATGAGAGAGTTTTCTAGTTTTTCTTTTGCCTATATAAAGGCCCCCCTTGTACATTTTTGAAAGGATGAATTGAGAGAAAAACTTCCCAAGTCTTAGTGTGAGTTTTGAGAGAGGAGCGTTGTAGCGCTGGAGTGAGATCTAACCGGGCAGTTAGAAGGAGAATCCGCGCGGTTTGGCGAACTCGCCGCGAGAAGTGGTGCTCACGGTTTGCGCACTCACGGTCTGTGTGGTGATCTCGCCCATATCAGCTCGCGGATAGGTGAACAACTCGCAGTTTGGTGATCCCGCAGGAGAGGTTCAGAGAAGGGGTGGTCGCGGCTTGATCTCGCCACGAGAACAAGCGTTGCGGCTTGTGTGCTCGCGTGTGGAGGTCTCGCCAGTCGGTCCCGCCGCGTCGGTCTCGCCGTGCCTGCTCGCTTGGGTGGTGCTCGCGTGTGTAGGCGGGAACTCGCGTGTGGAGGAGGCAAGCCGCGCGGGTAGGCGGTTGGTGTGGTCATCTCGAGGAAGGTTGGTTGCGCAAGTGGGGTACTCGCCTAGCAGAAGGGAGGTCCCGCGGTCTGTGGCGGTTTGTGGTGGTGGTCTCGTACTTTGGGTTTTGAGTTTTTTGGGGTTAATTGAAGTTGATTGTGGAGTTGGGATTGAGCGAGAACCCATACACGTTTCCAACACCACAAAGTTTCTAGCTGCCTAGGAAGAGCTTTTCCTCCGTAAAAATGGCCTCGGATCACCGCTTGACACTCACAAGCTCCACCAGCAAGAAGCCCTTCTTCTTCTTCCTCATCCTTCCTCTCCCTTTCTCTCTCTAAACTTTTAGAAAGATGAAGACAATAACACAATGAGAATACGTTCTCTGTTTTCGGCCTTAAGACAGTAGGAAAGAAGCTCAGCCCTTGAATCTTAGCTGAAGGGAATGGACGGCTACGAAAAATTGGGAAAAATGATTTTCGCGTCTGACACGCACTGTGACACGCCCGTATCACAGGCCGTGTACTCAAAGCGGTGCTCAACCCGCCTTATCCCCAAAACAGGTCACCGCCACGGGACACGCCCAAAGTCACGCCCGTAACACAGGTTTGCGCTCGACGATCTGCATTCTACGATCAGGCAGCGATCATCGAGCTCGCCAGCGATCGTCGTGCTCACCAGCGATCGTCAAACAGCACGTTTGATGATTTCCGTTCGACAATTCCGCGATCGACGATTTCCGTTCGACGATTTCCCCAGCGTTCGACGATTTCCATTCGACGATTTGCCAGTGCTCGTCGAGTTGACCAGTGCTCGACGATTGGCCCAGAGTTCGACGATCTCCGTTCGACAATTCCGCGTTCGACGATTCCGCGTTCGACGATTTTTCCAGCCACGAAACCTTTGCTAAATCGTCGAGCTCAATTCGTTGAACACAGCATTTCGTCGACTGACGCCGAACCCGAGTGGGACACGCCCTCTGTCACGCCCGTGTTCCAGGGCGTGACCGCCCAAACACTTTTTGTCGAACGACTTTCGTTGATCTCGGCACGACTCCGCACCCGAGCAGGACACGCCCTGGGACACGCCCGTGTCCCGGGCCGTGTCACCCAAAATTTTGCCTGCTGAAAAAGTTGGACTGTTACACACAGTTTGAGGTCAGCCTTTGCTGACCCACGTTACCACCAAATTTTATAGGGAAAGGATCGCAAGCAGGAGCCAGCTCTCCGACCAAAAATGCCTAAGCCTCATGAAGTGTTTCAAGTTTCGTACTAGCTCTATTTTGTGGAAATGTATGTTTGATGCTCTTGTTTCCGGCTTGCATGCCGAGGTAGTATAGGAGTGCTTTTGCACATTGTTGGTGGATGTTACCTTTTGAGTTTGGACTCTCTATTATTGTAAGACCATAAGGCCATTTCGATACTCTTCTGTATGTGGATAACTTCTAGTCACTATTTCCGCTGTTGTTTGGTTTTGAGTTTTGAGATTGGGTAGTTCATATCATCTTTTAATGCTAAAGCTGTGGCGTCTGTATGTTGTGGGGCCACGGCCGGACCCATATTATACGGTTATTACAGGGGAGATGTTACAATTTGGTATCAGAGCCAGGTTGCGTCTAAGGTCAGTGCGTATAGAAGTTATCCACATAAGAGTAATGCGGGACCATGCGTGTCCTTATGTTTGAGTCTTGTGATTCGAGACTGATTCCTTGTTTTCTTGCTTTTGTTAAGAGTGCAAGCAACGAGGCGGGTACGTGGAGACTTAGAGAAGAGCTTTCAGCGAGCAGCGCTACTTCTCAGGGTCCTTTGGGCATGGGTGTAAACCCGACCGACTTCTGTCGCATGCTTGTAGAAGCAATGGTGGCAGCCCAAGCTGCAGCGACAACTCAAGTAGCAACCCCTGTTGCTCAAGTAGCAACTCCTGCTACCCCGGATACGGCGACGGCCGTGCCGGGCGGAGAAGCCAGGCGAGTAGAGTCGTTGGCCGAAAGGGTAATGGTCGGGCATGGAGACCGGCAGATGAAGTATTTTCTGAGCTTCCATCCTCCCACATTTAAGGGAGTTGGTATGCTGACTGATGCGGAGGATTGGTGGGCACGAATGCAAGAGCTTCTAAGGGCGGCAGAGATGCCAGAGGAGAAGCAATATGAGTTTGCGGCCTTCATGTTGGAGGGAGACGCAAAGTTGTGGTGGGTGAGCCATAGCGGCCGCTAGTTTCCTGGACGCACCCCGTCCATGGAAGATGAAAGTGCAAGTTAGATCTGATATACTCTAGAGGGGGGTGGGGGTGAATAGAGTATGGTGCTTGCTAAAAACTTTTTACAACAGTTGTTGTATTCTTATGTGAACAGGGAAGCAAATAATATAAAATAAATCTAAACACAGCAACTATCTAATCACAGAGCAACCTAGTCATAAACCACAGCCAGAAACAAAAATAAAGTAAGCAACCAGATGACACAAGGAGCTATAATGGTTCCCCAATCAATCTGGGTACATCCACTCTTATACCACCCTAGGTAGGAATCCACTGCAGGATGAGTTGATCAGGTGTCCTGGGCACTAATGAGCTTTTGATAAGGTGCTCAAAAACCAAACCAGATTTTTTGATCAGGTGTCTTGCCACCAATGAGCTTTTGATAAGGTGCTCAAAAACCAAACACAAACTTTTGAAGGGAGTTTGAAAAACCCTTTACAGCAGAGAGAGAGAGAGAGGGAAAGAGATGATCTTCCCTGTCAACAGTTTAAGAGAAGATAGTGGATGTTGTCAAAGCTCCCCCTGAGATCTGTAGTTGTTCAGGAAGTGAAGCTTTGCAGTAGGGTGATAGGCCTTCAGAAAATTGATCTTCAGCAAATGATGATTTCAGCAACAACTGAAATGTGAGGTGTCCGGAGTCTTGAATGATGATGGCCTTTGAACACTTGAATCAAAAGAGATCTGAAGATTTCAGTTTGTTGATCTCCTTTGGTGATGGTGTTCTTGTATGAATCTTTGAGACTGAGAATGTCTGCAACTCTTTCTCTTTCTCTTGTGTAATTGTTGTTGTGTGTGCTGTTGTTGCAGAGAATATTTTTCTTTTTAACTTCTTGTTCTTCTGCTTTTGGAATGATGAAAAATCTTATCTTTTATTCCTTTTTGTCTGAATAGAAATGATCCACTGTCAAGATAGTCGTTGGCCTGTCATAAATGACTTCCTTAATTGCTTTTGTCTTCTGGAGAAAAGTCCAATAAAACATTCCTTGATAATTCATTGAAACTTGCTCCAGATTAATTAAAAACAGTTACAAGATCTCTGAATTAATTGCTGAGAACAATTCCTTAACTGTCTGAATTTGAATCTTAAAAATCGTTGAACTCTTCAGAAAAACGTCGAACTGAGCTCCACTATCGTTGAACTGAGCTCAGAGATTTGGACTTAGACAGAAACAGAGATCGTCGATCTGAGCTCAACTATCGTCGAACTGAGCTCAGAGATTGAGAACCAAACTGAAGTCAAGATCGTCGATCTAAGCTTGAAGATCGTCAAATGGAGTTCGACGACTTGTTGAAGTTGAGCTCAGAGATCGTCGAATGGAGTTCGACGATTTGTCAAAGTGAGCTCACCGATCGTCGAATGGAGTTCGACGATTCGTCGTACTGAGCTCGATGAAATGACTTAGTTTTCTGAAACTGAAAATCCTGGTCTTGAGGGCAGCTTCCAAACCTAAGTACTAACCCTTAGACTCAATTCTAATTGACCTTTAGATCTATATAATGAGGTCAAAACAGGTTTCCTAAGAGACATAGTGATCCTGACCCAAATCAGTAATAGGGTGTTCCAACAATCTCCCCCTATTTGAGTTAGGATTACTATTTACAGATATTGAAATAAAAACAACAATATACAAAGCAAAAATGCAATAAACAAGACATTGTAGAATCACAGATATTATCTCAGTCAGATCATAAAACAGCATATATTGTCACCTTACAGAATTACTCATTTTCCTTGCTCTTTATAAGTACTATTTCCCTGTTTGGATTAAAAGCTTCCTTTTTAGATCTTGTGTCATCAGCTGCACCTAAAGAGGTTTGTTGCTTAGCCCTGAGCACTACAGCTTCAGGATGCAGCTTTATGTAGCTTTCAGAATCAAAAAACTTGCTGGAAGCATATCTTTCAAGTTCCTTTTTCCTTTGATCAGATAATGTAATAATATTGGAAGTGTCTTTGCCTTGTTCTCTGGATTTCTTGATCTGGTCCAGAGCAGCTAATTCCTTCATCCTGGCTGTCTAAGAAGTAGGGTTGTTCTTTGGATCCTCAAAAGGAACTGGAGGCTCATATCTGTTGGAGGAATTGTCTGGAGGAGCTCTGGATGAGACTAACTCTTTAATCTTGTAGGGAAAGGGACCTGAAGTAGTATCAGATGGACCTTTTCCTTCCCTTGAATAAGGATACTGCCTAGAATAGCCTTTTGGATAGACTTGAAATTCTCTTTGGTTTCCTCTATAGTTTCCTCTCCTTGATTGATAGCCTCTGGATTAGCTTCCCCTATGTTGAGATCTTCCTTGAGGCTGATAAGGGGTTTGGCTTCTGGCAGAGGGTTGAATAGCAGAGCTACCACCTGCACCTGCATCAGGAGGAGGAGGAGGATGATGGAACTGAGAGGAACCTTTCTCATACTTTCTCTTTTTCTTCATGGCCTTCAATTGATTCTTGGAGTATTGCATCCAGTGTTCTGTGATAGGACAGTTATGCAGTATGTAATAAGGAATATCATTGGTATCTTTGACTTTTGCTGGAGGAACCCTTTTCATAGCCTTGCTTCTGGCCTTTCTTTTCCTTGCAATAGTTGCAGAGGAGTCATCTGAATCAGTCATATATTGATCACTTTCTGAGCTTTGATCATCATACAGAGCATCAATCCTTTTGAGATAATCTTTCTATTGTTGTGATTGAGCAGGAGAAACAGTAGTGACAGCAACAGTAGAAGGAGGAATAGAAGCAACACTAGCAGAGGAGATTACATCAGCAGATACAAAACTTTCAGAAGTAACACTCTCAGAAAGGGAAGGTACAACAGTAGTAGATACAGTAGTAGCTGGGGCAGCAGCAGATACAGATAAAATACTTTCAGATACAACAAGTTCAACAGGTTCAGCATCAACAATAACATCAGCAATAACAGTAGGCTCAAAGTCAAATGCCTCTATCATATGTATATCCTTAGATATTAAATCATCAGAATTAGAAGCAATATCAACAATATCAGTACCAGAAACTGAAGGAGCAGCAGCAGAAAGGGACTGTACAAAAGAATGAATTAAGCTAGTGTCACAGCTTGAAATAGGCACAATGGCCTTAGACAGATCTTCAGATGGCTGGACTGTAGTATGCTCTGGAAGACGGCTGAAATATTCTGAATCAAAATCTGATAATAATGACCTGAGGTCCATTGAGAAAACTACAACTTGTGGTGTTGAGGCTTGAGCTTGAATAGAAGTAACAGCAGCAGCAGGCTATCTAACCACTTCATGAGGCATCTCCCCCTGCCTAGATTCAGTCAGGACTGGATCAAGGCACCCAGATGAAGGGATTGCTTGAGGAGGAATAAGAGAGGAGAGCCTGGCAGACAGGTCTGCAACTGACTATAGAAGTGGAGCCAAGGAGGTCTCCAACAAGAGGGATAGCTTGAGAGCTATCAGCTCATAAAGTCTGTCTGCTAAAGCTGAAAGATTTACATGCTCAATAGGGATTTGAGCAGAGGTAGGGACTGAAGGTGGAGCAGCTGGAGATGTGGGTGGAGAGCTGGTGGAGGGTGGAAAGGAAGGTTGAGATATGGGGATTGTGGAAATTGAAGATAATGGAATGGAAACAGAGGGTGTGAAGGAGGGTTGTGCAATGATATCTTGAAGTAACTGTTGGTAAGATGTGGAGGAAGAGGGTAGATCAGGAGGAGATGAAGGAGAATCATCCATAAAGGAATCATCTATCAGATTGAAAGATGGAAGATGAGATGATGATTCAATTTCTAGATGAGGGTATTGATGTAAAGGATGGAAGATTTCTTTTGTGAGAGGTGGAGGTGGAGAAATTGAAGTTGGAGATGGGGTTGAAATAGTGATTGTGGAGGAAATTTGAATGGTGGAGGTGACTGGTGGAGATGAAATAAGAGGTGGAGGAGGAGGCAAGTCTTCTATAGGGGCAGAGACTTGAGGGGAAGAGACTGCAACAGTCCTTGTCCCTGAAGTAGTAGATGCAGAGGGTCTGCTGGGCTTCACTATCTGCCTGTACCATTTGCCAAACAGGGCACAGAATAGCCTCTTAGAGGCATTGATGTGCATCCCATTTGAGACTAGCAGTGCAGGGCATCTGTTTTGAAGAAATAGCCCTAGTATCCTTCCAAAGTTGACAAAATTCTTGTTGATCTTTTTCTTAATCAGGTCAAAGAAAACTTCTCCCCAATTTAACTGTTTCTTATCTACAATAACACCCATCAAACACAGCTGATACCTGAAGATGGTATCATGGGCTGAGTGTTTGGCCAACAAGACTTTTCCAACCACATCAGCTAAGAACCTGTACTCAATAGCCAAATGTTTCTTCAGCAGCTTGCTAGGGTTTGCATCAGAATGACCCATTCTATTAAGCATGGTAGAAAATTCTTCTCCAGACATCTCAGCAGAATCTCTTCCAGAATTTAATTGAAAAACCTCTGTCAAGATAGTAGGTGTCAGAGGTACCTGGGTTCCAAAAATTGTTCCAACAACTGTATTTTGATCCTGGGTGTGGGCAGTATATACCCATTCCTTCATTTCATCAACAGACAATTTGATTCTGGTGGACATTATAGTAACTAGCTTTTGCTCCTTGAAAAGTTCTAGAATGTCTTGGAAAATCTGATCACTGTTATTGAAAGAGTCCATATCTATATCAAATCCTGCATCAAATTTCATGGCGGCCAGGACTGCTACTGAGACGGCCATTGTTTCCTGCAAAAATCAACAAACAAACGACCAAGTGTAGAGAAGTTTGGAGGGAAAGAGAATTTTTGCAGAAAGTATGAAAGCGCAAGGGAGAACGACGGCCGAAAAAAGAGTTTTATATTAGGGTTCGACGCAGAAAAGGAAAGATCGTTGAACTCAGTTCGACGATCGGGGCTCCTAAAGGAAACTGAAAGGTCATCAACATCGTTGATCTCCGTTCGACGATATTGGAGAGCGACGAGCTCCGTTCGACGATAGTTCAGAAAATAAAATCGCCGAGCTTCGTTCGACGATCGCTGACCTGGAGAGATAGTTGAGCACTATCTGAGAAGCGCTGAACTCTGGTCGACGATTTCGGAAAGCGTCGATCTCCGTTCGACGATCGGGGGGAAAATCGTCGAGCGCAGTTCAAAGATCAGAAACACTCTATATACTTAGAAAAATTAAAATGTTTGTCTAGTCTTGGTCATTTTTAGAGTTTTAAAATCTTGGAACTTATTTTAGACTTCCTCCATCTAACATTCCTAACTGATTTAGGAAGAAGGTGTGTTTCTTTTCATCCAAGAGTTTGGTGAAAATATCTCCCCTTTGCAAATCAGTTGGGATATATTGAAGTTCAATTTTATTTTTCTCAACATTATCCCTTAGAAAGTGATGCATAATTTCTATGTGTTTTGTCCTACTATGGAGGACTGGATTTTGAGCTATAGAAATAGCACTGGTATTATCACAAAAGATTTTAGACTTCTCTAAGTTATAGCCATAGTCTAGGAGTTGGTTTTGAATCCACAAGATTTGTGAACAACAACTACCTGCAGCCATATATTCAGTTTCAGCAGTTGAAGTTGACACAGATGTTTGTTTCTTGCAAAACCAAGAGACAAGTCTGTCACCAAGAAACTGACAAGTTCCACTGGTGCTTTTCCTGTCAATTCTGCATCCAGCATAATCAGCATCAGAAAATCCAGTTAAGTCAAATGCTGAATCTTTTGGATACCAGAGACCTAGATTTGGATAACTTTTAACATACCTGAGAATCCTTTTAACTAATGTTAGGTGTGACTCTCTAGGGCTCACTTGGAATCTAGCACAGATGCATGTAGCAAACATTATGTCAGGTCTACTAGCTGTAAGGTACAATAAAGAGCCAATCATTGCTCTATATGTTGTCTAATCAACAGGTTTCCCATGTTCATCAGCATCTAATACAGCATTAGTAGGCATAGGTGTTTTCATACAAGATGCTTCAGACATACCAAATTTCTTGACCAACTCTTTTGCATACTTGGTTTGAGAAATAAATATGCCTTCAGCATGTTGTTTGATTTGCAATCCTAGAAAGAAGGATAGCTCACCCATGCTACTCATTTCAAATTTGGAATGCATTAGATTGGAGAACCTTCTGCACAAATTTGAATCAGTAGAACCAAAGATAATATCATCTACATAGACTTGTACTAGTAGGGTATGGGACTTATGAGTTCTAATAAAAAGAGTTTGGTCTACTCCACCCCTTACAAACTCATTTTTTAGAAGAAAGCATGCTAGGGTCTCATACCATGCTCTAGGAGCTTGCTTGAGACCATATAATGCTTTATTCAATTTTAAAACATAATCAGGATGGGTTGGAGAGATAAAACCTGGAGGTTGTATGACATAGACTTCTTCTTTGATATCTAAATTGAGAAAAGCACTCTTTACATCCATCTGGTATACTTTGAAGCCTTTGTGTACTGCATATGCTAAGAAGATTCTAATAGCCTCCAACCTTACAACTGGTGCAAAGGTCTGATCATAATCTATGCCTTCTTCTTGAGAGTACCCTTGAGCAACTAGCCTTGCCTTGTTCCTTACAATTACTCCTTGATCATCCAATTTGTTTCTGAACACCCACTTTGTTCCAACAATGAAGTGATCCTTAGGCCTTGGTACTAGTTCCCAAACTTTGTTCCTTTCAAATTTATGTAACTCTTCTTGCATTGCAATGATCCAGTGTGGATCTTGCTCTGCATCTTGAATGGATTGAGGTTCAATTTGAGATATGAAGCAAGTGTGCAACAGATTTTGGTTGACCTGATTTCTGGTTTGCACACCAGCTGAGATGTCTCCAATTACTTGGGAAATTGGATGGTCTCTTGATGTTACTAAATCAACAGGAGGTGTTGATTGCTCACCAACCTGTGTTGTTGTTTCCTCTTGTGGTACAACAACTGGCACTTCAAGAGGTTTCTCTTCAGGATGTTGAATGTCTTCTTCATCTTCACTGCTTTCCTCTTTTTGAATGATTTATAATCTGTCCAAGTCTTCAGCAAGAGAATGTACCTGCAAAGGTTCTATGGTAGAAGTGTTCTTCTCCTTGAAAGACATGTTAGATTCATCAAAAGATATATGCACAGATTCTTCAATTTTAAGAGTTAATTTATTATATACCCTATAAGCCTTACTGATCATGGAGTATCCCAGAAACACTCCTTCATCAGCTTTATCTTGAAATTTTGCTAAATACTTCTTGTCATTATTGTATATGTAACAGATACAACCAAAAATTCTAAAGTAATCTACTTTAGGTTTCTTCCCTTTGAGTAATTTATAGGGAGTCTTGCCCTTCATTTTATGTATTAAACTTCTGTTCAGCACATAGTTGGAGGTGTTCACTGCCTCTGCCCAAAACGATAGAGGAAGGTGAGCATCTGACAATAATGTAGTGGCAGATTCAATAAGGGTTCTATTTTTTCCTTTCAGCTACCCTATTTTGTTGAGGAGTTCTAGGAGCTGAGAAAGTGTGCCTGATCCCTTCACTCTGACAGAACTGTTGCATAAGAAGAGAATCAAACTCTGTCTCATGATCACTTCTGATTAGGGCAATGTGAGTATTGAACTCAGTCTGTATGCATTTGAGAAACTCTGTGAAACACTTAAAGTTATCAGACTTCTTCCTCAGAAAGAACACTCATGTGAATCTAGAGAAGTCATCTACAACTACTAAAATGTAAGATTTCTCTCCTAAGCTTTGTACTGTAATGGGTCCAAAAAGATCCATGTGTAACAGATACAAAATCCTAGGTGAATCACTCTTATTAAGTGACTTGAAACTTTTTTTAGTTTGCTTGCTTAATTGACAAGCCCTGCAGAGTCCTTCCTTCTTGTAGGGGCTAGAAGGTAGTCCTCTAACAAGGTTGTCCTTGGATAGCCTAACAATGGTTCTAAGGTTTATATGTCCTAATCTCTTATGTCATAATACATTAGGTCTACTAACAGAGTTAAACAGGCAAATATCTACTTCAGTTGAAAGAAAGTCTACTAAATAGATGTTACCTTTCATTTTACCTGTCAACACAGTAGTGTTGTCCTCTGATTTGATCCTGCATAAGGACTTGCTAAAAATCACCTGGTAGCCTTCATCACATAGCTGACTGATGATGATCAAGTTGTGCTTCAGTCCTTCCACATAGACTACTTTCTTGAATGTGACTATGCCAATTTGGACTACACCATATCCTTTTGTTAGTCCAAAGTTTGAATCACCAAATATGACTTTGGGTCCAAGCTTGGCTTTAAAGAATGTGAGATTGTCCTTGCTTCCTATCATGTGCTTTGAGCACCCACTATCCAAATACCATTGTTGGTTTGATGTTGGATAGGTCTTCACCTGCACATAAAATAATTTACTTGTTTTTGACCCAGTTTACCTTGGGCCTATGTTGATAACCTTTAAATTCAGAAATAAATGACATCCCTGGTTGACTCTTATAACCTTCAGGATGATATCTCCTTGGAGGAATTATCCATTCAATATAAGGGTTAAGTCTGGATGAAGGACCCCTAGGATTGGAATTTGATTTACCCTTGAAGAAGTTTTCAAATCGCTGATCTCTGCTCGACGATCGTTGAGCTACGTTCGACGATCTTGGGTCAGATCGTCGAGCTCCGTTCAACGATCGACTGTGGCAGAGTTCAGGGATTAGAGATCGTCGACCTGAGTTTGACGATTTTGCCTGAGATCGTTAATCTGCATTAGACGATCGTCTAGCTCCGTTCGACGATTTCTATTGTACACTTGATTTCTTGGGTAAGTCAGAATTCTTCCTAGCTACCTCTATAACTCCCTTCCCTTTATCAGAAATAAACTTAATTGGGGTTGTTAGTACTATAGGTTGGCTGGATGAAGCACCCAAGCCCAGTGTACTGTTGAATCTAGAGTTCACTGTGCTTATGATGTCCATTAACTTGATGCTTCTCCCATTAAGGTATTCTTCAAGTTTTTTGGCCTCTGATAGCTCACTTTTCAGTGAAGCTATCTGCTCCCTACAGCACTCCAACTCCTCAGAGAGTTTGAGGTTTTCTGATTTTAAGGTACTATGTTCAGACAATTGATTTCTGAGAGAGATAATTTCCTTCTCAGATTTTAATAGGTCTAAACATAGTGCTTTAAATTCATACTTAAAGTCCTCAGAATTGAAATCAAAAGAACTTATCACCTGGTCCTCTTCAAGTTGAGTCTCTGAGTCTGACTCTGAATCTTCTGCATCAGAATTGTGTTGTGAGGCATTGATAACCATCATGCAAAATTCCTTTTCTTCAGCATCATCCTCATCATCACTTGAGCTGGATGAAGCTTCTGATTCCTCTTCAGTCTCACTCCAAGATTCAGCAACAAATCCCTTCCTTGTGTGTTTGTTCTTGCTTGAGATGGGTTTGCCATTGCTGTTCTTCTTGAAGTCTTTATCTTTTCTTCTTTCTCTCTTGTCCTTTCTGTCCTTGTTTTTGTTCTCTGGACAGTCAGGCACAATGTGGCCTGGTTTCCTGCAACCAAAGCAAACAATATCTTTATTGTTTGATTTATCATACCTTGGCTTGTCATGCTCTTTGTATGATCTCTTCCTGAAGTCCTTTCTGGACATTTTGTAAAATCTTTTGGCCAGCAGACTAAGCAGCTCATCATTGCCTGGGATTTTGTCTTCAGGCTGATCTTCAGTGGCTTTGAAAGCTATTGACTTTTCCTTTCTTGAGGCTGGTGAGGCAGCCTTCTGCTCTTCTTCTCTATTTTTGATGAGCAGCTCATAAGACTTGAGCTTGCCCAAGAGAGCTTCTGTGGTGATCTCATTGAGACTTCTGGCATCCTTGATTGGTCAGATCCTTGAGTCCCAAGTGCTTGGGAAACACATTAGGATTTTGTCATTTAGCTCAGTCAATGAGATCTCTTTATCCAAAGTCTTCAGTTCATTGACTATCAGGCTGAGTTTGTTATATATTTCAGCTACTGGCTCAGCTTCTCCTTTCTTGAAGTTCTCATATTGGGTTATGAGGTGAGATCTTCTGTCTTTTCTTTCATCAGCAGATCCTGAGACTATCTCAGATAGCTTATCCCAGATTTCCTTTGCTGAGTTGCATTCAGCCACCTTTTGGAAAATGTCATCAGACATAGTCTGGGGTAAGATATTCATAGCCTTTGCATCTGCTACTTTACACTTCTTGATCTCTGCATCTGTTCCTGAGGGAGGTGGAACAGCATTTGTGCTTGTGTTTTCTGGAGGTCTTGGACACACTGTCAAAACAGAATTAAAAATGTACTCATCAATAGAATTCATGTAGAGTCTAATCCTTGCCTTCCAAAGTGCAAACTTGGATAGATTGCACACTGGAGGTCTGGTGCTAGCATAATCTTTGTTTTGGGCCATGATTTGTGAAGAAATAATTCTAATAACAAAATCTACAACAAGCAGATCTAACTATAGGAATCTTTGGGTTCAGGTGTTAGCCTGTGCAACCACCAAGGTGTGGTATTTTTTACCAACCTGGAAGATGTGGTATTTTTAACCAACCTAGAAGATGTGGTATTTTTAACCAACCTGGAAGATGTGGTATTTTTAACCAACCTCGCTCTGATACCAATTGAAAGTGCAAGTTAGATCTGATATACTATAGAGGGGGGGGGGGGTGAATAGAGTGTGGTGCTTGCTAAAAACGTTTTACAACAGTTGTTGTATTCTTATGTGAACAAGGAAGAAAATAATATAAAGTAAATCTAAACACAGCAACTATCTAATCACAGAGCAACCTAGTCACAAACTACAGCCAGAAACAAAAATAAAGTAAGCAACCAGATGACACAAGGAGCTATAGTGGTTCCCCAATCAATCTGGGTACATCCACTCTTCTACCACCCTAGGTAGGAATCCACTGCAGGATGAGTTGATCAGGTGTCCTGGGCACCAATGAGCTTTTGATAAGGTGCTCAAAAACCAAACCAGATTTTTTGATCAGGTGTCTGCCACCAATGAGCTTTTGATAAGGTGCTCAAAAACCAAACACAAACTTTTGAAGGGAGTTTGAAAAACCCTTTACAACAGAGAGAGAGAGGGAAAGAGATGATCTTCTTTATCAACAGTCAGAGAGAAGATAGTGGATGTTGTCAAAGCTCCCCCTGAGATCTGTAGTTGTTCAGGAAGTGAAGCTTTGCAGTAGGGTGATAGGCCTTCAGAAAATTGATCTCCAGCAAATGATGATTTCAACAACAACTGAAATGTGAGGTGTCTGGAGTCTTGAATGATGATGGCCTTTGAACACTTGAATCAAAAGAGATCTGAAGATTTCAGTTTGTTGATCTCCATTGGTGATGGTGTTCTTGTATGAATCTTTGAGACTGAGAATGTCTGCAACTCTTTCTCTTTCTCTTGTGTAATTGTTGTTGTGTGTGCTGTTGTTGCAGAGAATATTTTTCTTTTTAACTTCTTGTTCTTCTGCTTTTGGAATGATGAAAAATTTTATCTTTTATTCCTTTTTGTCTGAATAGAAATGACTCACTGTCAAGATAGCCGTTGGTCTGTCATAAATGACTTCCTTAATTGCTTTTGTCTTCTGGAGGAAAGTCCAATAAAACATTCCTTGATAATTCCTTGAAACTTGCTCCAGATTAATTAAAAACGGCTACAAGATCTGTGAATTAATTGCTGAGAACAATTCCTTAACTGTCTGAATTTGAATCTTGAAAATCGTTGAACTCTTCAGAAAAACGTCGAACTGAGCCCCACTATCGTTGAATTGAGCTCAGAGATTTGGACTTAGACAGAAACAGAGATCGTCGATCTGAGCTCAACTATCGTCGAACTGAGCTCAGAGATTGAGAACCAAACTGAAGTCAAGATCGTCGATCTAAGCTCGAAGATCGTCGAATGGAGTTCGACGACTTGTTGAAGTTGAGCTCAGAGATCGTCGAATGGAGTTCGACGATTCGTCGAAGTGAGCTCACCGATCGTCGAATGGAGTTCGACGATTCGTCGTACTGAGCTCGACGAAATGACTTAGTTTTCTGAAACTGAAAATCCTGGTCTTGAGGGCAGCTTTCAAACCTAAGTACTAACCCTTAGACTCAATTCTAATTGACCTTTAGATCTATACAATGAGGTCAAAACAGGTTTCCTAAGAGACATAGTGATCCTGACCCAAATCAGTAATAGGGTGTTCCAACAAAAGAGTTTGGGAATGCTTTCATAAAGAAGTACATTCCTGTTTTGACAAAGTTGGCCCTCCAGAGATAGTTTTGACACTTGGTGCAGCGAGACAAGACGGTGGATGAGTATGTACAGGAGTTCACTCGTTTGGGTTATTATGCAGGAACGACAATGACAGATGATGAGGAGAGGGATAACCTCTTCTACTAGGGGCTAAGGGAGAATCTAAGAGAACCCCTCATCGCCATGAAGAGAGCTGGTTTCAATGAGTTGGTTGAGGCTGCTAGAACATTGGAGAGTGATCTGGAGCGAAGTCAACGTCGTAAGGGTTTCGCACCCAAGCAAGGGGAAGGGAAGCCTTCTCAATCCCAAGGAAAGTCTGAAGGGAATAGGTGGAAGAAAAATCCTCACCCATTAAAGTCCGGTGAGAAAAGCAAATGGACGTCCAGAGGGTCTCACTCTAAGGGACCACCGACATGCTTCAATTGTGGCAAGCTGGGGCACATTGCTCGTTTTGGTAATCAAGGAGGTGCGGAGCAGGAGCCAAGGCAGGAGCATACTGTGTGCTCCGGCCCTAGTGCCGCAGAGAAAGGGAAGATGGAGGAGTCTAGCGCTTCTTGGTTCCAACCGGTGCAACCAAGGGCCTACAACCTTGGACAGCAGGAAGCGATACGACAACCCGATGTGGTGGCAGGTATGAGGAAGTTTAAATTTAATCTCATACTTCTTAGTTTCAAATCATTTATGTTTGATGCCTCTATTTTAGGCTTTGTGTTAGTTTCTGGATACCCTGCTAGGGTATTGTTTGATATAGGAGCGTTACACTCTTTTCTTGCGGAAAGCTTCATCCGGAGAATTGGAGTCGAGTCGTTCTCGGCGGACGCAGAGTTGAAGGTGCGCATGCCCAATGGGTCGTCCATGACCACCAGGTCAAAAGGGTGCATCTGTTGGACGCTAGACGGAGTTGACTTCATGTTGATAGCAACGGTCCCACCGTTGGTTGAGTTTGATGTGATTTTGGGAATGGACTGTCTAGCAGAGCAGCGTGCTAGTATTGACTGCCTATCCAAGGTGGTGATCTTGAGAGGCGAAGGGCAGGCAGAAGTCAAGTTTGAGGGCCTTAATGGAGTGGCCTGTTCCCTGATTTCGGCCATGCAGTTGGTGCGGGCAGTTAACCAGGGGGAGTAGCTCTTATAGCATTATTGGAGGTTCTCCTTTCCAAGTTATCACTTGGGGAAGTGCCCGTAGTGGCAGAGTTCAAGGATGTGTTTCCGGATGAACTTCCTGGAGCACCTCCTCGACGGGAGATTGATTTCTTGATTGAATTAGTGCCAGAGACATGTCCGGTGTCACGTCCTCCGTTTAGGATGGCACCAAAAGAGTTGGCTGAACTCAAGGTACAGTTGTAGGAACTGTTGGAGCAGGGGTATATCAAACCCAGTTCTTCACCGTGGAGTGCGCCTGTGTTGTTCGTGAAGAAGAAAGATGGTAGTATGCAGTTGTGCATAGACTTCCGAGAGTTGAATAAATTGACTGTCAAGAATAAGTATCTGATTCCTCGGATAGAAGACTTGTTCGACCAGTTGGTGGGGTCGGTGGTGTATTCAAAGTTGGACTTGAAGTCAGGATACTATCAGTTGCGAATTTGAGACGAGGACATACCCAAGACAACGTTTGGTACAAGGTATGGTCACTTTGAGTTCTCGGTGATGCCATTCGAGCTGACGAACGCATCATCCGTATTCATGGATTTGATGAATCGAGTATTTCGGGAATACTTGGACTCTTTTGTAGTTGTCTTTATTGATGACATTCTGGTGTACTCCAAATCGGAGGTGGAGCATGAGACTCACTTGAGAGTAGTCTTGCAAGTGTTGAGAGAGAACCAAATTTATGCAAAGTTCTCGAAGTGCGAGTTCTAACTAGAGAAGGTGACATTTTTGGGCCACGTGATTAGTGGGGATGGGGTGGGGGTAGATCCAACAAAAGTGGAAGCCATCATAGATTGGCCGATTTTGAGAACTGTGGCGGAAGTCCGGAGTTTTATTGGACTAGCCGGGTACTATAGAAGATTCGTAGAAAACTTTTCACGGATAGCTCTACCCCTCACATCACTAACTCGTAAGGATCAGAAGTTTGTGTGGACTCAGGAGTGCAGTCAGGCATTTGAGACACTGAAGGAAAGGCTGATGACATCTCCAATTCTAAGTGTACCAAAAGAGACCGAAGGATTTCAAATTTTCAGTGACGCATCGGGATGCAGTTTGAGTTGCGTTTTAGTGCAACATGGCAGTGTGATAGACTTTGGGTCTAGGCAGCTGAAACCTCATGAGAGGAATTACCCCGTCCATGACTTGGAATTGGCGGCGGTAATTTTCGCGTTAAAATTATGGCGGCACTATGTTTATGGTGCGAAGGTGGAGATCTTCACGAATCACAAAAAGCCTGAAATATCTCCTAGATCAGAAGGACCTGAATATGCAGCAGCGCAGATGGGTCGAGTTCCTTGGAGACTACGAGGTGGCGATTCAGTATACGCTAAGCAAAGCCAATGTGGTGGCAGATGCCTTGAGTAGAAAATACTCTAGGCAAGGGAATTGGATCGAAGCTCATGATGAGCGGTTGGTGATGGATTGGGAGTCCCTCGGCTTGGAGTGCGTAGCAAGGGGCGAGTCTAGCATGGCTCGGTTGAACTGGATTGAAATGCAAAATGATTTGTCAGATCGTATTCAGGAAGCGACTCATTTGGATGTAGGGTTTCAACCTTACATGGAAGAAGCTCAAACGGGCGAGAGCAGCGTCTGGGGGATAGTTGGTGGGATTCTGAGGAAGGACGGAAGGATTTACGTACTGCAGTTTGGCAAGCTCCATGAGAAGTTGATGTTTGAGGCTCACTTCACAAAGTACTCCATTCACCCGGGCAGTACAAAGATGTACTTGGATATAAAGAAATCCTTTTGGTGGCCTGGACTGAAGCGGGACGTAGCTTTGTACGTGAATCGATGCCAAACCTGTGCCTTGGAAATTTGATGACATCTCCATGGATTTTGTGCACGGGTTACCTAGATCGCAGCAGGGTAACGGCGTAATTTGGGTGATCGTGGATCGCTTAACCAAAGTGGCTAACTTCATCCGAAATCGGAATAAGGATAGCGTGGAGAAGCTGGTAGAGTTGTATGTTCGCAACATTGTGCGAATACATGGGATTCCTAAGAGTATAGTTAGTGATCGCGATGGACGTTTCACGTCCAAGGACTGGAGGTTGGTTCAGAAGAGTCTGGGCACGAAGCTCAAGTTCAGTACGGCTTTCCATCCTCAAACTGACGGGCAAACAGAAAGAATGAACCGTACTATGGAGGATATGCTGAGAATATGCATTCTTGACTTCAACAAGAAGGGGGAAGATCACCTCTTCATGGTAGAGTTCGCTTATAACAATAGTTACCAAGCAAGTATCAAGATGGCTCCATACGAAGCTTTATATGAGAGGCGGTGTCGAATACCGATGTCTTGGACAGAGGCGGGAGACACCAAACATTTGGGAAAAGAAGTGGTAGCTGATGCATGCGAGCTGGTGCGAACCATTCAAGAGCGCATGAAGGTGGCTCAAGATCGCCAAGCAAAATATTTTAATGCTCGCCACAGGAAGCTGGAGTTCGCGGTAGGCGATTGGGTCTATCTAAAGATCAAGCCGTTCAAAGGCATTTCACGCATTCGCCGACTCAAGATGCTAAGTCCAAGGTTTTTGGGACCTTTAGAGGTTATAGAACGGGTGGAGGAAGCAGCGTACCAATTAGCATTGTCCACGGAGCTAAGTGGATTACACAACGTCTTCCATGTCTCCGTCTTGAGGAAAGCCTTAGTAGAGGCTAGTGTGGTGATCGAATCAGCATCAGTGCCGATAGAAGAGGACTTGAGGACGCTAGTTCATCCAGTCACTATAGAGGATTCAAAAACTCGGCGGTTGCGGAACAAAGAGGTCAAACTTGTAAAAGTTCGATGGGATAACTGCGGTCGTGAGGAGCTCTCGTGGGAGCAAGAGTAGACCATGCTGGAGGAGTATCCAGAGTTTTTCCGTTCAGGTATCATTTAAGTTTTCTATACCTTTTACTTTCTGTAATTTCGGGACGAAATTCTTTTAAGAGGGAGAGAGTTGTAACGCGCCAAAATTCGAAAGAGGGACGGACAGCGTTCAGAGCCAAGTTTGGGTCTTGGTGAGGGTCACACGGCCTGGGACACGAGTGTGTCCAAGGTCATGTCATGCTCGGGTTTGACGAAGAACTTGGGTGGTCGACGAATTGCGCTCGACGAAGTGTCGAGACAGTGAATACGGCCTAGGACACGGGCGTGTCCATGGCCGTGTCATGTTCGGGTTCGACGATTTTTGCGTGGTTGACAAAAATTGTGGTCGACGATCGTTGAGAGGATGAACACGGCCTAAGACACGGGCATGTCCAAGGCCGTATCCTGCTCGGGATGATAGCCAGGCTGTGTGAGGGGATAAACACGGCCTAGATCCCAGGCGTGTTCGTGTATGACACGGGCGTGTCAAATGTGACACGGGCGTGTCAAATGTGACACGGGCGTGTTGAGTACCTGTGTTCTCCTCGGGTGGTGTTTGGTCCTGTACCGATGGAGGAACACACCCAGGCACACGGGCGTGTGCTGAGTGACACGAGCGTGTCAACTCTGGTACAGGCGTTTTCAGAGCCCGTGTCCTGTTCTGGGTGCGACAGTTTCAGTGTCGATTGAGGCACACAGCCTTGGACATGAGCGTGTCTCAAGCCGTGTTCGGCCCAGGAGTTTTGGTTTTAAGTGCGAATCGTGGCCGTTTGTTTCCTTCTTTTAGGATCTGATGGTTCAGGGCTGTCCTGGCTGAGTTATGTCCGGGAATAGGGTTTGAAACCCTCATTCTTCTTCAAGTTTCTCTTTCTAAGGTTTTAGAGAGAAGGGAGAGCAAGGAAGAAGGTGAAGGAGATATCTGGCTGCCGGAGAAGCGTCAGAGCCCCAAATCGCGAGTCGAGTCCAGATCCGCGGAGGCAAATCCGTTACGGTAGTTTTCATCTGGCTAAGTTCCCATGGCTAGGAAGAGGGGTCGTAAGGTAACGATACTTTTCCTCTTGGTTTCTAGGATGCGTGCTTAGCATCTTTTACTTTCAAGCTTTTGGGCACCAAACTCTCAAATGAGAGGGGGTTGGGTCGCCATGGTTCAAGAGAAACCTCAGGGTCGATTGAGTCCGTCCCCAACATGATTTTCATTAGAGATCTGCTCCGTTAGTGGATTAGGCATGGTGGGTGAAGCCGTGGTCGTGACCGTTAGTCCGACTCGGTGATGTTACATAACGAGCCTTAAGGATTTTGTAGAAATCTGTTCCGGCAAGATGTCGTTTGTGATGTTTGTGTTTTCCCCCTTTTCTCGAGTGAGTACGTGTGGCCGGAACCGTACAAGGTTAGCTCCGCAATGGCGGTAGATGGTTTCCTTGGTGGACAAGGTTAGCTCCGCATAAACGGTAGATGGTTTCCTTGGTGCGCGGGGATGTTGCAGTACAAATGATGGATTAGGGTGGGAATGTTTATGGATTGTGATGTGCTAAGGAGCGGCTTTGTCTCCGTGGTCGGCTGGCTATCCCGTGACGTGCAAATCATGTGGCGAGAGTGTCCCAGCGAGACTAGTCCCCTTCTGTGAGACTGACGAGAACGCCAAGTATGGGGCAAGCCCGAGCAATGAGACCATGAGCGGGTGGGGTCCAACAAGTGTTCTTAGAATCGGTTAGTGTGTGAGACGGAAATCCTGACGCGAGAAGTCAGAGCTTGCAGGCAAGCCCGGGTCTAAGATCCATGAGCGGGTGGGGCCTTGGCAAGAGTTCCGTGTGGCGGCTTGTATGCCGTTAGGGGAATTGCAGTACCCTTTTTTGTGGCTTACCGTCAATGGGGAAATTGGAAGTACCCAGATGTGATGATGATGTGCTAGTTGCATACGTAATAGGGTGCCTTGGGTGAAGCCCGAGTTTGCATACATACTGCATAGTAGACCCGTTTTTATTATATGCTCAACATAGAAAACGTGTTTGTTGTTTGAGACATCCAAACCTGTTCTTTTAGAGCTTTTCTTCTTTTTGTATATGGTATACGAAGTGCTGACTTGCAGGTTGGAGGGGTACCCCGGGGTCCGTTACGGGCGGCCGAGAGGAGATGTATTTGTTACACAGTTTGAGGTCAGCCTTTGCTGACCCACGTTACCTCCAAATTTTACAGGGCAAGGATTGCAAGCAGGAGCCAGCTCGCCGGCCAAAAAGGCCAAGCCTCATGAAGTGTTTCAAGTTTTGTACTAGCTCTATTTTGTGGAAATGTATGTTTGATGCTCTTGTTTCCGGCTTACATGCCGAGGTAGTCTAGGAGTGCTTTTGCACATTGTTGGTGGATGTTACCTTTTGAGTTTGTACTCTCTATTGTTGTAAGGGTATAGGGCCATTTCAATACTCTTGTGTATGTGGATAACTTCTAATCCTTGTTTCCGTTGTTGTTTGGTTTTGAGTTTTGAGATTGTGTAGTTCATATCATCTTTTAATGCTAAAGCTGCGGCGTCTGTATGTTGTGGGGCCCCGACCAGACCCATATTATACGGTCATTACAGGGGAGGTGTTACAAAGCACACCCCAAGTGCTCCAGTAGGGACTTCCCACCACGTACATAGAAGTTTGGGAGAAACTTCCCCTCTGCAACAAATAGGCAGGGCAAGGTACTAGGCAAGCATGGATTTGGCGAGTATGCACTTTGGAGACCTCAACCTCTTCCAAAAGTGTCATTTCTAGTACCCCGGGGGATCTATTTATATAAAAATCCGGGGGGGGGGGTATAGGCGAGTATCCAGCCTCAGCTAGCAAGTAGTATGGGTCTACTCGCCCATACTCGTGAGGTACATGCCCATACTCGCCCAAGTTCACCCATACTCATACAAGCTTGCCTCTACTCGCCCAAGCTTGGCTCTACTTGCCCAAGCTCCCCTCTGCTCGCCCAAGCCAGCCTCGGTTCACCCAAGCTTGTCTCTGCTCGCCTAATGATCTGCAAATTACCGTCTTCCTGATCTCGATGAATTACGGGTTATGCACTTTCCTACAAGGTATTGAATGTTCAGGCACACTTTGATGTCCACACAAACTTCTGATCTTTGAGAGTAAGAGCGGTGAGGGGCAATGCTATCTATAAGAAGTTATCCACAAACCTTCCGTAGTAACTGGCTAGTCCAAGGAAACTTCTGACCTACCACGATTCACAGAATAGACCAATCTCTGATGGCTTCAATTTTTGCAAGATCCACCGCCATCCCTTCATCACTAATAACATGACCCAAAAATGCTACCTTCTCTAACCAGAACTCGCATGTTAAGAACTTAGCATAAAGCTGGTTCTCTCGCAGAATCTATAAGACCACTTTTAAGTGAACCTCAAGCTCTACCTTTGACTTAGAATACACCAGGATGTCAACGATGAACACCACCACGAACGAATCCAAGTATTGTCGAAAAACTATGTTCATAATACTAATAAACATTGATGGCGCATTTATCAAACTTAATAACATCACAAAAAACTTGAAGTGACCATACCTCGTACTAAACGCCATCTTGGGAATGTCTTCCTCCTGAATACGTAATTGGTAATACCTCGACTTCAGATCCAACTTGCAGTACACCACCAACCCTACCGACTGGGAAAACAGATCATCTATCTGTGGAATTAAATACTTATTCTTGATGGCCAACTAATTCAGCTAACGGTAGTCTATGCACAACCACATACTGCCATCTTTCTTTTTCACAAACAGCATCAGCGCGCTCCATGATGAAGAGTTGGGTCAAATGTATCTTTGCTTCGACAACTCCTGCAACTACACTTTGAGCTCAGCCAACTCCTTTGGTGCTATCATAAATGGAGGACACGATACCGACCTTGCTCCTAGCACAAATTTGATCATGAACTTGATCTCATGCGGAAGAGGTGCTCTCGAAAGCTCCTCGGGGAACACATCCTCTAACCCCACCATAACATGCACTTCTCTAATCACCAACTTTGTGGAATGAACCATTAACAAAGCTACAAACGCTATACCTCCCCGGTTCACTGCATACACCATCTGCATAGCCAAAATCATGGAGCAGGCTACTCCACTATATAAGGCCCTCGAATCTGACCTTTATTTTTCCCTCGCTCCTTAGGGTCACCACCTTCAACATATAGTCAATACTGGCCCGCTGCACTGCCATCCAATCCAACTCAAAGATAACATCAAACTCATCCAGCAATAGGATTGCCACTTCCAACACGAAGTCAACTTTACATATACTCAAACTAATGCGCCCTTTCTTCCCGGTAGTCATGAATGACCCATTGGACATGCACACACTAAGCTCTGCATCTGCCTCGAAGGTATCAACCCCAATTCTACGGATAAATCTTTCTGCGCAAAAGAAGTGTAATGCTCTCATATCAAGCACTACTCTAGCAGGGCAACCAAGAACTAGCACGAAGTCTAATATGTATGGAACAAACATGAAAGGTCGCAACCAATTTTGAACTAATGAATGAGATTTGAACTTTATACTTGTCACCACCTTGAGGTGTCAAATCACTTCCTGCTTCCTAAGGCTCTTACTCTAGGCCACACTAGATGGAAACATGAAACACTTGAATCCACCGCTTTCCCTTCTCCGCATAACTAGGACCGAAACGTACCAACTGCTCCTACCTTGCTTTGACTCAGCACCACCATCAGTACATTCCCGAATTTTGAGGCCAGACTTTCCACACTTTAAGCACATCAGTGGTCACAAAAAACGGACCTCTCTAGAAGATGCACTGCTCTTTTCTCCAGACTTGAAAGAATGTGGCTTCTTCTTCTGCCTATTCCCTTCTAACTTCCACTAAGTCTGATAAGTTTTTCCTCCTCCCATCTTCTACGAAAGACTTATGACATTAGGTTTGCTCTATGTATCTTTCCAAAATTCGAGCTACCTCCACCATCTTATCAAAACCTGATTCCTTCATGGATATGAGCGGCTGACACAGATTCCCTCTCAAACCTCCATAGAAGAGGTAATCTCTTTCCTCATCATCTGTCATGGTCGTACCAACATAACAACCCAATCGAGTAAACTTTTGCAGATACCCATCTATCATCATCTCTCGTCACGATTAAAGCAAAAACTGCCTCTGAAGCATCAACCTCATTAAAGAGGGGATATACTGCTACAAGAAAGCACTCGCAAACTCATCCATGGATGGGGTACGTCTAGGAAACTGATGGTTGCTATGGCTCACCCACCACAACTTTGCATCATCTTCCAACATGAAGGCTGCAAACTAGAACTGCTTGTCTCTGCTAGCATGCAACAAAAATCTGATGGGGACACACCCATATTTAAAATGCTCGAGGCAGTAGCACTGCTCTCCATAAGCTCCTATTGCGGCATCAACGTCCTCGCATTATCGCTTCTACCCTAGTATGAGCAAGGTAACAAACGAATCAAGTTCTATTCACAAAATTTGAACGCATGAATACTCATGGTCTCGCAAAATACTCTTATGTGGACAACTTCTTTACACGATCTGATTACACTAAATCAATCATTATCAGAAACTTATCCTTAATATGTACATTAACCTTGCTCTAATACCAAATTGTAACACCTCCCATACAATGACCATATAATATGGGTCCGACCAGGACCCCTCAACCTATAAATGCATAGCTTTGGTATTAGAAGATGATATTATAATGCTACCCATCTCAAAACTCATAAATAAAGCGAAAACACTAACTCAAGAATAGAAGTTATCCACAAGTACATAAGAGTTAAAATGGCCTTATGGCCTTACATCATCATAGTTATCAAGTTAATATCCAATACATCATACATAACCAAAAGTAAATCACTCTAGGCTAGTTTGTCGTGCAAGACAAAAATAAAGTAAAGAAAATAGTAACTTAGAACAACGGGAGGACGTACACTTCATGAGACGTAGGACTTTTTGGAAGATGAGCTAGCTTTAGATTGCGATCCTTGCCCTACAACCATCACAAAAGAAATAATATAACAGGGTCAGCTATAGATGACCACAATGGTGTAACAACACCCCTCCTCTCGGTCGTCCTTAGAGGACCCAGGAAACTCCATCACCCTACATATTAACACTGTGTATGTAAATGTAATAAAACATAAATAACATAGAGACAACAAGTAGGAGTGTCACAAACATCAATCACGTTTCTATGTTGAACAATTAAAAAAGAGGGGGCATATACATACTATATGTATGCAATCTTAGGTTTCACCCAAGACACCTTATAGTATGTATGATTCTAACATATCATTACACATTATCATATCATATAAATCACATGAGTACTTCTATTTCCCCCAAACTACCTTCAAGCCGTAAATGGAACTCTTGCTTAGGCCCCACCCGAACATGGGTCAACACCCGGGCTTGCCCATAAGCATTGGCATTCACGCCAGTTCCACCAAAACATCACATCTGATGCTAAGAATCCTTGCTTTGACTCTGTCTGCACATGGGTTGCATCACCAGGCTTGTCCAAAAGCAATGACATTCTCGTTAGTTTTCACAAAAGGGAACTTGTCTTGCCGGGACACCCTCCATATGTGATTTATATCATCACGAGGCTAGCTAGCCGATCACAAAGACAAAGACACGCCTGTACATAACATTCAACATGCATATTTTCTCCCGTCCTAAGTCACCATTTGTTTTCATATAAAATCAAGGGCATAACAACGATGTCTTCACCACAATCGGTTATCTAACAAAATCTCTAAAATTTATGTCAAGCAACATCACCGAATTGGACTATCAGTTGCGATTACGGCTTCACCCACAATGCCTAATTAACCAACATAGTGGATTTTTAATGCAAAGTATGCAAGAGACGGACTCAATCGACCTGGTGGTTTCTATTGAACCAAGACATCCCCAACCCCTCTCATTTGAGAAATCTGGTGCCAAGAAATTACAAGAAATAAAAGGCTTAAGAAAAGATACTATACATGCATCTTAAGACCAAGAGAAAAATGTTGTTACCTTATAAAACCTTTTCCTTGTCATAGATGAAAAAGTGCGCCTTCAAGCCCTCTTTGCAACACCGGTCTCAGATCGTCAGACAGAGCTATGAAGGTCCAACATTGACAGAAACTAGGTCATCTTCCTCCTCCACTTCCTCTCGCTCATGAGTTGTTAAGTGCCAAGGACTTTAGAGAAATGTGAGGAGAGATATCTTTTGCCCTATTTAGGGTTCACGAGCAAAAACTTTGGGCCATTAGATCAAGTTCCAAGAAGATCAAACACCCAAAAAATGTGATTTTACGAAACTTGTTCACGAGCTTTCTGAATTAGCTCTCTAATTCAGATCGTCGAGTTAACACGACTCTATGGGAGTGGTCACGACGTTATGAGAGTGATCATGATGCAATGAGAGTTAACACAACTAAATGAGAGTTAACACAACTAAATGAGAGTTAACATAACTCCATGAGGGTTAACACAACTCCATGAGAGTTAACAAAACTCCATGAGAGTTACCATAACTCCATTAGAGTTACCATAACTCCATTAGAGTTAACACAACTCCATGAGAGTTAACATAACTCCATTAGAGTTAACACAACTCCATGAGAGTTAACATAACTCCATGAGAGTTAATACAACTTTATGAGAGTTAACACAACTCCATGTTACTATACTTATCCTAGCACTCCCCACATTCCAAACCAAGGTAAAATTTTTGGGTGTTATACTACTCCCTCCACATAAAGGTTAAGAGGGATAATAAGTTGTTGGGTACAGTTTCCATCCTTTGTGGAGAAAACTATTAGATTTGAATCTTTCTAACATGAATTTGATGACATTGAATCTATTAATCGAAGGGAGAGACATGTTGATTAAGGATTTGGCAGGAGGAATACTAAAGTGTTGAAGGAAGATTATCAGAATGACATGTTTCTTCACTTAGTCAAAAAGGGGGAGATTTGATGAGATAATTTTCTACTAAGTGTGAAAGCGGTTAACCATCTTTGACCATGCTTTGCGAGCATGTGTTTCATGACAAGTGTGAAAAGGGGTAGCCGTCTTTGACCTAGAAACCAACATATGCTCTTAAAATAAACTTCTAGGAAATTAGCCAAAGGTAGCTTCATCCCATTTGATGTGTTTTTGACCGAGGTAAGCTTTATAAAAGCTTCATCCACATGCCATCTATCACCCCTACCTCCTTGGTTTTATCCCTATATATAGACATGAAGGAGGAGAGGAATCCACTTCTCTCCAAACTAAAACATTAGAAGATTTTCTAGAGAGGCCTTTTTGACAATTGTCTTAGTTTGGGAGAGCTTTCAGGCAACATTCAATTCAACAACGTTGATGAGGAATACTTCACATACACGGATTGTATTTGGAGTAGATTTGTGCAAGGATTTGAAGTGGCATCTTGGAGAGGATTTGTGTAATCCATCTCGTCTGCCACTGTTGGTAACTTTCAATTTTTTTGCTACTATTTATTGTCTAATATTGTGTTATGCAAAGTTGGTGAAGATCCTATGCGGATCAAAGAGGGAATATCTTGTAATTATCTTTTTGTTTTTCATACATTTATAGTGGCGGCTTTTCGGGTTGGACTCCGATCGTCCAGTAGTTTTCACTCTATTAGTTTCCACATTAATTATGTGTGTCTCTTCTATTATTGTTATTTTGTGTTGTGTTTTGATTGCACGTGTATTGACATATCGCTAAGCAGTAGTGTTGACACTTCCTTGAACTGATTTGCAGGTTATCTGGTCATGCTTGCATGCTCTCTAGCCTAACAATTGAATCATTAGAAGCTCCTACATAACGAATCATATCACAAATTTCATTAAAATTAGAGAGATGTAGATGGGGATCATCAAGAGGTAAACTAAAATATTGAACTGAATTTTGGATCATATGAATGATGGCTGGTTTGATCTCAAAGTAAGGGTTGGTGATGATGGGCCCACGAGTAGTATATGCATTCCCCATAGTCGGGGCAGTATACTCCATCATAAGTTTGTGGTCACTGTTGCACTTCCCCATGTTCCGTATTTGGAGGAATTTGAGTTGGGGGATTTTCACCCATGACTCGATCAGGTCTTCTTTTTAAATCGTGCAAGGTGCGCTCAATATCTAGATCGAAAGGGAGTCGGCCATCACAGTCTATACCTTGTATAAACTTCAACTGAAAAACAAGAAAAACAACATGAACAAATCTAACCACGACTTGTTTGTTAGTAGATACTATAAACTATTAAAGCAAAAAACTGCAAAAAAAATTGAAAAAAGAAAGAAAAAATTCATAACTAAATTCTCACAATGACAAATTACTCATACTGTGTTCCTTAACAATTTCACCAATAAACATGGTTGCTGTTGAAACCGAAAACTCGGTCTCTGTGGAGTTCACCCTTGGGGAAGGGGTGATCGCACACTTACTTCCCTCCCGCGAGCCAAATAACAAAGAAAAAAGAACAAGGGACAGACTCAAGGGCCCGACGTGGAGGTCCCATCACACACCTGAAAGATCTTAGAGCGCTTCCCCTCCCTAGAGAAATTTTGAGCTAAGGATACCTCAGAAAGCGCAAGAAGACCGGGGCACAAGTAAGAATGCCTTCTGAGGTACCCCCTTGGGTCTATTTATAGATTTCTATAAACGACCTGCAAATAGACAACCTCCGTTGTTTTGAACAACTATGAGCAGCCCAACTGGGGCTGGATGGTGAAAACACATCACAAGGGACTGGGGCGAGCAGCCCCCTAAAATCTCCACTCGCTGGGGGTGGTGAGTGTTTGATGGATCTGGCACTCGCCGCCTCACCCCCGGCCCTACGAGTGCGGGTCCGGCTGACCCACTCGCCCTCTACTTGCCAATATTCCTAGGGCAAGCGTGAGCCAACCTGCTCCACTTGCCCGCTCCCCCCTCACTTGCTCCAACCCAACAGGGCGAGCTAAGGAGACTGCCAAACTCTCACCTCCTCCCGGCTCGCATAGACTTGTATTGTTGAAGCTTGGCCGATCCGACTCCTGTCGACCACAATTCGACAGATATGGGGTTGTACACAATCCCCGCTCTTTACGAGGTCGACACAAGCTCG
This sequence comes from Platanthera guangdongensis, assembly GCA_039583875.1. Lineage (NCBI taxonomy): Eukaryota > Viridiplantae > Streptophyta > Magnoliopsida > Asparagales > Orchidaceae > Platanthera > Platanthera guangdongensis. The sequence continues at coordinate 269,971,460 of CM077151.1, read as the reverse complement.
GAAAGAATCATCGAACCCCATAATATATGACGAGTACGACAGGAGTGGAAATCTTTTTGCGAGGCCCACCAACGGCTATATATATGTTCGCGTACCTGGGCGACATTTGTCATTCCCCTTACTTGATCCTGTCGAGATGCCTCTCTCCAAAGAGCTCCAGTAGAAGATTAGCCGCGCTCGTGAGCTCAACGCCGCTCGCACTGACGCACTAGTCAGCTTGTCCCGCAGTGCAGCACTACACGAGCAGTCCAAGCCCAATCCTGCTAAGAAGGCCAAGTCCATCCCGAATGACGTTGAATCCATCTACCTAGAATTGGAGTCCACCTAGACTCCCAGGCTCGCCTCCTCGAAACCGACTGTCGACCCTAAGTGGAAATGGTTATTGGCATTCCCGCCGACCCTGAACGTCGCCATACCGATGCCGAGTCCTCCATGTCACGAGTCCACACTCCGCCCGACAACCCGTGGCCTCAGACTCCCCCCGGCGCTCACCTACAGAGAAAATCACCTCCCTTCGGGACCACGGGGCTGGACTCGTTGAAGTCCAAGTCGCTAGCTCGTACTCCTTCTCAGCAGCCCGCACCTGCTCCTATGCTCGCGGGGGAAAGGGTCGGGGGCATCCCAGTTCCCAGCTTCAACCTCATTTCCCCGGGGGTCCACTCCCTGGTCGCGGTAAGAACTTGGCTTTTCTGGCTTCGCAAACTCTCCAGTAATTGTTGAGCTCAACCCATAAGCCCCCTTTTTACTAGAATATTTTGCCTCGCCACCTTTGCTGCACTCGCATTTCTCAATCAGTTGATTATCCTTTCAGGTTTCCCTTCTCCATCTAAAGCTGAGGAATCTTCGAAACAACTGACCTTGGGATGGAAAGCTTCTTAGACGACTCACTGGATCCTGCTGAGCTGAGATGACGAAAGGCAGAAGTGCTGAAGAAGCAGGATGCTGCCCTGCGCCAACTTCGAGCAGACAACGACTACTGCGAGTAGAGGCTGCAAGCACTGGAGCGGGACTATGAGCTGCTCACGGATAAGATGGAGCACAGCTCAGCGAGCGAGGTGATGTCCCCCACCCCAGTCATGGAGAGGATCAATGAAAACTTGCAGGCCTTGAGCCGGGACCTGGGCCTAGCCCACGTGTTCCTCAGCCTGCGCCGGCCTTCGGGGATGGGGGCGCGAGGCCGAGGTAGATGGAAATGGCTCCCTAGCTAAGCCTACCGGCCCTCACCCCCAAACACCCCAGGTCACACGGGCTGACCGAACTGCTTCTGCTCGCTGAGAAATTTTTTATTTTCGGGGCTGCGATAGTCCCGGTCTGTAATAACTTAAAACAATTTTTAGAATTCTGTATGTTATTGGAAATAATAGGATGTGCCAACTAGATCTCTGCTCGCACTAGGATAGGTCAGGTCGCCAGATTGGCGAGTTGGGGTTGGCGAGCCGGACTGACCGGTCAGCTCGGCCATAAATTCAGTTTTCTATAAATAGGCCCATCATCAACCCCCTGCCCATCACCTTTATTGCATTCAGACCCCTCCTTGCTGCCCTTCTCTCTACCTATTCTCGCACCTCAACCCCTTTTGCGAGCATGGGCAAAGCACAACCTGATGCCGACGGGCTATCCAAATGCGCCAGTCAGTTCACCAATTATTGTTTCTTCGATGGAAACACCATCGAGCGCGAGCTCGCCGCCTTCAAAAACAGAGTGCCTGCCCCCCGGCTATGAGGCGCGCCGGCTCGCAGAGGGAGAGGTCATTAATACCTTCTATCAGGATGAGCTCTCCTTCCCCATCTCGCACTTCGAGGTGGGATTGCGCCTCCCCCTCTGGACGGAAATCCGCCAGATTCTCAAGTACTTCGGCGCAGTGCCCGCGCAGCTGAACCCGAACGCGATCGCGATGATGGTCGCGTTCACCTGTCACCTCCGCGGTGAGTGGATTGAATTCAACCTCGCCGTCTTCCGCAAGCTCTTCACTTACCTTGCGACCAATGATGGGTTCACCTACCTGATGGGCTCGCATATCAAGGTTCGCAAGACCGCGAACAAAAATCACAACTTGATATCCATGATCGTCTTCATCTTGGGCGACCTGGGCAACATACCCATCTCCCCCAGCAGAAGTGCGAGGAGGTATACCGGCCTCCCACGCTATCTGGCGACGACGCCAAGCTGCACAAGTTATTTCTGGAGAAGGACTTCGAGGTCGCCTTCCTTCGAAGGGGTCTCGACTCGCTCCTCCCTGTACTCCCCGATGAAGGTACAGTTTCACCCTCTATTTTCACTGGCTCGCCTACGATGGTTGCTTTTCTAACTCCCCGTCATTTCCTGTAGGGGAGAAAGAAATTCCCGAGCATCCGCCTCATGCGGGCTCGAGTCCCAGCCCGGACCCCCTTGCGTGCTAGCGGGCGGTGGCGGTGGCCTGTCGAGGCGAGCTGGAGTCAGGTGGATCCTCCTCCAGCCGGAAACGACCTGGCCTCGAAGGGTCCAGCTCGCCTTGCCTCCCCTCGTCGCCAAAGAAGATGAAGACGACGGTGGTCTCCCGGGGGGACTACAATAACAACAACACGTTCTAGGGAGACAACAACAACAAATTTACATCAGCTCGTCAGAGACCACCCCCGAAGGATCGCTAGCAAGCTCGCTGAAGGGCTTACCAGAAAAAGGACAGGAGAGTGATGAGTCGTCTCCCCCTACTGCAGTGGAAGCCGGGGCCCAGAAGCCGGGCCTGCCGAAGAGTCATCCTCTCTTCGGCCTTCGGGGTAAGCAAAAGGACTCGACCGGCGAGCCGATGGTCCAGTGGGATGAGGAGGCACATAGGATCTCCATATCCACCCTCCATCCCTCCTGGTCAGGTCTCCAACCACCCTCGGGTCATGCCTATGCTCTTGGCTTCGGCCTGTATGGCTGCAAGGATGTGGAGGCCTAAAATGGCATGAACCTATGCCAGCTCGGGCACGAGGGCTTGCAAGCCCAAATGCGGGCCCTAGAGATGCACCGCATGGTGGTCCGCCGAGGCATCAACCTCAATAACCTCCCGCTGAAAGCCAAGCAGGAGCGGGACCTCGCCAAAGATAACACTGCCGGTCTGGAGAAGCAAATGCAAGTCGCTGAGAACATCCTCGCAAAGACCGCTGGCAGGATGGTAAGTGCCGGCATCCCCTTCCTTTATTTTACTTGGGATTTTTCATGAATATAAATCTTTCCTTGCCCTTCTTTCTAGGATGTCGAAGCTGCGAGTGGGCTGCGAGCTCGCGCCGCCGTGCAGGAGGCTCGCGTCGCCGAGCTGGATAAGGATAATGTGAAACTAAAGGGGGAGAATGAGGGGCTCCAGAGCGATCTCATTCGCCTGAAGGACATCTTCTTGCCCCAGGATGGTGGTGACCTGGGAATCCCCCCTAAGTGGCCGAAGGTCTTTGGCGAGGCTGAGGTTGCCAAGAAGCTGCAGATTAACTCCATCGGCACCGTCAACTATACCCTACAGTTGATGAAAGACATGAAGGTGTTGGTGGAGGGATGTGACGAGATCACAGCGAGGGACCTCGTGCCGAACCTGTTCCCGCCGGCCACCCCTCCCAGCGGGAAGGAGGAAAGCTTCGAGTCCCTCTTCAAGGATGTAAATGGATACAAGAACGCCGTATATCCGGAGGTGAGGAGAGCGAGGACCATCCGTCGGGAGGGGAGGGAGAGAGCTGACTCGCCCCCTTATATTATTTTTGCTATAAATACTTCCCCCTTCCTTTTTTGTAATCACGCCGAGGTGAGCACTCCCTTTATAACTTAATGTATTAATGAAAAGGATTGGCCCAAAATTATTTTGTTGCAGTATGGAGGCCGGGCGGTCTGTTGCTGTTCGAAGGCCAGGAGGTCTGGCCGTTTATCTCAGCGGCTTGTCTGTCAGGCTGTTGCTGTTTTGTTGCAGTATGGAGGCCGGGCGGTCTGTTGTTGCTCGGAGGCCGGGCGGTCTAGCGGTCTCCTGTGGCGGCTTGTTCTCTATGGCAACTTGTTCTCTCCTTCTTGTGGTTGTCGAGCGGTTAGCCTACTCGTCTAACCGCGCGACTTGTTTGGTTTGTTTATTTGTAAAGCCGCATATACTTGTAATTATTTAGTCTCACATTGCTTATTTGTAATCTCTCTCATCTCCTTCATTCTATAAAAGGGAGGCTATACCTTTGGAATACTCACCTTTTTGGATAATAAAAATTTGTTACTCCATATTTTTGGTCTATTTGTTTTTTGTTCGCACATGGTATCAGAGGGAGGTTCTGGTTGTGTGTTATCTTGTTCGCACATGGCTGACGACGATTGGGATGCTAGTGGTGCTCTTGTCCGCACATGGCTGGCTAACAGCCTCTCTGATGAATGCCTACCCGTCATCCGTTATGATGAAATGGTCAAGGCTGCTTGGCTTCATCTTGCCGCTCTCTACTCCATGAGGGATCAGACGTCTTACATCTATAATCTATATGCAAACCTCTTTGCCCATCCCTCCATGTCTCATGCTGCTGCTTACCAACAAGATCAGGCTCTCGGAGCCGAAATTGTCCAAAATCTCCCCTTCTCTGCGGATCTCGCTGAGCAACACAAACACTTCCAGGAGCTTCTGGTTGTCTGTTATCTTCTGCGACTTCCTGAGTCCTATGACATGATACGTCAACAAATCCTTGGCGAGGTGGAGTCTCCCACCCTGGATGCCACTGTTTCCCGCATGGCTGCGGTTACCTCTCTGCTACAATGTCCGCTGTTATCCTCTCCTCCTCAACCGAACAACTACGCTCACCAAACTCGGCGAAGTAGCTCTGGTGGTCGCAACCACCCATCCGGCGAACGTGGTGCTTCCCGCTTTCTCTGTTCTCACTGTGCCCGTACCGGCCATACGGTTGATCGTTGCTGGAAGAAGCATCCTCATCTTCGACCAATTGGTGACGCTTCCACCTCCTCTTCGAAGCCGTCTGCCTCCGTGGTCACGTCTTCAGGTAGTGCCTACATCGCTACTCAAGATAAATGGCTGATCGAATCTAGTGCTACCAATCATATGACTGGCAATCCGCAATGTTTTTCTCTCCTAGAATAGCATGATCGGTTGCCTCTGGTCTTTATTGTGGACGGCTCTCCCTCACTGGTCAATGGAACATGAGTGGTTCAAGTCACTCCATCTCTTCGCTTGGCGGGCACCCTCTACGTGCCCAAGTTCCATTGTAATTTGTTATCTGTTATTTCTCTTTGCAAGCAACTACAATTCTCCGTAACATTCACTTCTACAACTTGTTCTTTTCAGGATCCGGAATCCAAACGGACGATTGCTACTGGGACTGAGAGCGGCGGTCTCTACTTCCTCGACAACGTTTCCATGCTGTCCACCTTCTCCTCCTCTTCTACTGATCTTCTGCAATGACACCTTCCTCTTGGTCATGCTCCTCTAAGACTTCTTCGTCAGCTTCTACCCCACCTTCCTCCGTAGAGTCCTCCCCTCAACTATGACGTATGTCAGCTTGGAAAGCATCACCGCTCCTCATTCCCACCGAAGTAAGGTCGTGGATCTTCCCGACCATTTGATCTTGTTCACTCCGACATCTGAGGTCCTTCTCCTACCCTCACCATAAGTCGGGGTAGTTCATATTTTGTAACCTTTATTGATGATTTCTCTAGGTGTACGTGAGTGTATCTTTTAAAGGATCGCTCTAAACTGTTTTCTGTATGGACATCATTTTATAATATGATTAAGAATCAGTTTGATATATCTATTAAAATCTTTTGCTCTGACAATGCTAAGAAATATCTTAGTACTGCTTTCTCTTCTTTCTGTATGCAACATGGTATTATTCATCAAACTAGCTGGGTCTACACCTCACAACAAAATGGGGTGGCGAAACGTAAAAACCATCACCTCCTCGATGTCGCTCGCACTTTGATGACACAGATGCAGGTTCCTCGCTCCTATTGGGGCTATACTATCCTCATCTCCTGTTATCTCATTAATCGCATCTCGTCAACGGTTCTCCACGAACAAAGCCCATTCTCTATTCTATATCCGGGCAAGTGTCTGTTTCCTCTCCCTCTGTGTATCTTTGGGTGCACGACTTTTGTGCACGCTCCTTCCGCCACTCATGACAAACTCGCCACGCGTGCCACCAAGTGTGTGTTTTTGGGTTACTCTACTACTCAAAAAGGATATTGTTGATTTGACCTCATTCTTCGTAAGCAATATGTATCCGCGGATGTGACCTTCAAAAATGCATCCTATTTCTCTTCTGACCCCTCTCCCTCTCCAAATATTTACTCTCCTCATACCCTCCCCACCACCATGTCTACTCCCATCGAGATTTCTCCACCGTCGACTCCTCCTTCTCTCTCTCCCTCACCACCACTGCTCTCTCCCTCCTCTCCGCGGCCGTCTCTCTCCACTCTCGGGCCAGCTCTCTCCGCCACGGATTCTCCGGTTCCTGCGGAACACGCCAACCTGGATCTTCCCATTGCTCTTCCTAAAGGGGTACAGACGTGTACCCAGCACCCACTGGTTGCTGTCATTTCCTATGATCATCTAACTCTTTCTCGCAGAGCATTTGCCTTGGCTATATCTGCCACTGCCACTCCCCGCACCTACCAGGAAGCTCTTTTCGTTCCTCATTGGATGGCCGCCGTGGATGAGGAAATTACTACCCTCACTGAAAGGGGTACCTGGACCCTTGTTCCTCCCACTTTGGGCACTAATGTGGTTGGCTGCCGCTGGGTCTTTGTTATAAAGTTCCGTCCAGACGTCAGCGTGGATCAATACAAGGCCCGCCTGGTCGCCAAAGGCTTCACTCAGACTTGTGGTGTTGATTACTTTGACACCTTCTCTCCCATTGCTCATCTCAGCACCATTCGGGTCCTTCTCTCTGTGGCCGTCAATAGGGATTGGCCCATTTCACAGCTGGATGTTAAGAATGACTTTCTCTATGGTGATCTTCAGGAAGATGTTTACATGGAGCAACCTCCTGGGTATGTTGCTCAGGGGGAGACACGAGTATGTCGGCTGAAGAAGGTCATCTATGGCCTAAAGCAAAGCCCTCGAGCTTGGTTAGAAAATTAGCGGCATTATTGTGGTAATTGGTTTTGCAAGAAGTTCAGCCGATCACTCCTTATTAATTCATTCGCAAAACCTCCTCGGTTTTGGTGGTTCTTGTTGTATATGTGGATGACATTATTCTTACTGGCGATGACCAGGCTGGGGTAGATTTGACAAAGAAACACCTCCGTCAACACTGGTCACAAAGGATATGGGCTCCCCAAAATACTTTTTGGGGATTGAAATCTCTAGCAAGCCTAACTCCATGGTCCTTTCCCAATGGAAGTATGCTCTTGATCTACTAAAAGAGGTAGGGTTGACTGGTGCTAAACCTGCCCGATGTCCTATGGCTGTTGGAGAAGACAAAACTTGGACAGGTGACTCGCCTCTTCTATCCGATCTTATGAGGTACCGACGTCTGGTTGTCAAACTCATTTATCTCACGGTAACTAGACTCAACATCTCCTATGTTGTAGGCAAGGTAAGCCAATTCATGCAAGGTCATCTATAGTCTGCCCTGAGGATATTGGAGTATGTTAAAGCAGCGCCAGGGAGAGGACTTATTTTTTAGAAGAATGGTCACTTGAGGGTTGAAGCGTACTCAGATTCGAGCTATGCTGATGATAAAGGAGACTGCAAGTCAATGTCGGGATTTTGCACATTTGTTGGAGGAAATCTTGAGAGCTGGAAGAGCAAGAAACAGTCTGTGGTCTTCAGGTCTAGTGCACAAGCGGAATATCGTAGTATGACATCAACCACATATGAGTTGAAATGGTTACGGGTTTTCATGCTTAACTTAGGAGAGGTCTACAACTATTCTATTCCTATGTTCTACGACAATAAGACTGCGATTTATATCTCCAAAAATACGGTCTTGCATGAGAAAACAAATCACATAGAAGTCGACTGTCATTTTATTCGAGAAGTGATCTTGAAGAAACAGATTTGTATTCCGTTCGTCACTTCCGACAATGAGTTGGTAGATATCTTCACCAAGCCGGTATCCGCTTACTTTTTCAACATTTGCGACAAGTTGGGCATGATTGATATCTATGCTCCAGCTTGAGGGGGAGTGTTGCAGTATGGAGGTCGGATGGTCTGTTGCTGTTCGGAGGCCGGGCGGTCTGGCGGTTTATCTCAGTGGCTTGTCTGCCGGGCTGTTGCTGTTTTGTTGTAGTATGGAGGTCGGGCGGTTTGTTGCTATTCGGAGGCCGGACGGTCTAGCGGTCTCGTGTGGCAGCTTGTTCTCTGTGGCAGCTTGTTCTCTCCTTCTGGTGGTTGTCGAGTGGTTAGCCTACTCGTCTAACCGCGCGACTTATTTGGTTTGTTTATTTGTAAAGCCACATATACTTGTAATTATTTAGTCTCACATTGCTTATTTGTAATCTCTCTCATCTCCTCCATTCTATAAAAGAGAGGCTATATCTTTGTAATACTCACCTTTTTGGATAATAACAATTTGTTACTTCAAATTTTTGGTTTGTTTGTTTTCTGTTCGCACATATTTCTTCTTTTTCTTTCTTTTTTTAATTTCATTGCAACGTTCTTACCTACAAGTTGCCCTCTCCCATAGGGCGAGCTCACTAGAGTGGAGCGAGCCGCTAGAATGCGATTGAGTTAGGACTCGTACTTGCGGAGAGACCTTGTGAGCTCGCCAACCCCGAACAATCAACAGGTGGATTATTCATCGTGCTAGGCTCGCGACTATCCAGCTCACCCGCGAGCTCCCTTCTTTCTTGCCAACGTCAAGCTGAAGTCATTAGAATTCACAAGTAAAATTTTAGGAGGGTAGAAATATACTGTTGAGGACCGCCTCCTCTTGCATTCCTTAGTATATGTCGAGACTTCAGCTCGTCATCCCCTTTGATCTACATTCAGATATGCACCCCATGACGGTCAGGCTAGTCACTTGCCGAGCTGGATCCGCGAAGGCTCGGCTTGCTTGCGGCTGCTCTTCTTCTCTGAGACTTGGCAAAAAGCCAAGAATCTTCCAGAATCTTCCAAGTAAAATTTTGGCGGGCTGGAGTGTAACTGATGATAATAGTCCTGGCTCGCCGGCCTACTAGGGTCTTGGCTCTCCCTACCCGACTCGCCTGGGGATTGCCGAGCTCAACCCCTTGTTGTCCCCGTGATCTTTTTCTCCGAAGTTTGAATTCCTGGGTCCCAACATTAGATATCATCACATCCACCGAGAACCCCAACCCTGCCAGCTAGATAGAAGCTTGACTGTGGTAACATCTCAAGACCTATCCCAGAGCGAGAAAATTTGCCATCAATCAACCTCCGGGCGCTACCACCAGCCCAATCAGCTAGGTGAGAGCCTGACGGTGGGTGTTGAGCATCAACCGGTCTCAGCCCTCCAGGGTCATAACGACATCACCTGAGGATCTCGACTCTACCAGCTAGGTGGAAGCCTGTCAGCGGGAGCATCTCGGGACCTAACCCCAGAGTGAGAAGAACTTGCAATCCATCAACCTCCGGGTGCTACCACCAGCCCAATAAACTAGGTGAGAGCCTGACAATGGGTGTTGAGCATCAATCGGTCTCAGCCCTCTAGGGTCATAATGACATCACCTGAGGATCCCGACCCTGCCAGCTAGGTGGAAGCCTGATAGCGGGAGCATCTCGGGACCTAACCCCAGAGTGAGAGAAACTTGTCATCCATCAACCTCCGGGCACTACCACCGACCCAATCAGCTAAGTGAGAGCCTGACAGAGGGTGTTAAGCATCAACCGGTCTCATCCCTTTAGGGTCATAATGACGTCACCTGAGTATCCTGGCCCTGTCAGCTAGGTGGAAGTCTAGAAGCGGGAGCATCTTGGGACCTAACCCCGGAGTGAGAAAAACTTGTCATCCAACAACCTCGAGCGCTACCACCGGTCCAATCAACTAGGTGAGAGACTGACGAAGAGTGTTGAGCATCAACCGGTCTTAGCCCTCCAAGGTCATAACGACATCACCTGAGGATCCCGGCCCTGCCAGTTGGGTGGAAGCCTGGCAGCGGGAGCATCTCGGGACCTAACCCCAGAGCGAGAAAGATTTGTCATCCATCAACCTCCGGGCGCTACCACCGACCCAATCAGCTAGGTGAGAGACTGATGGCAGGTGTTGAGCATCAACCGGTCTTAGCCCTCCAGGGTCATAACGACATCACCTGAGGATCCCAGCCCTGCCAGCTAGGTGGAATCCTGGCAGTGGGAGCATCTTGGGACTTAACCCCAGAGCGAGAAGAACTTGCCATCCATCAACCTCCAGGTGCTATCACCGGCCCAATTAGCTAGGTGAGAGCCTGACGACAGGTGTTGAGCATCAACCGGTCTCAGCCCTCTAGGGTCATAACGTCGTCACCTGAGGATCCCGACCCTGCCAGCTAGGTGGAAGTCTGACAACGGGATCATCTCGGGACCTAACCTCAGAGTAAGAAAAACTTGTCATCCATCAACCAATCTCCGGCCCTGCCGGATAGATGGGAGCCTGGCAGCAGAGGCATTTCATGACTTAACTTGATAGATATTTGCCACAAGCTTGACCATCTCCTTGAGGGTGATGACAAAGAGTCTACATTTGAAGGCATCAGACATCTGCCTTATCGACACCACATCTTCGAACCACTGGTTGTGCTGTACCGGGTCATCCTTCCCGGTATAGTGGGACATCTCCGGCTCCCTGAACCCCTCTGGAACTGGGGCAGACAAAACCAACTCACTGAAGGGGATGCCTCCCCCTGCTGGGCGAGTCAGAGTGTATCACACCCCATCTCGCCGAACCGGCCTCCACTCGCCGAACTCGGGAAAAGCACTCACCCGGGGAGCTCACACCCTCTCCCCTCCTCTACAACTTCTTTCCCAGCTCACCTGCCGGGAGCGTCCTCGCCCAGAGCCAGGGTGACGACAACTGGAACTGCTGGCATCGAGTACTTGGCACATGAGCCGAGTGCGAATCTGACGAGGCCAAACACATCCTGCCTGAATTCTTCGAACATCCCCATCATAGCGAGAGGGGGAGGGGGTGGCAAGTTGGACCTATCCAAACCTTGCCCTTCTCCACCAGCCATCGAGCTTGTTGAAGCTTTTCTATGCTGACCACGCTCCACGCTGCCCGCACTAAAAATGTTGAAACCAAAAACTCGGTCTCTGTGGAGTTCACCCTTGGGGAAGGGGTGATCGCGTACTTACTTCCCTCCCGCGAGCTAAACAACAAAGGAAAAAAGAACAAGGGATAGACCCAAGGGCCCGGCGTGGAGGTCCCACCATACACCTGGAAGATCTTAAGCGCTTCCCCTCCCCAGACAAATGCCAAGCTAAGGACCTCAAAAAGCGCAAGAAGACTGGGGAACAAGTATGCATTCCTTCCGAGGTACCCCCTTGGGTTTATTTATAGATTTCTGAAAACGGGCTGTAAATAGCCAACCTCCGCTGTTTTGAACAGCTATGAGCAGCCCAACTATGGCTGGATGGTGAAAACACATTACAAGGGACTGGGGCGAGCGGCCCCCTAAAACCTCCGCTCGATGGGGGCGGTGAGTGCTTGATGGAGCTAGCACTCGCCGCCTCACCCCCAGTCCTAGGATAGTGTGGGTCCGGCCTGCCCCACTCGCCCGCTACTTGCCAATCTTCCTGGGGCAAGTGCGAGCCGACATGCTCCACTCGCCCGCTCCCATGCACTTGCTCCAACCCAACAGGGCGAGCTGAGGCGACTGCCGAGCTCTCGCCTCCTCCCGGCTCGCATAGGACTTAGATTGCTGAAGCTTGGTCAATCCAGCTCCTATCGATCACAACTCGCCGGATATGAGGTTTTACAGTTGCTTCTACGACTACCACTCCAATGTAGGAGAGGGTGTCGACATTGTATTTGTCGTAGTAGTAGTAAAACAGTGAGTAATCACTGACTATTGATCTCTCGAGGACGATGGAGTACTGGAATAGTCGAATTAAATATTTAGTTATTAATGTTGGTGTGAGAAGTTATTTGAAGTTGGTTTACTATACTACTTGCATGAAAAAAAACCCAAAATAAGAACACATGAGAGCCACATCCCAGTCAACATGAGAATATATCAACATCACAAGTAATGTCATCACAAGAACACACAACCACAATCACCAAATTCCAAGCCATGCAACCAAATCATTTACAAGAAAAAATTCATGAATCATCAATTGTACGAAAAAAGTGAGAGACATGATCACAAGTGCTCATAACAACAAACAATGTCTATCATCAATTAAATAAAAGAAATGGACGTCTATATGCAATACATGTCGGGGACAGAGTCAATCAACTCAGAGAAAGTGTAGTCGTACGCTAATTAGAAAAAGATGCACTTTTATATGAGAATATAGAAACAAAAGAGGACATGCATGTCCTAACGAGAGGAGGAAGATTGTTACCCTTGAAGTTCTCTTTGGAGCTATGAATAAAAAATCCAATAGGATAGAAAGAACCGCACCGGGCCACTCTCCGTGGATCTAGACTCAACTTGCGATTCAGAGCTCTGAAGCTTCGGTAATGACAGAAATACTTCTCCTTCTTCTTCCTTTGCTCTCCCCTCTCTCTAACTCTTAGAAAGAGAAAACCTTAAGGGTGTGTTCGTTTTCCCGGAATTGGGGGAAGGAATGGGAATTGGGTATCCCAATTTCAATTCCGTTGTTTGTTTCGTCAAATTTAAGGCAGGAATTGGAATTAGTGGAAAACCCATCGGTTTTCAAAAATAAAAAAATTTGCTTCCCTCAAAACCTAGCCCCCCCCATCGGTTTTCCCCAATTTTCGGAAAGAAGCTCGACCGACTCCTGCAGCTGCATCTTTATTCCCCGTATTTCCTGTGCGATCATCCTCCTTGCTCCGGCAAACTCACCTTCTTCAAGCACTGTGTCAATTACTGAGGTGCGTATTCTCCTCTACAAGCGAAGCTCTCTTCCTCTCTTCGAGAAAGTCTCCCGTGTATGACCCATTTTCCTTCTAGGCGCCATTTTCAACGACCAACTTCCTAATTTCCGGCGTATCCTTGTTTCCGTGCGGCTTCCTTACTCCGCCCAACTTCCTCCTTTCCGTGCGTCTTCCTCCTCTTCAATCAAGGTTAGGGCAACTTCCTCATTTTCATATTTTTTTTGAGGTGCTGATTTTTTGTGGGGGTTTAAGGTGCTGATTTTTTGTGGGGTTTTAAGGTGCTGATTTTTTGTTCCAAAGCAATAAGTCACTGATTTACACACATGGATGGAAAGTTGGATTTTTCTGTGTATTTTTTCACCAAAACAACACATCCATTGATTTACACACATCCACTGGTTTACTGATTTTTTGTTTAAGGGATTTCAAGTGGGGTTTAAGGGCTTTCTTTTGTGTGTAAATGTATGTGGTCACACATGTTCTGGATGTGTGTGTGTAAATGTATGTGATTGTGTGTGTATAAATGTATGTGCATGTGTATGTATTATTGTAATTGTATGTGTTTTTGTGTGTTTGTAAATGTATGGTTAGGACTAAACTGTGTAATGTGTATGGTTATAGTTATGTATTTATTTTTCATATTTACTAGATGGATACTCTTATCGAGTTTCATAAAAAAAAGAATGGCCATGAGAAAGAGAGTGATGGTAGCCGCTTTATCTGTTGTAGTCGATGTTCTTTTGGTGAAAATAACAGATTCAGTTTGTCAAGTAATAGAGAACACCACGATACTTTCAGATCTACGTTTTTAAATATGTTATATAATGGCACAGATATCAACTGTTATAACCAATTACGTATGAACAAGAGTGCATTCCGTAGATTGTGTAAGGTATTAGAGGATGGAGGGTTTTTAAGTGAGGCACAAAATGTATCGATGAAGGAATCAGTAGGTTTGTTCCTACATGTCCTTGCACATAACACCAAATTTTGGATTTTAGGTGGTACGTACATATGTTCCATCGATACCATAAGCTGTCATTTAAACCTTGTGTTGAGAGCAATCTTGAAGATGAGTTCGACGTATATCAAACGTCCTGAAACATCACACGCTTGCATATGCATGTTTGAATCAATGGTGAGTCATATAACCAATAAAATTCTTCGATGTTTGTTTCATGTTTGATTCACTAAGAGCAGCATGAATATACAACCACCAAATGGTTACAGTTTCTTTATATTGATTGGGAAATTTTGGCTTATACAACAGTCTAGTTTTCTTTCATCTTATACTGCATGGCAATGATACTCATGCATAAGCAAATTAGTGTTTTATAACGACGTGAAAACTAATATGGGTTTCATTCTTTCTCTCTCTGTGTCACAAATTAGAGCATAAGTGTTTCATAGTTCCCTTTAATAATTAAGAGTGATTTCGCAGGACAGGACCACTCTAAGTGCTGGCCTTGCACAGTCTGAATCCTTGTTAAGAACCCATCGTTTAAATCCGTCAGGAGGCCAATTTCAACTTTGTTCTCAATATAAATGCTCCTGAGATAATGGCCAGCTGATTGGCCAATGTTTATTTTTTTCTCTCAATATAAACCTATAAATCATTAGAAGACAAAGGTCACTGATTGTACTGGGAACAAATAATGCAACCTTATATGCCCAATAATCTTGGATAGGTCGAATTTGTGCTTTATAGTTTCATTAGGTTCAATTTTGGATAGTTTGAATATGCCCAATAACTTGTTTGCAATATTTGAGTGTTACATTCCAACCAATTTCTGTCTCCGAATTCCATCCTGCAAACGAACAAAAATAATGAAAAATTCAATTCCTGTGACTGAAAACCTTCCTGCAAACGAACACAGGAATTGGTTTTTTGCCAAAACCAATTCCTCTGCACCGTAGGTTTTCGACCAAAACCAATTCCTGCATCTCAATTCCTGCGAAACGAACGCACCCTAAAAGTATTGAGGTAAAAGCTCTCATCTCCCGACCATATGCTAGAAGGATTAACTCCTTACTATCGGATCCTACTTGAAATCGACAGGTGGCCACAATTTAAATTAGTCTTCCTATTCTGAGCGCTACCGTCGCGCGATATCACGCTACCACCGCGCGGTACCTCGATCGGTGACTTTTTCAGCAAGCCCTCCACTTAAACACCTCCACACAATCGTCGACACGTGGATGTCAGTACCCGACACACTACCGCCGCGCAGTATCATACTACCGCTGAGCGCTAGCCCTTAAGTCAGTTTGGCAGCCAGCACTGGTCAAACGATCTGCTCAACATACTACCGCCTACGACAGATATATCACCGGCAGTAACTCATAGAGAGCTACGACAATTAAATATGCAATGCTACTGCAGGCGCTAGCACTACCGTCGGGAGGTAACATTCAGTGAGCAATTTCTGTGTAAACTATGGAGCGTTACAACTCTCCACCCCTTAAAGAAAGTTCATCCCGAACTTCCAGAATAAAAGAAAACAACAGAATACAAGCAAAACTTGAATGGTACCTGGATGAATAGCTCGGGAAACTCCTTAAGCAAAGACTACTTCCGTTCCCAAGAAAGTTCTTCACGTCCACAATTGTCCGAGCGGACTTTGACCATTCAGATCATTTTGTTCTACAACTGTTTAACTTCAGTGTCCTCGATGTAAATAAGCTTGACCTTAGTCTTTAGCCCTCCATTGAACGACATTTGATCAACAACAACCACCTAAGTAGGCTCTTTTAATAACTTCCTCGGCACTGATATGTGGAACACATCGTGCATGCCGCTCAACACTGTCAAAAAAGAGAGCTGATAGACAGCTTAACCAACATGCTCCACAACTTTAAATGGTCCAAGTTATCGCAGACTTAGCTTTTTCAAGCATCGAATCCTTGACACTCCCTTGAATGGTTTGATCTTCAGACAAAACCAGACGCCTACGACGAACTCGATGTTCTGATGCTTGGCGTTATAGTATTTGGCTTGCCTATCCCGAGCGATCAATAATTGCTCCCGGATTATTCGTTTGGTTGAAGTAGCATCTTCAACTTCCTTCCGCTTAAACAACTTATTTTCACCCGTCTCCGCCCAAGACAAGGGGGTACGACAATTTCTATCATAAACAAGCTCGAAGGCGTCATTTGTATGCTCGCCTGATAGTTGTTGTTGTAAGTGAACTCAATCATAAAGAGATGATCCTCCCACCGCTTTCTGAAATCCAAGGCGCACATACAGAGCATATTCTCCATTGTCATATTGGTCCTTTTGGCCTGCCCATTAGTTTGAGGGTGGAATGTTATACTGAACTTCAACTTGGTTCCCAATAGTTGGTGGATTAGACTACAATAATTTGAAGTGAAACACCCATCACAGTCACTTACGATGCTACGGGGCACACCGTGTAATCGTACTATGTTATCCACATAGAGCTTTTCTAGCTTTGCCACTGAATCATCTTTCCAGTTCAGAATGAAGTGTGAAACCTTTGTCAAACGGTCTATGATTACCCATGCGACATCGTTCCCATGCTGCGATCTTAGTAATCCATGCACAAAATTCATAGATATGTCGTCGAACTTCCATTCTAGAATCAACAAAGACTTTAGAAATGCACCAGGCTTCTGACATTCAGCCTTCACTAGTGCGCAAGTATGACACTTTACCACGTAGTGAGCTATGTCCTTCAAACCCAGCCACCAGAACAATGTCTTCATGTCTTTATACATCTTTGTGCTCCTCGGGTGGATTCAGTACTTGGTAAAATGTGCCCCGTACATCAACTCCTCTCATAAAGTGCCAAACTTTGGGACGCACAAACAGTCATCTTTTCGCAAAAGACCATCTTCATAAGAAAACTCAGCATTATACCCATCCACATCTCCGCTACATAGGAATCATGCTTTCATCAAGCTCCAGCGCATGTCGAATCCTGTCTGCGAGGTCACACTGCACCTCTGTCCAGTCCAAGCATGCATTTTCCGTTGTACTCTTGACGCAAGATATTCCAAAGGCTTCTAAGTCATTGATGAGACGCTCATCATGCCTCAAAATCTAGTTTGTCTGTGCAGAAGTCCATTGGCTCAATACATCTGCAACAACATTTCCCTTGCCGAGAATGTATTGAATCCTGAAGGTGTAGTTCCCGAAAAACTACATCCACCTCCGTTGTCGCATGTTCAAGTCTTTTTGATCTATTGGATACTTTAGACTCTTATGGTC
The DNA here is from genome assembly GCA_039583875.1 of Platanthera guangdongensis. Classification (NCBI taxonomy): domain Eukaryota; kingdom Viridiplantae; phylum Streptophyta; class Magnoliopsida; order Asparagales; family Orchidaceae; genus Platanthera; species Platanthera guangdongensis. Next base: position 269,954,300 of record CM077151.1, on the reverse strand, counting down.
CGTAAATATATCGATCTTCACGCTATACAAGTAGTGCTGCCAAAGCTTGAGAGCAAATATCACGACCGCTAACTCCAAATCGTGGACCAGATAGTTCCTATCATGCACTTTCAATTGGTGAGAGGCATACACAATAACCATCCCGTGCTAAAGAAGAATTCGGCATAAGTCGCTCCCTGAGGCGTCACTGTAGATTTTGTATCCTTTCGTACCATATGGCGAGCACAAAATACATGTCGTGATCAAATGATTCTTCAATTCCACAAACGTTTGTGCGCACACCGGTGACTAAACAAACTTCTGATCATTCCTCGTCAAGGTAGTGAGAGGTAGAGCTATCCACGAGAAGTTCTCTACGAAGCGCCTATAGTAGCCGATAAGTCCTAAGAAACTTTGGACTTCCGCCACCATAGACAATACATGTCACTCCCATATCGCAACTATCTTTTTCGGGTACACTACAACTCCCTCTCCACTAACCACATGACCAAGGAACGCTACTGATGACAACCAAAACTCAAATTTCGAGAACTTGGCGTACAACTAACTCCCCCTCAGAGTTTCCAAAACAGTGCGTAAGTGATCCATATGATCTTCTTCCGACTGAGAGTACACTTGGATATCGTCAATTAAGATTATTACAAACCGGTCCAAATACTCCTCGAACGTTCTGTTCATCAAATATATAAACACTGAAGGCGCATTTGTTAGGTCGAAAGGCATAACCATGAACTCGTAATGTCCATAATGCGTGCTGAACGCCGTTTTGAGAATATCACTTTCCCTGATTTTCAACTGGTAATAACCGAAGTTTAAATCCAGCTTAGAATACACAGTAGATCCAACTAGCTGATCAAACAGATCATCAATTCTCGGAATCAGATACCTATTCTTCTCTGTCAACTTATTCAGGTTACGGTAATCGATACACAACTACAAACTTCCATTCTTTTTCTTCACAAAAAGAACCGGTGCACTCTAAGGTGATTAACTCAGGCGCACATAACCTTACTCTAATAATTCTTGCAACTAAACTTGTAGTCCTGCCATCTCCTTTGGCACTAATCGGTATGGGGAGCGTGATACAGTCTTGGCACCTAGCAATAGCTCAATAGTGAAATCAATCTTTTGCTGAGGTGGAACTTCTGGGAGATCTTTAGGGAATACACTAGCAAACTCTGATACGACAAGAATGCTACTCAAACTGGGATTGGGCTTTGAAGCCTCCACTAGCGTGAAGAATAACTTTGCTCCTTTGCGAACTGTCATGACTACTTGGAGAGAAGACATAAGTATCTTGCTTGATCCCTTTATACCATAGAAGGTTGTCTCATTATCAGTATTCTGCCCCAGTTTGAACTCCTTAAGATTGCAATCAATGCATGTATGCTGCTTCAAGAGCCATTCCATGCCAAAGATCACATCATACTCCAAAATCGATAGTATCAGTGCTTCTAAGTCGAGCTCTTGATTTCCCTTCCGCACCTTCACAAAACAACACCTATCCACACGCATCATGCACACATTGGGTAGCAACACATCCAATCTATCTCTTGATATGGAGGAAGGCACTCTGATGCGTTGAACAAAGTCCTTAGATAGAAACGAATGAGACACTCCCGTGTCAAATAATGCTCTCGCCGGATTGTTAAGGATTAGTACAAAGCCTAAGGTACACACTAAAGTCAAACAAATGTACGCAAGGTATACAATATGTAAACTACACAGGCTGCATAAAGCTCATACCTGTCACCACTTCACTTTGTTTAATGGCCTCCTACTGGACCAGATTATACACTCAGGGTTGCGCCAGGGTATAGTAGGATGCAGATAACTCTGCTGCTTTCCCTTTCTCGGCATACGACGCACCCGCCTTTTTGTCTATCATCGGAGGATGACTCCAATAGTCTTGAGCACATCGTCCCACTTTGTCGCAACTATAGTACGTAAGCGAACCTTGCCCCGTAGTAGCTCCAGAAACGTCAGAAGGAGCTGGCCCCGATGACCTAGACTTCTTCATCTACTTGCTTCGGAACCCAGACTTTGAGGATCTCGGCACTTTGAACTCATGCTTCTTTACACCAAGGTCCCTCGTGCTCTGGACCCTTTTCATGTCTTATTCTAGAGATCTGGCAGTATTGAATATGGTAAGAAAACCTTGGGTCATCAGGCCTGCTAGAAGCAATGGTAAATTATCATGTAGATCTTCATAAAATCGGTTGGTCTTCCGCTCCTCATATGTAAATGTGGAGCTTGCATACCGCTCCAATCGGTTGAACTCATTCAAGTAGTCGTCCACGATACTCTCACCTTGAGTCAACCTCTGGAACGGGTTCTACATCACAATCCTCTGCATAGAAGGGAGATACTGAGGCAGAAACAACACGAGCACTCGTCCATCGAGATATCAATAAGATGTCTTCCCGCAAATTAGTGCACCTCCAACTCGTTCCATCATAGCCTCGCCTCTCCATCCAACGGGAAAGTAGCTACAACGACTTTCAATCACTCCTCCGTCTTCGTTGTCATTATGATTCTCTTAATCCGAGAGAGATAATCTTTGGCTTGCATTGTGGTTTCAGTACCGGCAAATACTGGAGGGTTGAAACTCATCACATACTTTAGTTTCTTCTCTGTTACTCGCCTTGTTATTGAGGGCTTTATAGCCACTTGCTCTGCCACCACGGGCTCAACAACGCCAACCAGCATCTGGCCTACTGCAGGGGCAGGATGCTGCACTTGCCTTCCTGGTTTGGCATTGATCATGACAAACACAGCTTCAGCTACCAACCTTATCGTTTCAGCAAAAGGAGGGGTTGCAGGCACATCATTATGTGCACTACTCTCTACAGAGTGCTGATGTTGAGACTGTCATGCACCACTCCTAGTCACCTATAACTGCACAACACATAATTTAGCGACTCCAAAACATATCAAACAACAATCAAAGGAACGCTCAAGTTTCACAAACAATATTTTCAGCATGTTTCATGTGTATTTTTCATTTCTAAGTGGACATTCACAGGTTAATTTTACGTTTTTAAGGTGGCACGCACATTCACTCCACCCCTCAAAAACATTTGTCCACGAATTCAGCGAATAACAGACCGACACCTAGAGTCTGATACCAAATTATAATACCCATGTTGGTTCCAAGGAATATAATAATGGGTCCAGTCGGGACCTTACGTCATATTGAATGAACAATCAAAAGAGTTACTCAATGAATATCAATCAATAACACTAAACAACAACGCATAATAAAAATATATGCTAACGAAAGCATTTACATAATCTGAATGAGGAATGTCCACATCACTAAAGGAATGATTAAACAACAATTACATTGTCTTGCTTTGTCCGTAAGGCCTTACACACGAGTAACTACTACATGGTTTCCATACATCGGCACGCAGGCCGGCAAAGTGTGAATAGATAAAACAAAACTTGGGTCTACGAGGGCCTGCACAGCTTGGGATCCCGCCCGCTATTTCTTGCTTGGCTCTCCAGCACTTGTACCTGCACTATCCACGAACATGCAGTATAACAAACCCAACCCATTCTCGGGGCGGTGGTATTCCTTCCCTGCATATAAGTCAACAATAATAGTGTATATATATTTAAGTAAGAAAGTGCAACGATAAGCAAGCCAAGCACTAACGTTATATGCATAATCATCACAAACGTTGGAATGCACGCCCACACGCTTCATGCACTCATAACACACTTTCAATGTACTCCTTAAGTCCCACCACCATCCCTTGTCCCAGACATGGATGATCCCACCTTGAGCATTCTTCTAGTCTGACCTAACATTGAGGACTATCTTCTATGACAACGATGAAAGCCAAGTACGTTAGGCACTCTAGTCGAATGACATGGTGCGTGTACAGTTCAGTTATTTCCTGTTGCTCAACTCGCAGTGTCAATCAATGACGATGACGCGGGTCAGCCTCCCATTTCTCGTAAACGACATAACTCACATTATGTCCCACGGTTGGCACTTACAGCCACACCAAGCTGGGCACAATAGGCTCCACAGCTTCACAAACTAGCCAACTTGTCACATGGACATATGCCTCACACATCTCCCTGGGAGCTACCGCCAGCGGTAACACTACCATCGAACGGTGCCTAACAGAACTTTGATTCTTCTCGCTTTTCCAGGTATTTCTTGGAGTTAGCCTCCAAAACTCCCTGCCGCACTCTACAACACTCAAAACCCGAAAATAACATGCAACATGGAGTCTTCTCCAGCGTGCAAATATCAATGTATATATCACCAATCCAAACCAACTTGTCTGGATGAGCTTTCACACAACATGCTTATATCTGAAGTCAAAACAGACGTCTATATGCAATATATGTCGGGGACGAACTCAATCGACCCGAAAAACGTCCAGTCGTGCGCTAATTAACGAATGAGGCATTTTCATATGCGAATATAGAAACAAAAGAGAACACACACGTCCTAACGAGAGGAGGAAGATCGTTAACCTTGAAGTTTACTTTGGCGCCATGAATCAAAAATCCAATCAGATAGAAAGAACCGCACTGGACCGCTCTTCGTGGATTTGGACTCGGCTCGTAATTCAGAGCTCTGAAGCTCCGCCAATGGTGAAAATAACTCTCCTTCTTCCTTTGCTCTCCCCTCTCTCTAATTCTTAGAAAGAGAAAACCCTAGAAGCATTGAGGTAAAAGCTCTCATCTCCCAGCCTTATTCCAGCCGGATTAAGTCCTTATCGTAGGATCCTACTTGAAATCAACGAGTGTCACACGACGACTAACATAGCAACACGGCCTGGGTCCCGTGTCACAGGCCTTGTTCGCTGTCTGACGATCGTCGACCGCATTCGTCAACCACGCGAAAATCGTCGAACCCAGACGACACGTCCTTGGACACGCCAGTGTCCGTGTCACTATCTCGCCACTTCGTCGAGCGCAGTTCGTCGAACCCGGTTCTTCGTCGAACCCGAGCACGACACGTCCTTGGACACGCGTGTCTCAGGCCGTGTGACCTACCAAGATCCTGACTTCGCTCAAAACGCTGTCCGTCCCTCCGAACATAACGGAGCCTAATTTTTACTTTGTGCTTAAGTCCCGGTTGAAATACGCTTGCTCGGGGGAAAATACGAGCTCAGGTGGAAAATGTGCGTCCGGGTGAAAAATGTGCACCCGACCGAAAGTATGCGCCCGAACAAAAATATGCACCAAGTGAAAAGTGCGCACCCCGGCGGAAAAATGCACACCAGGGCGGAAAATGTGCTCCTGGGCGAAAAAAATACGCGCTCGGGCGGAAAATGCGCGTTTTTCGGAAAATACGTGCCCGGATGGAAAATGCGAGCCCGGGCGGAAAATGCGCGCCCGGGCGGAAAATGCGCGTCCGGGCGGAAAATGCGCGCCCGGGCGGAAAATGCTCGCCCAGGCGAAAAAAATGCGCGCCTGTGCGGAAAATACGCGCCCGAGCGGAAAATGCGCGCCCGAGCGAAAAAATGTGTCTGGACAAAAAATGCACGCCCGAGCAAAAAATGCATGCCCGGGCGAAAAATGCATGCCCAGGCGAAAAATGTGCGCCCAGACAAAAATGCGCGCCCGGGTGACAAAACTCACACCCAGGTGAAATAATGCGCGCAACAGTATTTTAGGATGAGGAAGTGCTTTTCAAAAAACTTGGAAAGTATGAGACAAGTGAGTTTTTAAGAAAAGGAGAAAATAAAGTTTTCAGCGGTAGCTTTTTTCACCAATAGACAATCAAAACGGTTTTTTTAGGTGTGATGGTGTGTTCAAGAAAATGAAAATGAGCTAAAAAACCATCCCAAACAGGCCTAAATTTTAGAGATGTGTAACATATTTAAAGGTACATGCACGTACCATATTTCCAGGCCAAAATACAGTTATTTTTGAAAAATAAATCACAGAATATTAATACATGCATTTTTACAGTCATTTTAAAATCTCATATATATATATATATATATATATATATATATATATATATATATATATATATATATATATATATATATATATATATATATATATATATATATATATATATATGTTTCAGTATGAAAATACACGTGTTATATGTTATTTTTTTAAATATAGTTACAGTTGTAAAGTACAGTTATTTTACAATTATAAGTAATACTATGAGTTTAGTTACAGTTGTAATTTTAACTGAAAATACTGTTCTGCACCATTCTTTTATTTTAACTTGTATTAAATTCTTTCGAATAAAAAACATAGCACTAAACATAGCCTTTGCATGTTTTGCATGAGTCTCAGCTCTCCACTGAGACTCTTCCATAATAATTGTTGCCAAACATCAGAACTCAGAGAAAAAACTATCATGGTTGTTCTATCCTCGTTGCTAGAATCTCCAGAGGCAAAGGGCGGTGGAGAATTGAGCTCTCCATGTTCTCCATCGGAATAATTATTGCCTTATTGGAACAATTATTTATTTCACAGGGTACAATTATTGGAACTTTATAAGGTTCTGTCGAAACAATTATTTATTTCACGAGAAAGTCTGGGAAAATGAAAAGACGATATTGGAACACTAATTTGGAAGAAATAATGGAAGTAGGAGTTCATTTTGATCATGGACTCATGGTACTAAGCAATGGTGCCCTAGAATGTCTCCTTAGATCACTGCAAAGCGTAAAGATATTCATATTACATATCCTACTATAGCTGCTCGCTTTTATCAGAAGCTTGCGATTTAGTTTTTGATGCAGCGAGTAGGGGAAAAAATTTCTTAATCGTTTGTACCAAAAAGAAAGTAGCGGATTTAGTAGGATCAACAACAATAAGGGCTCGGATTTAGGTTGAATTTTGTGAGGTCTTTGTTAAAATTATCATTTTTTTTCTTGATGAGTGCCAAATTCCTTCTTGGTCAATGATGAGGATCAAAACTGGATGGTAGAAGGAGAGGACTTGACTCACTTCTAAGATTCTGTTTGGGACAACTTATGATGATGAATAAGCTGCTAATTAAAAATTGAAACTTGCATAGAGATTTTATAAAAGCTGTTGGGAATGAGACCCATTTTATAAGATTGGGTGTGCACATAACCACACACTCATGATCTCCACCTCAAAAGTAGTGGGATCATGTGGTTGACCGCACGCGCGATCATCGCGTCCGATCCCCTGCGCGCCGATCCCATCACGCGTAGTGGGCAAACCGCGGCGAACCCCACCTTGCCGGCGGCGGGCGGGCGGCCTCCACTCCGGACACCGGTTGGCTGCCCTCTCTTGCCGCGACGGCCCCGGCCGCTGCCGAGGGAGAGGCCGCCCAAGCCGCTCCCTCCCTCGGCCACCGAGCGCGGTCGAGGGAGCGGCGCCCGGGCCGCTCCTTCCCAAGGCTACCGGTCGCGGCCACCCAGGACGCCCCTTCCCTCAGCCGTCGTCGACGATCCTCCCCTCGCCGGCGAACTCGGCGGCGAGTTCGCCGACCGCCCGTGGAGTTCCACCTCCGTCGTCCGATCAGTTGGGGACGTTCTCGGTCGTCCGATTCGCGCGTAACCACCCACTAACCACCAGGTTAGTGGGAGAATTAAATTAGTAAATTTAATTATTTATTTTGGAGTGCAAATAACGGTATTAATACGCACCCCTAAACTATGGGAAAATATTAATATTGGGTGGTTACGGTGTGTGGATAGCCACATAATCACCGTAACCACCTCCTGGAGCCTATAAAAGGAGCCTCAAGTCTCCTCATTTCTCACCTTTTTCCTCAGAGTCTTCTTCTTCCTCAGGTCGAAGCTCTGCCAAATTCCTCCTACCAGCAGCACCAGAGCCGCACTCGAGCCGCACCCGAGCCACGAGCGAGCCAAGTAAAAGCCGCCCGACGAAGCCCAATCTCTCAAGTTCCAAGTGGCCCCCGCAGCCACAAGTCCAGGCGCTCCGCTCCACGTTCAGAATCAGCAAGGCGCTTAGTGAAGCCCACCAACGCAAAGTGCAATTTGTAACAACTCCCGGCGCGACGGCCTGTTGTCTGCCACGTGCCAAGTGTTCTCTCACCCCAAAGCTGTAACGAGAGGTGGCCTGTCACCCTTGACTTCACAAACAAGTTGTTACCGTGAGCAAATAGTGGACTTTGACCGGCACAGATCCGGTCACATGATTTTTTACCCAATTGAGGGGTTTTTCCACGTTAAAACTTGCACGTGTACAATCGACCTACTTTATTGATTGTGTGTGCGCTCGACCGTTCCGAGAGCTAAGACGGTCCAGGTTATTCCGGTCCGACCGGGACGTCGAGTTAGACCGCAACAGTTTGGTGTCGTCTGTGGGAAACGAGTTCCCAACATCCTCAGAAGACATTACCCTCAACACAGCGGTACTCGTGACTAGAGACTATGGAGGGAGAAGTTACCCGCAAGGTCGGCAGGCCAGACCAAACCTTCTCCTCCAAATTGCAACCTGATCGTCGGTAAGGGAGGAGCGAAGACGCATCGGCCTCCTAGTACGCTTCGAGCCCTGCCATAAAAATAAGGAATAAATTTTGACGAAATGTTTGCAAATCAAAAGTCATCCGCTCCCGTCGTGCGCATAAAGGCGAGTCGCTCAATAAAAGTAAAAATGTACGACGCGCCCGAGCACGCATGCGCACCGGACACGTAGATGCGCGAGCCTGCACAGCAGGCCCCCGCGCACGCGCCCGTGAAGGCAAGGCGCGCAGGCGCGATCGGACCCTCGCACGCCCATACAGGCGCACCCGTGTGGGACAATGCGGGTACGCCCACGCACTGTCATGCGCACGCCCACGCGCGTGCATGCTCTCGCGCGCCCATGAGCAACCCTGCACGCGCATCCGCATGCACCCTCACGGCCGCGGGTGGGCCAGCTTCCCTCTCCGGTCATGTTCATCACCTCTCCTCCACTGTAATATATTCTAAAAGTTTTACCCGAGTTTGCATGGCGCCATTACTCTCCATCTCAAGTCCTTTGTCGTTCGCCATCGTCGCCGCCCTAAAAATGAGCAGAGAAAGATCCTTGTTTTTCTTCATCCGGGTCGGTCTCGCGCAACAAGGATTTGGGGGGCAATTGTTGGGAATGAGACCCATTTTATAAGATTAGATGTGCACATAACCACACACCCATGATCTCCACCTCAAAAATAGTGGGATATTGAGGTTGACCACACGCGCGATCATCGCGCCCGACCCCCCGCGCGCCGATCCCATTACGCGTAGTGGGCAAACCGCCGCGAGCCCCGCCTTGTCGGCGGCAGGCGGCCGACCTCCTCTCTGGATGTCGTCCGCCGGCCGAGGGAGCGGCGCCCGAGCCTCTCCTTCCCTCGGCCGTCGGATGCGGACAAGGGAGTGGCCCTCCGTGCCACCCCTTCCCTTGGCCGTCGGCCGCAGCCGAGGGAGCGGTCGCCAGGGCCGCTCCCTCCTTCGGCTGTCGGCCGCGGCCGAGGGAGCGGCGCCCGAGCCGCTCCCTCATTCGGCCGACAGCCACGACTGAGGGAGCGGCCGCCCGAGCCTTGGTGTTGGGAAGTGAAAGAACTCTATAGTTAAGCGTGCTCGAATGGGAGTAGTCCTGTGATGGGTGACCTCCTGGGAAGTTCCCGTAGGGGCGCTTAACTGGATCATTTCTCATCGAAAGAAGGTCGGGGGATCGAGGCCGGATGACAACGCCTTGCCTACCTCAACAACCCGCAACAAACCAGTTAAAGGGAGGTCAGCCCTGTTTGAGAGATTGACCGCACACGGTTGTGTGGAGAGCGGGTTGGGGCTAGTGGACTGCAGTACGGCTGGGGGCGGCCCGAAATACTCACATGAGTGGGTCGGCCCCCTTTCAACAAAAACTGGTTTTGTTGAAAGGGGGCCGACCCACTTGCGTGAGTATCTCGGGCCGCCCCCAGCCAGGACTGTAGTCCAACGGGCCCAACCCCTGTCCACCACCGCCCGCGGCCTAGCCCATTCCGGGCACCCAGGAACCAATTTAATACAGTGTGGCGGGTTGTTGAGGTTGGCGAGGCGTTGTCTGGCCTCAATCCCCCAACCTCATTTGTAAGAGGGTTTAAAACCACCCTCTCACACCCATGCAATGCAGATGGGTGTGAGAGGGTGGTTTAAAACCCTCTTACAAAGGAGGTTGGGGGATCGAGGCCAGGCAACGCCTCGCCAACCTCAACAACCCGCCACACCGTATTAAGTCGGGTCCTGGGTGCCCGGAATGGGCTAGGCCGTGGGCGGTGGTGGAGAGGGGTTAGGCCTGTTGGACTGCAGTCCTGGCTGGGGGCGGCCTGAGATACTCACGCGAGTGGGCCGGCCCCCTTTCAACAAAACCTTGCTCTGATACCACCCAAGCCGCAACATCAGTCCGCCCAGGCCGCGGACTCAGACCGCCCAGACCGCGCGGTCTGCTCCATCACCCACTTTCACTTCATAATTTTCAACACATACCTTTCCCCGTGTGCAAGTGACGATGTTATCTACATGCGGTGTTTTTAAAATTCAAACCAAAATAGTGATTGTTGCGGGTCAACTCGATGATCTAGTAGACCTGTCAAAAATCGAGCCATCTTAGCTAGAGAGTGGTCGAGCTTGCAAACAGCCAAAGTAGAGTGAGATGCTTGACAAGAAGGTTTTTAGCGTGGAAAAGCCCTGGAAAGGGGAATAAACCACATGGAGGATCGATGCTAGCTAAATTCCATTATATCTTGGTTTATTATAGATGAAAGTAGAGAACTCGAGGGCAACATGACACCTCTCATTACAGTAGTAAAGGTAGAGGAAGAGAGTTCAAGGGTGACAGACCATCTCTTGAAATACTAAGTGTTTGGAGGAGGAGAAGTGAGACGCTTTAGTCGACTGTTGAGGAAAGGGAGATCTTCAAGCCGTCTATGAAGGAGATCTTTGAAGGTAACGAGGATCTTTAAATCCCTATAGAGATCTTCAAGGGAGCTTTCTTGGTTGTTGAAGGCAAGATGATCTTCAAATGAGGGCTCTGGTCTCCTTTTATATCTTTCGCCAAAGGTAGCCTGGTAACTTTGTTCCTGTAACTATCATAACCACCTACGTGTGAATCATGTTCGTTGATCTGGAGCACACAGATCATCATTTTTTGGATATGACCATTTTCCCCGGGAAGTTTGGGTAGTTTAAGTAGCTTCAGACAGTTTCGTTGGCGGCTTTGATGGCAACAAACAATACCTGCAGTTTCAGAAGTGAATAAGGTTAATAGTTGTGCGTGCAGTGAACACAAAGGTGTTGTGAGTGTGAAGTGAGCATGCTGTGTGTGCGGATTGCAAACTTAAGGGAACTTAACGCCCTTTGTAGATGCGAGGGAGTTCGGTACTCGTCGTATGTGTAGGCTTAGGGGGCTTGGTTCTGCCTATGTTGGAAGGGAGTGCAGGCTGGGTCGTCTTGAAGAGGCAGGCGCAGGGCCTGCATAAGACGCTCCCAAGGGGAGTGTGTCTTTGGTCACACCCCATGTGGGGGTGAGGCCTTGGTAGCTCCCCCTAGTGGGTGCGGTTTGGCCGTAGCCCATGCGAGGGTATGGCTTGGCTGCATTCCCTGGGTACGGCTTGGCCGCACCCCCTGGGTACGGCTAGGCCGCACCCCATGGGTATGGCTTCATGGCACCCCATGAAGACGGTTCGACTTGGCTGCACCGCTTAAGGGGTACGAATTGGTTGTACCCCATACGGGGGTGCGGTTTGGCCATACGCCATGTGGGGGTGTGGCTTGGTAGTACCTCATGTGAGGGGTGCGGCTTGGCCGCACGCCATGTGGGGGGTGTGGCTTGGCCGCACTCCAGGCTTGGTTGCCCATAGGAGGGTGCGGCTTGGCCGCACCCCCAGGAGGGGGTGAAGCAGATTTCTGTTGGGTATTGTATCCACACTAACCCAGATTTGATGAAGTCACCCTTGAACTAAGATGAATTAAGTTGTATTTGATGCTTGGTTTGAGTTATGTGTTTGCAGGAATTCTTGTGGGAAGTGTAGACCAATGTCAGTCTACAATGGGTCACCAAACACAGGACCATACAATGTAATCCCTCATTGTGTGTTCCAAAGTGTTGACTCACGTGTAGCCTCTCTATTAGGATACACTTCATATTCAAGTTCTAGGACTATATGAAAAGACTTGATGCTGGTCATCCCTTAGAAGAAGAAAAAATCAGTCAAGAAAATTTTCCTAAGTAAATTACTCGAGTAGTTATTTACTTACTCGAGTAAGTTACTGAATTCATACTCGAGTAATAATACTCTTACTCGAGTAGATAAGATAGTACTCGAGTAGTTATATCTTCTGTCTCGAGTAATTGCATTCTGACTCTCGTGTAGTTCTCACTTACTCGAGTAGTCTAAGTCATATACTCGAGTAGTTCATCTACTACTCAAGTAGTCCGGTGTTTATACTCGAGTAATCCAGAATTCCATTCCAAAAAATTTCTCTAAGTGAATTACTCGAGTAGTTCATGTTATATACTCGAGTACTTCTTTTTATCTCGAGTAGTTCATGTTATATACTCGAGTAGTTCTTTGTGTCTCGAGTAGTTTATCTTCTATACGCGATTAGTCATGTTTTCCAGTTGCAGAAATTTTCTAAGTCTTTGTCTCGAGTAGTTTTTTATATACTCGAGTAGTTCATTCTTATATACTCGAGTAGTATTTCGTATACTCGAGTAATATACTCCACCTCTCGTGTATGTACTCAAGTACTCGAGTAAGTCATTTTTGTTACTCGAGTAGCTGAGTCTTTCTCATTCTTATTTACTCGAGTAGTTGACTCCATATACTCGAGTAATCATCTCTCTTTCTCTCGAGTAGTTTTCTCATGTACTCGAGTAATCATCTTCTACCTACTCGAGTAGTGTTGTATATACTCGAGTAGTCCACGACATCTCGTGTATTTTACTTTGACTTTTCCCAAAATTCTGTTAGTCCAGACCTAACGGTCATATTCATAAACTCTGACGTGATTGGTCCATGTGTCTTTCTTAAATGACGTAATTATTGCTAATCTTCTCCTCTCCTATAAAAGGTCTTATCTAAACCGACAAACCCTAATTATTCAAAGATTATTCTAAGAAATTTTTTGCAGCCGTACTCTCAAATAGAAATTTTGTCTCCTCTTTCTCTCTCCAAGAAACGGAAACTCGCCGCCGCCTCCGTCGCAGATTTCCGACCGGCTAGGGTTTCTTCTTTTGAGGATTCAGATCAAGAAGGCTTTCCAGATCGAGATTCGCTCAACTCCGTATTTTCTGATTAGATCGATCGTGAGAAGCCAAGGAAGTTCAGATCCATTCTTGTTGAGATTCTTCTTCAATATTCTGATAAAGCTGCACGCCTAAAAGAAGGAATTTCTGATTTACTGTTGCAGATCTGAACAAGAGATTACTGTTTGTATTTCTGTACAACTTTATTTCATTACTGTAGGAGAAGTTTTCTCCGAGTGTAGGAGTTTTCAACTCCGAGATTGTAGGAAGTTTTGCCTTCCGTGTGTAGATCTGTTGTGTGGATCGAGTTTGTAGGAACGTTGTTCTGAGGGTAGGATTGATTTCTAATCCGAGATAGTGGAGTAGCCTAGTATAGTGTATTGCTAGATCGGTGAGGGAAAGTGGATGTACCCAAGGTTGGGGAACCACTATAAATCTTGCCTCGTCTGTGTTTGATTGGTAGATTGTTCTGTGCTTTGGTTTGAAATTTTTTATTCCGCAAAAGACGCACAACTCAACTATTCTCCCCCCTCTAGGTGATTTAGGTTGACAACTATTAACTTTCAATTGGTATCAGAGCCAGGTTGATCGTTAAAAGGTTAACACCTTGATTAGATCCTTCAATAGTTGTCTTTTGAGATCTACCAAAAATGGACAAGGCTAAAGATTTTGCCAAGCTTCCTTTGTGCAACAAAAATAATTTTTCCATGTGGAAAGAGAGAATCAAGTTCTTCATGGAAGTTGTGGATCCAAGGATCTTCATGATAGTTGAAGAAGGTCCTTATATTCCCATGACCGTCTCCACTATAGATCCAACTAAGAAAGTCCCCAAGAAACTTATGGATCTAGATAAGGATGAGATTGCACTTGTCTCATTGGACAAAAAGAAAAAAAATATTATAGCAAGTGCAGTCGATGATTCAATGCTGCAAAACCTGATTCACTGCCAGTCTGCAAAGGAGATGTGGCAGTCACTAGTTACCTTGATGGAAGGTACAGAAGAAGTGAGGTATGATAGAAGATCCCTTCTTAATCAGAAGTATGGGGCTTTCCGACAAGGAAACAAGGATACCATTGCTAATACCTTTGAGAATTTCTTCAAGATAGTGAATGGGCTAAGGGTCTATGGCAGAGTCTTCACTAATGGAGAATTGAACGATAAGTTCTTGAGATCCCTGACTAAGGAATGAGATAACAAGGTCTGTGCTATAAGGGAGTTTGGAAAACTGGCCGAGACAGATCCTCAGAATCTCTTCGAGAAGCTTATGTTATATGAGCTTCAACTCAACACCACAAAGGCTGAAGAAGAGAAGAGCAGGTCTGCATTCAAAGAAAATCCTGTTGCTCTAAAGGCAGACACCTCTAAGAAGTCCAAGGTTGTTTCTCCTACTCCAGCACCAGAAGTTAGTGAAGAAGAAACCTCAGAGCCAAGCACCTCAGGCTCTGAACTATCAGAAGGAGAGTTCTCTCTACTCTCACGGCAGTTCAAGAAATTATTGAACAAGAAGAAGCAACAGAAAGACAAGTATTCCTCCTATAAAAGATCATGAAATGATGGTGATCGGCAAAGAAAAGGCTCAAGCCGCCATGACAGGTATAACTCTAAAACAAACATGTTTAGACTGACATTATTTGTTATTGTTGTAATAAGGCAGGACACGTCATCGCTGACTGCCCTCCCAAGAAAAAGGAGGGTGATAGAAGAGAGGAAAAGAAGTCCTCATACAACAAGAAGAGGACAAAAAAGAGCTTGATGGCCAAAAAGGGCAATACTCTTAGTGACTCTGACTCATCTGAGTCGAGTGAAGAAGAAGAAGCCTATTTTGGACTCATGGATCAAACTGATGATGAACAAGAGCCCCAGTTCACTGGGAAGGTAAACTCTAACACTCCTCTCTCTGATTCTGAAGTTTCTGAACATGATTGTGAGGATAGCTCTTCTGACGATGAGTCAGAACTCATGGCCCAATATAAGGAGTTAATCATGGCTTACGACAAATGTCGTCGGGTAGTGAAAACTCAGGCTAAAGAGATAAAGTCTCTCAAAGCTGAAGAGACCATCTTGAGAGAGAAAGTTGGAAAGACTGACTCGCTCGAAGAGAACTTCAATAATGCTATTGAAGAATATAACAGAGCTCTTGAGCACCGTGTTCTTAAAGAGAACATCCTCAAAGAGCTGGAAGCCCAACTTGCTGCTGAAAAGAAACTAGTTGAAAGTTTCTCGAAGCCCAAGATAGTTCTTCCATTCGTTGCTGAATTCTTAGCTAAAGTCAAGGGTGCTGGACTAGGCCATGAAGAAGCTCCTAATAAATTCTCTAGGAGAAATAAGGGTCAACGAAAGAATAAGGCCACCAAAAAGGCCTTAGCCAAAGAGAAGGGGAAAGCCCCTCAAGATCAGACCGCGTTCAAAAAGGTTATATTTCCTTCAAATGAGTTTGATCTTGATTCTTCTTACGGACACTTTGCTAGGCCTACTTATGTAGAGCCAAAGTCCTGTTATCAAGGATGGACTCGACCCAGAAACTTTGGCGAAAGTGTCTTTAAGGCACCTTATGAAGAAGTCATTCTTCAGAGCTATGACCCCTTCAATCATGGTCATAACTTCAAGAAGGCACCAAAGGCAAAGCCTGTTGTAGAAAAGTCAGTGAAGGAGAAGAAAACATGTGATTGTCATCATCATGAAGCTTCTTCCTCCAAGAATGCTGCCCCAGCTAGACCTCATTTCCATAAGGCCAATCAGGAGAACATAAGACAAAGATACAACAGATTTTACTGTTGGTGTTGTGGCAGAATTGGTCACTTTGCCATTGATTGCTGGTTTAATCCCAGAAATGCTGCAACCCCACATGTTGACAATATGAGGAAGACCACTACTAATGCTAATATTCGTAGGGGGAGTGTTCTAACCCGAGACCAAGGACCCAAACATATTTGGGTTCCTAAGGCAAACTGATTGTGATTGCGGGTATGTCCAAAGGCCACCAAAACGCCAATCTGGTATTTGGACAGTGGATGCTCTCGACATATGACCGAGACAAGAAGCCTTATTCAGAATTTTACTCCAGTTGTGAACGGACCAAAGGTCATCTTTGGAGGTTCAGACCGTGGAATTACTAAAGGCTACGGTATGATTACGAACGGTAATGTATCCTTCTCAGATGTGGCTTACGTTGAAGGTTTGGAACATAACCTTATAAGCATAAGCCAACTCTACGATAAATGATACATAGTTGAGTTTCACGCTGATAAGTGCTTGATAAAATATGTTGACAATATGGAAATAATTCTATCCGACACTCGAAGCAGAAATATTTTCTATTTAAATTTCATTTGTATAGATTCTTCGACACAAGTGTGCTTTTTAGCAAAAGATAGCGCATCTCTTGGTGACCAATGGCACAAGAGACTAGCACATATTAATTCCAAAACTATTAATAAATTATTTTCAATGAACTTAGTATGTTATGCCCAAATGTCAAGTACGTCAAAGATAGACCTTGTCATGCATGTGTAAAAGGCAAGTAAGCAAGGACTACCTTTAAAAGCATTATTGGCAAGGATTCTAATAAATGTCTTCATCTACTGCATATAGACTTGTTCGGTCCACTGCAAATTAGAATTTTGGGAGGTAAGGATTATACGTTGGTAATTGTTGATGATTACTCGCGCTTTGCGTGGGTGTTCTTTTTGAAACACAAGTCAGATACCATTGACATCTTTATTAATTTTGTCAGGCAAGTTCAGAACGAGTACAACTGCTTCATAGTCAAAATCAGAAGTGACAATAGAACAGAGTTCAAGTCTGGAGCTATGACAGAATTTTGTGAAAGCTTAGGTATCTTTCATGAGTTTTCCTCTCCTCGTACTCCTCAACAGAACGGAGTGATCGAGAGAAGGAATAGAACACTCATAGAGGCCTGCAGGACCATGTTGAGTGATGCTTCACTTCCGGAATATTTCTGGGCTGAAGCCGTCAACACTGCATATCACGTGCAAAATCGAGCCCTCATAAAACACGATAAGACACCTTACGAACTTCTGAAAGGCAGGAAACCAACAGTCTCATATTTTAGAATTTTTGGCTGTAAATGCTTCGTGCTAAACAATGGCAAGTATCATACTACTAAGTTTAGCGAAAAGAGTTCTGAAGGTATTTTTGTAGGTTATAGTAGTCATAGTAAGACATATAGGATTTTTAATAGAAAAACCCTGGTGGTAGAAGAATCGATACATGTTGTATTTGATGAGACGAGCTTACTACAAAGCAACTCCTCTAGTGTGCTTATTGAAGATACATGTGCAAAACTGAAAGAAATTAGCTTGGATGGACCGTCCAAAGATAAAGGTGAAAAGTTCATCAGATCACCACTCTAACCCCTATTGGAGAGGCTGTTGATCAAGATGAAGAAGTCATCCAAGATGAAGAAGTCACTCTGGTGATAGAAGACAATCCAGATGCAAGGACACTAGAGCTCAGACATCTAAAGGATCACCCCATGGACCAGATCATAGGAGATCCCCGAGATGGTGTCAGAACTCGTAGAGGTACAACTAATGAGAATCTATATTTAAGTTTTCTCTCGCAGGTTGAACCAAAGAAGTTTGAGGAAGCAAACTCAGATGCATCGTGGATAATGGCGATGGAAGAATAACTTAACTAGTTCAAGCGCTGCAAAGTATGGAAACTTATTCCAAGACCCAAAGGTAAGAACGTCATTGGGACAAAATGGGTCTACAGGAACAAGATGGACGAGGATGAAACGATTATAAAGAATAAGGCAAGACTTGTCGCAAAAGGTTATCGTCAAGAAGAAGGAATCGACTTCGACTAGACGTATGCTCCAGTGGCTAGGCTGGAGGCAATAAGGTTATTTCTAGCATATGTTGCACTCAAAGGTTTCACTGTCTATCAAATGGACGTGAAGTCTGCATTCCTTAATGGAGACATAAAGGAAGAAGTATATGTAGAACAACCTCCAGATTTCGTTGATTCTAACTTTCCTGATTACGTTTACTTACTGCATAAATCATTATATGGTCTGAAACAAGCTCCTCGAGCTTGGTATGAGACGCTGTCTAGCTTTTTACTTGAGAACAAGTTCACAAGGGAAAGATAGACAAGACATTATTTCTTAGGGAAATTAAAGGCAAGATTTTGCTAGTGCAAATCTATGTCGATGACATTATTTTTGGCTCTACGGATGATAAACTCTGCAAGAAGTTTTCAAAACTTATGCAAGAGAAGTTTGAAATGAGCAGTATGGGTGAGCTGAAGTATTTCTTAGGGCTTCAAGTGAAACAGTCTGAAGATGGAATTTTCATATCACAGACCAAGTTCACCAAAGAACTAATTAAGAAATTCGGAATGGAGAACGCAATCTCGATGAGGACTTCAATGGGTTCAACAATGTCTCTGGACAAGGATGAAAAAGGGAAACCTTTTGATGAAACCAAGTACAGAAGCATTATTGAATCATTGCTCTACCTTACTGCAAGTAGACCTAACATAATGTTCTCAAAATGTATCTGTGCTAGATTTCAGGTGAACTCTAAGGAATCTCACTACGCTGCTGCAAAGTGGATTTTGAGATACCTTAAAGGTACACCAAATCTTGGCTTATGGTACCCAAGAAGTAATGACAACGAACTAATAGGTTTTTCAGATGCAGATTTTGCATGGAGCAAAGATGACAAGAAAAGCACTTCAGGGACATGTCAATTCTTTGGAAGAATACTTATCTCATGGAGTAGCAAGAAGCAGAACTGTGTAGCAATTTCAACGGCTGAGTCAGAGTATATCTCTGCAGGCAATTGCTGTGCACAGTTACTTTGGATAAAGAATCAGTTTGAAGACTACAGCATGAAGTTTGAAAAAGATTCCATTATTTTGCGACTCTTCCAGCGCAATAGCAATAGCCAACAACCCAGTCTCGCACAGCCGAACAAAGCATATAGAGCTAAGGTATCACTTCATCCGGGAGCATGTGGAGCATGGGGACATAGATCTTCAATATGTCCATACAGACAGGCAAATTGCAGACATTTTCACGAAGCCGCTGGACAAGACCAAGTTCTTGTTCTTCAAAACAGAACTTGGGATACTCAACAAAGAAGACTAGAAGAAGCTGGACTTTCAAGAAGGCTCAAGGCTCAAAGATGGAATTGGACCAAAGATCTGAAGCAACTAAGGTAAAGATTTGTGAAGAAGTTGGACTCTTCAAAGAAGATGTAATTACCAAGCAATCTATTGAAGTCAGAAAGGGGGAGGAATTGGTAAAAGTATATTTTCCTAGTTCTCTTGCTTGCTTACACTGCTTGATTACTTAGCATTTTTTATATACATAATTAACCTTAGTGTAAAGGGTTCTGAATTCTACAAATAGGGGGAGATTGTTGGGTATTGTATCCACACTAACCCAGATTTGATGAAGTCACCCTTGAACTAAGATGAATTAAGTTGTATTTGATGCTTGGTTTGAGTTATGTGTTTGCAGGAATTCTTGTGGAAAGTGTAGACCAATATCAGTCTACAATGGGTCACCAAACACAGGACCATACAATGTAATCCCTCATTGTGTGTTCCAAAGTGTTGACTCATGTGTAGCCTCTCTATTGGGATACACTTCATATTCAAGCTCTAGGAATATGTGAAAAGACTGATGCTGGACATCCCTTAGAAGAAAAAAATAAGTCAAGAAAATTTTCCTAAGTAAAGTACTCGAGTAGTTCTTTACTTATTCGAGTAAGTTACTGAATTCATACTCGAGTAATAATACTCTTACTCGAGTAGATAAGATGTATCTCGAGTAGTTACATCAACTACTCGAGTAGTTCCATTTCTTCTCTCGAGTTCACATGAATTCTCTTCTCAAATTTTTCTAAGTTAAATACTCGAGTAGTACTATATAGTACTCGACTAGTTCTATCTTCTGTCTCGAGTAATTGCATTCTAACTCTCGTGTAGTTCTCACTTACTCGAGTAGTCTAAGTCATATACTCGAGTAGTTCATCTACTACTTGAGTAGTCTAGTGTTTATACTCGAGTAATCCAGAATTCCATTCCAGAAAATTTCTCTAAGTGAATTACTCGAGTAGTTCATGTTATATACTCGAGTAGTTCTTTTTGTCTCGAGTAGTTCATGTTATATACTCGAGTAGTTCATTGTTGTTGATGCACGAAAACGGACAGGGAGTCGGGCACCACCAGCTAACGGTTCGAGCACCAGGGGTGGGGAAGGAAAGGAGGAGACTGTCGACCAATCGGTTACTAGAGGTCGCGGCTAAAGGACCGGGAAAAGGGGGCCGCTGGCAGCGGCAACAGCAGAGTTCGCCCGCCGCGGCTTAAATGTCACTCTTGCGGCGGGCTTTCCTTTACTTAAAATGAGAAACAGTTACACGAAAGGGAAAAGAGGAAGCCGACCGGACTACAAGCCGCAAAATACTAGACTTGAGACCGCAGCTCTTAACAAGCGAGCTCCTAGATACAAGTCAGCGTGTCTTGGGGAGTGCACCCTCCCCCTATTTATAGGCTCGGGGGCCTGCCCAAGCGGGCAGGGCTAAAGTTACCGGCTGCCCGGGGTACAGGAGAACCGGGCAGAGGTGAGGGGAAGCAAAAGAGAGAGAAACAAGAAAGGAGGGAAGCCTGCGCGGCCTGGCGGATTCCTCCTGGCGAGCTGACGGCTGGGTCCTGGAGCCTTGTCGCTGAGCAGGGTCGGCGTTGGCAGCGGCCTGACATGGAGGCCGCCCGGCTTGGGAGGCGTAGTGGCTTGAATACTCAGGCCGCCCGGTCTGGAAAGCTGCGCGGACAGGTCGCGGATTCCGGGCTTATCATAATCCCCGCACATTTTTTAAGTTTTCAAAAAACTTCGAAAATGTAGAACTAAGCCGGAGACCGCGACTGCCTCATCGTCGTCTATAAAATCCCCTAGCCCTTGTCATTCTTCAGGATTCCTGCCGAGCCACGAGTCGCTACTCGCCACTTGCGGTCAGCATTTTGCAAGCCGACGCGATCTTTCACAAGATGGATGTTATGTCTTCAATGTTAGCACGCAACAAGAAACCGCCAGAAAAGAAGCAAAGCCGGAGCGAGAACTCGGATGATTCTGCCCGACAGTCTGCCAAGAAGATTGGGAAGCCGGAGACTTCAGCGGCTTCTGGACCTGAAAAGAGGCCGACAGAGACCGTCGGCGGATCATCGCAGGCCGCAGTAGATCCCAAAGCGGTTTCAAAGACTGCACCACCACAAACCGGAATTGCCAAATCCTTTGACCTGACTTTCTCTCCATCAGGAGAACCACTGCTAAAAATCGGTGGGACGGAGGAGAAAAGTGTTGAATCTGGGAAACCGTCCGAATTGCAGGACAAGGTCGACTTAATCGTTGTGGATGACAACGAGCCGGAGAAGGCGCTGGAGACCGAACAGATTTTGGGCGAACAGCGCAAGCGGACTGAAAAGGTGTTCGGTTCCTTGAAACGGCAGAAGGAAAGGCGCGAAACCCTTGAAGAAAGGATGAAAAGGAAGATGAGGAAGTTGCACGCCAGAAACCGGAATATTTTCGAAAAGACCGGCGTGGACAGTCTTCAATACAGGCCGCACGAGAAGGAGGTACCCAAGAACCCGCCCACACCGGAGTACAAGCCGAGCGAACTAGAGAGTACGCCTGCGGTTAGCGACTCGCTCAGCGAGCTCCTGAAGGGCATGGAGACCCTCCAGCGGCAAGACGCGCTATTGTCGACACCAGCGGCCTCTGAGGAGGTTGACCGCCCCGATATCCAGGTTATTGGGGAGAAGCCTGGCGAACCGGCTTCCGCGGCTTCTGAAGGAGCCGAGAAACTGAAGCTTCGCGAGAAGATGGAGGAGATGAAGAAACTGATCGCCGAGAAGCCGGTGGCGACCACACTTCATTGCTGCAAGGTAAACACCGGGACGTTAGACGAATTATTAAATTCTACAAGTCGCGGTCAAGGAAGAAGGGGGCGAATATAATATTAAATCCACCGGCCAGCTTTTTCCTGACCACGGCTCAACTGAAAAGCCGAGCTAAGGAAGCCGAGCGGCTATGGAAAGAAAAGCTAAAGAGGATAGATCCTGAACGGCTCCGGCGGCCAGTGATTAAAATCCAAACCGCGGCCTCTGGAGGAGATAAACATCAAACCGGCGGTCTTATCCTACCGATTTCCTTACTAGAACCTCGCAACAATCCGGCTGAACCTGACTGCGGTTTCTCTTCTGCAGGTGTACCGGAAACTGCGATGAAGCCGAGCGACTTGACGTCATTTTTGTCTATGCTGCCACTGCCTCCGCCTCCAAGTGTTCGCGAGAAGGAGATGACCGACTTCCAGAAGGACGTCGGCACGCTGCAGGCGGCTTTGAACGCGGCCACCGAAACCCTGCAGATTAAAGACGAAGAGCAGCGGGTTGCCCAGGAGGCCGCGGAAAAAAGGATCCAAGAGTTGCAAACCACCCTGGAGCAAGAGACCACAAGGTTGCAGACGGCGCTTGAGCAGGATACCATGAGGTTGAAGTCAGCGATGGAGCAAGAGACTGCTAGGCTCCAGACCGCGAGGAAGAAGAGACCGCCAGGCTCCAGACCGCGATGGAAACCGCGGAGGCGAAGATTGCTGAGATGCAGGTCGCCTTGGAGCAGGAAAGGGCGGAGAAGTATTTGCTGATGGCCGCACGGCTTGAAGGAGACAGAGAAGAGATCCCCCATGCTGAAGGCGGCGAGATCCAAAACCTGCCAGCGGAGACCGGCGGAGAACAGCGGACTACACTGCCGACCTCCGGACAACTGCCGGTTACTAGCCGCCCGGCCTCCAGTGAGACTTCAGATCCATCCGAGGCCGCGCGCCTAGACAGGCCGCAGTTTCAAGCGGTCTGGGGGTCCAGGCGATCCCAACGATACCGTTTGCGAGAGTAGAGCGCGACACTGCGCGGGTTCATCGGTCTCTGCATGTGCTTCATAATCTGGTTAGCCAGGTGTACGTTGCTATTGTGCAGACCGGTGAACAGGTCGCGCACATAGGACGAGACAGGCCGGAAGATGACAAGCGATCCTGAGCGACTTGAGAGAACTAAGCCGCGCGGACAATTGAATATTATGTTGTAATATATATTTTTCTGCTGGATGTCGGACAATTTGATTATTGTAAACTGCTGTATTTTATTATGCTGCGAACTGAATGCGGCTTATGCGGTTTGTGTAACACCTCCCCTGTAGTGCATGTATAATATGGGTCCGGCCGGGGCCCCACAACATACGAGCGCCACAGCTTTAGCATTATAAGTTGATATAGCTACCCAAACTCAAAACACTTGCACAATCACAGCGGAAACCGAACATGACAATAAGTTATCCACCACTAAAGAGTAAAACAAATGGCCATAAGGCCTACACCAAGAGTCCATAGAAAAGTAGTACAACAAACATGAATGTGCTCAGCACTCCTAGTCTACCTCGGCATGCAAGCCGGACAAAATAGTCTCAAACAAACATCATCATCACTGAAGAGCTACAAAAGAGGGAAAAACACTTCATGGGGCTTAGGCCTTTCTGGCCGGCGTGCTGGCTCCTGCATGCGATCCTTGACCTGTAAGATTTATTAGTAACGTGGGTCAGCAAAGGCTGACCTCAAACTGTGTAACAACACATCTCCTCCCGGCCGCCCCTAACGGACCCCGGGGAACCCTCCAACCTGCAAGTCAGCACTTCATATGCAATATAAACCTCTATAAATAGAAAAGCATTAACACAGGTTTGGATGTCTCAATCAACAAACATGTTCTCTACTGGTTGAGCATATAAAGAAAGGGCCTACTATGCAACATGGATGCAACACCCGGGCTTCACCCAAGGTACCCTACAGCGTATGCATCTAGCACAACATCACATCATTTGGGTACTCACATTTCCCCAATTGGCATAAAGCCGCAAACATTGAGGGAGACACAACTCCCTCACACGGCGCACAGGCCGCCACATGGAATTCTTGCCAAGGCCCCACCCGCTCGTGGGCCTAGCCCCAGGCTTGCCTGCAAGCTCTGACGTCTCATGTCAGGATTCCAACAACCACAGACTGACTGATTCTAAGAAGCCTTGCTGGACCCCACCCGCTCATGGCCTCTTTGCCCGGGCTTGCCCCAAGCTTGGCATTCTCGTCAGTCTCACAGAAGGGGACTAGTCTCGCCAGGACACTCTCCACACATGACGCACATGTCACGGGATAGCCAGCCGACCACGGAGACATAGCCACGCCTTGGCACAACACAACCAAGACTAAACACATTGCAATCCCTCTTTGTACCGCAGCGTTCCCGCGCACCAAGGAAAACATCTCCAACTCGTGCGGAGCTAACCTTGTCCACCAAGGAAACCATCTCCATTCTCATACGGAGCTAACCTTGTCCCTCAAGGAAACCATCTACCGCCACGAGGAGCTAACCTTGTCCGGGTTCGACTACACGTACCTTTTCAAGCAAACGGGACAATCACCACCACAACACAAACGACATCTTGCCGCAACGGAAATCTCTACGAATCCCTAAGTTCGTATGCAACATCACCGAGTCGGACTAACGGTCGCGACTACGGCTTCACCCACCATGCCTAATCCACTAGCGAAGCGGATCTCTAATGCAAATATGCCGGGGACGGACTCAATCAACCCGGAAGTTCCTCTTGAAACTTGGCAAACCAAAACCCCTCTCATTTGAGAGTTTGGTGCCCAAAATAGAGAGAAAGAAAGCTACATGATGCTAATACATGCATCCTAAGGACCGAGAGGAGAGATGTCGTTACCTTCCGACTCCTCTTCCTTGCCATGGCAAAATAGCCGGATGGAAATCTTCGCAGCGGTCTAAGCTTCACGGATCCGGACTCGGCTCGCGATTTGGAGCACCGAAACCCTTCCTACAGCCCAAGACCTTCTTCTTCTTCCTCCTTGCTCTAGCTTTTCTCAAGATCTTAGAAAGAGAAAACTTGGAAAACAAAATGAGGGTTTCCCACCCTAGAATCGGACTTAACTTCCCAAGAACAGTCCTGAGCCGTCAGATCCCAAAATCTGGGAAAGAGTGGCCACGATTCGCCTGGAAAAATAAAAGACCTGGGCCGAACACGGCCTGGCACACGCCCGTGTCCAGGGCCGTGTGCCCCATTCGCCGTCTCAAATCGACGCGCCTGGAATCGCACACGGGCATCCGACACGCCCGTGTTCCATCTGACACGCCCGTGTCCCCAGTGACACGTCCGTGTGGCTAGCCGTGTGCCTCCAACTACACGACCCCGAAACCAACCCGAGAGGTGACACGGCCTGGAACACGCCCGTGTCCCAAGCCGTGTGCCAAGTCTCGACACCCGTCGACAGGCTTTGTGTCGACACCGCGGAAAAACGTCGAGCGAAGATCGTCGACCAAGCGGGACACGCCCTGTGACACGCCCGTGTCACAGGCCGTGTGCCCCAGTCTCGACACCTTGTCGAGCAAAAGTGTCGACACTTGGGACGAGTGTCGACACGGCCTCGACACGCCCTGCGACACGCCCGTGTCGCAGGCCGTGTGCCACCCTCTCGACATCTTGTCGAGCGAAAGTGTCGACACTTGGGCCGAGTGTCGACACGGCCTCGACACGCCCTGCGACACGCCCGTGTCGCAGGCCGTGTGCCACCCTCTCGACACTCTGTCGAGCGAAAGTGTCGACACTTGGGCCGAGTGTCGACACGGCCTCGACACGCCCTGCGACACGCCCGTGTCGCAGGCCGTGTGCCTCCTGCCAGAAACCTAAAAATTTTCTGATCTGCAGACTGAGCCTCTTGAAAAACTGGTGTGTTACAACTCTCCCCCACTTAACAGAATTTCGTCCCGAAATTTCAAAACAAAAGAGGTACAAAACTTAAATTGTACCTGACAAAAATAGTTCTGGATAGTCTTCTAGCATGGCCTGTTCTCGCTCCCACGAGAACTCCTCACGACCGCAGTTGTCCCAACGAACTTTCACAAGTTTAACTTCTTTATTCCGCAACTGCCGAATCTCCGAATCTTCTATAGCGATGGGAAGGACTCGCGTCCTCAAGTCTTCCTCAATCGGCACCGATGCCGGCTCAATCACCACGCTAGCCTCCACCAAGGCTTTCCTCAACACGGAGACGTGGAAGACGTCATGTAATCCACTCAAATCTGCGGACAACGCCAACCGATAGGCTGCTTCTCCTACCCGCTCAACAATTTCAAAAGGCCCCAAAAACCTTGGACTCAACTTCTTGAGTCGGCGAATCCGCGAGACGCCTTTGAACGGCTTGACCTTCAGATAAACCCAATCACCAACTGCAAATTCTAACTTCCGGTGACGAGCATTAAAATATTTTGCTTGCCTGTCCTGCGCCACTTTCATACGCTCTTGGATGGTCCGAACCAACTCACAAGCGTCAACTACCACATCCTTTCCCAAAAGTTTGGTGTCTCCCGCCTCTGCCCAAGACATTGGCGTTCGACACCGCCTCCCATACAAAGCTTCGTATGGCGCCATCTTTATACTAACTTGAAAACTGTTGTTGTACGCAAATTCTACCATGAAGAGGTGATCCTCCCACCTCTTGCCAAAATCAAGAACGCACATCCTCAACATGTCCTCCATAGTACGGTTCGTTCTCTCCGTTTGCCCATCAGTTTGAGGATGGAACGCCGTACTAAACTTTAGCTTCGTGCCCAAGCTCTTCTGAACCAATCTCCAGTCCTTGGACGTAAATCGTCCATCTCGATCACTGACTATACTCTTTGGAACTCCGTGCAGTCGCACAATGTTGCGAACATACAACTCCACCAACTTCTCCACGCCGTCCTCTTTCCGATTTGGGATGAAGTGAGCCACCTTGGTTAGGCGATCCACGATCACCCAAATAGCATCATTACCAAGCTGTGATCTAGGCAAACCATGCACAAAGTCCATGGAGATGTCCTCGAATTTCCATTCAGGAATCGGAAGGGGCTTCAGGAACCCGCCCGGTTTCTGACATTCGGCCTTCACCAAGGCACATGTTTGGCAACGACTCACATACAAAGCTACATCCCGCTTCAACCCCGGCCACCAAAAGGATTTCTTCATATCCAAGTACATCTTTGTACTGCCTGGGTGAATGGAGTACTTTGAGAAGTGAGCCTCAAACATCAACTCCTCACGGAGATTGCCAAACTGCGGTACACAAACCCTTCCATCCTTTCTCAAGATTCCCCCGATCATCTCCCAGGTGCTGCTCTCGCCCGTTTGAGCCTCCAACACAAAAGGTTGAAACTCCACATCTAATCGAGTCGCTTCCCGAATACGATCGGACAAGTCGTTTTGCACTTCAATCCAGTTCAACCGAGCCACGCTAGACTCGCCTCTCGCAACACATTCCAATCCAAGGGACTCCCATTCCCGTACCAACCGCTCATCATGAGCTTCGATCCAATTTCCTTGCCCTGAGTACTTTCTACTCAACGCATCCGCCACCACATTGGCTTTACCCGGCGTATACTGAATCGCCACTTTGTAGTCTCCAAGAAATTCAACCCATCTGCGTTGCCGCATATTCAAGTCCTTCTGATCCAAGAGATACTTCAGGCTTTTATGGTCCGTGAAGATCTCCACCCTTGCGCCATACACATAGTGTCGCCATATTTTCAACGCGAAGATTACCGCCGCCAACTCCAAGTCATGGACGGGGTAATTCCTCTCATGAGGTTTCAGCTGTCGAGACCCAAAAGCTATTACCTTGCCATGTTGCACCAACACGCAACCCAAACCGCATCCCGATGCGTCACTGAAAATCTGAAATCCATCGGTCCCTTGCGGCAAACTCAGGATTGGAGCCATCATAAGCCTCTCCTTTAGTGCATCGAATGCTTGACTGCACTCTTGGGTCCACACAAACTTATGGTCTTTGCGAGTGAGAGAGGTGAGGGTAGAGCTATCTTCGAGAAATTCTCCACGAATCTCCTATAATACCCGGCTAGTCCAAGAAAACTTCGGACTTCCGCCACGGTCCTCAACACCGGCCAATCTCTGATGGCCTCCACTTTCGCTGGATCCACTGCCACCCCATCACCACTAATCACGTGGCCCAAAAATGCCACCTTCTCCAACCAGAACTCGCATTTGGAGAATTTTGCATACAACGCATTCTCCCTCAACACTTGCAAAACCATTCTCAAGTGGGTCTCATGCTCCACTTCCGACTTGGAGTACACCAAGATGTCATCAATGAAGACAACCACAAACGAATCCAAGTAATCCTGAAATACTCGATTCATCAGATCCATGAACACCGATGATGCGTTCGTCAACCCGAACGGCATCACTGTAAACTCAAAGTGTCCATACCTTGTACCAAAGGCAGTTTTGGGTATGTCCTCATCTCGAATTCGCAGTTGATAGTATCCCGACTTCAAGTCCAACTTCGAATATACCACTGACCCCACCAATTGGTCAAACAAATCGTCTATCCGAGGGATCGGATACTTATTCTTAACGGTCAACTTATTGAGCTCTCGGCAGTCTATGCACAGGCGCATGCTACCGTCTTTCTTCTTTACAAACAACACCGGTGCGCTCCACGGTGAAGAATTGGGTCTAATATACCCTTGCTCCAACAGTTCCTGTAACTGTACCTTAAGTTCCGCCAACTCCTTTGGTGCCATCCTAAATGGAGGACGTGACACCGGTCTAGCCTCCGACACTAACTCGATCGAGAAGTCGATCTCCCGCCGAGGAGGCGCTCCAGGAAGTTCATCCGGAAACACATCCTTGAACTCTGCCACCACAGGCACTTCCTCAATAGACAGTTGGGAGAGACGAACCTCCAATAACGCTACAAGCGCTACACCACCCTGGTTAACCGCCCGCACCAACTGCATGGCCGAAATCAGGGAACAGGCCACTCCACAAAGGCCCTCAAATTTGACTTCTGCTTGCCCTTTACTCTTTAGAGTCACTACCTTGGATAAACAATCAATGCTGGCGCGCTGCTCTGCAAGCTAGTCCATGCCCAAAATGACATCGAACTCTACTAATGGTAACACTGCTGCTTCCAGAGCGAAGACAACTCCGTCTAGCTCCCAACAAATGCACCCTTTAGCCCCGGTGGTCATAGATGACCCATTGGGCATGCGCACTCTCAGCTCTGCTCCCGACGAAAAAGACTCAACTCCTATTCTCCGGATGAAGCTCTCCGCAAGAAAGGAGTGCGATGCTCCCGTATAAAACAATACCCTAGCGGGGTATCCGGAAACTAACACGAAGCCTACAACATAGACATTACACAAAAGTCTAAAAGGATGAAGCACAAAATTTAAACTTAAATTCTCTTCATACCTGTCACCACATCAGTCTGACGGATCGCTTCTTGCTGTCCAAGGTTGTAGGCCCTTGGTTGCGCCGGTTGGAACCGAGAAGCGCTCGACTCCGCCATCTTTCCTTTCTCTGCAGCACTGGGGCCCGAGCGTACAGACTGCTCCTGCTTTGACTCTTGTCCCGCTCCCCCTTGCTGACAAGCACGAGCTATGTGCCCAACCTTCCCGCAGTTGTAGCACGTCGGCGGTCCCCTAGAGTGGGAACCCCCAGGCGTCCAGTTGCTCCTCTCACCAGATCTGGAAGGGTGAGGCTTCTTCCTCCACCTACTCCCATCAGACTTTCCATGAGATTGGGAAGGCTTCCCTTCCCATTGCTTGGGAGTAAAACCCTTTCGACGCTGGGTTCGCTCCAGATCATTCTCCAAACTCCTGGCGGCTTCAACTAGCTCATTAAATCCCGCCCTCTTCATGGAGATGAGGGGTTGTCTCAGATTTTCCCTCAACCCTTGGTAGAAGAGGTTATCCCTCTCTACATCATCCGCCATTGTCGTTCCTGCATAACGACCCAATCGGGTGAACTCTTGCACGTACTCATCCACTGTCTTGTCTCGCTGCATTAGATGCAGAAACTGCCTCTGCAGGGCCAATCGTGTTGAAACTGGGATATACCTATTAAGAAAAGCATCCCCAAACTCTTCCACTGACGGGGTGCGTCCCGGGAACAGGCGGCCGTTATGGCTCACCCACCACAACTTGGCGTCTCCTTCCAACATGAACGTCGCATACTCCGCTTTCTTTTCCTCTGGCGTCTCTGCCGCCCTTAGTAGTTCTTGAATACGAACCCACCAATCCTCCGCATCCGTTGGCGTTCCAACACCCTTGAAGGACGGGGGATGGAAACTCAGGAAGTACTTCATGTGTCGGTCTCCATGTCCTACCACCACCCTTTCTGCCAAAGGCTCCACTCGCCTGGCTTCTCCGCCTGGCACGGCCGTCGCCGTGTCCGGTGTAGCAGGGGTTGCTACCTGGGCTGCAGCCACCGCTTGGGCTGCCACCATCGCTTCTGCAAGCATACGGCAGAAGTCGGCCGGGTTTACACCCGTGCCCAAAAGGCCTGGAGCAGTAGCACTGCTCGCCGAGAGATCATCCCTTGCTCTTGAAGTGCCCGCCTCGTTGCTTGCACTCTTCAGGAAAACAAGAAATAAGGGATTAGTCTCCAATCTTAAGACTAAAACATAAGGACACTCACGGTCCCGCGTCACTCTTATGTGGATAACTTCTCTACACGCTGACCTTGAATATAACCTCGCTTTGATACCAAATTGTAACACCTCCCCTGTAGTGAACGTATAATATGGGTCCGGCCGGGGCCCCACAACATACGAGCGCCACAGCTTTAGCATTATAAGTTGATATAGCTACCCAAACTCAAAACACTTGCACAATCACAGCGGAAACAGAACAGGACAAGAAGTTATCCACCACTAAAGAGTAAAATAAATGGCCATAAGGCCTACACCAAGAGTCCATAGAAAAGTAGTACAACAAACATGAATGTGCTCAGCACTCCTAATCTACCTCGGCATGCAAGCCGGACAAAATAGTCTCAAACAAACATCATCATCACTGAAGAGCTACAAAAGAGGGAAAAACACTTCATGGGGCTTAGGCCTTTCTGGCCGGCGTGCTAGCTCCTACATGCGATCCTTGACCTGTAAGATTTATTAGTAACGTGGGTCAGCAAAGGCTGACCTCAAACTGTGTAACAACACATCTCCTCCCGGCCGCCCCTAACGGACCCCGGGGAACCCTCCAACCTGCAAGTCAGCACTTCATATGCAATATAAACCTCTATAAATAGAAAAGCATTAACACAGGTTTGGATGTCTCAATCAACAAACATGTTCTCTACTGGTTGAGCATATAAAGAAAGGGCCTACTATGCAACATGGATGCAACACCCGGGCTTCACCCAAGGTACCCTACAGCGTATGCATCTAGCACAACATCACATCATTTGGGTACTCACATTTCCCCAATTGGCATAAAGCCGCAAACATTGAGGGAGACACAACTCCCTCACACGGCGCACAGGCCGCCACATGGAATTCTTGCCAAGGCCCCACCCGCTCGTGGGCCTAGCCCCGGGCTTGCCTGCAAGCTCTGACGTCTCATGTCAGGATTCCAACAACCACAGACTGACCGATTCTAAGAAGCCTTGCTGGACCCCACCCGCTCATGGCCTCTTTGCCCGGGCTTGCCCCAAGCTTGGCATTCTCGTCAGTCTCACAGAAGGGGACTAGTCTCGTCGGGACACTCTCCACACATGACGCACATGTCACGGGATAGCCAGCCGACCACGGAGACATAGCCACGCCTTGGCACAACACAACCAAGACTAAACACATTGCAATCCCTCTTTGTACCGCAGCGTTCCCGCGCACCAAGGAAAACATCTCCAACTCGTGCGGAGCTAACCTTGTCCACCAAGGAAACCATCTCCATTCTCATACGGAGCTAACCTTGTCCCTCAAGGAAACCATCTACCGTCACGAGGAGCTAACCTTGTCCGGGTTCGACTACACGTACCTTTTCAAGCAAACGGGACAATCACCACCACAACACAAACGGCATCTTGCCGCAACGGAAATCTCTACGAATCCCTAAGTTCGTATGCAACATCACCGAGTCGGACTAACGGTCGCGACTACGGCTTCACCCACCATGCCTAATCCACTAGCGAAGCGGATCTCTAATGCAAATATGCCGGGGACGGACTCAATCAACCTGGAAGTTCCTCTTGAAACTTGGCAAACCAAAACCCCTCTCATTTGAGAGTTTGGTGCCCAAAATAGAGAGAAAGAAAGCTACATGATGCTAATACATGCATCCTAAGGACCGAGAGGAGAGATGTCGTTACCTTCCGACTCCTCTTCCTTGCCATGGCAAAATAGCCGGATGGAAATCTTCGCAGCAGTCTAAGCTTCACGGATCCGGACTCGGCTCGCGATTTGGAGCACCGAAACCCTTCCTACAGCCCAAGACCTTCTTCTTCTTCCTCCTTGCTCTAGCTTTTCTCAAGATCTTAGAAAGAGAAAACTTGGAAAACAAAATGAGGGTTTCCCACCCTAGAATCGGACTTAACTTCCCAAGAACAGTCCTGAGCCGTCAGATCCCAAAATCTGGGAAAGAGTGGCCACGATTCGCCTGGAAAAATAAAAGACCTGGGCCGAACACGGCCTGGCACACGCCCGTGTCCAGGGCCGTGTGCCCCATTCGCCGTCTCAAATCGACGCGCCTGGAATCGCACACGGGCATCCGACACGCCCGTGTTCCATCTGACACGCCCATGTCCCCAGTGACATGGCCGTGTGGCTAGTCGTGTGCCTCCAACTACACGGCCCCGAAACCAACCTGAGAGGTGACACGGCCTGGAACACGCCCGTGTCCCAAGCCGTGTGCCAAGTCTCGACACCCGTCGACAGGCTTTGTGTCGACACCGCGGAAAAAACGTCGAGCGAAGATCGTCGACCAAGCGGGACACGCCCTGTGACACGCCCGTGTCACAGGCCGTGTGCCCCAGTCTCGACACCTTGTCGAGCAAAAGTGTCGACACTTGGGACGAGTGTCGACACGGCCTCGACACGCCCTGCGACACGCCCGTGTAGCAGGCCGTGTGCCACCCTCTCGACATCTTGTCGAGCGAAAGTGTCGACACTTGGGCCGAGTGTCGACACGGCCTCGACACGCCCTGCGACACGCCCGTGTCGCAGGCCGTGTGCCACCCTCTCGACACTCTGTCGAGCGAAAGTGTCGACACTTGGGCCGAGTGTCGACACGGCCTCGACACGCCCTGCGACACGCCCGTGTCGCAGGCCGTGTGCCTCCTGCCAGAAACCCAAAAATTTTCTGATCTGCAGACTGAGCCTCTTGAAAAACTGGGGTGTTACAGTTTGTATTTATAATCCACGTGCCTGCTGCTTTGTTCTGAAAAATTTCAAGTATAGGATAATAGCCGCACGGTCTGGCGAACAGAGCGCCGGCTTGAATATTTGATGCCCACATGATTCGCCATAGAATTATCATAAGTGCAGGTATATAGTCGTGCGGACTGACGGACTAAACTGCGGCTTGGTCATTAAGCTGATCTGCACTTCCAGCGGGCTTAGGTCGCGCGGCGTGACGACTAGCCGCGATTTGACGTTGGGCACTGTACCTTCACAGATTTTCTATAAATAGAGCTGACCCCGGAGATTTCATCATAAATCAAAAAGGATGCGGGCTAAGTCCAAGTCGTTGCGGTCTGACAAGGCCACTGCGGTAAGGACTGACGCGGCCTCCGCTTTCCATTCTGCTGATCATAAAGAATGTCGGCTTACAAAAGCCGAGCTGGAGGATTTCGTTGAGAAGCACATGCAGGGAAGTCCGCTGGTCGCGCGACTTCCACGACAGAACGAGCGGATTAATTCTTCCCACGCAAATCAGATCGCGGTCCCCATCGACCACTTTGACTGCAGCTTCAGCTTCCCGGTCATGATGGAGGCCGTAGCGGTCTTCGACCACTACAGAGTTGTGCCGGGACAACTACCCCCAAATTCGATAGCCGCCATATATAGCTTCATCTCCTACCTGAGGTCGGAAAGAGTCCGCTTCTCTATGAGGCTCTTCCGGGAATGCTTTTCGGTGCGGTCTATCCCGGACTCCGGGACGAAGATCTTCCGGGGGCACCTCTACTTCGGCTGTAGAGGGATGAAGATAGTTAACTTGGCGAACAAGATCGCGAACTGGTCCGAGCGGTTTCTCATCTTCGAGGGAAACCTAGGGTTGCTGCCAGTCGACCCCCAGATCCGCGAAGAGGCTGCCTTTGGCAGCAGCGGCTTGGACGGCTTGGAGAAGGAGATCTACAACTTCTTCAAAGGCGAGCGGCTTGATGAAAACCACTACATCCCGCTGTTGCCGTCGCTAGTGGGAATCGAAGCGGAAGATAGTAAGCTCCAAGCCGGCCGAACTGAATTCTTAGTCGTGCGGCCTGAAATCTAACATTGCCTTTATCTTTGCAGCTGCTGTGGCGGTTCCGCTGAACAAGCCGCAAACTCCTGGCGGCCTGACTCTCACTCAAAGAGAGAAGAGAGCGAGGCGTGCCAAGCCGTCGCGGGTTGTGTAGGAGGAGGAGTCGGCCTCCTCTGGAGAGTTTATGCTGCAAGGAACGGGCAACAGCCTGAAAGACGTCCACGGCGATCCGGCCTTGCGGTGGAGTCCGGACGGCAAGTCAGTGACGATCTCCACTACCATCCCCTACTGGGGGGAGAAGAAATAAGCCGCCATGCGAGCGTGGTTGGCGGCGCGCTGTATGGCAAGCGCAACCTGAGGGCGATGCGACAAGTTCCACCAGACGACCTGCCGCGGCTAGCCGCGCAAGTTGGGGCAAGGAGCTTCGTGGCAAGTCACTTCATGGGCCTTGCCTACAAGCAACTAATGAAGGAGAACAGCGGCCTGAAGAGGCAATTAAAGGAACAACAAGAAGAGAACAAGCGACTAAAGGAAAGGGAGGCGGTAAGACATTACCGTTACTCGTGCGGTTAGCTTTATGTAACCGCGCGGCCTTACCTTTATCTTTTGTTTGCAGGAAATGTACAACCCGGCCAACCCCATCTTCCAAGACCAAGTCTTCCCGCAACTCGTCCAGGGAATCAATGGAGCGCTTAACCGCCTCCGAGACCTTGGCGGCTTTGCGACCGGCTTCACCGATTTTACTTGTGCCGACATCTACCCCACCCTGAAAGAGCAGGTGGCCGACGTCTACAGGTAGATCAAGGGCAAGAGTAAGGTCGGGGAAGAAGTCGGCGAGGTGGAGGAAGACGTCGAGGTAGAGGGCGGTCAGGGAAGCCCAAGTGCACGCACATCGTCTGAGTCCGGCGGTCAAGAATCTGAGACCGCGCGGCCAGACTCGACAACTTCTAGCGGTTCAGGGAGCTCAGCGACCAGCAGCGGATACACTGAATCCCCCATCGATATCGGCGATGGCGGTGATTTGGATTCTCCTGCGACTAAGAAGCTTAAACCGGGCGATTAGAAAATCTTTATCTTGTTTTTTGTATTTTGAACTTTTTTGGAAATCGGCGGTATTATTTTTGTAACCGCGCGATTAATGCTTTGTAATACTTAATTAAATAGAAATGAAGGCAACTTTACCTTTCTCTTTACTACATCTCATTTTTCTTACTCGTTTAAGTCCGCACGGTCTCAGCATAACTTCCGATTTAATAAAATGCAAGCACATAAACCGGTCTGAGTTCACACTGCGACTTCAACGAAGTTATCCGCAAGAGAGATATATTTCCCTGCGATTTATTCCGGAAATCTTGTCGACAATAAGACGTGCGGCTAACAAATTAAACCGCAATTTGCCTTAATGAATCACTCAATGTTATCTGTTGGAAGAGCTGATTGACCGCGGCTTGCTTATACATAAGCCGTGACCGCTAAGCCGCGCGGCTACCCGTCGCAGTCGCCAAACATCCATAACATTGAAGTATAAGATCGCGGCTAGGACGAACTCTGAAACGAATTGCCCAATTGATACAAGGAACAAGAATAAAGAAACAATCTTCGGCTTCCGATAATACAGGCCGATATAGGCATATGGAAGCCGAGAATTTTTGTGACGACAGTTCGCTGATTAGCTAATATAATTAATACCATAGAAGTCGGCGGATCAAAGCCAGGAATTAAGTGCCAGACGCAGGTCGGCCGACTTCCTGTCCATATGAAACATAAACCGGCAATTGATATATTGAAGCCAAATAAGATACTGAATAGCGGATAGGCGGACGTAAGTCGGCCGAGTTCCCAAATATATTAATAATAATCCGGCCGGAAGTCAAATAACTTAAGCCGGAATATGTAACCGGGCGGCCTGTGTAATTAATTATATAACCTGCGCAGGCCGCTGCGTAAAACCGCGAGGTAGCGGATAGACTCGTGTTGTCCTGCAAAAATAGATGAAGACATGCACTTATGTGTCAATGTGGGCAGGTGCGTGCGGCAGTACTTTCCACACAAAGAACACATAAGCGGGATTGAAATTCTTAATATCCACGACCGATGTCAAGCGGGACAAGTACGCAACGTCTGCGACTGAAGTCAAGCGGGACAAGTACGCAATGTCTGCGACGAAGGTCAAGCGGGACAAGTACGTAATGTTTGTGACTGAAGTCATGCATGACGGGTACGCAATGTCTGCGACTGAAGGCCAAGCGGAATTTCCACTACACATCTGCGACTAAAGTCAAGCGGGATGTGGAGGGCTTAAGAATTCAAAAGGGGCTCTTGCCCCTACATGCATGCATATTGGCATAAAAAGTAAAGCTAAAAAATAAGCTTCAAATGAAAAAATAACGTTTGCATGATGTTAAGGATGTGGCAAAGGATATATGTCTGCAGTTTTAGCATGCCCCATTAATACCAATCGTAAAGGGGACGTTATATACCATTCTGAACATAAGCATTTCTCATCATACAAAGAAAGAGGAATCCCTGCTTGAACCATTGAGTAAGAAATGGAAGATTGCCTTAGAGAATTACTGAATGACATACTCTTGCAACTTTCCAGCTCTTGCAAGTTGATTAGCCAATTCCCTGAGAGCTATGCAATCTTCTGCTAGATGACCAATATCTTTATGATACTTGCAAAAAAGCTCCTCGTGTCGATACTTGATTTTCGATTTCATACGCCGAGGCTTCTTGAACTCAGGCATTCCTTGAATGATTATCAAAAGATCTTCCATAGGAATTTTGAACTTAACATACTTACCTGAACCTTTTTCATACTTTGGAGTTTTACCCTAGAGAAGAGGAGGAGACTTGCAATATTCAACTTGCGAAACACCTTGGGAGGAAATAGATAGCTGTTGACCAGAAGTCCCTTGAGATTGTTTAGCCATTTGATTCAGAAATGAAACATAACCTTTATTTGCCTCTTCGCCTATTATGAATGTATTAACTATATCAATAAGATCTCCATAGCTTTTGGGATACTTTGTGGTGAGCTTGAATTTCAAGGGACCTTCTTGAAGTGCATTTATGAAAGCATGCAAGTAATAGTCTTGATGGACGCTACAAACGTCTAGAACCTCCTTTTGAAATCGATCAACAAAATCTGGATTAGACTCGTCAATTCCTTGCTTGATTCGGAAGAGAGCTCCAACGTCCCTTTTTCGCTTTCTGTAAATAGTGAATCTAGAAATAAATTGACTTCGAAGATCCTTAAAGCTGGTTACTGATCGAGGTGGGAGGCTATAAAACCATTCTGTTGCAACATTGCCAAAAGATATAACAAAGAGTTTGCATTTTACTCCATTTGACACGTTTCTCAGTGAAATAGCTGATTCAAAAGCTTGCAAATGAGAAAACGGATCATCGCATCCAGCATACTCCAGGAGACGCGGTACTTTGAAGTTATCGGAGACAGTATCCCACCGAATACGATTAATGAATGGAGAAGGGGCCTCTTCTTCTTCCTCACAAAGAGGTTCGTTTGCAACAGATTCTAGTCCACGCTCAACACTGTTTGCAAAAATTTCTCTATGAGGGTAAACAACCTCACTATTAAAATACGAGCAATCCTGCACTTCTGAGAGATCTGTAGTAACTGAGATGTTGCTGGATTTATTCTGACCCTTTGCAGGATTCATCTTGAAAAGAGGGAAATAGCCGAACTTTTTCAAGAGACCGCAGAATAGCGGCGGCTTAACGAGCGGCTAGTCGGTGCAACAAGCTGACAAGAATACCCGGAGGAAAACCGAGCGGGTAGAAAGCCAGGTTCTACAGTGCTGGAGGCGGGCTGAAAACCTTAGCCGGTGAAGTCGCGGCTTGCTCGACAGGCCGCCGAACTCTAGAGGATAGAGCGGTCTAATTAGCTAGACCGCTGATTTCATCGATTAGTCGAGATCTGAAGGTCGCGTGTTAACTGTTGATGCATGAAAACGGACAGGGAGTCGGGCACCACCAGCTAACGGTTCGAGCACCGGGGGTAGGGAAGGAAAGGAGGAGACTGTCGACCAATCGGTTACTAGCGGTCGCGGCTAAAGGACCGGAAAAGGGGGTCG
This sequence comes from Platanthera guangdongensis, assembly GCA_039583875.1. NCBI lineage: Eukaryota > Viridiplantae > Streptophyta > Magnoliopsida > Asparagales > Orchidaceae > Platanthera > Platanthera guangdongensis. The sequence goes on along the minus strand of CM077151.1, from coordinate 269,915,687 downwards.
CTGGCAGCGGCAACAGCAGAGTTCGCCCGCCGTGGCTTAAATGCCACTCTTGCGGCGGGCTTTCCTTTACTTAAAATGAGAAACAGTTACACGAAACGGAAAAGAGGAAGCCGGCCGGACTACAAGCCGCAAAACACTAGACTTGAGACCGCAGCTCTTAGCAGGCGAGCTCCTGGATACAAGTCAGCGTGTCTTGGGGAGTGCACCCTCCCCCTATTTATAGGCTCGGGGGCCTGCCCAAGCGGGCAGGGCTAAAGTTACCGGCTGCCCGGGGTACAGGAGAACCGGGCAGAGGTGAGGGGAAGCAAAAGAGAGAGAAACAAGAAAGGAGGGAAGCCGCGCGGCCTGGCGGATTCCTCCTGGCGAGCTGACGGCTGGGTCCTGGAGCCTTGTCGCTGAGCAGGGTCGGTGTTGGCAGCGGCCTGACATGGAGGCCGCCCGACTTGGGAGGCGTAGCGGCTTGAATACTCAGGCCGCCCGGTCTGGAAAGCTGCGCGGACAGGTCGCGGATTCCGGGCTTATCAATTGTGTCTCGAGTAGTTTATCTTCTATACTCGAGTAGTCATGTTTTCCAATTCCAGAAATTTTCTAAGTCTTTGTCTCGAGTAGTTTCTTATATACTCGAGTAGTTCATTCTTATATACTCGAGTAGTATTTCGTATACTCGAGTAATATACTCCACCTCTCGTGTATGTACTCAAGTACTCGAGTAAGTCATTTTTGTTACTCGAGTAGCCGAGTCTTTCTCATTCTTATTTACTCGAGTAGTTGACTCCATGTACTCGAGTAATCATCTCTCTTTCTCTCGAGTAGTTTTTCTCATGTCCTCGAGTAGTCATCTTCTACCTACTTGAGTAGTGCTGCATATACTCGAGTAGTCCACTACATCTCGTGTATTTTACTTTGACTTGTTCGAAAATTCTTTAAGTCCAGACCTAAAGGTCATATTCACAAACTCTGACGTGATTGGTCCACGTGTCTTTCTTAAATGACGCAATTATGGCTAATCTTCTCCTCTCCTATAAAAGGTCGTGTCTAAACCGACAAACTCTAATTATTCAAAGATTATTCTAAGAAAGTTTTTTGCAGCCGTACTCGCAAATAGAAATTCTGTCTCCTCTTTCTCTCTCCAAGAAACGGAAACTCGCCGCCGCCGCCGTCGCAGATTTCCGACCGGCTAGGGTTTCTTCTTTTGAGGATTCAGATCAAGAAGGCTTTCCAGATCGAGATTCGCTTAACTCCGTATTTTCTGATTAGATCGATCGTGAGAAGCCAAGGAAGTTCAGATCCATTCTTGCCGAGATTCTTCTTCAATATTCTGATAAAGTCGCACGCCTAGAAGAAGAAATTTCTGATTTACTATTGCAGATCTGAACAAGAGATTACTGTTTGTATTTCTGTACAACTTTATTTCATTATTGTAATGGAAGTTTTCTCCGAGTGCAGGAGTTTTTCAACTCCGAGATTGTATGAATTTTTGCCTTCCGAGTGTAGATCCGTTGTGTGGATCGAGTTTGTAGGAACGTTGTTCCGAGGGTAGGATTGATTTCCAATCCGAGATAGTGGAATAACCGAGTATAGTGTATTGCTAGATCGGTGAGAGAAAGTGGATGTACCCAAGGTTGGGGAACCACTATAAATCTTGTCTCGTCCGTGTTTGATTGGTAGATTGTTCTGTGCTTTGGTTTGAAATATTTTATTCCGCAAAAAGATGCACAACTCACCTATTCACCCCCCTCTAGGTGATTTAGGTTGTCAACTATTAACTTTCAATTTCCCCCACTTTCTTTATCGCGGGGTTGAATTTGACACCACCTCCTCCACTAAAGGGGGTGGAGTGATGCGGTTAGCTCCTATGCGCGTACGTATATTTTGATGTTAATTTGGAGGGCTAAACAAACTCATAATTGTGCAAGAATGGTCCTATTGGAACAGTGTCAACAAGCAGGTCGAGGTCACGATAATAAATTTTTGATTCGATCGAACCTATCTTAGAAAACCCCATTAGTGATTATCGACTTAATTTGAATTTTCAACTCAAGCATGTGAATCACATTCCCATCAACCATAAAATGTTTTTATGTAAAAAAATCAATTTTTAAATCTCTTATCATAAATAATTATAAGTTTATGATGAAGGGATTTCAAACTTAATTATTCTTTTTCAAAAGATTATCATAACTGTACAACTCATATTCGTCGAGGGTTGACCCACTCAAAGCCATATCAGTAAATGGTCAAAGTCAACAAGTCAAGATAAAAGTCAAAGTCAGCATTCAATACGGTAGAAGACCTGGGCGAGTATGGTGAACACCCCTTACATACTCTCTTGGTAGACGACCAATATAGATACTCGCCTAAGCCGGGCGAGCTCCTCCAGAGGTCGCATGGTCGCCAGGTAGGGGTCGGGCATAAATAAGACCCCCCGTGTAACGCCCCGTATTTTTTTTCGTTGAATGATGAGTGTTACGTTGGCTTTGACCGTTGTTCGAGCATGGTTTTCCCGCGGACTTGCGAGTGGCTGTTTTGGTAGCCGAGTTGCACGATTCCCAGCAAGCCGGAGTCCAATTTGGGGACTCGGTGAGGCCTTTTAGGGAATGCCTGCACGTTTTCGAGCCCTGGTAAGGTTGCTCAAAACGGGCTGATGGTATGAAAGATGTGTACAGAAAACAAAAAGGGGTAAAAAGTCCTTAAGGAAAAAATGGTCTAGGACGACACAGAAACATTTTTCAAAACAGGAAAAAATGGTCGTTTTTGTGCGTGACACGCCCCCCGACACGGGCGTGTCGGGGCGTGACCCAGGGCGTGACCTGGGGCGTGACCTCCTTGACTCGACGAATTTCTTGCGTCGAGTTGAGCTCGACGAATGGGGTACACGCCCCGTGACACGGGCGTGTCACGGGCCGTGTCCCGCTGTGTCGAGTGTCGAGTGTCGAGTGTCGAGTGTCGAGTGTCGAGTGTCGGGTGTCGAGAGAGGGGACACGGCCTGTGACACGGGCGTGTCACAGGGCGTGTCAAGCTTTGTCGAGTGTCGACACTTTTGGTCGACGAGATGTCGAGACACGGGCTACACGCCCTAGGTCACGGGCGTGACCGACCCGTCACGGGCGTGTACCCAGCCGTGTACCGTGTGGATAAACTTGGATTTGCCGACTTTCTGCGCCGCTTAAGGTACACGCCCTATGACACGGGCGTGACACATGGCGTGACAGGGCCGAAAATCGACTTTTTTCCAGTTTTTTTGTGTCGTTCATTTCCCTGATTCTGGATCTAATGGTCCAGCTCTGTTCTGGAGGAAAAAAGGCCGAAACAGAGATTTCTCCTCCTCATTTCACCTTCTTCTTCATCTTCTTCCTCATTCCAAAAGGACATCAAGGGAGAAAAGCTAAGACAAGGGAAGGAAAGAGAGGAGCAGCCGTCGCGGTGTCATCTCGGTTCAGGCAAGCGGTGTTCTTCACCCTTGCCAATCTTGTTTTTGTTCTTTGATTCAGTTTTCTTACCACGCTTGGTTTTTGTTCCTTTTCTTAATTAAAATTACACTTTGTCTAAGATGCTAGCTTGTTCATCTTGTCTTAACTTTCACCTATATTAGACACCCATGAATAATCTTGTCTTTCAAGAATTTCCCAATCTTTGTACTTACCTCTTGTTCATCTAATTTTGCCATGATTTACCTTGTGTTCCTCTATTTTTTTGTTTAGACAATTGTCGATCTTGTTGTGTTTAACCGGCGTTATTCCTTGTGGGGTTCGCTTAGGGTGAAGTAGAGACCCAAAGTCTCTCAAGTTTGACATCTCTTGGACAATTTGTAAGCATGAGTGGGGACGATGAACTGAAACGGGTTTCGCTTGGATTATGGTGAGTTTTGCGAGGCGAATTGTGAACCATGGCAGGAGCATTGGTGTGAGGATTCGGTAAGGGGTAGTGTGGTTTCCGCCTTGGTGGCCACCAGGTTTTGATTTGTGGTGTAGAGCACCTTTTTGGCCCCAATTTGGGCTGTCTTTTATTGGTGCGTTCCACTTTAGGGCTGCCACCAAAAGACCCTTGCAGACTCGCATTTAACTGCTGCTTATTTTTCACTAGTATAGTTGTTTCTTGGTCTAAAGAAGATGGAATGGGCATGTGTATTGCCTTTTTGCTCCTGCGGGTTGAGCAGGACTTGATGAGAATTGCACGCACTTGCTACATTTTACACTTTGGATTGACAGTGTTTAACACTTATTTTCCACTTGTTCTTTTCACTCAGTTTACTTACATGAAACATTGTTATGGGGTCGGTAAGCCCCTTCGTTATATTTTCTGAACTTCATACTCTGTTGTGTAGCTTTGATGATTGCTGAGGTGTTCTTTCTTGAATGCCTCAGGTGCAGGTTGTAGCCGGTTGAGCGGCTAGTGCTTGGGTCGAGTTTCTTTGAAGCTAGCCGAGCTTACTTAGCGAGGTAGTTCTTTCCTCTGTTGTACAGACATACTTGCACCCCAATGGCTTCGTGTCAGCTTGTTGGCGCCCATTGGTGGTTTCCTTTACTTGTGATATATGAATGTTGAACTGCTAATGTGACTCATTTGGCTTTGATGATGTCTCTTTGCTCTTGGGAAGGATTTATGCTAGGTTGCATTAGATATTTTCAAGATAAAACAAACTTATTATCCTAGATCATGCATACATGTTTTGAGAAACTAAGACGTATTTTCCAAACAACGTAAAAACAAGATGATTTCGTATATGATTATATATCTAGGATGCATAGGAGCATCATAAGTAAACTAAAATATTTTCCGCCGCGTACAAGCCTACGTTTTGATCCATAACGCCGAGGGATACGACCATTAACGTAAACAGTTTTCTTGCATACAACTGATGGTTTTCAACTACTAAAAGAAGCGTCGAGCGTTTGCCTGAGCGTGTGCAGTTATCCCCTGCACGACGTAGCATCATAACACGTAGTTCCTCTTACTCTAATACGATATACTCGTGGAGGAAATGCGGGTTGTGACACCCCGCCCCTTGGAATTGACTATAAATAGGACTATAGGGGTACAAGGTTGGAGATCTTTCTCTAGATTTTTGGCTGAGCTATTGGATCCTTCTATCGAGGACCTGAGCCGTGAGACAGTGATCATCCCCTTGATCATCATCTTGTGATAGTCGTCAAGTTAGTGTTCACCTTGTACCATGCTCGGCCATTTTTGGTTGTAGAGGGGAAGCTTGTTCTGAGCATTTAGGTATGTGGTGGGACCTCCCTGCCGCAGTGCCTGGGATCCTTTACTTCCTATTTAGTATCTTTTTCCCTGCTCGTCAAGTCGTCAAGCCCGATCGTTGGACCAGTAACCTTATGATACACATAGATCCGAATTTTGGAGTAGGAAAATTTTCCTAGTTTCAACACTTTGGTTCGGTGAGTATAGATCGTAGCTAAGATGGAAAATCTTACGAGTAGGCGAGATGGTGGATGTAAGTGAGAATGGAGAAATAGTTGGCAACTCGGCAGGTGGAGGTGGTTATGTGATGGTGTCAATTTTTGAAGACTTCATACGAAGGATTGAAGGGGCCATGCGAGCAGCATTCCTTCCTCATCCGGAGGTCACAACGAACTCGCCTCATTGCGTGACTCCGTCGAAGGACGAGGGTCCCCCTAGGTGATAAGGAAAGGAGCAGGTGGTAGAAGAGCTGAAGAGACTAGTGCAGTCTCATTTCTACCCGACGAGTTCTTAGGGCATCAGGTTTCGAGATGTGGAAAATCTGGCGAGATTCCAGGATGCTCGACAAGATGGCGAGTATGGAGGTGTTACTCGCCAGGCCAAGGTCTTTCTTCGCCATGGAGGGAGGAGCCTGTTCAGTGATGAAGTGTTGTCAATCGCAGTCCCAGAAGGCTTCAAAGAGACAATCCTGAGCTACTACTCTGAAAGAGATGACCCGGTCAGGCATCTCCAGTGGTTCGAGGATGTGGTATCCATCCGCAACATGACAGATGCATTCAAGTGCAGATTCTTATCCATCTCCTTCGAGGGGAAGGTCGGGGATTGGTTTCACCAGCTGCCATGAGGTTTTATTTGCTGCTTCGAAGACCTGCGCTAAGGGTTGATGACGAGCTTTGCGACGTCAAAAAAGAGGAAGAAGGAGGAAACTGCTCTCTTCCATATCAAGCAAGGGAAGCTTGACAGCTACATCGACCGGTTCCAAGAAGAATACCTTGGCATCTAGGAGGCAGATGACTTCACCTTACAACTGGCCCTGACGTCCAACCTGAAGCGAGGTCTCTTCTGTGGAGGGCAAATAACTTTGTGCAGGGAGAGGAGACGAATGCCAAATTTTTTGGCTATGCTAAAGAAGGTGACCCCAGGGAGATGGGTAAGAAGGAGAAATATCCGAGAAAAGGCCTGGAGGGGATCAAGGGAGGAAGGAAGAGAAAAGGAGGGAAGAGTTGAGAAGGAGAGAGGTGCCAAGGAGGCAGGAAGAGAGGAGGCCCATATCGGCTCCGGAAAGGAGAGAGGAGGCCCAGAGGTTTCAGTATCCAGTGAACCAGCCCCCGTGGAGGCCGGCAGGATGACCCCAGTAACAAGATCAGGGGAGGAGATTCTCCCCTGAAAGGAGAATTGTTAACTAGCGGGAGAGAGGCTTCCTAAAAGGGAAGTCTCCATAAGATCTACCGCAAGAGCGTCGCTTCGACCTCTTAAGCACCGCTCCCATTGGATGAGATCACCTTCTCAGAGGAGGACATGCTGGGGAATATGAATCCCTTTCATGAAGCCCTCATCATCCAAGCAGCCATCAAACCCTTCACAGTCGATCGGGTCCTGGCGGACAATGGGAGCTCGATGAATGTTATCTTCAAAAGGACATTCGTTGGATTGCAAGTGGAGGCATCCAGGGTCTTGGCCGCAGATTGTCCCCTCTTTGGCTTATCTGGAGAGAAGAATGAGGCATATGGAGGAGCAGATCTCCAAATAACACTTGGTGGCACCTCGATCAGGCGCAAGTTCGTCATCATGGATGCACTAAGCTACTACAACACTATCTTTGGAAGGCCGCTCATCAACCACTTCAAATCCATCCCATTCTCCTACCATCAGTGCCTAAATTACTGTCATGGAGATGTCCAAGTGAGGATCAGGGGAGATCCCAAAGCTTCTCGAGAGTGTTATCTCCGTGTCGTCAGTGCCATTAGCTGGATGGAGGATGCATAAAGGCTGGAGAAGATCCTGGAAGAAGAGGACATGCTGGAAGCTACTAAGGAGTTGGAGGAAGTGGAGGTGATCTCCCGGGATGGAGAGCCTGGGATGCTGAAGATCGGAGGATCCCTGAATCTAGGAGGGAAGGTGGAGATAACGACCTGCCTACAAGAAAATATAGACATCTTCGCTTAGAGCACCACAGAGATGTTAGGGATCGATGCAGAGGTAGCCAACCATCATCTCAATCTGGACCTCAAGGTCGCACTCGTCCGCCAAAAGCAAAGGAAGAGCGCAACTGCGCTGGCTGAGCCCATTGGGGAGGAAGTGGGGAAACTATTGTATGCATGGTTTGTTTTTGAGATCCAATATCCATGATGAGTTTCTAATGTTGTAATGGTGAAGAAAGCCGGAGGGTGATAAAGACTTTGTATTGATTTTTTGATGTTTAATAAAGCTTGCTCGAAGGGTTGCTACCCCTTGCCTCTAATCGACGCACTAGTTAATTCAGTCATCAGTTTTTTTGTGATGAGTTTCCATGATGATTTTTCAATATATCAACAGATCCGGATGCATCCCCCTGACTGTCGCAATGTTTCCATCATCACCAATGATGACTGCTACAACTACAAAATGATGTTCATTGGGCTAACGAATGAAGACAGTATATACAAAAGAATGATGGATCAAATCATTAAGGAGCAAAAGAGGTAGAATCTGGAAGTGTACATGGATGATCTCTTGGTCAAATGTAGGAGAACCATGGAACACACCAAGGATCTGACGGAGACCTTCACAACATTTTGAAGGTTCAAGATGAGGATCAATCCAGCAAAGTGCGTGTTTTGAGCGGGAAAGGAAAAGTCTCTAGGTCACCTCCTCACTCCGAGGGGGTGGAGCCTAACCCGGATAAGATCAAGGCTATCCTAGAAATGGCATCCCCAAAGAATCCCAAAGAAGTTTAGAGTCTAACGGGAAGGCTAGCATGTCTTAGCCTATTCTTATCCAAGGCAGGGGAGAAATGCACTTCATTCTTAAATATTCTTTGAGGCAGTCAACATTTCATGTGGACCGAGTAGTGTGAGGGGGATTTATAAAAAGCTTAAGCAATATCTAACCCAAACCTCTCTACTCCAAGACCCAAAGAAGGTGAAGTTCTCCTCCTTTATTTAGGAATAGGAGCGATAGCAGTCAACTCAGTTCTCATCAGGGAATAAGGTAGGGGGAAGCTTCCTATCTACTATGTAAGTAGGGTGCTCAGGAAGGCCGAGATGAGGTATCCTATCTTGGAGAATTTAGATTTTGCCCTGCTGATTTCAGCGCGAAAGCTTCGGCCTTATTTTCAAGCTCACTCTATCAAAGTCACCTTAGATCATCCTTTTCGAAGTATCTTGGATAAAGTGGAGCATTCAGGAAGGCTAGCGAAGTGGGCAGTGGAACTCAGCAAGTTCGACATCTCTTTCTCACAAAGGGTAACAATCAAAGCCCAAGTCATGACAGATTTCTTAGCTGACTTCTCAGCCGATGCAGGATGAGATGAAGTCTCTTCAAGATTAGTTTCCTAAAAAATGTTCGTGGATGGAGCTTCAGGAAAGAATTTGGTGGGAGGCGGCATCGTGTTACTGAGCCCACAAGGAACTAGGATCGAGCAAGCAGTTGAGATTCTCTTCCCCTTCACAAATGATCAGGAGGAGTACGAGGCCATGGTGGCAGACTAGCTTCTCGCCAAGGAGTTGGGAATCATGATAGAGTTATTGAATATGTGTCGCGAGAAGAGAACTTGGTAGCTGACTACATAGCAAAGTAAGGCCCGAGGGCCGAGGGAACCATGATAGAGTTATTTTAGCCATCCATCGAAGATGGGGAGATGATGGAGGTCAAACAAAGAGCTTCCTGGATGGATCTGTTCGTCACCATTCTAATAACATCCCGACTTGTAGCCGGCGATGACCACCAAAGAAAGTTCTGATATAAGGCAGCATACTACCTGCTACAAGAAGGAGAGCTATATCGTAAGACCACCTCAGGCCCCCTGGCCAGATGCGTGTCAGAGGCTGAGATTTCCCAAATACTTGGAGAAATTCATTTAGAAGAGTGTGGTAGACACTTTGGGACTCGCACTCTAGAACGATGAAGTCTCAGGCATGGCTACTTCTAGCAAACCATGCGAAAAGATACGGAAGCCTTCTCGAAGAAGTGTTAAGAGTGTCAGATCTTTGCTCCCCTCCAATTGTAGAAAGTTCAGTAACTCCACTCTATTACCGCCCTTTGGCCCTTTTCCATTTGAGGAATGGATTTGATAGGTCCTTTTCCCCAGACTAGTGGTAAGAGGAAGTTCGTTCATGACATGATCGACTACTTCTTCAAGTGGATTGATGCAAAATCTCTAGCCAATACCACATCCCAGTCATGAAGAACTTTATTTGGGGAGAGATTGCATGTAGATTCGGGATTCCTCTCGCCATCATCACTGATAACGACCTGCAATTTGTGAGCTTGGAGCTGGAAGACTTTTGGAGGTAACTAGGGACAAACCTACAATTTGCCTATGTCCATCATTCTCGGAGCAATGAGTAGGTGGAGGCCGCCAACAAGATGATTATCAACCTCCTGGAGAAAAAGGTCACCAATCTGAAGGAGAACTGAGCGGGGTAGCTTCCTTTGATCCTATAAGCTATGAGAACCACTCCTGACTTAGCCATGGGGAAAACACCCTTCAAGTTATCCAATGGGTCTGAGGCTCTCATCCCAGTGGAGTTCAAAGTCAGAGGCCAGAGAGTCGTTGCCGCAGAAGAAGACGATGAGAAATGATGCTTGGAGAATGAAGATGCTCGGAAGCTTTCTCTAGATTACATTGAAGAGCTTCGAGACCTAGCATCTATCCGCCAGGAGGAGGTCAAGAGGAAAATGACAAAGCACTTCAACAAAAATGTCAACATCAAGCAGTTCCTTATAGGAAATCTTGTCATGAAGAAGGTGGATGCGGCAGGAAGAATAGCCGTTATCGGGAAGCTGAACCCTAATTGAGAGGGGCCCTTCATCATCTATAAAGCATTGGCCACTAGAGGATACCACCTGCAAAATCAAAAAGGAGAGCTACTTGGAAGAAACTAGAGTGGTGATGACCTGAAGAGGTTCTACCCATAGCAGGAAAGGGTATGCTTACCTAGATGTAAAAAGTTGTTCGATTTTTTTAAATAAATTCCTCACTCCCTAGTTGGGAACATTGACCACAATGTGCTAGATTTGAAGAATCTCTATAAGTCAATAATATACACAAATATGTATTTGACATTTTCTCTAAGTTATCTTGTGCATGAAATCATTATTTGTTTGACTAACTAATTGGGAATAAGTCAACACACTTCAAAAGTGAAGAAAATATGATAAGTACAAATGTGCTGAGTCATCCTGATTCACTCGATGCTCGAAGTCTATAAGCATTGAGTCATTGCTAGTCACTCATTGCCTCAGAAGAAAATAGAGAATCTACCTGAGTATAAATGCGTCGAGTCATCTCACATCAATCAATTCTCAAGACTCATATACGCTGACTGGATGATACACACTCAACGCTTCAGTAAAAGAGCAGAATTTCGGACTAAGTTCTAATGCATCGAGTGAAGACCTTTCACTCAATGCTTCAATAAAAGAGCAAAATTTCAAACTAAGTTCAAATGCATCGAGTGAAGACCTTTCACTCAATGCTTCAGTAAAAGAGACAGAATTTCAGTCCAAGTTAAAATGTGTCTAGTGAAGATCATTCACTTAACGCACCAGCTGAAAGGGAAAAGTTGCCTAAGTACAAATTCGACAAGACACAACAGATCACCCAATGCCCAAGTTAAATGTGTTGAGTTAAGTACTGCCTTTCAATGCTTCATCAGAGATCAAGAATTTGACTAAGTTATGTTGCTTCCAGCACTCAATGCATGTACAGAAGATCAGAAAATATTCTATATCAAATGACGCCTTGCCAATTTAGTTGATGTCATTCCAAATTCAAATCGACACAGATAACGTACTAAAAGACGGAAACTGTCGTAATTCTCTAACATGATATCTTGGGAAGATTCAACTATTAAAGCTGGTCATGTCGCTTACCTATACAAGAATTTAGTCGTTGCAGTTGCTAGAATATAAAAATTGAGTGTGTAAGACTTTTAGAAAAAAAAAACTTTTTTTGGGCATCAAGATTTTTTGCAGGATTTATTTTCTGAAAAAGCCTAAGTTGCAGATAGTCGCTGCCAGCAGAGAGAGAAAGAATTCTCATTGTCTTCAAGCTTTGCAATCTACAGAACAATCTTTCAAAAAGGCTTGAGGAAGAAGAAAATCTCTGCAAGTGTTCACACAACACAACCTGCTTATATTCTAAAGATTCATTTTTGTTGTTGTGGTGAAGAGAAGTTGTTTGCTGTAACAACTAGAGAAGAAGACTTTTGAACTTTTGTTCCTGAGTCATTGTAACTCATAATCTCAATTGTGAGATTTCATTGCGATCGGAGTGTGAGCCTGATTTATAAAGGTTGAGTGTAGGACTTTTTCTAAAGTCTGATGTAGGATCCCTATAGAGGATCTGGGGTAGGCCTATATTATCAAGACTGAGGTAGGGCTTGCTTGTGAGCCTGAGGTAGGAGACTTGGCGTTGTCTCTGAGGTAGGACTGTGAGCAGTCTGAGTTGTAGGAGTGGGAAGCACTCTGAGTTGTAGGATCCTAGGAAGGATCTAAGGTGTAAGATCAGTTGATATGAGTTTTTTGAGGAGTTGGTCGAATCTAGCACAATGCTAGATATGTGAAGGGGAAAAGTGGATGTACCCTAGATAGTGGAACCGCTATAAATTGCGTGTGTGTTCTATGTAATCTTAAAAGCTAACATCTTAACAACAACACATCAAGTATAATCTTAAAAAGTTGCAAGAAACTTAAAAAGAAACCTATTCACCCCCATCGATGTTTAGCTACCTTTAAAGACTTTCACCCCTAAAATACGAGATTGAGCGAGTTGTCGTTCCTTTTCAAGAAATTTCTTGAGATTGCTAAAGCAGTGAAGTCCATCTCTACGATTAGTATGTGAAACTTGCCTCTAATCTAATTCTCCTAAAAATCCTAGAACGGACGATGAGATGGTGTGTCGGGTTTTAATGTGTTTTTGTAAGACCAAGCCCCTACATTGACAGTCGATATCAGCTCCCCTCATACACATTGTCCTAACTACCTCCTGATTGCACTTCTCATCCGACTTGTGGAATTATCAAGAACATATCTCAATGCTAACCTTCCAAACTCGACGAAAGGTCAACTTAACAAAGCGATAGTTTGCATAAAGGTGTCATCGACCTTTGAAAATACTAAAGACCCACTCTTATAATCTTTTGTCCTGCAAAGCAGGAAGCATCTGGTCAGTACCTGGGTGAGGATAACCCCCATGCTTTGGAAGGTTACTAAGCAAAGACATTACAAGAAGTGAGAATCCGTAATAGGATGGAGGCCTTGAGAGTGCGCGTCTCGCGGGACCCCTTGACTGTCATTCCCTATCTCTGGGTCCCCTCAGTTCTTTGCCAGTTGAAGTAGAGTGCAAGCCTCGAGAGTGTGCATATTGCGAGAGCCCCAGAGTGTCGCTCCCTTGTCCAAAGGGTCACAGTTAACAAGTGAAGAAGTTTTGCTTATTATTGAGTATGTACTCTGGTGAATTCATTGTCTTACAAACAAACAAATATGATGAGTTATTTGTGCAAGCCTGTTGCTGCAAGTATACAGATGAGAGTATACAGGAACGAGCAATGTCATGCGAGTATGTAGTTGCGAGTGTGAGAGCATGAGATGCACGTAGAGAACACTCAATATCCTCGCGCCTATGATCCTAGCGAGTACTGAAGACAAGAGAGCAAAAAAATAACAAAGCGAGCAAAAGATTCTTCTTTAATATATATCTGAAGAGCATTACATTACAAAAAAAGCAATGACGTATTGTGTAGAAGGTTCGTCCAAAAAATATCTATTTATTTTACAATACTAAATATGTTCGCGCGCAAGAGTTCTTCAGCCGACTAAGTATCGTCGTTACCAGTATCAATTTCATTATCCTCGTCGTCCTCGATCATAGCGTCGGCTTCTAACTCCTCACCATCCTCCTTAGCTTCCTCACCCTCGCCATCTTTGTCATCCTCGCCATCCCCATATTCATCTTTTCTAGAACTAGTGGTGGAAGACAGGATGCGGTCAGACGAGTTTGATTCTTTGGCGAGCATGCCCGGGATGAGGTCCATCACCGTCAAGTCGGCTGCCTCCGAGCCGAGGTGGCCATCAATCCTTAGCTTGGCGAGGACGACATTCCTCATTGCCCGCATGATTCCATAACAAATCGTGGGCATCTAATTGTTGTGGAAGCAGATCTTCTTCCCTATTCCCGAGGTACTCGCCACCACTGGCTGCTGCTCGGTGGGGCAAGTTTCAAGCTCGACATTCCGTACTTGGGCGTCCTCCAGCGTGGCTTTGGTGTCTACAAGCTCTTATTCTAGCTGGGAAATCTTCTTCGCCATCTCGATATCAGCTTTCTACGAGTAATAACGGTAATCATCAACAAGGCAGTCATCAAGAAGCGATTATGCGGAGGTTGCACATCCGAACCAAGGTTACCTCATAGACTTTACACTGGGAGGCCTTGGGCCCCAACTCTAGAATTCTTTTACTCAGCACCTTGACCTGCTGCTGGGCCTCGAATAATATCCTCGCCGTGTAGTGGCCCAGCTCAGCAACTCGCAAGAGCGAGCGAGCAGTCTAGTTTGCGAGCTCCTCCACACCGACGTCCCACAATGATTCGATGTCTGCGTGATTATAGAGAGTGAAGGCGATGTCATACATCTTGCCCCGATCCTCCCATTCCTCAGAACAGATAGACAAGTTGGTGATAAGTGTCAACTTGTGCTCGCACTCATCCCAGGTCATCAGCGGGCGATCAAATGCATCCTCGTCGTCGCGCCCTAGCCCGTATTTTGGGTGGAGGTGAGGCTCGCCAACCTCAGAAGGATCATGCTTCTCGCCAAAGATCTCGCGGGAGATCTTCGCATTCTTCCTCGCAGGATCTTGGGACTTGGCCTTGCCGTTCCTTATCTCACTTCTTCTAGAGGATCCTCCTTTCTCACTAGATCGTTGCTAGCCTTCAGTGACCACGGGCGGGTTGGCCGAGGTCTCTAACACTTCCTCGACATCGACAGGTAGGTTTACCGAGCTCTACGTAGAAGTCACGACCTCTTTCGCAAGTGGGAGGGGTTCTCGCGGAAGGATGCAAGAAGATGCAAAGAAGAAAGAGAATAGTTAGTCGCCACGATCAAGCATGATAAAGCGTCAAAGGTAACGAGTGTGGTATAAACTCGTCGGTTATTCTCCTTCGCCCGAGAAGATTTGTCCCAACTGATTGACGTGAAGTCGCCAGTGGCAACGTCGAATTTGCGACCTCTAAAAGACTCTACGAGTTGCTCTCTCAGCTCCTCTAAGAAAGGTGGCATGAATGTTGTCTCTGATGGCCGTTGCGGTTAGCGAGGAACTCCTTCGAATTCGCCACAGACGATGACGAGTCATTTACCCCAGCAATGAACTTTGTTTGTTGTGTCGACAAGAGTGCATATGTGGTTGCTGAGGAAGACGATGCCTCGTTAGTCGCCGCAAAGACGAAGATCTTCCGGAATATTGAGAGATCAAAGGTTATCTTCTCAGATCGCGGAAAGCAGAGAAATCTCATGATCATCGCCACGTCGTTCGGGTTGATCTAGGTCGGGACTATGCCAAAATACCCAAGTTTCTGGCAGTACTCTAACCATAGGGGAAGTCGCAGGCCGACTTCGAAATGCCAGATAGGGAGGACAAGCTCATCATATAAGACAGTGTTTAATCGCTCCCCTAGTGAGGAAGTCTCGCCGAGTATCCTTCTAGCAGGAACCTCTTCTTGAAATCTTCTAAGTCCCTCTCCTCAGCAATAGATTTTTTGAAGACGACATCAACAAAGTTTCTCGCATGAGCCATGGGACGAGCATTGACATCGTCTCCAACCATCATGAAGAGAGATAAGAGTGACGAGTATTGAGAGCGAGAAAGACAAAGGTCGGGAAAGTTGCGAGCAAGAAAGGAAAACCGCAATAGCGTAATTAATACATACCCACCCCCTCTATTTATAGGCGGAGGCCATGGGGAGTCTTTGGTATCTCTCTGCGAGTATAACTCGAAGTAGCCACCTGCCTACCATGCATAGAAAGTCACCAAAGACCTATCCCGCGAGGATTCAATTAGAAAAGGCTCTAACTCCTCAAAATCTACACAGTTAACACCGGAAAGTCTCGCAAAAGAATGAAAGCAGACATCATCACTGAGAATATACGTTACATACCAATCGTGAGATCGAAGCTCGCCACTTAGAATAGATATAAAGAAATAAGATTGTTTTTTATAATGTCGCCAGAGGCAAAGAGGAGAAAAAACTCAGGAAAAATCATAATTCCAAGGAGCCCACTGCTCAAGATGAGGAGGATGTCGCCCAACCCATCCCATGTCGTGTGCACGCCGGTAATGCTCGCTAGCCACAACCATCACATCGTCGCCTCGACGCAGTTGTTCCTCCATCCTCGCCAGTCTCACCGCAGAGCCCATGCTCGCTCGTATCCCGAGCATTTCCTCGTGGTCTAGCTGCTGGCGATGATCGGTCAAATTTTTTCGCCACTCCAACTCGTTGATCATATGGAAGCGATATTGAGCACCAGTGAGCATCTCCGAGAGCTCCTCCATCTTCGTCATTCAAATCTACAGTGCAGAGATCTGGCAATGAGGATCACATATGACGAGCTGAGCGAACTTTTCCTCTAGCTCCATATAAGCCCGAGCTACCGCCTGGCGATACTCGTGGGAGGGGAGGTAGAGGGAGTAAATAAGAGCACTGATAGATGCTTGCCAGAATCCTCAATAGTCAATAGTGGAGCTGCAAATAACAAAAAGTCGCCAGTAATAAGGTGAAAAACAAAAAAGTCGTGATGACTTAAAGCACACAACAACGAGGTTCTAAACCTCGCGAAGTGGCGAGATCTTACTGCATCTGGGCCTGGGACCGATGAGGTCCATTGGAGGAGGAGATGACGACAAAGGATGGCAAGAAGACTCAGGCGCTGGATGTTCTGCATTATCGTCATGAACTAGTTCATCAAATATTTTTTGAGTACCAGCAGGGACCTCAGGATTATCGGTCGGAATAGCGACATCCTCAACATAAGGTTGTAGATTCTTATTTTTCTTGGAAGCAAACAATTTCTTCTTCAACGACTTCTTCTTATTTGAGGGAGGGAGCTCAGCAACGTCATCACCATCTTGGGGCCTTTTCAAAGTTTTCGACACCAGGAATCCCGACAACTCAGCAATACTCGCGTTATAAACTTCCTAGGCAGACTGCGGCATCCTGTGTGAGTTCAGAAAGTGTGCCTCAAGAAGGAGTCACCCCCTTTTTATAGAGTTCGGGAACCAACAAGAGACCACGAGTAGTCCAAATATTCGCCCCCAACAACTCGTCGAATAAGTGTTGGCTGTTTTTTTCAAGCTCCTACGTCGCTCGCAAAAAACGAGGATTGTGTACTACCCATATTCGTCGAGGTTAGGCCCATTCAAAGCCATGTCAACAAAGAGTCAAGATCAATAGGTCAAGACATAAGTCAAACTCAGCATTCAAGACAGCAGAAGACCCGTGCGAGTATGACGAGCACCCCTTGCATACTCGCCTGATATGCGATCAACATAGATACCCGCCTAAGCCGGGTGAGCTTTTCCAGAAGTCGCATGGTCGCCAGGTGGGGGTCGAGCTATAAATAAGATCTCTCACTCCTTGGATTTGCCTATAAATAGGACTCCAAGGATACAAGGTTGGAGATCTTTCCCTGGACTTTTGGTTGAGCTTTTGGATCCTGCTATAGAGGACTTGAGCCGTGAGACAATGATCATCTCCTTGGTCGTCATCTTGTGATAGTCGTCAAGTTAGTGTTCACCTTGTACCCTGCTAGATCATTTTTGATTGTAGAGGAGAAGCTTGTTCTAAGCATCCGGATACATGGTGGAACCTCTCTACCGCAGCGTCTGTGATGCTTTAATTTCCTCTTAGTATTTTTATTCTTGCCCGTCAAACCATCAAATCCGATCGTTTGACCAATATTTTTAGGCATACACTTAGATCCGAATTTTAGAGTAGAATTTTTTTTTCGACTTCAACCATAATTCATAGAAATTTATTAACAATTGTTTTTTTTTTGAAGGTTATGAACAACTTATTTTTTTGGTGATTGTTAACGGCAACCTGTCATTGGCTAGTCGCACCAAAAAATCTCCTAATTTATTTTTCGCGGCTTTTCGAAATACGTCTTGTACATGCATTTTCAGGAAAAGTGCTCAACACGAAAGTTGTAGATCTCGTCGAGATCTACAAATTTCGTATTGTACAAGACGTATTTCGAAAAAGCGAAAAAAATTATAAGATTTTGAGATGCGACTATGTAATTACTGGTTGTGGTTAACAATAACGGTTTTTTTTTTGATGATATAAAGAGAGGCAAAAGGCTACCCTCCAGCGTGGAAAAAGATCCACTACCTCATCTCCTACTGAATCCCGCGCAGTCCGCTGCAGACAGGCAAAGCATTCCATGGAGGAAGACGATGGTATTCAGGATCTCCACCGTCAAATCTCAACCCCACTCCTCCCCTCCTCCATCCCCACCGTTGATCCCTCCTCATCGCTGAAAGAGAAGCTCGAAAACTCCCCGATCGAGCAAGTAGCCCTAACGGTTCCGATCGACGACGAACCGACGGCGACGGTGGTGACGGCTCGGATGTGGGTTTTGGGGACGGCGTCGTGCGCCCTTCTTTCTTTTCTGAACCAGTTCTTCGCGTACCGCAAGGAGCCGCTGACGATCACCTCCGTCTCGGCGCAGATTGCGGTGCTTCCGGTTGCGAGGATGATGGCGGCGCGGCTGCCGAATCGGAGCTTCTTTAAGGGGAGTGGATGGGAGTTTAATCTAAATCCAGGGCCGTTCAGCGTGAAGGAGCATGTTCTGATTACGATCTTCGCGAACGCCGGTGCCGGAAACGTGTATGCAATCCATATAGTCTCCGCCGTCAGGGTTTTCTACCGGCAGAGGATTTCCTTCTTTGTTGCCCTCCTCGTCGTCCTCACCACACAGGTGCAGATATTCGATCTGATGAATTGCTGGATTATTTAAGATTCGAAATTCCTGTTCGGTTGAAACCGTTGTTTAATTTCTTCTGCGATTTCCTTTTTTGGTTGGTAGGTTTTGGGATTTGGGTGGGCGGGAATATTCCGGCGGTATCTGGTTGAGCCGGCGGCAATGTGGTGGCCTCAAAATATCGTTCAGGTCTCGCTCTTCAGGTATTTTGCTCGCCTCTTCTTTGATATAATGTGCGAAAATTTCTTTTTTCTAATCGAATATATGAAGGCTCCATTTAGAGGACTTATTTTCACCGTCGAGCAGTTACGATTGCATGAATCAAATTTTAATTATGATTCGATTCATGAGCTTGTAACCGTTTGATCGGTGAAAATAAATTCCCCCAAACGAAATCGAAATAAACACACGCTGAATGACAATTTAACTCCCATGTTCATGACCACCACCACCGTGTCAAACGTAGCCTATGAATCGGTTTTGGGTGACATAACTATCCCGTTTATTGAAATTTATAGGAGATCAAATGTCTCATAAGTATTTTTCCTTTTTATTTATTTGAAGTTGTTTTTGTTACGTATTTGTACGTATTTTTCCTTGTGTGCGAACAGATTTGATCGTATGATCCCTGATTTCAACTGCGTAGATTATTTCCCGTAAAATATGACAGTATTTTTTCGAATATATCCATATTAAAATTGATCGTCCAAACAAATTTGTACCGTTAATATGGGAAATTATTTGATCGGATCTGCTCGCACACAAATATAAAATACGCATACGTATCAAAATATTAAGCTAAATACTTAACCCAAAAGCAAGGGTGCATACAAAGTCTTTTGAGGATTTTGTATTGAGGTTCAATGAATGTTGACGGTTTTTCGCCAAAAGGAGAATAAATATGTCGTCGTTCATGGAAGGGGTTAGGTTCATTTTTTTTGAACTGGGATTATATATATATATATAGTAATCCGTCAAGTTCCGATTAAAAAATAATGCTTCTTCTTTTTTTTTCTTTTTTTTTTCTCAATTAAAAAATTTAAATATGAAACTTCAAGCTTCCATTCATTAAATTAAACCCTCCCATGTAATTAAGGAACCCCTTTGGTGAGACTTAGGCTCTATTTGGTTCGACGTTTTGCCGCTCCGTTTGAGGCAAACGCCGCCGGAAGGCGGGTAAATAAATGAACCTCCGGCGGCATTTGCTCCGTTTCCACCTGCCCGCCTTGAGAAACGCACGAAAAAGCTCCGTTTGGAGAAGTCACCTCCCTCCTCCGATTCGAACACTCCGTTTCCACCCGCCGGATCGATCCGTCACCGCCAAACCAAATGAAGTCTTATTTTCACCGGTCAAACTGTTTAAATTGCATGAACCAAATTTTAGGGTCCCACCAAATGAAGTCTAAATGGCTCCATTTGGCATGGTGACGGCGGCCATAAAGGCATGAGTTAAAAATCACCTAACAAACATCATCCGTTTGAACATAAAAATAAATAGAAGTTTCCTTAGATTGGGCTTAACAAATGATAATTTAATCCGATGTTCATGACTGCCACCACAATAATCATACTTAACCATGGTATTTATTTGCTTTTAATTATTTTTTGGTGTCTTCTCGTTCCAGTAGTTTTGGATCCATACGAGGGGGCGTTTTTTGCGCCGCTGAGTTAGGACAAAAACATCACCACCATCACCTTTAATCATCGCAACCCGTTATTGGCTAGTCGCACCCCAAAATCTCCCAATTTTTCACGCTTTTTTGAAATACGCCTTGTACATGCAATATCAGGAAAAGTGTTCAACACGAAAGTTGTAGATATCAACGAGATCTACAACTTTCGTGCTGATCACTTTTCCTAAAAATGCATGTACAAGACGTACTCTGAAAATATGCACAAGTTTTGCGTCTTTTCAAAATACGTCTTGTACATGCAATTTCAGGAAGAGTGTTCAACACAAAAGTTGTAGATCTCGTCGATATCTACAACTTTCGTGTTGAACACTTTTCCTGATATTGCATGTACAAGGTGTATTTCAAAAACGCGTGAAAAATTACGAAATTTTGGGGTGCGACTAGCCAATTACGGGTTGCGGTTAACAATCGCCTTCTATTTTTATTGAGAAAATTTTTAGGCATGTTAGACGTACCTTTTTTTATGCGTCTCACCTGTCAGCCATTCGATCAGCTCGGACAATCAACATTGTAGTCATTTATATATAAATTTTTTAAAAAGGTCTCCAGTCGGAAGGCCAAGATCCGACCTGAGCTTCTTTTTTAAAACAATTTTTATGCATAAATTGGATTTTAAAATATTAGTAAAAAAACTAATTAATAATTAGTAATTATTTTTTATAAAAAGTATTTAATTTATTGTAAAAAATAATTTTTTAAAAATTTTAGACGCGCCATGCTCCTGTGCGGCTGATATATCTAAAAAATTTTCCAAGGTGCCTCCCTCCTTGATATTTTTTTGGTCTGTTCGGTATGCTGAGCTGTGGCAAAAACAATGTTGAAAAACTGTGGCGGCAAAGCCAAATGTGAGTAATAATGATGAGAAAATGTTAGAATAGTTTATGTCACAGCAATGGTAAGGTGAGAATTGTATTATATGTTTGGTAACCATATGTGTTGCGAACAACTTAACTCTTATGGTAGATCTGACTATATTATTCCGACTTAGCCCGTGGAGCAGTCGAGCGTGTATATAGTCACAGAATAAACAGAAGTACACATGATAATTTTAACGTGGAAACCCCCTCAACTAGGTAAAAAACCACGTTACCGTACGGTGCCTGTTAAAATTCACTATGGGAGGCGGTTTACAGAGTATCTTGAATCGAGGGCAACAAGTCGTTTCTTGTTATAGCTTTAAGATGAGAGACGACATTACGCTTGGTAGGCGACGGACAGCCTCACGCGAAGTTTGTTCCTTTCTATTTTCTGTTGGGGACGAGAGTTTTCGGACGCTGCTTGACTGACGAACTTCGTGACGGGATGCGCGAAGATGCGTCAGCGGTGACTTGAGAAACGTCGCTCACGTAGGAGGCTTCACCGAATGACGAGCAGAACGCCTTCTTCTCAGGAGCGTTGTGGACAGACGAATTTCCGGGTGACCCTGTGGGTGGAGGAGACACGTAGAAGGATTCAGACAGAACTCCGACTTGAGAAAATAAAAGACTAGGAGGAGGAAAAGTTTGAAATGAGAGAGGTCTTGGGGCAGGGCCTTTTATCGGCTCCAGGAGGTCGTTATGGTGTTTACGCGGCTATCCGCACACTGCAACCACTCAAAATCACTAATTGAAGGCCACATTCAGATTCAGTATAGTTTCCGAGGAATATTATTTCTATGATTTTGTCTACATGCAAATCATTAATTAAATAATTAATATTCCCACTAACCTTGAGGGTTAGTGAGTAATTATGTGGGTGATTACTCTTGTAACGAACAATGGTGATTGTGTTGAGATGATCGGACAGTGCTGAAGGCCGCCATGTGCCGGTGGCTAACTCGGCGATGATCGGCCGCCGACGGAGGAGCCACGACCGGCGGATTGGTGGGCCGTGGCGGGCGAGGCCGTGATCTGGAGAGGCAGCCGTAGGGGGCGGCCCCGGGAGGCGGTCGTGGGGGGAGACCACGGGATGCGGCCGCTATTGGGTTTTGCTAGGATGACACAACACTTGTGTACACAGCGGAATTAAAGAACAAGAAAATCCAAAAGAGTTCGGATCTAGCGATGAACATTAATCACGAAGTAAATGCGGTGAAATAAAAATACCTTTGAGGGATTGAGTCTATACTCAACTAAGGTGCTCCGAATGATTTTAACGAACGACAACGGCTAGAGTTCCGAGCATAAAATAGTGTCCACGCCTCTACGGATATCTACACGAGCACGGAGAACCCTACACTCTTGTCGCACAAGATCTAGGTCGGAACTAGGTTTTCCCTCAACGTCTACACAGATTACTAGATCCGTTTAGGGAGAGGTGGCAGTGACGAATCCAACGCACAGGAAACCTTTTCCGGCGACGGTAGATGGTCAGCGGTCTGTGGCAACGAGCGGTTTCCACGAACTGGCGGAACAGTTCCGTCGTCGTCGGGTGGAAGAAGCTGTCGCTAGATTAGGTCGGGAGAATGAACAGTTACTTATCAGCTCACTTTACAAATCCTATTTATACAAAAAACCGAACCAGCCGATACCTGCAGACCCGTCGAACCGGGCTTAAAGGAAATAAATAGGACGAAGCGGAATTCGTCGGGTATCACGTCGATATTCGACGAATCAAAAGATATTCGTCGAGATAACATGGATATACTCAACGAATCGAAATAGGGCAAATCATCACGTATCAAGAAAATATTCGACGAATGGACGATACTCGACGAATCGCGATACTCGACGAATGAGTTTAATTCGTCGAAACTGTCATGATGATATTCGACGAATCCAAGACGGAAGCGTTGAGATGTCACGACGATACTCGACGAATTCAAACCATTTGTCGAAACCTCTCATCCATACTCGACGAATTTCCCTTAGATAATTTTGACCACTTACCTGATGAGTGATGACCTATATTCACAATACAGGTCCCGGAATGAAATTTCTCCACATCCAAAATGTCATAGGCATGGTCCTTCACTCATATCACATATGAGCAAGTCCAACACAAACCTTTCCAACTTCTCCAATGCTCTTTTGTGCGATCTCATAGGCTCATATTGCGTTGGCAGTGAGCGCACATGTTTGATCACTTCCAGATCATCATGGTAATACCAACAGCCTCCCCTTGCGGCCTTGTCCCCGCGATCCTGGGAGGGCGATCGCGGGTCGTGGCCACCCCACTTGGGTGCGGTCCCGCGACCGCGGGAGCCGGGCGCAGTAGGGTGGCCGCGGTGCGCCGCCGCCCTCAGTGGGAGCGGCCCCGCGCTGCGGGGCGCCACCGCAGGGTGCAGACTCCCTTAGTGGGTGCGGCTCCGCGGCCGCGGGAGGGTGATGCCGGTCTTGGAGGGGCCGTCTAGGCACAGACCGTTTGTGACAACTTATGATGATGAATAAGCTGCTAATTGAAAATTTATGATTAGATCGAGATTTTATAAAAAATAATGATGAATAAGTAGTAGACTGTTTGGATAGTTTGTAAATAAGTGTTTATCTAAAATTTCATTCATTCATAAAAGTACATTCATTTGGACACGTTTTTTCCATCCAGACGCGATTTTTTCTTCCGGCAACGATTTTTTCGCCCTAGCGCAATTTTTTCGCCCGTACGTGGTTTTTTTCTCAGACGCGGTTTTTCACCTGGGCACAGATTTTTCAGCCCAACATCTGCTTTCGTCCGGGCGCGAATTTGTCACCCGGGATCGAATATGAGGCCCGGGCGCAAATTTTTCGCCCGAGCGCGGTTTTTCGCTCGGGTGCGGTTATTTCGCCAAGGTGTGATTTTTTTCACGGAAGCATTTTTTTCGCCCGGGCGCGAATATTTCGCCCGGACACGAATGTTTCGCCCGGGCGAGAATTTTCCTCCCGGGCCCAAATTTTTCGCCCGGGCACGAATTTTCCACTGGGGCCCGAATTTTCCGCTCGGGCACGAATTTTCCGCCCAGCCGCGATACTTTAGCCCGGGCGCGGTATTTTTGCTCGCACGCGATATTTTTTCACGGAAGCGAAAAAATTGCATTTTGCCGAAAATAATCGCTTCCGACCGAAAAAATCGCTCGTAGATGAAAAATTCGTGTCCGACGAAAAAATCGCGCCATGACGTAAAAATCATTGTCGAGCAAAAAAATCACGCCAGAGCGAAAAAACAGCTCCTGTGTGAAAAAATCGCGCTCGGGCGGATAAATTGCCCCTGGACGGAAAAATCGCGTCGAGACAGAAAAATTCTCGCCCCGACGAAAAATTCGTGCATGGGCGTCAAATTTGCACCCGGACGAAAAATTTGCGTCCGGGCGAAATATCCGCGCCCGGGCGAAATATCTGATCCCAGGCGAAATATCCGCGCCCGGGCGAAACATACCCGCCCGGGCGAAAAAAATCACGCTTGGGCGAAAAAATCGCACCCGACCGAAAGAAAACACGCCCGAGCGGAAAAAACGTGCCTGGGCGGAAATTTCGCGGCCATACGGAAAATGTGCATCCAGGCGAAAAATCGGGTCGGGGCGAAAAAATGCGTCAGGGCGAAAAATACGCGCCCGAGTGAAAAATCGCGCTCTGGCGAAAAAAATCTCTCTCGCGAAAAAATAACGTCCGGGCGAAAAAATCAACTTTGAGTTTTCTTAAGTGATGAGCGCTTTTTGAAGACATAAGCTGGATCCAAATAACTTATGAAAAATCAGGTTATCATTAATTTTAAAATGAGTTATTTTTTATAAGCTATAAAAACAAACAGTTGAAAAACAGCGTTTGCGTTTTGAATAAATATTATTCATCAACATAAGCTGTACTAAACAGAATTTGAAATCAAAATATAAAATTAATTATTGATTTATAATCAAGGAACAATCTCAATATTTTGCGTAGACAAAAAGTCAAAATGATGAATTCTAAAAAATATTAAATACGATATAAGAGGAGAAGTGGTTTAAGAGGAGAAGTTCTATTTGTGAATATAAGGCTTCTTTAATACGTTTTTTTTTTCTTCCGTTTAAAGGGGGGCAGTTGGAGTCCCGGGTCCCTTCAAAATTTTTGTGAAATTATTAGTGAATTTAAATTCTTCTTCGAGTCAATAAATTTTGATTGCTTATATGTCAAATATAGTAGCAAAATGAGAAAAAAAAAACAGCTCCGATAAGATAAATGTGCGTGTTAATAAAATACGATTGTTAACCATAACCTGTTATATTGACTAGTCACACCTCAAAATCTCCTAATGTTACACATCATTTCGAAATACGTCTTGCACATACAATATCAGGAAAAGTGTTCAACACAAAAGTTGTAGATCTCGACGAGATCTACAACTTTCGTGTTGAACATTTTTCCTAAAATTGCATTTACAAGACGTATTTCTAAATGATACAAAAGCTGTACATATTTTTAAAGTACATCATGTACATGTATTTTTAGGAAAAGTGCTCAACACGAAAGTTGTAGATCTCGACTAGATCTACAACTTTCGTGTTGAGCACTTTTCCTAAAATTAGATGTACAAGACGTATTTTGAAAATACGCGAAATGTTATGAGATTTTGAGGTGCGACTAGCCAACAACGAGTTGCGGTTAACAATCATCTAATAAAAAATTTTATGAGGGAGAAACAATGTTTGACCCCCACTTGATGATATTTGTGGATGCGGCCCTGACTGTTACGATTACACCCGCTTAATGATATTCGTGTATTTATCACTGCATTCATGACCGGCACCTCGTGCAAACTATATTAGAAGGCGGATTGGGATCCTCTCCATTTCACCCGAAATGGAGGGGATCTTTAGCGGCTATGATTGCATCTCCCAAATTGGACGGTGGGCAGACGAGAGCGGCTGAACTGACGAGTGGGCCCCACAAGTACAGTTAAGTTACGTCCCGCAGTCCAATTTGAGAGATGCAATCATAACCGTGAAATGGATCTCTCCATTCACGCAAATGGAGAGGACTCCATTCACGCAAATGGAGAGGATACCGGTCCAAGATTAGAAGGCCGCTTAACCTGTTAAGTCCCTCCAAAGACCCTTTACGTTTGGCTCGGCGGGACCAGACGGACGGGCGCAGATGCCGCCGCCATTCATGGCCCCGTGGGGGGAACCTACAGAAACGATGAACCACCGTTCAGGCAGTGACGACCGGAGGAATTTCCCTCTTGCAGAGCGCTTCACGAGAAGGAAATCCGCCGAAAGGGCGGCCTGACCCGCAACCAGTTTTTCGTCGCCGCCTTCCTCTGCAGCTTCGCCTACTACATCTTCCCCGGCTACATCTTCGGCACCCTCACCTCCCTCTCATGGATCTGCTGGATCTTCCCGAACTCCGTCCTCGCGCATCAGATCGGCTCGGGCCTCCACGGCCTCGGCGCCGGAGCCGTCGGCCTCGATTGGTCCTCCGCCTCCTCCTATCTCGGCAGCCCCCTCGCCAGCCCCTGGTTCGCCACCGCCAATATCGCCGGAGGCTTCCTCATCCTCATGTACGTCATCACCCCCATAGCCTACTGGCTCAACATCTACGACGCCAAGAACTTCCCGATCTTCTCCGACAGCCTCTTCACCTCCCGAGGGCAGATCTACAACGTATCGGGCATCATAGACTCGAATTTCCACCTCGATCTGGATGCCTACGAGAAGAATGGCCCGATTTATATGAGCACGTTCTTCGTCATGACTTACGGAGTTGGATTCGCGTCGTTTACGGCCATTCTCTCGCATGTAGTGTTCTTCCATGGAAGGTGAGCATCTTCGATCTGCTTAAACATAGATTTATTTAGGGTTTAGTTTCAGATACGGGATTCTTCAGTGTTTGTGATGTGTTGAAGAGAAATATGGGATCTAAGCAAGTCGGCATTCCGAGAGAAGAAGATGGATGTGCACACGCGGCTGATGAGAAGGTACCGGCCGGTGCCGGATTGGTGGTTCATCGTCATGCTGGTGATCAACATCGCCGTCACCATTTTTGTATGCGAGTACTATGAAGACCAGCTGCAGCTGCCCTGGTGGGGAGTTCTTTTAGCATGTGCGGTCGCCGTGTTCTATACTCTGCCTATTGGGGTCATCACAGCTACCACTAATCAGGTATAATGCCCCCCATTACTTTTAAACATCCATCTTCTTCTTCATGCATACTCATCAAAAATCATTTAGAGCTGAGTTCGTTTTGGCTATATTTCAATTAAAAAATCACACAATTGTTAACTGCACCTCTCATATAGCTATCCTCATCCCATTTTATTTTTAAAAATTTTTCTAAAACTTTACTCGCACCCCATGCCGCACCCCGTCATCCTCTTCGCCGAGCTGCTCCCGTCTCCGGCATATTTCTCGTGTCATCTTACTCTATTAGCTGTCTCACGCACACCACTAGGAGATATATTCGGGCGCGTCAAAAAAATATCAGGGTTCAGTAAGAAAAAAAAACGGGGTGCGGTTATATTTTCGAGATACAGTTAATAATGGGATGCAAATAACCAAAACCGGATTATGGTTAACAATCGCCTTTTTTTGGCAAATGTTATATCCAAACCTAATTTGAATATGTGCAGATCAAGACAATAAATAAAAAACAATAAACGCGTAAATAAAAGTCATTTTATAACCGGATAGGGGCAAACTGAATCCCTTATCTTCCCCATGTCCTAGCCGCCCGCTGGTTCCCTCTCATCGTGCCTCCAACCGCCGCCCAAAATGCCTCCAACCTCCGCCCACAGCTCCTCCAACCTCCGCCCGCAACGCCTCCAACCTCCGCCCGCAGCGCCTCCTCCATCCTTCCAGACGCAGCGCCCTAGCCGGCATTTGCAGCAGCGCCCCGCCCCGTCGCTTGTTCCCTATTGTCGCGGGTTACCTCTCGCAGCGCCCCGTCCAACTTGGTAAGCCCCATTCCCTCTGGTATTTGGTCTTCCTTTTTATTATTTCTTGCGGATCCTAATGTTTGTGCCTATCGATCTACTGCTTGTTCTTCTTACAGAATTTTGAAGTTTGTGCATTTTAAGAACACCTTAGTTTTGTGGTGCTCCTAACAATTACAGGTGCACTTAGGGATGCATTTAACAAAAAAAACACAGTCAAAATCATAGCGCAATTAACAATTCGGTAAGCATGGAATACAATTTATAGTTTACTTTCAGAAAAGGTAATATGGGAAGCAAATAAAAACAACCTGCAATCCAACACTACAATATATTTTACTGAAATAAAGAGCAAATGGTAACACAGCAGCATCAACGAAGTTGTAAGAAATAGATCAGAATAAAGTTGTTGTTTGGATGGAGCATAAAAAATCAGAATAACGCCAGTTGAACATTTGAGTATGTTTCTTCCGCTGCAGACTTCACCACTCTGCTTGAGCTCAGGGGCTATGGCATGCTTGGCCCCTGCGAAACATCAAAAATTTCAGATCTTCTTCCGCTTGCCTACTGCTTCCTTCAACGATTCTGTCGCACCCTGCGTTCCCCCGGCCCACAGGGTCTTCTGCGTTCCTGCCATTGTAAGCAGGATGAAGCAGAAGGAGCTTGTTCTCCTCGCGGAAGCATCTCCCGGCATCGCCGCGTCTCCCCTCCGACTTCACCTGTTCTCAAAACCGCAAAAACAGATCTCGGTGGGTCTGTTTTGAAGCACAACACGACACTTTTAGAAGGAAACAAAAACAATATTTTGATTTTCAACCCAAAATCAAAACTTCCAAAAATATGTCTCAACGAATGCTGAAACTTTATTTTAGAAATCCCAAAAGGAAAGCAGACCTACTAAAACAGCTCAAAGTAACACAATCCATGTAACACTACATTAAGGCTCCGTTTTGGGTGGAGGGGGACTTATTTTTACCGGTCAAACGATTACCTTAATTTACAATCCGATTCATACGGTCGTAACCGCTTGACCGGTGAAAATAAGTCTTCCCAAACTTGGCACGGTGGTGGCGGTCGTAAACACATGGGTTAAAACATTATTTGTTAAGGATCATCAAACAAACACCAAACAAACATATCCGTTTGAACATGAAAGCGGATAAAGTTTCTTAACTGGGCGTAAACAAATGACAAATTTAACCCTCATGTTCATCACCATCACCACGGAGCCTAAAAGTCGATTGTCTCGGCAAATGCTTGTTCTAACACTTTCTTCTTCAAATTTTAAAATTTCACCTTCAACGGAACGGAACAGAGGCCGGCGCTGAACGTCATAACGGAGTACATCATCGGATATTTGTACCCCGGCCGCCCCGTCGCAAACATGTGCTTCAAGGTCTACGGCTTCATCAGCATGTCGCAGGCCCTGACATTTCTGCAAGACTTCAAGCTCGGCCACTACATGAAAATACCCCCGAGAGCAATGTTCATGGCTCAGGTTTATATGATTTATTAGCTCCATCAAACTTGTTCTGCGATCACAATCGCGCATTCACGCCCCTTCCCATGCCAGGTTGCGGGGACGATGATCGCATCTACGATCCACCTTGGCACTGCGTGGTGGCTAATGGATTCAATTCCCAACATATGCGACACTCGCCTCCTTCCTCCCGACAGCCCCTGGACATGTCCCGGCGACCACGTCTTCTACGACGCCTCCGTCATTTGGGGCCTGATCGGCCCTCGCCGTATCTTCGGCCAGCTCGGCCGCTACTCCGCCGTAAACTGGTTCTTCCTCGCCGGATCCATCGCCCCATTCCTCGTCTGGCTCGCTCACAGAGCTTTCCCTTCGGCCAAGTGGATAGGGCTTATCAACGTGCCGGTGCTGATCGGCCCGCTGGGGCTGATGCCGCCGGCAACGGCCGTTAACTTCACCACCTGGATACTTGTAGGGTTCCTCTCCGGCTATATTGTGTACAAATTCCGGCGAGAGTGGTGGCAGCGGTATAACTATGTGCTGTCGGGGGCGCTGGATGCGGGGCTGGCCTTCATGGCGGTGCTGCTGTATATGTGCGTAGGGCTGGAGAAGATTGGTTTGAAATGGTGGGGAAATGAGCTGGACGGCTGCCCTCTGGCCCATTGCCCAATTGCTGAAGGGGTGGTGGTGGACGGATGCCCGGCGATGTAGGACGCTTTTCAAAATTATATTATGATTTGGAATTATAATGAAGCAGATGTGTTTTGATGGTAATTATAGATTTTGTTAGAGCTCATCTCGAATAGAACTCGAACACGGCTTTTAAAATGGTGATTGTTAACCGCAACCCGCAATTTTACTTGTCGCACCCCAAAATTATCCAATTTTTCGCGCTTTTTTGAAATACGCCTTATACATGCAATATCAGGAAAAGTGTTCAACACGAAAGTTGTAGATATCGACGAGATCTACAACTTTCGTGTTGATCACTTTTCCTAAAAATGCATGAACAAGACGTACTTTGAAAATATGCTCAGATTTTGCGCTTTTTCAAAATACGCCTTGTACGTGCAATTTCAGGAAAAGTGTTCAACACAAAAGTTGTAGATCTCGTCGATATCTTCAACTTTTGTGTTGAACACTTTTCCTGAAATTGCATGTACAAGTTATTTCGAAAAGGCGCAAAAATTTATTAGCCATTTACGGGTTGCGGTTAACAATCACCTTTAAAATAAGCTCAACTCAACTTGAAATCTAATCAATCCGGCTCAAAATTGAGCAATTTTTCTCTTTATTCATAGTTGGTTCAAATTTAAATTGGACAGTTTTTAAATTTAGCAAATTAAATGCTTAAATTGTTCACTGTTTTTTTGATTTAGATTTAAATTTTAATATTTTTAATTTTAAAATTTGATTATATTAATACATACATATTATAGTCAAATTAAATAAACTCAAATATAATCGAATCAATTTTAACCGATTATAATTTTGCTCAATTTTTGAGTCATTTTTGAGTGAATTCTGAGTTTTGAATAATATGTTTAGTCTTAAATTTTGTACATCAAATGCAAATAGTTATTGATATTTGAAATCATAAAACTCTTTTGGCATTCACTAGGGTTGAAAAATCTGTGCAGATTATTTAGGCTCTGTTTTGGAGAGGTTATGATGATGAATAAGCTATTTTATAAACGTAAAAATTATTTTATAGTTTTTTAAAATCACTTTTTTTAAAACAGTTTATAACTTGATTATTCATCACAGGACAAGCTCTGCTTCTGCTCCAAAATAAGCGTGATCGCACAATAACACTCAAGCCTTTATCCCACTATAGTGGGGTCGGCTATATGGATCCTTTGTCGTCATTGTGCCGTCGTATCTTTTGTCATAATCTCACTAATGTCTAAGTATATTATGTCTTTCCTTACAGTTTCATTCCAAGTCTTTATTGGTCTACTTCTCCCTCGTTTAACATGCCTAGTGATTAGACTCTCACAACGTCTAACATGTGCCTCTAATGGTCTCCTTTGTACGTGTCCAAGCCATCTTAGACGAGCTTCTCACATCTTCTCTGCAATTGGTGCTACTCCTGTCTTATCCCCGATACTTTCATTCCTAATTTTATCAAAATAAGTGTGATCCTAACCCTAAAATAAGCTATTTCTGCACACGACCTCTCGACTCATGACTGCTGCTCCTCGATCCCTCCCTACCCACGACTCCATAGCAATTTCGATCGGCGACAACTTGAAGACGTCGCCATGCCCTTTGGATTGGAAGTCGTCGATGTCATTGCCATCAATGAAGCTTCATACCACACAAACCACTGCCATCAATGAAGCGTCTTACCACAGAAACTGGGGAAGAACGACACTTGCCCCCAAAAATGTAGGTGATTGATGCTTGCACCTTAGAACATGCCGTTGAAGCGTCCTTCAACGTGTTGAGTTAGTTTGATTTTTCAAAATCACATAATTCACAATTTTCATTTATCGGCCGCCAATAAAGATTTTTCCACTAGCCGTCCATGTGTTTTGAATGTGTGCATGCATGCGAAATTTCTAGGAAAAAGACCACAACATGTGTTTCATGTCCCATTATTATTGAATTTTGGCTCTATAGAAGGAGAGAGAAACAGAGCTATGACGACACACCAAAACGCCAAATTAAAGAAAGGTAAAGCCAAACAGAGTGGTAAAGCCTTGAAAAAGAGAGCCGTAGGGCACGATCGAAAGCGACATTGGGAGTTGACATCCGATTGCAGGCTGCATCAGCAATGTGTAGTGAAAGCGTGCGGGTAGCGGCAAGGCATCAAATTCATGGGCTACGACAAGATGCGCGGTGCTCGATGATTGCATGCTCGTAAGCGGTGGTGAGTGTGCACAAGTAGTGATGTTGGCAGGCCACGCGTTCGTGGCAAGATCAAGTCCTGACTTGGATCTCTTCTCGATATTGGTGGCGGTGGTTGGTCGTTTGATGACGATGAAGGTTCGTTCTGGTACGAATCTTGTGCGTCTGTTTTGCGAATTGCAGATAATTTCATATTACTCATACACATTTTTGTAGTTTGAGTTCTTATGCGATATATTTTCAGATTTGTATCACGTAATTTGTGTACTTATTAATTTTATTGTGCGAAGTACATCTTTGCTTGTGACTTTGTATTTAGTTGTTATTGGGGATTGCACTTTCGAGACTAAAAATCCCAATAAGTTGTATTAGAGAGAGGTTCTATATGCGATTGATTTGACATTTAAAGAAAGATTTGTCTGCGGTGGCGAACCACTAGGCCCTCTTCTCATCCTTTCAAATCCAACGTTGAATTAATCAGGTCTCCCAGTCATACCAGAGGATAACTATGGCAAGGAAGAATACAACTTTGACAAGGTACTCGGTGGAGAAGTTCGATGGTAGCGAAAATTTTTATTCTGTGGCAAATTCGCGTCAAGGTATGCTAGTTGAGCAGAGGCTGATGCGGGTTTTGCGGGGGCAAGAAAAATTTATTACTGAAGTGAAGGACGAGGAGTGGATTGACTTGGATGAGCCTACCACTAGCGTCATCAAGATGTGTGTTGGCGACAAGGTGCTCCTTAACATTGGCATCGAGGAATTTGCAATCAAACTTTGGGAGAATCTTAAGAGATTGTATCTGGTCAAGTCATTGACCACAAGGTTAAGTTGTTAAAACAACGATTGTATGAGCTAAAGATGTAGGAGGAGGACAACATGCAGGAGCACTTGAATGTGTTCAACGGAGCTTCCAAACCAATTACATGTAGTTAGCGTGAAGGTGGACTAAGAATGTAAGACCATATTACTTCTTACCTCACTCTTGTCGTCCTTTAAGAACATGATAACCACGCTCCTGTATGGGAAGGATACAGTGGGGCGGAAGGACAACATGCAGGGGAGAGTATTCGGTAGGAGATCGAGGGGTGCACGAGCTCGGTCGGTGTCAAAGAAGGGGTTGTTTGTTATCACTGTAGACAGAGAGATCACATCAGGAGAAATTGCCCGCAGCATGCACAAAGTTTTGGAGATGTCCAAGATGCAGGTGTAGTGAGAATAGATCTGGGAGTGGAGAGTGATGGATCATTGAGAATCATGACGACTCTGACAACGAATGGATATTAAATTTTCGTATAATGTTAACACATGCTCAAATGTGTCGATGTTCAGTTCTCTAGAGATGACGACCAGGCCGGTCTATTTGGGTGACGACTCCGATTGTGAGGTTACATGCATAGGGATGATGGACATACAATGATACAAATGCATGATGGGGTGGTACACACACTTGAGAGGGTATATTTGGTGTCCAAGCAACATACGAATCAGATATCGTTGGGCAGATTGGACTCGGATGGCTGCAGCTTTGCTGCAAGAAATGCAGTTTTGATGGTGATACACGGGTGTATTGTGCTCATGAAGGTTGTGCAATTCGGTAGTCTGTACCGACTGATGGGGACCATAGTTCGAGGTGGTATGCCTATGATTTCTGCGGGTAATATGGTGGATGGTCGAGGTGGTGTAATGGATCGCCCTTTTGTGGCTCAGGTTTAGTGACACCACTAGAAAAGTTACTTTTAGTCACGCTCGTATTGCCCACGCCCATTTTCCGTGGCTAAAAGACATATTATCGTGACAAAAAGCCTAAAATCGTGGCTAAAAGTCACCGCAAAAGGGTATTTGCTACGGAATGAGCGTGACAAATACTTTTTGCCACGCTCGCATTGCCAACGCCAATTTTCCACGGCAAGCCTGGCTAAAAGTCTTTTTCCATGATTTTAGTCTTTTAGCCACGACAATTTGCCCGGGTTAAAAGTCTATTTTCTAGTAGTGTGAGTTAGTTTTTGAGATCTGGATGTGTCTACATCCCACATGCGACATCCCACATGCGAACCAGTGCAGAGATGAAGTTCAACTTGGGACAAGTCTGGTGATGTCTCAGTCATGAGGCGGTGTTTCGTGCATATTGGGTCTCTGTTCAGACCTTGTTCGTGAAGAAAGTGATTTGTGTAGATGATGTTTTGTGTAGAATGTGATGTTTAAAATTCAAACAAAGGTGGTGATTGTTGAGTTGGTTTGATTTTTTTAAACTCACATAATTGACATTTCTCACCTACCGGCCGCCAATAAAGACTTTTCCTCTAGCCGTTCATGTGCTTTGAATGAGTGCATGCATGAGAAGCTTATAGGAAAGAGTCCACAACATGTGTTTCATGCCCCATTATTATTGAATTTTGGCTCTATAAAAAGAGATGGAAGCAAAGTTATGAGGATGCACCAAGAAGCTAAACCAAAAATAGTTAAATCTTTGAAGAGGAGAGCGGTAGTGCACGATCGAAGGCGACAGTGGGCGTTGACATCCGATTGCAGGCTGCATTGGCAACGTAGAGCAAAAGCGTGCGGGTAACGACAAGGCGTCAGATTCGTGGATTGTGGAAAGGTGTGTGATGCTCAATGGTTGCATGCTCGTATGAGATGGTTATTGTGCACAAGTGGTGATGTTGGCGGGCCGCGCGTTCGCGGTCCTGACTTGGATCTCTTCTCGGTGGTAGTGGCGGTGGTTGGTCGTCTGACGATGATGATGGTTCATTATGGTACAAATCGTGTGCGTCCGTTTTATAGATTGCAGCTAAGTTCATATTACTCATGCAAATTTTCGTAGTACAAGTTTTTATGCAATATATTTTCGAATTTGTATCTCTTAATTTGAGTACTTTTTAATTTTCTAGTGCAAAATACATATTTTCTTGTGACTTTGTATTTATTTGTACTTGGGGATTGGGCTTCCGCGACCGAAAATCCCGACATGACGTGTACGTAAAGAGGATGGAGAATGCAAGGTCTGATGAGGAAGATTCCGAGCATGAGGAATGCGCCGGATATGTCGACGTCAGGGAATAACATAATACTACAAACCCCATCAAAGGGGATGAAGAGTTTGAGTACTGCAAGTGTGAAGCTCTCATATTAGCCGCCCTTCTTCGATGGAGAACAGAAAAGGAAGCGAGAGAGCGGACCTTCGTGAAAAAGTAAGGTGAAGACGAAGAAATGAAGCTGTATATAATAGACTGTCAGATCTCCGGCAAACATAATGTCTCCTTCTCTTTGCAGACGAGCTCACTTATTCATTTTGCCCATCAGTCGAGAAAGGCACGAAGGGTTAACGGGCTCGTCTTCGATAGAGAACATGACAGGGCAAACATGACGGTAGACTAGGGCGCTGTTTTCCGATAGAGAACATGCCGTGGTGGAAAAATTCATGAAACTATTTGGAAAACTATATTAGCAGTGCTGTGTGAAACAGTGGTGCAGAACTAAACAATAATGAAAATTAAACAGTAATGAAAATTAAATAGTTCGCATAATTTATGATGTTCAACTTAAAATTAAACAATTTGTTCAACATAAATATTTGCGATAAATATATGTGAATTAATGAGTCTCTTTTCTCTAACGGAAACAAATATCATCTACAAAATAGAGTTACGCTAGATTAGATAAATATAATATAATACAAAATAAGTAATTTATTTTCTAAAGTACATTTGCTTGAATTGTACCCGCGAGCATTTTCTAATTAGTCCGCAATGAATTCTCTCAAAGCGGACATCTCAAGTGCACATGTCCCCTCATGTGTAACTGGCTCTACGCTCGGAGCTGTGACCCTATCAGTTCGTCGATGTTGCGCCCTATGTTCGTATGCCTCTAGATGCGCAAAGGTTTCATCAAGATCACGTGCTCTGAACTCTGGATCAATCCTAGACAGATGCCTTCTTATGTAATTTTGGAGGGCCATTATAGCTACCACAATTAAGCATTGCTTTGAAAATGAGTATTGTAGCATCTTCCTAAGTATGCACTATTTATTTTTCCATACGCCAAAGTTGAGTTCAATAACCGAACGCAGAGATGAGTGCGCTTGATTAAATATTTCACGGCGACCTCCAGTTGGTTGATTGCCTCGAGCAAAGTCTGACAAGCGATATCTTGTTTCTGGAAATGGTTTTAGAAGTCCTATTTCTAACGGATATTCAACATCAACCAAATAATATTTCCTGTATTGAAATAATTTATTATGACAAAATTTAAATATTAGGTGATAAATACTAAACATTCATTATAAATGTGGTGATGCAGTTGTAAGGCCCACATATCGTATTGTTATGTCGCTCAAAGCATCCCGGGTGGTGGTCAAAGTGGAACTACCTCCTCGTTGCCCTCAACTTGGGTTTTATGGGCAAACCATAAGTTTAATACGAGTATCAGATATTCCGGTATCCAAACCAGACCCGTTAATCCTCCGAACCCGTTATGTAGTCAAATATACATTAACAATCTCCTCATATATTTGTGGTATATAACGTTTATATTTTGGAGTGCAAGGAAGTAGAAAGTACTAGGTTTTAAAGTTTAAACATTATCCAGAAAAGAAAGCACAATTGCACATAATAGGAGTTTTGCATAAACAGAAAAACAAACATCCAAACATAAAAGTGCAATTCAAGAATAAAAGTCTGAAAACATAGACATAATGAATTAACATATAACAATTCTACTCAGAGAATAGATCATCATAATCCAAGTCAAAATCTATTTTCTTTCATCTATCTTCACCAGTGTCTGTAAGGAATTTCATGAGTTTAGACTTTATGAATTCATGAATATATGTCGTGACGTTTTAAAGTAGACTAGCTCTATCTAAATGAGCTTAGTACTTGTAGCAGTAGTGAAGTAACACTGTCAGTATCTTTATCCAATCTAACTAGGACCAATCCAGTTATGATTTTGATAAATCACACATTGTTATCTTACTCATTAATGATCACTATGTAGCTCATCATCAGGTGTGAAATGATTTGGCACAACATCATTTACAACATTATCAAGTGCGACAGAATGTGTTATGATCATTAATGTTTAGATTAACTTTTATAACGACTTTTTATTCTCAGTTGAATAATTCTCGAATTAACTTACAATGAGAAAAATGTTAAGTCATCAAATATGAAATGACTAACATCTAATCATTTAGGGTTTTCATCAATAAATTATTTTGAATTTTCAGTGTGTTATTAGATGTTTGAATATTGCAACTATAGATTTTTACTATCAAAACATAAACATGAGAGAAAAATTTCATATTTTTATGAATTTTATTCTCATCTCCCCCGATGTTTTAATTGTGAGAGCTCTATTTAAGCATTTTGTCAAATCATCTGCAATTTTATCTTTTGACCTCATATCAATCAGGGTCATAATCCCTTGATTTGAAAGGGAGGTCAACTGGGCATGTTTCATCCTCAATTGTCTTCTTTTGTCATTGAATAAAGTGTTCGTAGCAATGATTTTAGTAGACTCATTGTCGCAACAGACTGCAATAGAACTTAGTTTCAGGCTCATTAGTGGAATGTCCATCACTAAATCTCTTATCCACTCTGCTTCTTCTCCCACTGAAGCTAGAGTGTAGAGTTCAAATTCCATAGAGGAGAGTGCAATATATGATTGCCTCTTGGTCTTCCAAGTTACAATTGCTCCTCCTAATGTGAATATAAATCCACTAGTGTACTTGCTGTCGTTTATTTCTGAGCATCATGATGCATCAGAATATCTTTTCAGGACTAGAGGATGATCATTATAACATAAAACATACTTTTGAGTGTGCTTTAATTATCTCATTAGCCTATCGAGAGCATTTCAATGGTCTTGACCATGATTACTAGTGAATCCGCTTAGCATGCCTACCGTAAAGGCTATGTCAGGTCTGGTACAAATCATAACATACATGAGACTACCAATCAGTTTAGCATAATCTAACTATCTCACCGCAGCTCTTTCATTAGGCTTTAGACAGTTATTAGTCATATGATGTCTCTACTATTTTACTTTCATTGTATCTCTACGTATTCAATATGGATTT
This sequence comes from Platanthera guangdongensis, assembly GCA_039583875.1. Lineage (NCBI taxonomy): Eukaryota > Viridiplantae > Streptophyta > Magnoliopsida > Asparagales > Orchidaceae > Platanthera > Platanthera guangdongensis. Next base: position 269,877,413 of record CM077151.1, on the reverse strand, counting down.
TATATAGTGGCTTTGACTTAGGGAAATGCGATTTTTCCCAAAGCTTACTTGCATGCCTAGTATAGTTTCAGCTATACCTAGATCTTTAATGCTATATTCTTTTATTAGACCTACTTTATGTCATCCACTTCGGATTGATCAGATCCTAGAATTAGCATATCATATACATACAAACATATTATAATGACTTTATTTGATCTATGACGTATATAAAAGCATTTATCAGAGAGACTCGACATGTATTACATATCCTTTACACAATAGTCAAATTTCTCATGCCATAATTTCGGTACCTGTTTTAGTCTGTATAGTGACTTAATTAACTTACAGACCTTACTTTCATGACCTTCTATTATGAAACTTTTAGGTTGGCTCATGTAGATCTCTTCGGTCAGTTCTCCATTCAAGAATGCGGTCTTCATATTTTTTTGATGACTAATGAAGTTCTCAATAGATGCAATGACAAGGAGGATCCTAATAGTTGATAGGTAACACACAGGTGAGTATACATCAAAATAAACAACTCTGCTAACTTGTGTATGTTCTAGCATGTGGAGACCAGGCGGTTTTATGTCTAGCCGCATCAGTCTGCTTTTCTCAGCAGTCTCGTGGTTTGGCTCAGCGGTCTGGTGGTGAATCTCAGCTAGTGGTTAGGAGCAGCAGTGGCGGTCTGATGGATAGTCACAACAGTGGCCTGGGTGTTAGCTGCAACAACGATCTGACAATTAGTCGCAGCAGCGGTCTGGTGATTAACAACATCATCGGTCTGACTATTAGCCGTATCAGTGGTCTGGTGATTAACCATAGCAGCGGTCTGTTTATTAACCACAATAGCGGTCTGGCCATTAGCCGCAGCAGCGGTCTGGTGATTAACCACAGTAACGACCTGGCCATTAGTAGTAGATCTGGTCTGGAGGTAGCCGCTATTGAAACCTAGGAATCGGTCTCTGTGGAGTTCGGGGTCCCTAAAAAGGGGTGACCTCACACTTACTGCACTCAGGCGAATGTCACGGACCAAAGGCTCAGGAAACTAGGAACATACCCTCGGCTCTAGCGTGGAGGTCTCACCTCACACCCGGAAGACCTTTGGGGTTCCCCCTCCCTAACCAATGCTTGAGCTAGGTGTCTTGGAGGAAGAAAGCAGAGGGATTTAAGTGACTAAGAAGCAATGCTCTCTAAGGCACCCTCAAGGGTCTTTTTATAGTTTTCCGGGAATGGCCTGCAAATAACCAATCTCCACTGCCCCAAAAATTACAGAAATGCCCCCGGGTTGGCCTGCCAACAGCCAAATCCCGCTGTTCTAAGCAGATAATCGCAGTCCACCAGGGGCAGACCCTCAAGCCGGGCGAGAAGTCCAAGCCGAGCGAGTAGGCAGCCGGGGCGAGTAGGCGGCCTGGGCGAGACCGAGGCTGGCGAGCTGCGGCTAGGCGAGAAGCGGCTAGGAGAGCTAGCGGCCTGGGCGAGTTGGAGGCCTGGGCGAGACCGAGGCTGGCGATCTACGACTAGGCGAGAAGCGGCTAGGCGGGCTCGAGGCCTGGGCGAGCTGGCGGCCTGGGCGAGACGACGGCCTGGGCAAGCCGACGGCCTGGGCGAGATCGATGTTGGCGAGCTGCGGCTAGGCGAGAAGCGGCTAGACGAGCTGGCGGCCTGGGCGAGCCGACGGCCTGGGAGAGCTGGCAGCCTGGGTGAGCTGGGACCCTGGGTGAGCTGGGACCCTGGGCGAGCTGGGACCCTGGGCGAGCTGGGACCCTGGGCGAGCCGGAGGCCTGGGCGAGCTGGGACCCTTGGCGAGCTGGGACCCTTGAGTCGGCCTCTCGCCACACCTGCCCCCTGAAAACAGGTTAGGGAAGGCAAATATTGAAGGTCGACCCTAAATTGGCCCCCAAGAGTGCAAAACCCTCAAAAAGCTTAAAACTGTGAAGCAAGTCTTACGCCCTGCTTGAGGGCCCCTTTTCACGAATACGGGGTTGTAGACAATCCCCGCTCTTTTCGAGCGAGTTCCACGCTCGGAAAGAAACATCAAACCCAACGTATTCGCTGCGTAGCCTTCTTGGGGTAGAAAACACTTGGCCTCCCGGGGGGTCAACCTGTCACGCCGGCTAATGGGAGCCTGGGTGACGAGATGGCCTCGAAGCAAAAATGGACATGGCATCCATGAGAGGTCAACCGGACCCTGCCAGCTAGTGAGAGCCTGGACAGCGTGACTGTCTCTGAGCATAAAGGACTTCGGTATCCACGAGAGGTCAACCGGCCATGCCAGCTAGTGAGAGCCTGGACAGCGGGACCGTCTCAGAGCAAAAGGGACTTGGCCCCCATGAGAGGTCAATCGGCCCTGCCAGCTAGTGAGAGCCTGGACAGCGGGACCGTCTCGGAGCAAAAGGGACTTGGCCTCCACGAGAGGTCAACCGACGCTGTCAGCTAGTGAGAGCCTGGATAGCGGGACTGTCTCGGAGCAAAAGGGACTTGGCCTCCACGAGAGGTCAACTGGCCCTGCCAGCTAGTGAGAGCCTGGATAGCGAGACCGTCTCGGAGCAAAAGGGACTTGACCTCCACGAAAGGTCGACCGACCCTGCCAGCTAGTGAGAGCCTGGACAGCGGGACCGTCTCGGAGCAAAAGGGACTTGGCCTCCACGAGAGGTCGACCGGCCCTGCCAGCTAGTGAGATCCTGGACAGCAGGACCGTCTCGGAGCAAAAGGGACTTGGCCTCCACGAGAGGTCAACCAACCCTGCCAGCTTAGTGAGAGCCTAGACAGCGGGACTGTCTCGGAGCAAAAGGGACTTGGCCTCCATAAGAGGTCAACCGACCCTGCCAGCTAGTGAGAGCTTGGACAGCGGGACCGTCTCAGAGCAAAAAGGACTTGGCCACTACGAGAGGTCAACCAGCCCTGCCAGCTAGTGAGAGCCTGGACAGCAGGGCCGTCTCAGAGAAAAAAGGACTTGGCATCCACGAGAGGTCAACCGGCCCTGCCAGCTAGTGAGAGCCTGGACATCGGGACCGTCTCAGAGCAAAAAGGACTTGGCATCCACGAGAGGTCAACCGGCCTTGCCAGCTAGTGAGAGCCTGGACAATGGGACCGTTTCGAAGCAAAAAGGACTTGGCATCCACGAGAGGTCAACCGGCCCTGCCAGCTAGTGAGAGCCTGGACAGCGGGACCGTCACGGAGCAAAAGGGACTTGGCCACCACGAGAGGTCGACCGACCCTGCCAGCTAGTGAGAGCCTAGACAGTAGGACCGTCTCGGAGCAAAAAGGACTTGGCATCCATGAGAGGTCAACCGGCCCTACCAGCTAGTGAGATCGTGGACAGTGGGACCATCTCGGAGCAAAAAGGACTTGGCATCCACGAGAGGTCAACCGGCCCTGCCAGCTAGTGAGAGCCTGGACAGCGGGACGATCTCGGAGCAAGATGGACTTGGCATCCACGAGAGGTCACCAACCCTGCTAGCTAGTGAGAGCCTGGACAGCAGGACCGTCTCAGAGCAAAAAGTACTTGGCCTCCACGAGAGGTCGACCGACCCTGCCAGCTAGTGAGAGCCTGGACAGTGGGACCGTCTCGAAGAAAAAATGACTTACTCTCCCCAAGGCACATTCGACCCATCCAGCTAGTGAGAGCCTGAAATGAGTAGATCCTCTCAGGGGTTTGGAACTAGGTACGTCACCTAAACTTTACCAAATCCAGCATCCTCAAATGGGGAAAAATTTGGGTTACACGATCCCCTGACTTACCCGGTCAGGGGTAGAGCTTGTTACAAGATAAGAAAAAGGAAAAGACTTCACCGAGGTGAGGCTTCTTCAGGGGGCCTGGGCATGATGGCTGTAACACCCCCATCCGTCGTATGTCATATAGTAGAAGGTCCAGCTGGAACCCGACACCATATACCACGGACAGTCGGAAGGGTTACGTATGAATAACCAAACTATCCAATTAAGACTACTCGTCCTAACACAGAGCATTCTAGCGGAAGCTTTTAAACAGTCGAAAGAACCCAAACTTGTATCCAATAATCATGAATGTCCAACACCACTACAACTGGAATAAAAACAAATACACTGAAAGGTACACGGCCTTACAGAGGTTCACTTAATTAAATAATGTTTTCCATACATCATCTCGCAGGCCGGCCACACATGACAAAATAAAGTACAACTATTCGCTTTGACCTTCTAGGGCCAGCACAGCAACATGAGCTCCAGCTCGCTATTTGGTACTCGGCTCTACAACACCTGCAAGCAACATTCCACCGCACGATGACAAACAAAGCAACGGTCAGCCAAAAAGCCGAACAAATTGTAACGACCCCGCCCCTAACTCGGGACGACGGTGCTCCTTCCCTACAATTCATAAACCCAGCTAAAATAATATACTACAAACATGTTAGCCACATGTGTAGGCTCGCACGGCCAAACACCCAGTGCACTCATGGCACATTATCGGTGAATCCTGACACTTCAGCATCTTCACCACCACCCCCGGGATGGAAACAACGTGAGCATTTTACCCTTTCTGACCACTATCTAAGGATCCCGACTATGCCAATGGCCAGTCCCCTTTTTGGGTCTCTCGCACCGAACCACATAGCCCGGGTCCGATTCCACTTGCCCGTTGCTCACAACGCGTAGTACACCTTAAGACGTACACACGACCCAAGCTTCTCACGGATCCTGCCATTTCCAAACAATCACATAACCCAGTTATGTTCAAGGTCGGTTCCCAGACCGCCAAGTTAGCAGAACAACGATTCCGCTCAGTTTTTCGGGTGCGCCTTGGAGTTACACCGATCCCCTCAAGGCATCCCTGCATATTTTATGCATCAAGACGAATTAAACATTTGCTGCAATCTCGATTTCACAATAAATTAATCATTTTTTTATGCTATTAGATGTAACTTCATGATGAAAACTTGAGATCCAAAGCACCGGAACCGTCTTCTTCCGGCAAACCGATAATGCAGTTAATGGATCAACTACCGTGTAGAAACGTGACCCAAAGCACGGAGTCCAAACCATAACAAATGCAACATCACCGATCCATGTCCGGGTAGGCTTCACACACAATGCATATATCCGTACTTCGATTCCGGACTCTATATGCAACACAAGGGGGACTATTCCCGTCAACCCCAAGGAACACCGCACACTCGCCGCACACTCGCGGGAGCGAGTTTCCCTATACAAAAAGGAAGATAGCTTCACATGCTCAAGTAGAGAATCGTTACCCTTGTAGTACACTTTTGCGCCATGGAAAATTACACGGATAGAAGTTCTTCGCAACGGGATTTCCTCCACGGATCCGCTCTCGGTCCTATAAACGGTGCTTCGATACTCCGCCGGCGGCCGGAATCCTCCTCCTTCTTCCTCCTTTCTCTAACTCCTTGGAAAGAGAAAGCTTAAGGGAGAAAATGAGGAGTTAAACCACCATTCCCGACCTTAACAGAGCAGGAACACGCCTGGGCCGTCAGATCCTACTTAAAGAAAACGAACGGCTCAGATCTGTACAAAAATCCTCAAACTTGGGTCGAACATGGCCTCGCACACGGCCGTGTCCCAGGCCGTGTGCCTCGATCCTGGCAACGATCGTCGAACGCAGAAAAAACCACACGGGCAAAACACGCCCGTGTATCAACCTGACACGCCCGTGTCGGGTCCCGGACACGCCCGTGATCGGAGGCGTGTCACGAATAACCATCACGCCAACCGTCACGACTCTAGGGAACACGAGTACTGACACGGGTAGGCACACGCCCGTGTCAAATGACACGCCCGTGTCATTCTGCTGTGTTTCTTGTCGTGTCCTTCTCGGGATACAGCCGACCAAAACACCAAGCAAGACACGGCCTTGGACACGCCCGTGTCCTAGGCCGTGTACCCCTATACAGGCACCAAAATTACTTTTGGACGCGACCAGCTCGATAATGATTTTCAGGGCGTTACAAATCTCCCCCCTTAAGGAATTTCGTCCCGAAATTAGGTAAAAGTATACAAAAATTAAATGTTACCTGAGTGGAATAACTCGGGGTATTCCTCCAACATACTTTGCTCTCGCTCCCAAGAAAGCTCCTCACGTTCGCAGTTATCCCAACGAACCTTAACCATTCGGATTTCCTTGTTGCGGAGTTGTTTGACCTCAACGTCTTCTATACGTATAGGCTTGACCTTTGTCGTCAACTCGTAATCCACTGACACTTGATCAACTGCAACTATCTGCGAAGGCTCTTGCACCGCCTTTCGTAACACCGATACGTGGAACACATCGTGTAGCCCACTCAACTCCACCGACAGCTTCAATCTATACGCTGCCTCGCCAACACGCTCCAGGATTTCAAATGGTCCAAGGTATCTCGGACTCAGCTTCTTCAAGCGTCGAACCCGCGAAACACCCTTGAACGACTTGATTTTTAAATACACCCAGTCGCCAACACCGAACCCCACGTTCCTATGCTTGGCGTTATAGTACTTTGCTTGCCTGTCCTGAGCTATCTTCACCCTTTCCTGAATTGTACGTACCATTGAAGTGGCGTCTTCCACCGCTTGATGTTTATACAACTTCGACTCGCCTGTCTCCAACCAAGACAACGGTGTACGACACTTCCTCCCATACAAGGCCTCAAAAGGTGTCATTCCAATACTCGCTTGAAAGCTGTTGTTATACGCAAACTCAACCATGTATAGGTGATCTTCCCAATGCTTTCCGAAATCTAGGACGCACATGCGAAGCATGTCCTCCATCGTCCTGTTGACCCTCTCAGTCTGACCATCCGTCTGTGGGTGGAAAGTTGTGCTGAAACTCAGCTTAGTTCCCAACAAATTATGCACCAGCCTCCAGTCCTTCGACGTGAAGCGTCCATCTCAGTCACTAACAATACTGCGCGGCACACCATGCAACCGTACGATATTATCCACATAAAGTTTGGCTAACTTTTCCACTGGATCTTCCTTCCTATTCGGGATGAAATGCGACACTTTCATCAACCTATCTACGACCACCCAGATGGCGTCGTTTCCCCTCTGCGACTTTGGCAAACCATGCACAAAATTCATAGAAATGTCGTCGAATTTCCATTCCGGGATAGTCAAGGACTTTAGGAAGCCTCCGGGATTCTAGCACTCCGCTTTCACCAAGGCACAAGTTTGGCACTTGACCACATAAAGTGCTACATCCTTCTTTAATCCTGGCCACCAGAATAACTTCTTCATGTCTCTATACATCTTCGTGCTACCCGGGTGGATTGAGTACTTGGTATGATGAGCCTCGTACATCAACTCCTCCCGAAGATTATCCGCACTAGGGACGCATAGACGACCGTCCTTCCTTAGCAGTCCATCCTAAACCGCAAACTGGGAATTTGACCCATCCAAAGATTCATCCAAGATCTGCTTCATACTGCTATCCTGAATCAAAGCCCATCGGACTCTATCAGCCAGGTCATACTGTACCTCTGTCCAACACAATATCGCCCCGGCACTAGACTGCTTATCGACGCAGGAAATCTCTAATGCCTCCAAATCACGGACCAATCTCTCATAATGTACCGATAACCAACTGGCCCGCGCAGGAGCCCTGCGGCTCAACGCATCCGCCACCGCGTTTCCTTTCCCAGGTACATAATGTATCTTGAAGGTATAGTCCCCCAAGAACTCCATCCACCTCCGTTGTCTCATGTTCAGATCCTTCTGATCTAGCAGGTACTTCAGGCTCTTATGGTCGGTATATATATCGACCTTTACCCCGTACAGATAGTGCCTTCACAACTTTAGAGCAAATATCACGGCCGCTAACTCTAAGTCATGGACCGGATAATTCCTCTCGTGAACCTTCAACTGTCGTGAACCATAGGCTATCACGCTCCCATGCTGTAGTAGAACACAGCCCAAACCACTGCCCAAAGCATCACTATAAATTTCAAATCCCTCGGTTCCACTCGGCGAACGTAAAATAGGCGCCGTGGTCAACCGCCTCTTTAATTCTTCAAAAGCCTGCTCACACTCCAGCGACCACACGAACTTTTGATCTTTCCTTGTTAACGTCGTGAGTGGTAACGCTATCCGCGAGAAGTTCTCTACGAAGATCCTGTAGTAGCCGGCAAGCCCCAGAAAGCTCCGAACTTCCGCCACTGAAGACAATACAGGCCACTCCCGTATCGCTGCTATCTTCGCCGGATCCACCGCTATCCCTTCTCCACTAACAACATGACCCAGGAACGCTACTGAGGATAACAAGGACTCACACTTGGAGAACTTTGCATACAATTGATTCCTCCTCAAGGTCTCCAACACCATGTGTAGATGCTTGTAATGGTCCTCCTCACACTGCGAATATACCAAGATATCATCGATAAATACTATCACGAAATGATCCAGGTATTATCTAAACGTCCTGTTCATCAAATCCATAAACACGGATGGCGCATTGGTCAGCCCAAACGGCATGATCGTGAACTCGTAATGCCCAAACCGCGTGTTGAACTCTGTCTTAGGGATGTCGCTTTCCCTTTTCCTAAATTGGTAGTAACCAGACTTCAGATCTAACTTCGAATATACTGTTTACCCAACCAATTGATCAAATAGATCGTCAATCCTGGGGATCGGATATTTGTTCTTCTCTGTAAGCTTGTTCAACTCCCGATAGTCAATACAGAGTCACAAGCTCTCATCATTCTTCTTAACGAAAAGAACCGGTGCGCTCCAAGGCGACGAACTTGGACGCACATACCCTTGCTCCAATAACTCCTGCAGTTGCACCTTCAACTCCGCCATCTCTCGCGGCACTATCCGATACGGAGAGCGTGACACCGGTTTGGCCCCCGGTACCAGCTCAATGGTAAAATCAATCTCCCGCTGAGGAGGGGCTCCTAGGAGATCATCTGGGAACACATCAGGAAACTCGGACACAACTGGGATACTGTCCAGACTTGGCCTAGACGTTAAAGCATGCACTAAGGTGATAAACAGCTCTGCACCAGACCGAACAGCCTTAATCACTTGAAGGGCCGACATCAAAACTTTACCCAACCCCTTCATGCCCGCAAACATAGTCTCACGTTCAGTATGCAGTCCCAATTTAACCTCCTTTCGGTTGCAATCGATGTAAGCTCGCTGCTCCGAGAGGCAGTCCATACCAAATATTACATCGAACTCCACTAACGGTAGAACCAACGCTCGCAAATCAAACTCCTGTTCCCCAATCCGAATTTTTACCACACAGAACTTATTCGCTCGCATTGAGCACCCATTGGGCAACAACACATCCAACCTATCTTTTGCCATCGAGGAAGGGGCCCCGACGTGCTATATGAACCTTTCGGACAAGAAGGAATGAGATGCTTCCCTATCAAACAGGGCTTTTGCCGGATGATCGAAAATCAACACGAAGCATTGCACCAACAAACATATTCTAACATATAAAAAGGTAACAACTACATAAAGTTAAACTGCTATAATTTAACTCATACTTGTCACCACGTCAGCTTGTTTCATGGCCTCTTGCAGACCAAGATTATAAACTTTAGGCTGGGCTGGAGAATGATGGGACACGGTTGATTCCACCGCCTTCCCTTTCTCTTCATAGGTCGCTCCAGACTTCCTCTCGGACTTTGCATGTCCGCTCCAACATTCACGAGCAAAGTGTCCCGTCTTCCCACAGTTGTAGCAAGCTCCTGGAACTCGACTTGTGGTTGCCACCGACGCACCAGACGAAGGGGATGAGTTCGAAGTCTTCTACTTCTTGCTCCATCCGCGGAATCCTGACTTTGCATATGGCACTTTGAACTCTGCCTTCTTTTCCCCAGGTCCTTCTTATCTTGGACTTTCTTCACAACCTTTTCCAATGACCGGGCCGAATTGACCAAGGCTAGGAAACCCTGTGCCTTAGGCCCAGCAAGGAGTAACTGTAGGTCACCGCGTAGACCCTCATAAAATCGGTTGGTCTTCCTCTCTTCTTCCGTAAACATAGCACCAGCATACCGACCCAACCGTGTAAACTCGTGGAGATACTCGTCCACGCTTTTGGCTCCCTGAGTCAACCCAAGATACTGAATTTCCATATCAAGCTTCTGAGCAGATGGTAAATATCTGGCCAAGAACAATCTTGAGAATTCCTTCATAGGCACATCAACAAGCTGCCTTCCCACTAAGAGATGATACTCCAACTCATCCCACCACAGCCTCGCCTCACCAGCTAAAAGGAAGGTCGCTATGGTGGTCTTCTGCCATTCTTCCGTTAACGTGGCCGTCAAGACCCTATTTATCGTAGAGAGCCAATCTTCAGCTTGAGCTAGCGTTCCAACCCCATCGAACCTTGGAGGATTAAAGCCCATTACATGCTTGAGCTGTCTCTCCGTAGCCCTCCTCGGCTCTACCTGATCCACCACCAAGCGCTCCACCACTCTCGGCTCTGCCGCCCTAACCGGTTCTTGCTCATTCACAGGAGGTGCATGATGCATTTGCCCTGTAGGTTAGGCATTTATCATGGCAAAAACTACTTCAGCAACCAACCTGATGGTTTCCGCTGAAGGAGGTGTTGTAGGCACATCCCTCGGTGCACTACTTTCCGCCGATTGCGAACACTCCGATTGACCAGCACCGCTCCTAGCTGCCTATAATAGCAAAGAACCTAGATTAGACGACACACAAATTGCTAAAAGCAATCATTAGAACACTCAGGTTCCACAAAACAAGCGTATTTTTCATTCCTAAGTGGACATTCATGGGTTCTTTTTGATGTTATAACGATGACGCACACATGTGCTCACCACCCCTTAAAAGAATTCGCCCACAAATTCATTTAAGCCTGACCGTAACCTGGCTCTGATACCAAATTATAACACCCTCATCCGTCATATGACATATAGTAGAAGGTCCAGCTGGAACCCGACACCATATACCACAGACAGTCGGAAGGGTTACGTATGAATAACCAAACTATCCAATTAAGACTACCGTCCTAACACAGAGCATTCTAGCGGAAGCTTTTAAACAGTCGAAAGAACCCAAACTTGTATCCAATAATCATGAATGTCCAACACCACTACAACTGGAATGAAAACAAATACACTGAAAGGTACATGGCCTTATGGCCTTACAGAGATTCACTTAATTAAATAATGTTTTCCATACATCGGCTCGCAGGCCGGCCACACATGACAAAATAAAGTACAACTATTCGCTTTGGCCTTCTAGGGCCAGCACAACAACATGAGCTCCAGCCCGCTATTTGGTACTCGGCTCCGCAGCACCTGCAAGCAACATTCCACCGCACGGTGGCAAATAAAGCAACAGTCAGCCAAAAAGCCGACCAAATTTTAACGACCCCGCCCCTAACTCGGGACGACGGTGCTCCTTCCTTGCAATTCATAAGCCCAGCTAAAATAATATAGTACAAACATGCTAGCCACAGGTGTAGGCTCGCACGGCCAAACACCCAGTGCATTCAGGGCACATTATCAGTGAATCCTGACACTTCAGCGTCTTCACCACCACCCCCAAAATGGCAACAACGTGAGCATTTTAGCATTTCTGACCATTGCCTAAGGCTCCCGACTATGCCAACGGCCACTCCCCTTTTCGGGTCTCTCGCACTGAACCATATAGCCCGGGTCTGATTCCACTTGCCCGTTGCTCACAACGCGTAGTACACCTTAAGACATATGCACGAGCCAAGCTTCTCTCAGATCATGCCATTTCCAAACAATCACATAACCCAGTTATGTTCAAGGCCGGTTCCCAGACCGCCAAGTTAGCAGAACAACGATTCCGCTCAGTTTTTCGGGTGCGCCTTGGAGTTAATCCCCAAGGATCCCTGCTGTAATCTACCGCATAGAAACCCAAAAACCCAAAGCACGGAGTATTCTCCGGCAAACCATAACAAATGCAACATCACCGATCCAAACCAACATGTCCGGGTAGGCTTCATACACAATGCCTATGTCCGTACTTCGATTCCGGACTCTATATGCAACACAAGGGGGACTATTCCCGTCAACCCCAAGGAACACCGCACACTCGCGGGAGCGGGTTTCCCTATGCAAAAAGGAAGAGAGCTTCACATGCTCAAGTAGAGAATCGTTACCCTTATAGTATGTTTTTGCGCCATGAAAAATTACACGGATAGAAGTCTTCGCAACGGGATTTCCTCCACGGATCCGCTCTCGGTTCTCTAAACGGTGCTCCGATGCTACGCCGGCAGCCGGAATCCTCCTCCTTCTTACTCCTTGCTCTAACTCCTTGGAAAAAGAAAGCTTAAGGGAGAAAATGAGGAGTTAAACCACCATTCCCAGCCTTAACAGAGCAGGAACACGTCTGGGCCGTCAGATCTTACTTAAAGAAAACGAACGGCTCAGATCTGTACAAACATGCTCAAACCTGGGCTGAACACAGCCTCGCACACGGCCGTGTCCCAGGCCGTATGCCTCGATCCTGACACGATCATCGAATGCAGAAAAAACCACACGGGCAAAACACGCTCGTGTATCAACTTGACACGCCCGTGTCGGGTCCCAGACACGCCCGTGACCGGAGGCGTGTCACGAATAACTGTCATGCCAACCATCACGACTCTAGGGAACACAGGTACTGACACGGGTAGGCACACGCCCGTGTCAAATGATACGCCCGTGTCATTCTGTCGTGTTTCTTGTCGTGTCCTTCTCGGGATACATCCGGCCAAAACACAAAGCAAGACACGGCCTTGGACACACCCATGTCCTAGGCCGTTTACCCCTATACAGGAACCAAAATTACTTTTGGACGCGACCAGCTCGATAATAATTTTCGGGGCGTTACAATGTCCGTCATCCGCTTCCTTCTCGTCAGACACTTCCATCCTACTCAAACTTTCCATGACATTCTCCATCTCCTCCGCGTTGGCCAACCAAGAGATGGTGTTGACGACCGTGACGTAGCACTGCCTTGCCATCCTGGGGTCTCCCTTGATTCTGACCTGGATCCCTCCTGAGCTGAACTTGAGACACTGGTGGAAAGAAGATGGCACACAATGGAAGGCACTGACGAGGGGCCTTCCGAAGATGGCGTTGTAGCTGCTTAGAGCGTCAACAATGACGAACCGACAGTTCCTTGAAGTCCCTCCCAATTTTACTTGGAGTCCTACTCCACCTTCTACCTCCTTCCTCTCCCCTGAAAATCTGAACAGGGGTCCATCCGAGACCAACACCCTTCTCGGTTCTACCTTCATCTCGTCAAATGCCTTCTTGAAAATAACGTTGACAGAACTCCTATTGTTAATCAAGATCCAGCAGACAGTGTAGCCCTCGATGGCCATCTGGATGACCAACGTATCGCAAAACGAATATTCATGATCTGGCATGTCATTCATTGAGAAGGTGATCTTCTCCTCCTGGGGCGGGGTACGGGATGTCGAAGCGACGCTCCGTTGGTACATCACATGGAGGCTTGCCTTTCGAGTGGCCTCGATCCCTACACCACCGTGGATAACTACTATACCACCTCGGGGTCCGATATCGACCCGGTCCTCATATATGCCATCCTCCCCCATTCTGGCTGGAACCACTTCAACCTGCATCGGCGGCTGCTGCTGGGTCGGGCCTCTCGCCCCCCTCACTTCCAAGAACTCGGGGCAGGTAGCTGTGACGTGACCCTCCAACTGGTGGAACTCACAGTATGATAATGCTCTTCCTCTCCTCCTTCGGCGGGCTCGACGGTCTCTCTGGTTGAATATCCTTCCGCCTATTGCCAAGGCTTGATGTAGTCGGGGTAGGAGCTGCCTAGGGCTTGCCTCTGGAAGTTGAACCTCCCTTGGCCTCCATGGAAGTTCTCCCTATCTTGGGAGAGACCTCTTCCTGGACCCTGAACGGGTCCTCCCTGCTGTGTCCAACCTGGCTCCGGACCTTCCTGAGGTCCCTGGAACCTCTGAGCTCTCTGCACCTCTCTCCTTTTCCCCTCCTGATGCCTCGAGCCACCTTGATCCTTCGACTCTACCTCTGTCAACCTTGCCAACTTCTTGATAAACGCCGGGTTGGCCGCCTCAGTTACTATCTCCTCTGCCTCCCTTTCCATCAGCTCCTCGAAGGAAAGGGGGGCCTTTCGGGTCAGGCTCATCTTGAAGAACCCCTTGCGCAACCCTACCTTGAATGCCATCTGGAGGGCATACCCTGACATCTCCTGGATATCGAGGATCTCCTCTTAGAACCTGTCAACGTAATGGGCTAGCGACTCATCGGCCCCCTGCCTTACCAGGAAGATGGACTCAGGACTCTTCTTTCTCTTCTTGGAGGTGGAGAAGCGAAGCTGAAAGCTCATACTCAAGTCCTCGAACCTATAGATCGATCTCAATGAGAGTTGGTGGAATTAGTCCCTTGCCTTGTCGTTCAACGTGATCGCGAAGAGGCTACACTTGAAGGCATCTGTCATCGGCCTGATGGAGACGACATCCTTAAACCACTACAGGTGCTGGACGGGGTCATCCTTCCCGGTATAGTAAGCCATGTCGGGCTCACTGGCTCCATTGAGAACGGGAGCTGAGATGATCAGCTCGCTGAAGGGTGACCCCATGAGTGGTGGTCTCTCAACCTCTACTCGCACGACCTACTCGCCTGGAAGGCTAGCACTCATCGGGCTGGGGAACAATTCCCGGCCGGTGATGTCTCGCTCGACCCCATCTCCCATCCTCTCCTTCCCGAGCCGTCTTCCTAGTGCACTTCCTTCTCCCCCAGCTGGGGTCATCTCGCCTAGGTCCCTGGGATATATCTCACTGAAAACCCTGGGAGAAGTCTCGCTAAGACCTCTGAGTGCTAAGTCCTAAGGGGTGGGAGTTGAGCAGTTACCTCGAGGAGCAATACTTCGCAACATCTCCATAATGCCTTGGATGGATGCCATGAACTTTTCCCTCCCCATAAAGGGTCCTGGGTTGGGGGTCTCGCGAGAGTCATCACTACCTCCCTGATCTCCAGCCATGACACTCTCCTGAGATCTTCTGTGTTGGTCACTCTCCACGCTCACCGCACCAAGATGTTGAAACTGAGAAATCGGTCTTTGTGGAGTTCGGGGCCCCTAAAAAGGAGTGACCTCACACTTACTGCACTCAGGCGAATGTCACGGACCAAAGGCTCAGGAAACTAGGAACAGACCCTCGGCTCTAGCGTGGAGGTCTCACTCACACCCGGAAGACCTTTGGGGTCTCCCCCTCCCTAGCCAATGCTTGAGCTAGGTGTCTTGGAGGAAGAAAGCAGAGGGATTTAAGTGACTAAGAAGCAATGCTCTCCAAGGCACCCTCAAGGGACTATTTATAGTTTTCTGGGAATGACCTGCAAATAACCAATCTCCGCTGCTCCAAAATTTACCGAAATTCCCCCGGATTGGCCTGCCAACATCCAAATCCTGCTGTTCTAAGCAGCTAATCGCAGTCCACCAGGGGCAGACCCTCAAGCCGAGCGAGAAGTCCAAGCCGGGCGAGTAGGCGGCCAGGGCGAGTAGGCGGCCTAGGTGAGACCGAGGCTGGCGAGCTGCGGCTAGGCGAGAAGCGGCTAGGCGAGCTGGCGTCCTGGGAGAGCTGGCGGCCGGGGCGAGACCGAGGCTGGCGAGTTGCGGCTAGGCGAGAAGCTGCTAGGCGAGCTAGCGGTCGGGCAAGCTGGCGGCCTCGGCGAGCCGGCGGCCTGGGAGAGCTGGCGGCCTAGGCGAGACCGAGGCTAGCGAGCTGCGGCTAGGTAAGAAGCGGCTAGGCGAGCTGGCGACCTGGGTGAGCTGGTGGCCTGGGCGAGCCGGTGGCCTGGGCGAGCTGGCTGCCTGGGTAAGCTGGGACCCTGGGCTCTGGGCGAGCCGGCGGCCTGGGCGAGCCGGCGGCCTGGGCGAGCCGGCGGCCTGGGCGAGCCGGCGGCCTGTGCGAGCCGGCAGCCTGGGCGACCTGGCGGCATGGGCGAGCTGGGATCCTGGGCGAGTTGGGACCCTGGGCGAGCTGAGACCCTGGGCGAGCTGGGACCCTTGAGTTGGCCTCTCGCCGCACCTGCCGCCTGAAAACAGGTCGGGGGAGAGGCAAATATTGCATCCTCCTACTAGTATATTATGAAGGTCGACCCTAAATTGGCCCCCAAGAGTGCAAAACCCTCAAAAACCTTAAAACTGTGAAGCAAGTCTTACGCCCTGCTTAGGGGCCCCTTTTCGCCAATACGGGGTTGTACAGTCGTAACAGCAGACTGGATGTTAGTTGCAACAGTCTGGAGGTAGCCGCAGTTGCGTTCTTAGTGTTAACCACCGTGAGGATTCAGGGATTGTTGTTTATGTGTTTTGTATAGCCTGGTGGGTTGACTGTGTCAAACCGCTCAGCCTGCACGGCTTGTATTTTGTCCCGCATCGCTTGTTGTATTCTCTCATCTTTCTCATTTTCTATAAACAAGGGGAAATGCCTATGTAATGATTATCTTTTTGGAGCAATAAAATTTATCTTTATTTAGCTCTTTTTCACATGGTATCAGAGCGAAGTTTGGGCTCCTGATAGGTGTGGCTTTCTTTGATACTTTCTCTCTTGTAGCTAGAATTAATACAATCTGTGTTATCTTTTCAGTGGTTGTCAACAGAGGCTGGGAAATGTCTCAGTTGGTTGTGAAAATGCATTTCTTTATGCTAATTTGTAGGAAACTATCTATATGGAGCAACCTCCTGGGTATGTTGCTCAGGGGGAGTCTCAGGTCGGTAAACTGCGAAAGGCGATCTATGATCTTAAGCAAAGTCTCAGGGCCTTGTTTGACAAGTTCAATGAAGTTATCTCTGTGGTTGGATTTGCTCGAACTCTTTGTTCATTCGTAAAACATCGACTGGTCTTGTTATCCTTACGGTTTATGTGGATGAAATTCTTCTTATAAGGGATGATAAAGAAGATGTGAATATGATAAAGAAGCATCTTCTTCAGTATTTTGTTACTAAAGATATGGGCTCTCCGAAATATTTCTTGGGGATTGAAATACCCAGGAAACCAGGGTCTATTGTTTTATCACAGTGGAAGTATGCCTTGGATCTCTTAAAAGAGACAGGTCTCCTTGGGGCTAAACCTGCGCGATCTCCGATGTCTGTAGGAGATGACAAGTGTTGGAGTAAAGACTCACCTCTTCTTGAAGATATCACCAGGTACAGACGGCTTGTGGGGAAATTGATTTATCTGACAGTCACAAGACCAGGTATTTATTATGCAGTGGGAAGAGTGAGCCAGTTTAGCAAGCTCCTAAGGATTGTCATCTTCAGTTGGAAATGAAAATTCTAGAGTATGTGAAAGGAGCTCCAGGGAAAGGACTTCTGTTTCAAAAAAGAGGACACTTGAAGGTTGATGCATACTCCGATTCTAGCTATGTAGATGATAAGGAAGATAGGAAGTCTACGTCAGGATTCTTGTACTTTTATTGGAGGAAATTTGGTCAGCTGGAAGAGCAAAAACAAGTTATTGTCTCCAGGTCAAGCGCAGAAGCCGAGTATAGGAGCATGACTCTAACTACTTGCGAGCTGAAGTGGTTACAGATACTTATGCTTGATTTTGGAGAGGTTTATGATCATCCTCTGCCAATATTCTGTGATAATAAGGCATCCATATATATTTCGAGGAATCCTGTCTTTCATGAGAGGACGAAGCATATCGAGGTTGATTATCACTTTATTAAAGAGGAGATTTTGAAGAATCAAATATGCACTCCGTTTGTTACCTCATAGAGAGAACTAGTTGATTTCTTCACCAAGCTAGTTACTCCTTCTGGGGAGGTTTGTAGCAAGTTGGACATGACAGATATATATGCTTCAGCTTGAGGGGGAGTGTTGGAGCATGAGGAGACAAGGCGGTTTTATGTCTAGCCGCAGCGGTCTGCTTCTCTCAGCAGTCTCGTGGTTTGGCTCAGCGGTCTGCTTCTCTCAGCAGTCTCGTGGTTTGGCTCAGCGGTCTGGTGGTCAATCTCAGCAAGTGGTCAGGTGCAATAGTGGCAGTTTGATGGATAGTCGCAGCAGCGGCCTGGGTGTTAGCCACAACATCGGTCTGGTAATTAGCCGCATCAGCGGTCTGGTGATTAACAATAGCAGCGGTCTGACTATTAGCCGCAACAACGATCAGGTGATTAACCGCAGCAACGGTCTGGTCATTAGCCGCAGCAGCAGTTTGGTGATTAAACGCAGCAGCGGTCTGGCCATTAGCCGCAAATGCAGTATAGAGGTACCCGCAGCAACAGACTGGATGTTACCCGCAACGGTCTAGAGGTACCATAGTTGCGGTCTTGGTGTTAGCCACCAGGAGGATTAAGGGATTGCTGTTTTTGTATTCTGTATAGCCCGACGGTTTGACTGTGTTAAACCGCTCAGCCCTCGCGGCTTGTATTTAGTCTCACATCACTTGTTGTATTCTCTCATCTCCCCCATTTTTTATAAATAAGGGGCATACCTATGCAATGATTATCTTTTTGGAGTGTGCGAACAGACAAGTACAAGCCAGAAATTGGAATAACAGGAAATTTTTATTATCCAAAAGGTGTATATTACAAAGGTATGACCTCCCTTTTATAGAATGAAGGAGATGAGAGAGATTACAAATAAGCAATGTGGGAATAAATAATTACAGGTATAAGCGGTTTAACAAGAAAAAAAGCCGACAGGCCGCGCGGTTAGACGAATAGAATGAGATTTTGATATCCCCACGTGACTCCGACGTTTCTCTGTGAAATATGGCATGGGGCCCCGGCCGGACCCACTGTTATATTCTATGGGACGAATGGTAGCGTTACAGCGCAGTTAGACGAATAGGCTAACCGCCCGACAACCACCAGAAAGAGAGAATAAGCCTCCATAGGAGAGCGCCAGACCGCCCGATCTCCAAGCCACCTGAGACAAATCGTCAGATCGCCCGGACACCAAACAACAACAATCCGGCTACCAAACTGATGAAGAGAAACCGTCAGACCACGCGGTCTCCAATCTGCCAGAGTCAGACCTCCCAATCTCCATACGACAACATGAGCAATAAAATTTGTCTTTATTTAGCTCTTTTTCACAGTGTAAAACCTTTAGCCACTATGAGTACTTTATACTTAACTCACTACTATCAAGATTTAGTTTCTTTTTCAGAACTCACTTACACCATATAGTTTTAGCCTTTTTTGGCTTATCAACTAACGTTCAGGTATTATTCTGGAGTAGAGAGTTCATCTCTTCATCAATGGATTCTTTCCAGAATAATGAATCCCTTGATCTCATCACTTTCTTATATATGGATGGATCAACCTCAATATAGTAAGTGACAAAATCACTACCAAAGATTCTGAGAGTTCTCTCTCTCACAGAAGTCCTCATAAACTCTAGGCCACTATTATCTACTAGAATTAATAGGAGGTGCTCGGTACTGATTTAGGATCTTCCTCAGTAATAATTGTTTGCATACTTAGGAGTGATATGTTCTTATCTTTAAAAAATTCATCTTCAAAAAAATATCGCATCCATAGATTCTATAATGATGTTATTGGAAATATCAAAGAATCTATCTGCAGCTTTATCCTTAGCACAACCTATATAGACACATGTGTTGGTCCTATGTCAAATCTTAAACCTTCTTGGGTTAGAAACCCAAACATAGACTATACAACCTCATGTCTTAAGTCTACTATTGGTCAGAGGTCTCTTAAATCAAAGCTTGTAGGATGTAACCTCTAACTTAGCATGAGGAACTTTATTTAGAATGTGATTAACAGTTAAGGCTGCTTCTCCCCAAGAAACAGTAGGCATGCTACAGTCAGGAGCATGAAGTTTAACATTTTTGTTAACGTTTTATTCTTTCGCACAACTATACCATTTGATTGGGGTGAGTATGGAGTAGTGGTTTCAACTATGAATCCTGAGAGGCAAGGAAACACTTCAACTTACTAGACATATATTCTCCTCCTCTATACTTCTAAACCTTTTGATTTTCATATCAAGTTGGTTTTTTACCATGATTTTGAAAAGATAAAATTTTTCAAATGTTTTATCTTTAGTTTTAAGAAGATAAATGTGACAGAACCTAGAGAAGTTATATATAAAAGTAAGTATATACATCCTACCCCTCTGGTGACAAAACTTTTAAAGTCACAAATATCAGAATGTATTAGCTCTTGGAGTGTTGTGCTCCTAGTAACTGTAGTAAAAAGTTTCCTAGTGATCTCAGTCTGAGCATACACTTCACATTTCTCAAGTTAGTTTTTATTGTCTAATGTGATCTGGTGAGTTCTAGCTATTTGGAATATTTTTCTATAGTTCACATGTTCTAGTCTCTTATATAGAGTCTTAGAGTTAACTAAGTTTGATTGAACTTGTTGAACTATTTCCTTTGCTAGAGTAAGTTGGTACATTCTATTTTGGACACATGCACATCTAAAATAGTGCGAGTTAACTGATAGTGTTACTCTACCGCTATAAAAATTGAAAGACATACTAGCATCACATAATAAAATAATAGACACTAAATTAGCAGGTAGTGAAGAAATAAATTTAACATTCTTTAAAATTAAAGTTTTATCTGAGGAGAGCAGCAATGTTATGTTCCCTTCCTTTAGCACGTCAGCTATCTCATCATTTGCAATTGTCACAGATTTCTTTGCAGTAGTGAGCCCTGTCAACATATTAGCATTGTTGTAAACATGACAAGTTGCCACCCAAATCTAGGTACCACTCAGTGTTGGGCTTCGCATTTCCAATCATATCGACAAAGTTGGATGACTCAGTAAGACTAATCATATTGGTCTGGTTGTCTTCTTGTAGTGCCCTGATCCTTTACTTCTTAGGAAGCCTACAATCAGATGCATTGTGCCCCCACTTATTGCAGTTAAATCATTTGACTTTAAACTTTTTGATTTTTTTATTAGAGTCTGCGACCTGAGAGCTACACTGAGAAGGTTTAGTCTTTTTAGGATTAGACAGACGTTTAGAATTAGAAATCATGTTAGCAGCAGCTTTCTGTATGTTATCAGCTTCTAACGGATGTCTAGTCTTATTCTTATCTTATCCTCAATGCGTATAAAACGTTTGAGGTTATTCAGACCAACCTGCATCTTCTTGTGATACATTTCAATTTTAAAATTATACCGCGTGGAAGACAATTTATAAATGATCGTGCCAGCAACAAAACTATTTGCCAGGGAAATATTTTCACTATGTAAAGAGTCAACTAAATTTTCAAAATCTGATACCTAGGGGAGATTCACTTTCTCCTCGTCGAATGTGAAGGAGTGAAACTTGTGCACTAGGTGAGCTTTGGACAAATCCTCCTCCTGCTTGAAGTGCACCTCCAGTGCCTCCCAAATCTCCTTGACAGTCTTGATCTTGATGTAAGTCTTTGTCAGGATAGAGGATAGGCAGTTCAGTAGATAGTCTCGACAGAAGTTCTCATCAGCGATCCATTGTGCCCCATCGTCGGTCCCCATAACGTCAACACGATCATACTGAATGGTGTAGAACACATTCAGGTACTTCATCCCAAACTGGGTGTTCAACTTCCAGTCATTGAACTCTATCGTCGTGAACTTCTCTAGTTTAATCATTGAGACCGGAGACAAGAAATTGTTCCCCTTCAACATTTTGATAGCGGCTACGGGAGTGATATTGCATAACAACGCAATCTCTCTCCCAAGAGCAAGGGCATAAAGCTCATATCTCCTTAAAAAGGAAATCTTAAAGACTGAAGACTTGCCGCTACAAGCTCTCTGGAGGTGAAATGCATATATGTACTTGGTTTAGATTTGGAGATTTTCTTTCACTGGCCATAACATGATTGGCGTTTTCAAGAACTAAACAATGCAAACCAACAAGATAGAAGCATTATTCCGATCAGAGAACGAGGAGCAGAGAAGTCGTCGGGCTTCCACAAACAACCATGCTCTGGATGGGAACGATCTAGTCGGTAGCAGATTCACAAGCGAAAGAGAACAACATTGCAACAAACACGTGAGCAAATGATGGAGCGGCGCCGGAAAAAGCGATATTTAGAAACAAGCCTGACGACGGTAAAATTTATAGAAAACTAGGGTAGACGACGATTTCCTCCCAAATGTAACCAACAAAACACGAACGAAGGCAAAAGCACATGATAGCAGCGGCACATACAAGAATCCCGAACAACACCAGCGACAGGTTCTTTTCCCTATGCCGATCAAAATAAAATGGTGGTTGCGCAGAATAGGGCGAGCGTCGGGATCTTTTGGTCAGCGGGATTT
The DNA here is from genome assembly GCA_039583875.1 of Platanthera guangdongensis. Taxonomy (NCBI): domain Eukaryota; kingdom Viridiplantae; phylum Streptophyta; class Magnoliopsida; order Asparagales; family Orchidaceae; genus Platanthera; species Platanthera guangdongensis. The sequence continues at coordinate 269,855,241 of CM077151.1, read as the reverse complement.
TTCTTTGTCCTGACCAAAAACAACGATGACCCGATCGATTCCTCTACCGACGTGGGATTCCAAAAAGAAGGGAGATGGGGGGTTGTCTCTTCTTCATTGATCTGGAGAGAAAAACACACCTATTTTCCCTTCGATTCCCTATTAGAGCACCGACGACAAAAAAATTCCTGAAAAATGAGAAACCACAAGTGCACGAGAGCGCCAGGAATATTCAATTGGCTAGGGCAACTTCGAGATTGTTATGTCGCTCGAAGTATCTTGAGTGGTGGTCAATGTTGAACTACCTCCCTGTTTCCCTCAGCTTGAGTTTTTCAGGCAAACCCTATATTTAATATGAGTATTCGATATTCCAGTATCTGAACCAGACCCGTTAAGCCTCTGAAAACATTATGTACCCAAATATACATTAACACGTGTTACGTCTGTTGGGTCCATTGATCCCAATGGCCCTGATTTGATGATGTCAAACATGTCAATGAGATAGACATAATTGTATTTAATGTATGGTTAAGTTCATGCATACAGGTTAGTCTTTGTCACAATGATTGGACAGCTAGTTCAAGAGACAATTACAGGTGGACTCAAGGTGGAGCTGGAAACTCAAAAAATTGCCTAAGTCCAAAAGCGTTGAGTGAGGCAAGCTCACTCAACGCCATTTATCTGATAGCGCTGAGAGAAGACAGACAGTCAAAGCTGACAGTATTGCAGAGGCATCAGGCTAAGTTTAGAAGCGTTGAGTGAGCTCAACTTACTCAACGATATACAGCTAGAAGTGTTGAGACAAGGCAAAAATTGGGCTAATCCAAAAGCGTTGAGTGAGCTCAACTCAGTCAACGCCATATAGCTAGAAGCATTGAATCGAGGTTATCCTGTTAAGAATCTAAAAAATCATCTAAGTCCAAAAGCGTTGAGTGAATCTTCATCACTCAACGTCATGCTGAGTCTGTCAATGCCAAACTTTAGCAAGAAGGCAAGATTGCAGAAAATCGACTAAGTCCAGATGCGTTGAGTGAAGCTTATACACTCAACGCTCTCAACGCCATTATTAAGAAAGCTGAAGAATATGGCTAAGGGAAAAAGCGTTGAGTGAGGGATATTGATGAGTTCACATTTTACACTGATTTGTGGACTCATTTCGGGCAGTTTTATCGTCTTAACACTACACTTGAGAGCATTTATTGCTTATATTTGCTTATGTGCATATTTCACGATTAAGTGCACTGTAGGCCCGTTTCTGTGTGCTTTCTGTGTTTCTATATTTTTGTTATTCTTTAGCCCTGTCTCGTGGATGTGGTGTGCACGTTTTGGGGGCCTATCTGCCTCTTCTGCTGGTGCAGGGGTCTTGTGCGTGCTCCGAAACCGCTCGGGAGACCCCGACGATGCAGGAATACTGCGCACGACCACTGGACTTATTGCGCACGACCACTGGTCGTGCGCCACCGATCGTGCGCATTACACTCTCATTTTCCTAATCCTGTCTAGGTAATCGTACGAGCACTGGCCGTAGTGCGCACGACCACTGGTCGTGCGCCACTGCTCGTGCCCATATATGCTGATGCTTCTTATCTAGGTTGCAGGTCTATTTGGAAAAGTCGCACGATCATCAACCGACAGTGCGCACGACCACAGGTCGTGCGCCACTGATCGTGCGCCACTGCTTCTGCTGCCTCCGTATTTAAGGCCCTGCTCCGCGATTTAGGTGAACGCCTGTCATTTGTTGCGATCGAAGAGTGCGCGGGAATCGCCAATTCACTTCTCCAGCTGCTCCATCACCTCCATCTTCGTCGGGAGGCCATAGCCAACTCCTCCGAAGCTTTTCAAACTCTCTGGCGAAGCTCTCGGCCATTGACGACTTCAACTCCAAGCTTTCCAACGGAGTTGGTGAAGAAGATAACCTAGAGAACGGACTTAAAGGCCTTCGAGGTGACAGCTCGTTGGTACCGGAAGCCTCCTTGGACTGAGCCCGAAAGCGGATTGACAACTCGCTACTCCGGTCACGACCCGCGGTGGATCTTCACTCTCTTTTGGTTTACTCCTCTTCCCCTTCCTCTGTAGTATGGAATGGTTTAAGCATTATAATGAACACTTCCATCCATGAACATCAAGTTTATTTTATATCTAATGAAATGTTAGTATTTTTCTTATGCTTGTGAGTAGTGTCTGTGAATGTGCCTCGCTCACCCCACATCCACTCCATTCCCGTGTCTCACCCGATTGCACTCCACACAAGAACACTTCCATCCATTAGCTTTCCGTCCACTCGTCCAACCGAAGTTCGGCATCGCAACCGAAACACCCACTCCAGCTTGCGAAGCGGTGCCTTCAACCCACATAGCTTTTACTAGTTTAGTAGATCAAACACCCACAATATCCCAAGTCCTCTTTTTACTCTTTTTTCTATTTACAACTCTCATTTCAATATTTTCTGAACTGTTGCCGCTTTACGCTAATTGCATTCCTTAAGAGACCGACACTCGGGGATTTATTCCCAAAACTTTATTACTTGTGCAACCGGTGAGCTTGCCGATTTACACGCATCAAGTTTTTGACGCACAAGTAATATAAAACTTGATGCTTAAGATCATGACAGTGAACCGGTCGCACAAGTAATATAAAATGGGCGAGTTTTCCCAAGTATCGATCTCTCAAGGAACATAGTAAGGTGGAGTTAATTTTGAGGAGGACTTGAGATTGAAGTCCTTAGGTCGGAGGTAACGATGGGGGCTTTGATATTGCGGACAAAGAAAAATAAAACACTAACAACTACTCCTATGCAACACCGCTATGCGATGCTTCGCCAGGCGGGATGGAAGACTAGTCGGGCTGCTATGCACCGAATCACTAGGCGGATGGGCGAGTAGGCTTGCGGATGAGGTGCTGAGAATGACAGAATGAGGGTCGTGAGCACCTCTTCGCTATGCACGCCCCTAGCAATTGCTAGTGCGGCAAGGGTGGATGGTGGAGGATGAAATATGGCACAACTCTAGCAACTTAAGCCGTAAAATGAAATAGGAATCACATAGACATGAAACACATAACATATACAACCAAAGTGCACTTCATCAATAAAAATAGATTTAAACACCAATATTCAACAAGAAAGCAAGAACAAGTCAAGAGATCGACCGAATCTGAAGTCTTGCTGAGGATTCACGGTTGGAATCGTCGGGTTATCATTCCGCGTCCAAGCTCGGTCCTCAACTGCGTCCGGGGTAGAGAAGGGCTGTCACCACCTTCCAATGACCCGTCTTCTTCGTGTCACGATAGCGGACGAAGTTTGCAAGCTTCCCTTTGCTTGATGGCTATGGCGTCAAACCCTACTTGAAGCTCAAAGATGAAGGAGAAGGCCGAGAGGAAACTCCGGCTTGGATTTGGCGGTGAATGCTTGCCCGGAGCACCTCCCTAGGGTGGAAGATGAAGGGGAACGACAGAGAAGGCGGAAAACGACGGAGAAAATATCGAGCTCCGGATCGTCTTCCACCCTAGGGAGGTGCTCCGGGCAAGCATTCACCGCCAAATCCAAGCCGGAGTTTCCTCTCGGCCTTCTCCTTCATCTTTGAGCTTCAAGTAGGGTTTGACGCCATAGCCATCAAGCAAAGGAAAGCTTGCAAACTTCGTCCGCTATCGTGACACGAAGAAGACGGGCCATTGGAAGGTGGTGACAGACCTTCTCTACCCCGGACGCAGTTGAGGACCGAGCTTGGACGCGGAATGACAACCCGACGATTCCAACCGTGAATCCTCAGCAAGACTTCAGATTCGGTCGATCTCTTGACTTGTTCTTGCTTTCTTGTTGAATATTGGTGTTTAAATCTATTTTTATTGATGAAGTGCACTTTGGTTGTATATGTTATGTGTTTCATGTCTATGTGATTCCTATTTCATTTTACGTCTTAAGTTGCTAGAGTTGCGCCATATTTCATCCTCCACCATCCACCCTTGCCACACTAGCAATTGCTAGTGGCGTGCGTAGCGAAGAGGTGCTCACGACCCTCATTCCGTTATTCTCAGCACCTCATCCGCAAGCCTACTCGTCCATCCGCCAAGTGATTCGGTGCATAGCGGCCCGACTAGTCTTCCATCCTGCCTGGCGAAGCATCGCATAGTGGCGTTGCATAGGAGTAGTTGTTAGTGTTTTATTTTTCTTTGTCCGCAATATCAAAGCCCCCATCGTTACCTCCGACCTAAGGACTTCAATCTCAAGTCCTCCTCAAAATTAACTCCACCTTACTGTGTTCCTTGATAGATCGATACTTGGGAAAACTCGCTCATTTTATATTACTTGTGCGACCGGTTCACTGCCGTGATCTTAAGCATCAAGTTTTTGGCGCCGTTGCTGGGGAATGCAACTGTAGAGCGACTCAGGATGACTTAAAATATTATTATAAGAGTTAGTGTTGTTTTTTTACTGATGTTTCCTTCTAGTGTGTAGTGTTTGTCACAGTGAATGGAGGGTCGAGGCACGGGAGATCTAGTAGCCTACTACCCCTTTTCATTCAAGCCACTCTCAATGACTACGATTCAGCAACAGACTTATAAAGCAAGCCTTATCAACCTCACATACCGAGCAGAAACGGGAAATAACAGTTTCGAGATCTCGCCTGACCTCATCGAATACATCATCGAAAATTGTCAATTCAGCGGAGACGGAAAAATAGATGCACTATGCCACGTGCAGCGATTCTTAGAAATTTACAACACTTGTACACCAAATGCTGCCAACAACGAGCAGCAGAGGATCCGACTCTTCTCCTTCTCCCTGAAAGACGAAGCTAAGCGATGGTATCAAGATATCCGGAAGGGAATATCCTCATCCTGGAAATAACTCGAAGGGAAATTTTTGGCCAAATTCCGACAACCGATGCTAGCAATAGACAATTACAAGGAGCTCATCACCTTCACCCAAAGAAATGAAGAGACCTTGTTTGACACATGGGAGCGTTTCCAGTCCCTGCGAAGGGAATGCTGCAGAGTGGGAATGTCAGACATCCTCCTAATCCAAACTTTCTACTTCGGCATCGCAGACAGATTCCGGCCATTACTTGACGTCGCAGCCGATGGAACTCTGTTTAACAAATCCAGTGAGGATGCCTGGGAAGTTATAGACAACATTGCCCAAACTAGTAGGCATTGGAACTCTCCACCTTCTCCCGACCTTCCGGTAGAGATAAATTCAGTAGTCTCTGATGAAGCCACTGACCACAATCTCTCATCAAAGAAAGAGCATTTTTTTTCTTACGCGTGCAAAATGATGGAGATGTTCAATGACCAAGCCACCACCATTCAGTGCCTACAAACCGCCATAGGGATTCTCACGGAAACGTTATTATGTTTAGTCAATCAGAAACAGGAAACAGTACATACTATGAGATTGAGAAGCGGAAAAAGCCTAGAGAGGGCCTCGCCTCCTGACCCTCCCGCACAATCACTCCGCGAGCCCATCGTCGATTTGATAAAGGAACCTCCATCCTCACCTACCACACAAGAACCCATGGCAGTACTACAACCTGTGAAGAATGCCGTGAAGCTGCCATTTTCCCACCGACTGCAAAACGAAAAGGCTGAAAAACAATTTCATAAATTCCTCGAGATTATGAAAGGAGTCCAAATAAGTATACCTCTGACAGAAGCTATCACTCAGATTCTAGGATATTCCAAGTTCCTAAAGAACCTCATCTCACGACGTAAATCTTTAGAAGGACTGAAAACGATCAATCTCACTGAAGAATGCTCAACTCTCCTCGCCAACTATTCCCCAACCAAACGCAGAGATCCGGGCAGTTTTACCATCCCCTGCAGAATTGGCCTCCACCGATTCGGACGTGCATTATGTGATTTGGGAGCTTCAATAAATCTAATGTCGCTCTTCGTCTTCCGCGAGCTAGGAGTTGGGATTCTACAGCCCACCCACCTGAGGTTGCAATTAGCTGACAGATCGGTAAAACAACCGGCCGGAATAGTCGAAGACCTTACTGTCATGGTCAACAACCTCGCCTTCCCAGCAGATTTCGCCATTCTCGACATGATGGCCGATCCCAAAGTTCCTATAATACTAGGACGACCCTTCCTTGCCACGGCCCGTGCCATTATCAACGCTGACCAAGGAGAGCTCACCCTAAGCCTGGGGGAAGAAACAATTTCTTTCAACGTCCACGAACCTTCCCAACATCTCAGAGTCACTAATTACGACGAAGCAGATTTGATCGACGAACCAAACATGCACATCGAAATGATTCTTGACCCAGCCGAGCCAGTGTGGGAAGAGGAAGATGCATCCATCACAACCACTGCCACAACTCTGAAGCCGCTGCCCGAATCCCTGAAATATGCTTTCCTAGAGGAAGACACAGCATGCCCAGTCATTATCTCTGCATCCCTCTCCGTCGACAACGAACTCGCCTTGGTCGATGTCTTAAAGAAATACAAAAATGTTTTTGGACGTTCATTAGCCGACATAAAAGGGATCATCCCGACCTTTTGCATGCACAAGATTCTGCTTGAAGATCAATACAAGCCGTTGGCACAACCTCAAAGGAGACTGAACCCCAAGATGCATGAAGTGGTACAGGCAGAAGTAATAAAATTGCTTGATGCGGGTATCATTTACCCCATCAACGACAGCAAATGGGTCAGCCCAGTGCAAGTGGTGCCCAAAAAGGGCGGGATTACTGTGGTGGCCAACGAAAAGAATGAATTATTACCCACCCGCGTGGTCACCGAGTGGAGAGTCTGCATAGACTATAGGAAACTGAATGAGGCCACCAGCAAAGATCATTTCTCGCTACCCTTCATCGACCAAATGCTGGAAAAATTGGCCGGTCAGGAATACTATTGTTTCCTCGACGGGTATTCAGGATACAATCAAATCACAGTTGACCCCGACGACCAAGACAAAACGACGTTTACATGCCCTTCCGGCACCTTCGAGTTCAGGAGAATGCCATTCGGATTGTGCAACGGCCCAGCAACCTTCTAGTGATGCGTGATTGCCATCTTCGGTGACATGATTGGAGACTTTCTCAAAGTCTTCATGGACGATTTTTCCCTTTTTGGGAACAGCTTCGATTCCTGCCTCGTGAATCTAGACAAAGCTCTGAAGCGTTGTGAGGATACAAACCTCGTCTTGAATTGGGAAAAATGCCATTTCATGGTTCACGAGGGCATTGTCTTAGGCCACAAAGTCTCTCACAGGGGGCTCGAAGTCGACCAAGCAAAAGTCAGTATCATCAAAAATCTTCCTCCTCCATCTTCCGCCAAGGGGATCCACAGCTTCTTGGGACATGCCGGTTTCTACAGAAGATTCATCAGTGATTTCTCATCCATATCCAAGCCCCTCACAAATTTGCTGGCCAAGGACATCCCGTTTGACTTCGACAAAAAATGTATGCAGGCCTTCGAGACTCTCAAAGATCGACTCATCTCCGCTCCAATCTTGGTGGCACCAGATTGGACTTTGTCTTTCGAAGTCATGTGCGACGCAAGCGATGTTGCAGTCGGAGCAGTGCTCGGTCAAAGGAAAAAAACAAAATCTTTCATACTATCTCCTACGCCAGCCGGACTCTCAACGATGCTCAACTGAATTATACCACTACGGAAAAGGAGCTATTGACAGTAATCTTCGCTTTCGAAAAATTCCATTCGTACCTAGTGTTATCTAAGGTCATTTTATACACTGACCATGCCGCACTAAGGTATTTATTCAAAAAAAAGACGTCAAGCCCCGACTAATCCGTTGGATTCTTCTACTACAAGAATATGACATCGAGATCCGAGATAAGAAAGGGGTCGAAAACGTCATCGCCGATCACCTATCAAGATTGGAGAGCGACACCAAAGGAGTTGTACCCATCTGCAACCGCAACGAGATTGCCGACTGCTTCTCGGACGAAAGATTATTCGCCATCTGTTCGCTCACTCCGACAATCCCGTGGTACGCAGATATGGCCAACTACCTCGCTTGCAAATCTGTCTCCCCTCACCTGTCATCGCAGCAAAAGCGAAAACTACTGTCCGACGCCAAATATTATTTCTGGGAAGACCCGTTACTATTCCGTACTTGCAACGACAGCATCATCAGGCGTTGCGTACCCGAGACCGAATTTCAATCCGTCTTAACACACTGCCACGATCGGGAGGCCGACGGTCATTTCGGCGCCACCCGAACAGCACGCAAGATACTGCAATGTGGCCTATTTTGGCCAACCCTTTTTATAGACACACAAGCTTATGTCGCAAAATGCAATGAATGCCAAAGGACAGGAAATATCTCCAAGAGGGATGAAATGCCTCTCAACAATATGCTCGTCTGCGAACCATTCGACGTTTGGGGAATCGACTTCATGGGACCCTTCCTAATGTCGCATGGAAAACTCTATATTATTGTCGCAGTAGACTATGTTTCCAAATGGGTCGAAGCCGAAGCTGTCGCCGCCAATGATGCCCGCACCGTTTTGAATTTCATACACAAGAACATTTTCTCTAGATTCGGCGCCCCGCGCACCATCATCAGCGACGGCGGGAGCCATTTTTGCAACAAGTCGTTCTTGCAACTCATGAAGAAATTTGGAGTCCACCACAAAATCTCTCTTGCCTACCATCCCCAAACCTGTGGGCAGGTCGAGGTCTCCAACCGCGAGCTCAAAAGAATCATCGAAAAATCCATCCATTCCAACAGAAAAGAGTGGGCCAAGAAGGTCGACGACGCCTTATGGGCGTACAGAACCGCCTTCAAAACCCCTATCGGTATGACTCCTTTTCAACTCGTCTATGGAAAAGCTTGCCACTTACCAGTCGAGCTGGAACACAAAGCGCTATGGGCAACCAAATTACTAAACATGGACATCGAAGCCGCAGCAGATAAGCGCCGCACTCAACTGAACGAATTAGAGGAGCTCCGGCATTTCGCATACGAAAATGCGCGGATATACAAAGAAAGAACAAAAAATGGCATGACCGTCACATCATCCCCAAAGACTTCCAACCAGGAGACCAAGTCCTGCTGTACAATTCCCGCCTCCGCTTATTTCCCGGCAAGCTCAAATCGTGGTGGAGCGGCCCTTTCACAGTGATCGGAGTCTCCTCTTTTGGCGCCATCGAAATAGTCGGGAAAAGCGGATATAATTTCAAAGTCAATGGGCACCGGTTAAAATTATATGATGGCGGCGCAACCACTGGCGACTCTCATAGCCTGCAGCTCGCCGACCCCAAGCAAAGCAATAACGACACTCCTTGATCGACAATGACATCACCGACAACTGAGGACCACCACTCCACTCTGCAGCTCCCCTGCACATTTTTTTCACCACATTTTGTACCTCTTGAACATATTTGAGCTTTTCTATTTATTTATTTTTTTAGACTGCAACGAACTTTGTCTTGTAACTACTAATACAGGTATTTGGTCCACCTTAAGGACGATAAACAAGAGGGCTTTCGGGAGATAACCCAAGTTGGACTGTTTGGTCCTATGCTATGTTTTGAGTTCTGTCTATTTATTCATATATATATGTGTCCATATTTTGTTTGGCGTGCATACTTCAATCGCAGGTGCAGAAATATTTGAGGCGCGGCAACTTGGCCGCACTTGGACATCTCATTGCACGACTGGTATGCTCAATTTTGAGCATAGGTACTTCCTACCTGAGCTATTTATCATATTTGGCATGCTTATTTTTACTAGTTGTCGACTTTAAGTCTGGGGGGGGGAGCGCATGCCTGTGGTCACTACACCACACTTTCTGTTGCATACCAGTTTCTTGTTTACTTATTTCTTGATTTCTGTTGCACACACTGGAATCACCCACACGAGTGTGTTCTTACCCACGCGCACAGCCCGAGTCCAATGTATTGTTTTTGTGTAAGCTATAAACTTGTGGTGTGGCTTAGGATTTCAGGATTGAGTAGTTCGAAACTCATGCAGTGCTCCTAATCGAGTACTCATGGTTTGTGTAGAACTAGGATAAATTAATTTTTCTTTATGCTCGTAGCTTTATATTTTTCTGCAAACGTAACTATTGTTTGTACTACTCAAAATCTGAATCTGGAGTAATCGAACGATAATGTTGGAATGTGTGTAGCCGCCACTAGATTCGTATTGCTCGAGTCGGGAGGACGGATCATCTTTCTCAGTGGCTAAGAACTTGCCCTAAGCTACTCTCGAAGCATTGGTGCACGGTTAGTCAAGCGTGAGCATGACATAGGGGCCTTCATTTTGGCTAGTTTGAGCCTTGTTTAGCCTTTCCTACCTGTTAACCGTTGCATGCCAAATTTGTGCATACCCTTCCTTTGATCCAGCTCCACTCACATTCACCAAGGCCTGAAGCTAAACCCACCATCGCAATCAAATGCTTGAGCTGTTTGTATTTTCTGTTTGCCGAGGTTGTGATAGGTGGACATTATTTTTGGGGTTGCTGAATTCATTCACGTTTTGATTGCTATGTTTGGGGATTGCAAGCGCAGAAAAAAAAACATAAAAAGCCGATAAGCGCAAAAGAGAGAAAAATCTGAAAAAAATTGCTTTGAGAATTCTATCCCCATCCTCTTTTTTGATTTTGGTCGGGTTCGGCCGTGTTCACGCCCGGTTTTAAGCTCAGTCTGGGGGCGTGTGCCCAATTCATTTCTAAGTGGCTGTATTGGTTTGGGTTTTATTCGCTCGCTTTGGTTGCATAGAGCCATCATGTTTATCTTTGACTACCAAGCCGTCGCCTAAGCCCCATTTTCTCCTACAAGTCCTACCGATTCACGCTTGAGTCTAACCCGCGCCGTGGAGAGAGTGTGAACGTGCAAGCGTATGGTCCCCGACATTGGTGGATTCCTTTGGAGGTGATCCTGAGTCCCGAACTTTGGCAATGCTCACCTTAGTGGTCTGCCTACTTTCTTCTTACACATGATCGCAAGATTCTCCAGAATTCTAATTTTGAGCAATTACAATATTTATTTACGTCTGTTGAATCGTTTAAACTACGTCGTATAATTAAAAAGTTTTTTCTATTATATCTTCTATGCCCATGATGTATTTGATTTCTCGTCTTACTTTTTTGAAATTTCTAAGCCAGTTAGCTATTTTCTAGTCCACGGAGTGATGATTTGCTCGGGACGTGCAAATGGTTAAGTCTGGGGGTGTGATGAGTCCACATTTTACACTGATTTTTGGACTCATCTGGACCAGTTTTATCGTCTTAGCACTACACTTGAGAGCCTTTATTGCTTATATTTGCTTATGTGTCTATTTCACGATTAGGTGCACTGTAGGCCCATTTCTGTGTGCTTTCTGTGTTCTATATTTTTGTTATTCTTTAGCTCTGTCTCGTGGGATGTGGTGTGCACGTTTTGGTGGCCTATCTGCCTCTTCTGCTGGTGCAGGGGTCGTGTGCGTGCTCTGGAACCGCTCGGGAGACCCCGACGATACAGGAATACTGCGCACGACCACTGGACTTATTGCGCACGACCACTGGTCGTGCACCACCGATCGTGTGCATTACACTCTCATTTTCCTAATCCTGTCTAGGTAATCGCACGAGCACTGGCCGTAGTGCGCACGACCACTGATCGTGCGCCACTGCTCGTGCGCATATATGCTGATGCTTCTTATCCAGGTTGCAGGTCTATTTGGAAAAGTCGCATGGTCATCGACCGATAGTGCGCACGACCACTGGTCGTGCGCCACTGATCGTGCGCACTGCTTTCTGCTGCCTCTGTATTTAAGGCCCTGCTCCGCGATTTAGGTGAACGCCTGTCATTTGTTGCGATCGATAGTGCGCGGGAATCACCAGTTCACTTCTCCAGCTGCTCCATCACCTCCATCTTTGTCGGGAGGCCATAGCCAACTCCTCCGAAGCTTTTCAAACTCTCCGCCAAAGCCCTCGGCCATTGACGACTTCAACTCCAAGCTTTCCACCGGAGTTGGTGAAGAAGATAACCTAGAGAACGGACTTAAAGGCCTTCGAGGTGACAGCTCGTTGGTACCGAAAGCCTCCTTGGACTGAGCCCGGAAGCGGATTGACAACTCGCTACTCTGGTCACGACCCGCGGTGGATCTTCACTCTCTTTTGATTTACTCCTTTCCTCTTCCTCTGTAGTATGGAATGGTTTAAGCATTGTAATGAACACTTCCATCCATGAACATCAAGTTTATTTTATATCTAATGGAATGTTAGTATTTTTCTTATGCTTGTGAGTAGTGTCTGTGAATGCGCCTCGCTCACCCCACATCCACTCCATTCCCGTGTCTCACCCGATTGCACTCACACAAGAACACTTCCATCCATTAGCTTTCCGTCCACTCGCCCAACCGAAGTTCGGCATCGCGGCCGAAACACCCACTCCACCTTGCGAAGCGGTGCCTTCAACCCGCATAGCTTTTACTAGTTTAGTAGATCAAACACCCACAATATCTCAAGTCCTCTTTTTACTCTTTTTTCTATTGACAACTCTCATTTCAATATTTTCTGAACTGTTGCCGCTTTACGCTAATTGCATTCCTTAAGAGACTGACACTCGAGGATTTATTCCCAAAACTTTATTACTTGTGCGACCGGTGCGCTTGCCGATTTACACGCATCAGATATACACTAAACGCTCTCAACGTCATCAAGCAAAGCTGAAGAAATTTCTATGTCAAGAATCACGAGTCTACCATTCGTCAAACTAAGCTTAGCTTTTGTCAACCGGAGTTCAGAGTTCGTCGATCTCAGCTTTTACCTATAAGAAGTACTCATCAATCAGAATCGTCGAACGAAGTTCAAATTTTTGTCGACCAAGTTCAGAGAATTCGTCGAACTCAGCCTTCACCTGAAGAAAAGAACTGGGCTGAGAGAATTCGTCGATCTCAGCTTCATTGTTTTTTCAAGCGGAGCTCAGGTTTCGTCGAGCTGAGCTCGAAGTTCGTCGACCTCGGCCTTCACATGAAGAAAGAACTGAGCTAAAGGAATTCGTCGATCTCAACTTCACTGTTTCATCGAGCTGAGTTCAGATTTCGTCGAGCTAAGCTTGAAGTTCGTCGAATGCAGGATTTCAGAAAATTTAGTTGATTTGGCTAAGTCCAGAATGATGCTGACTCAGCAAAGTCAACAGTCAACAAAATTCAGATTCATGCAAATCGACATTAACGTCGTCGTCAGTCTACAGTGGATCTCATATTAATAGAGCCAAGGTTTCAACCACCATTAAAACTGAGACACACATGTCGATCATCTCGCCAATGTGATGGGATTATAAATAAGCGAAGAGATCTGAAGAATGATCAAGGAATTAATTAGATTAATCTTTGATTAAAAAACGAGAAGTGGAGTTCATCGTCTTCATCCGCCAATGTTGCAGAAGTCAAGAACCTCAAGATCAAATTAGAAGGGCTTCTAGTTAGCTAGTGCAATCAATATCTACTCTAGCAGTTTCAGAGTAATCCTCTGAGAGAGACAAATCAGCCTAGGCGTGCCCTAGCTGAAGTTATCTTCCCGATCCAAGCCGAGCCAGAATCTGAAGATCAATTTGCTGGATCAAAGAAGAAGTTAGGGATGAAATCTGTTCAGTCCAGATCAGGAGATATTCCTGAAGAAGAAGAAGAAGCAGATTCATCTGCTAGTTGATTCTAGAACAAGCTGGGCATCATTTCAAGATCTCTGTATCATCTTGTTGTTGTGAAGAAGAAGTTAGGGTTGATATCTGCTCAGTCCAGTAGACAGGCATAGAGAATTTTCTCTGGTGTCTATAATTCATCATCATTTATATTTCTTGCAAGATTCATTCTGAATTGAGTGGTAAGGCTAAGGCCTGAGTTGTAAGACTGTGTTATAAATGCTGAGGTAGGGCAGGAGTTGCCTGAGTTGTAGGTGTGTGGATTCACACTGAGGTAGGGCAGGATTGTCTAAGATGTAGGAGTGTGGAGTCACTTTGAGGTAGAGTTCTTGTGAAGAACTTGAGTTGTAGGATCTTAGTGATCTGAGTGGTAGGGATTATGCCTGAGTTGTAGGAGCCAGTTGGGCTCTGAGCTGTAAGATCTGAGAAAGATAGAAGGAAGTTTGGCCGAATCTAGTATACTGCTAGATAGGTGAAGGGGGAACGTGGATGTACCCAACAATTGGGGAACCACTATAAAATTTTGTGTACTGTGTTGTGCTGATCTTGATTGTGATAAGATTGCTACGGTGTGATATTAATCGATTAGTTGCTTAAGTTTTTGGAATTGGACCTATTCACCCCCCCCCCTCTAGGTGATTAGTTGTTCTTATCAAAACATTCAAGTAGTATCAGAGGGAGTTGCTCAAGATAGACTTAACAGTCTGATTTGATCTCCAGGGCAGCTATCAGAAGGCCAAGATGGGTTCAAGTGAGAATCATAAAAAACTTGGATCCATGAAACTTCCTCTTTGCAGGAAGGAGACCTTTGACATCTAGAAGGAAAGGGTCAGACTATTCATGGAAGCATTTGATCCTAGGATATACATCACAGTACAAGAAAGGCCCTTCATCCTAATAAGACATCAGTTCTTAATGCAAATCTAAAGACTCCAAAGCAGTATTCTGAGATGACTAAAGATGAAATCATCTTAGCTACAACGAATAAGAGGGCACAAAACATTATTGTTAGTGTCATAGATGACTCAACCTTCCAAACCTAGTCCACTGCAAGACAGGTAAGGAGACGTGGGACACACTAGTTGTCTACATGGAGGGGTCTGAAGAAGTGAGGGAGGACTTGAAGTCCATGCTCAATCAGGAGTATAAAAGCTTCAGACAGGACAAGTCAGATGCATTGCTGAGTGCTATAAGAAGTTTTTCATAATTGTGAATGACCTGAAGACACATGGCAGAGTCTTAAGCACTTATGAATTGAATGACAAGTTCCTCGGGTCTTTAACTAAAGACTGGGACACAAAAATCTGTGCCATCAGAGAAGTGGGCAAACTTGCAGACATTTCACCATCAACCCACCTGTTAGGAAAGCTGCTGTCATATGAAATGCAGCAGACTGCTAGAAAGGAGGAGGAGAAAATCAGCAAACCTACAGTCAAAGACAAGTCAGTGGCCTTCAAAGCTGAATGCACAAGGAAGAGCAGGAGAAAGATTCCTTCTCCACCAAGGAGATTTGCTGATTCTGAGTCAGAAAGCTCAGATACCAGCACATCATACTGTCACATTTCTGATGAAGATTTTGCTGCCTTTTCTAGGCAATTTCAGAAATTTATGAAGAAGAACACTGGAGAAGCAGATCATCGTCTTCTTCTCATCCCAAGGAAGATTACTACAAGGGAAAGAATAAATCCTCTAAAGAGGACATGTATGGCTCTAATCCTAGTAAACATACTTCTTCTAAAGTTGTGTGTTATTGTTGCAGCAAGTCAGGACATGTCATAGCCGACTGCCTTGTTAAAAGAAAGGATGCTGGTGGAAAGAAGGAACATCAGCAGAAGGGCAAGAAAGAGAAGTCCTTTATTGCCAGAAGCAAAAGAGTTGGAATGACTCCTCATCATCAGAGTCAGAAGAGGAAGATGAAGCTGAAGCCCTCATTGGGCTATTTACTGCTGAAGAAGAATCTGTGGAAGCAGACTTCTTAGAGATGCTGGCTGCAATCACTAGAGAAGCTGATGATGCTTCCAGATCTGAAGAAGGAGAAGAAGTCAACCATTGCCTTGGGCTGATGGCTTTGACTGAGGAAGGACCCAGCCAGGAGTAGCTGACCCTAGTAAGGTACATTCTACACCTTTTGTGTCAGATTATGTAACTAGTTCAGAATCAGAAGCATCTGCATCAAGAGATGAGGATGGCTCTGATTCTGAGGGAGTTGTCAATCAATGATTGATAATTATGGTGAACTCTTACAAGAACTAAAGAGAAGCAAGCTTTAGCCAAAAAACAGGATGAGGAGATTGCCTCTCAGAAGCTGGCTGTTTCAGACTCAGCAAACATGCTGAACCTGAAGATATAATAAGTCAGCAAGCTGAAAAACATCACATGTTATCAGATGGACACAATCACCTTCAAAAATAACTACATTAGGAATCTTGAAGGTAAACTCCAAAAGGAGAAGGAGCTAGTGGCTAAGTTCTCAAAGTCATGTTCAGTATTGCCTTTGATTGATTCCTTCTCCTTAAAAAGGGTAGAAAGGGTTAGGCTTTAAAGGGAGAACTAGAGCTGTCTATTCCAAAAGGAAGGGCAATGCTCCAGTGCAGCCACTAGCCTCCAAGCATTCATTTCCTTTCAGGAAAGTGGTGCTTCCATCTAACAGGTATGACCATGACAACATTCATGGTCACTGGGAGTATGGTGTTATGAATGACAAGGTGAAAGTTCCTACAAGGCAGCCCATGAAGCAATCCACATGGCCCATCTGGACCATTTTGTATTTGGTGTACCAGCCCCAACACTCAAAAATAAGGAGCATCCCATTCTCAAAGTCTGCCAGTCCATATCATCAGACTAAAGGAAAGTCTGTCATCACACCAGACTTGGGTATATCTGAAGCTATCAGGAGCTTGCACTCTGAAAAGAATGCAGCTGCTGATAGGGTCCAAGATATCCCTAGTACCTCTACTGCCAAACAAATCCCAAATCAGGTTGTGGCTGGAATACTTTAGAAAAAAGGCTGTTGTAGCTGCTGGAATGAGAGCTGCAGAATGATATGCTGTAAAGCCAGCCCTCAAAAGAAGGTACAACATTTATGAGTACTGGTGCTGTGGCAAAGTGGGCCACTATGCTATTGATTGCTGGCACAATAAGAGTGTCCAGAGAAATATTGTCAGCTTACCTGTCAGAAGAGCTGCAGGTAAGCATATTCAATTTCAGTCTAACCTGCACCTAGGACCTAATAAGAATTGGGATCCTAAGGAAAGATGATTTATTTTTGCAAGTAAGTCCAAGTGGTCATACCCCTATATGGTACTTGGATAGCAGATGTTCCTTGAATTTGGCCGTGGCCTAATATATATATATATAGTGGCAGATAAATTACATAGAGATGACAACCTGCATCAAGAGATGTGCAAGCGATGTGGTAAGGGGCATACCCCTTTCCCACTTGAACTCATTAAAACAATTTTTAGAAACATGGTCGGACGCCGAGTTTGCCTTTTGGATAGCATAAGAAGTCTCCATTCTTTGGAACATTGGAAGGAGGCGGGCCATTTCAGCTTCAAGATTACCAATACAGCATCCGATGAGCATCTAGCGGAGAGTAGGACATGCATCTTCTCTATCGCCCTCCGAAGCAATGATATTCTCCATAACCGATCCATAAAAATTACATTTATCCATCCAGCGGGTGGGGCACCCAAGTAAAAAAGTGGGTTACATGTAGATGCCCAGTTACCGTGAGATGCATCTTGTAATGCATTTATGGGAATTGTAGCGGGTTGCATATATGGTTCGCCATGTATATGATAGGTTCTTACATCGAGGGAGGACGGAATGAGAAGAACAGCTATCGGGCGAGCTTGGCGTCGGGTTTCAAGAAGAACAATAGCTAGGGATTATGCGGACGGACAAGCTCTTCCAAATATGTCCGGGAAGTGAGCATGCTTGCTCCCCGACAATTCGAAAAAATCAACTTCGTCATTTCAAGGGAGGGGAACCCCCGCTGCATGCACCTCCCTACCTCGAGCGGATTTTTGACCTGCTCTTTGATCTCGTACGATCTTCCTTGCGGGAGATCTCGGTCTTCTTTCATTCAAGTCAACATGATCATTAGAAAAGTTATCTTGACAAGGATCTGTAATATCGTTAGCTGGTTGTTGTTGGTGGGGCTTCGGGTCATTACCCGTGCTCAAAGATGGAAACAATTGCCTTCATGCACATGGGATTCAATTTCTGTCAACTGCACACGGGAATTAATGACATCAGGCAAAGAAGGTGTAACAACCCCATCCGTCATATAGTATATTCTAGAAGGTCCGGCCGGGGCCCACAGGATATATCACAAAACAGGCGGTGAAGTTACAGGATGATACCAGAGTAGCGCATTGCACCTATCACACAACATTCT
>CM077151.1:269629440-269836767 GCA_039583875.1 Platanthera guangdongensis | reverse complement strand
ATCTGCTTGTGCGCAAATTATCTTTTATTTCTGTTAAATGCAAAATATTTATCTACTTTAAATATTGCTATTGTACGCTAGCAACTAGTGCGCAAAAGCTCGCGCTAAAACTCAAGCTTGGGAGCCAGCAACGATATCTACTCCTCGTCATCATTACTTCACGGGCTCCTTGTGACGTGTCGCACGGTTCATCAGGTATATCATGTATTTTTCTTGAACATCTATATGTGTTTGGAATAAACGAAAATATAACAAGTAATTCCCCGATGATGAACGCATAAATATGAGTCCAACGTGAGTTTTCGTTTTTGTTAATTTACATTGTGTGCATACATAAATGTCACAAAGAGCTTTAGATACTCCATGTTAACATCAATATGGAGGCTACTCTTTGGGAGTATATATTGGGTCATGGCTTATAACTTTTGACAAAAAGGGTAGGCAATGGATGGAATGTGGTTTTGATACAAGCTGGTTGTTCCTATTCCATTTGGGGTAAATTGGTACTTTTCTTTCTTGTGAGGCGGTGTGAGTCGGTGGAGAGGATATAATGGTTGCTTTTCTTTGCCGCTGAACCGATCTTCCTTCTCCTCGGTGAAATCGCTGCTAGGGTACGACTCCTTTTCTCCTCTTCTCTCCTTCTCAGCTCCTCCGATTTCAAGCCAAAGGCGAGTGAATGTCTTCCCTCTACTGCTGCTTTCATCACTTGACGGCACGAGAAGTTGATTTTGGAAACGTGTAGCTTGGAATCGGTGCTCGGGTTTCTTGTGATTTGCACTGCTACCTCACTGTGAGCTCTTCATCTCCTTCTTCTGTAATTAATTTTCAGCGTTAGTGTTGAAATTGGGTAAGGCTTTCACAGGTTTGTTCCCAGAGTTTATGAGTTGGGGTTCAATTCATAGGAAACCGGTTGTTGCACTTAGGGTTATGAGTTGTGGTTCTGCTCCTCGTAAATCTGCTCCTAGCCGGCTTTGCTTATTATTTTCTGCACTAACCTGATTTTTGGGAACCTTGTTCGGTGTTATTCTCTTGTTGGTAGTCCTAATACCTGCTATGTTTTGTGGTTGTTACCCTGCTGTATGTGGTTAGTCCGACAGCTGCACCTCTGGTAACTGCTCTTGGGGAAAACTGTCTTGGGTTGTAATTTATGTTGGCTGCACCTTGTTGCCCGGCTGCCCCCTGGTATCTCTGTTGGCTGTGTCTTTCCAGCTGGTAGGTGTGGCTGTGTGTATGCTCTAGTACTGCAGGAACTATGGAATTTAAGGCGTATAGGCAGCATGTATAGTGGTATATTGGGCATGGAAACACGATGTATATAGGTCTAAGAATGGGGCATATATTAGTGAAGGGGTCCACCTTAGTGTCAACATCGATATTATTTATGAGATGCAACCCAAAAGAAATAAGTAATGTGCCTTACAAAAATATGATCACTGATATTGACAGATACCATTGAAGGATGGACATCGCACAATAATCCCGAGTCGATGACGCAAGGCGTGGTATCGAGAAATGAACACCCTCAATGTGAGATCTATGTTTTTAATTTATGCTTATTGTTAAAGTTATAGTTTCTTAAAGTGTACACACATACTTTATGATACTTGCATAGTCGCTGGTTTTTGTATGGACAATGAATGATTCTATCACTTGCATCGTGTTATGATATGGCTTTCTTTCGAAAGTAAATCAAACGACTTTATAAATCTGAGGGGAAAAGAAAAGAAATATATTCATAAGAACTCACTATATGAATGTGTCGACACATTAGCAATGGTTTAGGGCATATTGAAAATGATGCGCATAAAATGTTTTATTTGTACTGAACAGTCCAAATCAGTCGAGCCGAAAGGCATCAATACGCGTGATGAACGGACTGAATTTGGCTATATGAAGACTCCGGCAGGGATCGGGCCCAACATACTGATGTACGGATTATGGATATTGTTACTGATTCAATTGCCCTAAACATTTCTTATGAATGAAACAAGTAAAGCATGATATAAGAGCTACGGTATACTACGCTTATTGATTTATGGTACACTGTTTTTTTGAAATAACATTCTCGTATAGTACTTAATAGTTTTTTTTTTTCATAAACATTGCTTACACGAATAATGCAGCATGTTATATATTCCTCATGACTCTGTATGTACAGCATAGTTAAAAAGATAGTTGTCTCACTTAGTCTTTCTTAAAGGCTAATGGTTGCTATTTCTAAATTTTTAGGGAAAAGCAGTTCGCAAGCTAAACAACGCTGAATCGTCCTTTTTCATGTGACGGCCACCACCTCAGAAACTTTTATGTCTTGTGTTTTCTTGTTCATGTATATGGCTAGACTTCTGGATAGTATTTTACTCTGGATGTTATGTACAATAATTGTTTCATAGTCTTTTTGTATGATAGCGTGTTATTGCGACATGAATTTCAGTTGTGAAGCATATAATGGTTTGTGAATAATAATAGTTTATGGAGATACTCATTGTGATATGGCTGGTGAAAAAGTGTAATCTAAAACGGATATTATTAATTGTAAAAGCAGAAAGTTAAAAATTTAACGGTGTTCGGGCCGTTACAATTTAGTGGTATCAGAGCCTAGGTTTCCCAAAGCCTGGCCGCAATGAGTATCAAAGTAACGAACTAGAGAATATAAACACCTTGACATTCTGTATGTAAGAAGTAATTGCCTTTCTTTTGTGATATTTGTCTCAGTTATCTCGGGAGCTTGGTATCGAAAGAAATGGAAACAGGACAGGGTGAACCACAACTGCCAGTGGAGCAGATTGTAAGTCCATTACCGCAACAACAGGCACAACCTCAATTGGACTGATCTGACTCTGATGTTAGCAGAAGCAATTAAAATGGTACGGGATGTTCCTTCCTTCCTGTACCAGTTGCAGAGTCCTATGTGTCAGGGCCAGCAAGACAGTCTGATGCAGATCTAAAGCAATTTTTGGACCTGAAGCCCCCAAGCATTTCGGGGTACACTGTCGCCCTTGGAAACGGAAGATTGGATTTCACGTATCGAAACAATCCTTGAAGTGATGCAGTGTCCAGAAGACCGAAAGGTAAATTTAGTTCACATTTCTTCTTGAAGGGGAGGCTAAACGTTGGTGGTTGAATGTTCGTGGACGCTTGATGCATCAAGGACAAGGGAACATATCATGGGCTATCTTTGTGCGAGAATTTACCAACTGGTTCGTACCAGAGTCGGAGAAAAAGCTATTACAGGACAAGTTTTTGCGACTAGTCCAAGGACCTCGTTCGGTTTTGGAGTATGAAACGGAGTTTGCCAACTTGGCATTCTATGCTGGAGCTTTTGTTCCAAATGAGAAAGAAAGGTGTAGGCGATTCCAAGAAGGTCTTCATGATAGCATACGTGTGATACTAGTACCGCTTGAAATTCAGGAGTACGGGGCCTTGGTCCAGAAGGCTCGGTTAATGGAGATCGATGCAGAAAAGACGCAGAGGCGTCGGGAATTTGGCAAGAAAAGATCTCAGTGGACTGCAAGTAAGGAAATGTCATCAAAAGCAAATACCTCCTGGAAATCAGGTGACTCTGGAAAGAAGCCTCGGTCAGTCGAGAGCGGCACGGTGATACAGCCTCAGAGGCAAGAGCAAAGATGTGGGAAATGTGGAAAGGCCCATAAAGGACAGTGTCTGGTGGGCAGTAATGTGTGTTATATGTGTCATCAACCAGGACATCGACAGATGGAATGTCCCAGGAGGAAAGAGGGAGCTAGCAGTTCGCGGAACTTTCCAGGTCCTCAAAGCCAAAGGATATATCAAATGGATGTTTCCAAAGCTAACGAGTCGGTTGCCTCAACTTCTGTGCCGGGTAAGAGTGCCAGAGGAAGAACGACAAGTACAACCTCGTGTGTTTAATTTGAGCCAACAAGAGGCGATCGCTAATGAGACAGTGGTGACAGGTATGCTTTATATTTCAGGTCACCTGAGGAAAGTTTTATTTGATACAGGAGCAAGTCATTCATTTATTTCTTGTACTATATTGCCTACGGTTGCGGCGGAACCTTATATAACTCGGATGTTCTGCACGTATCATTACCAAATAATCACGTAATACCGTCACAACAACGTATCGTTCTTTGGTTTACACTCAATGATAAGGACTTCATGGCAGATTTTGTAGTGATACCACTCACAGAATTTGACATGATCTTGGGCATGGATTGGTTAGCACGACAAGAAGCGGTCATAAATTGTCGAAAGAAGGAAGTAATGATAAGATGTGCGGATCAGAGTGTCATTGTGTTTCGCGGCTTAAATGAAGTGGCTAAAATGTTAATATCCTCACTCAAGGCTTGTAAGAAAATGAAAAAAGGGTGTGAAGCGATGTTGGTGTTGGTTAAAGGAACGTCAGGGGGAAAACAGGAAATAGATAAAGTGCCCGTGGTATGTGAATTTCCAGAACTTTTTCCCGAGGACCTCCCAGGACTTCCTCCAAAACGAGAAGTGGAATTTGAGATTCACTTAGAAGAAGGGGCAAGACCAGTGGCAAAGACACCGTATAGGATGGCGCCAAAAGAACTCGCCGAATTAAAATGTCAATTACAAGAATTGATCGATAAAGATTTCATTCGCCCCAGCTCTTCTCCATGGGGAGCGCCGGTGTTATTTGTGAAAAAGAAAGAAGGGACGTTACGTTTATGCGTGGATTATCGAGAATTGAATAAGTTAACAGTGAAAAATAAATACCCCCTGCCACGCATAGACGATTTATTCGACCAACTGGTACATGCAAGAGTATTTTCTAAAATGGATCTGCGATCAGGATACCATCAACTTCGGATTAAGGAGGGGGATATCTTTAAGACTGCCTTTAGCACGAGATATGGCCATTATGAGTTTGTCGTCATGCCGTTTGGACTTACTAATGCCCCTGCAGCGTTTATGGATATGATGAACAGAATCTTTAAGAAGTTTCTTGATAAATTTATCATTGTTTTTATCGACGACATTCTTATTTATTCTCCGTCTGAGACAGAGCATGCGCAACATTTGCGATTAGCGCTGCAAACATTGCAGGAAAATCAATTGTATGCGAAATTCTCGAAATGTGAATTTTGGTTAAAGGAAGTATCGTTCTTAGGCCATAGAATTACAGAACACGGCCTCTCTGTCGATCCTGCGAAGATTGATTCAGTTTTAAAATGGCCACAACCGACGAATGTAACCGAAGTGCGGAGTTTCCTTGGCTTGGCAGGGTATTATCGACGATTTGTCAAGGATTTCTCAAAAATTTCCTTACCCTTAACACAGTTAACGCGGAAAAGTGTTCCTTTTCAGTGGAACGAGAATTGCCAAGAGGCGTTTGAAATTTTAAAAGAAAAATTAACGACAGCCCCGGTGTTAATACTTCCGTCAGGTACTGAAGACTTTCAGATCTATAGTGATGCGTCATATAAAGGCTTGGGATGTGTATTAATGCAGCAAGGGAAAGTGATTGCTTACGCCTCTCGTCAGTTAAAGGATGCTGAAAGAAATTATCCCGTTCATGATTTAGAGCTTGCCGCAGTTATTTTTGCGTTAAAAATTTGGCGTCATTATTTGTATGGAGTAAGGTGTGAGATTTTCACTGACCACAAAAGCTTGAAGTAAATCTTTACGCAGAAGGAATTAAACCTCCGTCAGCGGCGGTGGCTGGAATTTATTAAAGATTATGATGTGAACCTTCAGTATCACCCAGGAAAAGCAAATGTTGTTGCTGACGCTTTGAGCCGGAAAGATGTGACAAGTGTAACAACTCTTAACGTGTTTAACGCACAATTAGTGCGAGAATTCGAGCAAATGAAACTAACCCCCATTCTGTCCAAAGAGGATAAAAAGCTCCAACTTTTTGAAATGCAAATCAGATATCCACTGAAAGATCGAATTCTCGAGGCTCTGCCAAGAGATGGGTATTTGATGGATCTGAAGGAAAAATTAAAACGTGAGGACTTGCCAAATTTTTCGGAACTAGATGGTCTGTTATTAATGAAGGGAAGAGTTTGTATTCCAAATGTGGACACTCTACGAAAAGACATTTTGTATGAGGCTCATAATACCCCGTATTCCATACATCCTGGTCGAATAAAAATGTACCATGATTTAAAAGAGGATTTTTGGTGGCCGGGATTGAAGTTGGATGTAGTCAAGTATATTGCCTCCTGTCATACTTGTCAACTTGTTAAAGCTGAACACCAAAAACCCGGAGGATACCTACAATCGTTACCAATACCAGAATGGAAATGGGAGGACATTGCCATGGACTTTGTCTTTGGATTACCTCGAAGTAAATCGGGCCATAATGGTATATGGGTCATTATTGATCGATTGACGAAGAGCGCGCATTTCATAGCAGTGCGACAGGATGGGCCACCTGAGAAACTGAGTAGTTTATATATTGATAATATCGTGAAGTTGCATGGAATTCCTCGAACGATTATATCTGATCGAGATGGCCGATTCACGTCAGAAAATTGGAAACAAATTCATAAAAGTTTGGGCACAAAATTACAATTCAGTACAGCTTTTCATCCCCAAACAGATGGGCAATCAGAAAGGACGATCCAATTTTTAGAAGATTTATTGCGAATGGTGGTGCTGGATCTCAAAGGGTCATGGGAGAAATATTTGGCGCTTGTGGAATTTTCGTACAACAATAGCTATCAATCTTCTATTCGTATGGCACCGTATGAAGCTTTGTATGGCAGGCGTTGTAGAACGCCTTTAAGTTGGGCTGAAGATGGTGAACGTCATATATATAACAAAGAGAAGGTTGATAAATGGCATGAAAAAATTGTTATCATCCAACAAAGAATGAAAATGGCGCAGGACCGTCAACAAAAATATTTTAATGCTAAGCATCGCAAAGTAGAATTCCAGGTAGGTGATCTGGTTTGCTTAAAAATTAAACCCTTTAAAGGGGTGTCTCGTCAGCGACGACTGGGAAAACTGAGTCCACGTTACGTGGGACCGTTTCCAATTATTGAGAGACTTGGAGAAGTAGCGTATCGACTAGCACTGTCGGAAGATTTACAGAAACTACATGATGTTTTTCATGTATCTGCACTGCGAAAGTACGTGCAAGATCCTGAGCAGATAGTGTCAACAGAAAATGTCCACATTAATGCTGATTTATCAAGCCCAACAGAACCATATCAAATTGTGGACCGACAACAAAGGCAGTTACGCAATCGAGATGTTAATTTTGTACGCATATGGTGGAAAGGTCACCCCCAAGATGAAGCGACTTGGGAGCAGGAAAACACGATGAAAAATATGTTCCCTCACTTTTTCACTAAATTGGAACAATAATATTTTCGAGGCCGAAAATCTATAAGGAGGGAAGAATTGTGACGTGTCGCACGGTTCATCAGGTATATCATGTATTTTTCTTGAACATCTATATGTGTTTGGAATAAACGAAAATATAATAAGTAATTCCCCGATGATGAACGCATAAATATGAGTCCAACGTGAGTTTTCGTTTTTGTTAATTTACATTGTGTGCATACATAAATTTCACAAAGAGCTTTAGATACTCTATGTTAACAAGAATATGGAGGCTACTCTTTGGGAGTATATTTTGGGTCATGGTTTATATTTGGCAAAAAGGGTATGCAATGGATGGAATGTGGTTTTGATGCAAGCTGGCTGTTCCTATTCCATTTGGGGGTAAATTGGTAATTCTTCTTCATAGTGAGGCGGTGGAGAGGATTAAACTGTTTGCTTTTCTTGCTGCTGAACCGATCTTCTTTCTTCTCGGTGAAATCGCTGCTAGGGTACGACTCCTTTTCTCCTCTTCTCTTCTTCTTATCTCCTCCGATTTCAAGCCAAAGGCGAGTGGATATCTTCCCTCTATTGCTGCTTTCACTACTTGACGGCACGAGAAGTTGATTGTGGGAAACGTGTAGCTTGGAACGGTGCTCGGTTTCTTGTGATTTCACTGTTATCGCACTGTGAGCTCTTCATCTCTTTCTTCTGTAATTAATTCTCAGGTTTAGTGTTGAAAGTGGTTAAGGGATTGGGTTTCACAGGTTTGGAGTTTTGAGTTGTGGTTCAAGAAACCGGTTGTTGAACTTAGGGTGTGATTTGTAGTTCTGCTCCTCGTTCTCTCCTAGCCGGCTTTGCTTGTGATTCCTGCAGTAACTGATTTTTGGGCCTTGTTCGGTTGTTACCTGGTTGTATTAATACCTGCGATGTTTTGTGGGCTCCCTGTTTTATGTGGTTGTCCGACAGATGCATCCTGGTAGAGGATTTTGGGGAAAAACTGTCTTGTTGTAGTTGATGTTGGCTGTACCTGTTGCCTGGCTGCCCCCTGGTATAGCTGTTGGCTATGTTGTGGTTGTCGGGTTGTTCTGGTAGTCAATTGCTTGTCCAGCTCGCCACTGCAGAGTTGGGGTTTTGTGTCTTTCCAGTTGTAGGTATGTGTGTGGTTGTGTGTATGCTCTAGTACTGCAGGAATATGGAATTTAAGCGTATAGGTAGCATGTATAGTGGTACATTGGGCATGGAAACACGACATATATAGGTCTAAGAATGGGGCATATGTTAGGGAAGGGGTCCACCTTAGTGTCAACACCGAATTATTTTGTGATGCAACCCAAAAGAAATAAAATGTGCCTTACATATGATACGCTATTACAGATACCTTGAAGGATGGCATCGCACAATAATCGAGTCGATGACGCAAGGCGTGGTATCGAGACTGAATACCCCAATGTGAGATCTATGTTTTTAACTTATGTTTTCTTAAAGTATTTTCATAAAGTGCACATATATGATTCAAGATACTGCATAGTTTTGGTTTTTGTATGAACAATGAGTACTATCACTTGAATTGTTATGATATGGCTTTCTTCGAAAGTAAATCAAACAATAAATCTGAGGGGAAATATTTAAGAACCTATATGAATGTGTCGACACATTGAAAGGTTTAGGGCATATTGAAAATGATGCGCATAAAAGTTTTATTTGTACTGAACAGCCAACTCAGTCGAGCCGAAAGGCATAAACGCGTGATGAACGTACTGAATTGGCTAATGTAGATCCGGCAGGATCGGGCCCAAATACTGATATACGGACTATGGATATTGTTACTGATTCAATTGCCCTAAACATTTCTTATGAATGCAACAAGTAAAGCATGACATAAAAGCTACGGTATACTACGCATATTGATATATGGTACACTGTTTTATTTGAAATAGCATTCTCGTATACTACTTAATAGTTGTTTTATATACATTGCTTACACGACTAATCATCATGTTATATATTCCTCTTGACTCTTATGTACAATAGGTTAAAAAGATGGTTTCTCACTTAGTCTTTCTTAAAGGCTAATGGTTGCTATTCTAAATTTTTAGGGAAAAGCAGTTCGCAAGCTAAACAACGCTGAATCGTCCTTTTCATGTGACGGCCACCACCCCAGAAACTTTTATGTCTTGTGTTTCTTGTTCATGTATATGGCTAGACGTCTATTACTCTGGATGTTATGTACAATAATGTTTCATAGTCTTTTTGTAATATAGCGTGTTCTTGCAACATGAATTAAGTTGTGAACATAATGGTTTGTGAAAAATAGTTTATGGAGATACTCATTGTGATATGGTGGAAAAAGTGTAACCTAAAACGGTCTTATTAATTGTAAAAGAGAAAGTTAAAAATTTAACGATGTACGGGCCGTTACACGCGCACAGCCCGAGTCCAATGTATTGTTTTTGTGTAAGCTTTAAACTTGTTGTGCTGGCTTAGGATTTCAGGATTGAGTAGTTCGAAACTCATGCAGTGCTCCTAATCGAGTACTCATGGTTTGTGTAGAACTAGGATAGAATTAATTTTTCTTTATGCTCGTAGCTTTATATTTTTCTGCAAACGTAACTATTGTTTGTACTACTCAAAATCTGAATCTGGAGTAATCGAACGATAATGTAGGAATGTGTGTAGCCGCCACTAGATTCGTATTGCTCGAGTCGGGAGGACGGATCATCTTTCTCGGTGGCTAAGAACTTGCCCTAAGCTACTCTCGAAGCATTGGTGCACGGTTAGTCAAGCGTGAGCATGACATAGGCCTTCATTTTGGCTAGTTTGAGCCTTGTTTAGCCTTTCCTACCTGTTAACCGTTGCATGCCAAATTTGTGCATACCCTTCCTTTGATCCAGCTCCACTCACATTCACCAAGGCCTGAAGCTAAACCCACCATCGCAATCAAATGCTTGAGCTGTTTTGTATTTTCTGTTTTGCCGAGGTTGTGATAGGTGGACATTATTTTTGGGGTTGCTGAATTCATTCACGTTTTGATTGCTATGTTTGGGGATTGCAAGCGCAGAAAAAAAAACATAAAAGCCGATAAGCGCAAAAGAGAGAAAAATCTTAAAACAATTGCTTTGAGAATTCTATCCCCATCCTCTTTTTTGATTTTGGTCGGGTTCGGCCGTGTTCACGCCCGGTTTTAAAGCTTAGTCTGGGGGCGTGTGCCCAATTCATTTCTAAGTGGCTGTATTGGTTTGGGTTTTATTCGCTCGCTTTGGTTGCATAGAGCCATCATGTTTATCTTTGACTACCAATCCGTCGCCTAAGCCCCATTTTCTCCTACAAGTCCTACTGATTCACGCTTGAGTCTAACCCGCGCCGTGGAGAGAGTGTGAAAGTGCAAGAGTATAGTCCCCGACATTGGTGGATTCCTTTGGAGGTGATCCTGAGTCCTGAACTTTGGCAATGCTCACCTTAGTGGTCTGTCTACTTTCTTCCTACACATGATCGCAAGATTCTCCAGAATTCTAATTTTGAGCAATTACAATATTTATTTACGTCTGTTGAATCGTTTAAACTACATCGTATAATTAAAAAGTTTTTCTATTATATCTTCTATGCCCATGATGTATTTGATTTCTCGTCTTACTTTTTTTTTTGAAATTTCTAAGCCAGTTAGCTATTTTCTAGTCCACGGAGTGATGATTTGCTCGGGACGTGCAAATGGTTAAGTCTGGGGGTGTGATGAGTCCACATTTTACACTGATTTTTGGACTCATCTGGGCCAGTTTTATCGTCTTAGCACTACACTTGAGAGCCTTTATTGCTTATATTTGCTTATGTGTCTATTTCACGATTAGGTGCACTGTAGGCCCGTTTCTGTGTGCTTTCTGTGTTTCTATATTTTTGTTATTCTTTAGCCCTGTCTCGTGGATGTGGTGTGCACGTTTTGGTGGCCTATCTGCCTCTTCTGCTGGTGCAGGGGTCGTGTGCGTGCTCTGGAATCGCTCGGGAGACCCCGACGATACAAGAATACTGCGCATGACCACTAGACTTATTGCGCACGACCACTGGTCGTGCACCACCGATCGTGTGCATTACGCTCTCATTTTCCTAATCCTGTCTAGGTAATCGCACGAGCACTGGTCGTAGTGCGCACGACCACTGATCGTGCGCCACTGCTCGTGCACATATATACTGATGCTTCTTATCCAGGTTGCAGGTCTATTTGGAAAAGTCGCATGATCATTGACCGATAGTGCGCACGACCACTGGTCGTGCGCCACTGATCGTGCACACTGCTTCTGCTGCCTCTGTATTTAAGGCCCTGCTCCGCGATTTAGGTGAACGCCTGTCATTTGTTGCGATCAGATAGTGCGCGGGAATCACCAGTTCACTTCTCCAGCTGCTCCATCACCTCCATCTTTGTCGGGAGGCCATAGCCAACTCCTCCGAAGCTTTTCAAACTCTCCGCCGAAGCCCTCGGCCATTGACGACTTCAACTCCAAGCTTTACACCGGAGTTGGTGAAGAAGATAACCTAGAGAACGGACTTAAAGGCCTTCGAGGTGACAGCTCGTTGGTACCGGAAGCCTCCTTGGACTGAGCCCGGAAGCGGATTGACAACTCGCTACTCCGGTCACGACCCGCGGTGGATCTTCACTCTCTTTTGATTTACTCCTCTTCCTCTTCCTCTGTAGTATGGAATGGTTTAAGCATTGTAATGAACACTTCCATCCATGAACATCAAGTTTATTTTATATCTAATGGAATGTTAGTATTTTTCTTATGCTTGTGAGTAGTGTCTGTGAATGCGCCTCGCTCACCCCACATCCACTCCATTCCCGTGTCTCACCCGATTGCACTCCACACAAGAACACTTCCATCCATTAGCTTTCCG
The DNA here is from genome assembly GCA_039583875.1 of Platanthera guangdongensis. Lineage (NCBI taxonomy): Eukaryota > Viridiplantae > Streptophyta > Magnoliopsida > Asparagales > Orchidaceae > Platanthera > Platanthera guangdongensis. Next base: position 269,824,611 of record CM077151.1, on the reverse strand, counting down.
TCCACTCGCCCAACCGAAGTTCGGCATCGCGGCTGAAACACCCACTCCACCTTGCGAAGCGGTGCCTTCAACCCGCATAGCTTTTACTAGTTTAGTAGATCAAACACCCATAATATCTCAAGTCCTCTTTTTACTCTTTTTTCTATTGACAACTCTCATTTCAATATTTTCTGAACTGTTGTCGCTTTACGCTAATTGCATTCCTTAAGAGACTGACACTCGGGGATTTATTCCCAAAACTTTATTACTTGTGCGACCGGTGCGCTTGCCGATTTACACGCATCAGATATACACTAAACGCTCTCAACGTCATCAAGCAAAGCTGAAGAAATTTCTATGTCAAGAATCACAAGTCTACCATTCGTCAAACTGAGCTTAGCTTTTGTCAACCGGAGTTCAGAGTTCGTCGATCTCAGCTTTTACCTATAAGAAGTACTCATCAATCAGAATCGTCGAACGAAGTTCAAATTTTGTCGACCAGAGTTCAGAGAATTCGTTGAACTCAGCCTTCACCTGAAGAAAGAACTGGGCTGAGAGAATTCGTCGATCTCAGCTTCATTGTTTTTTCAAGCGGAGTTCAGGTTTCGTCGAGCTGAGCTCGAAGTTCGTCGACCTCGGCCTTCACCTGAAGAAATAACTGAGCTAAAGGAATTCGTCGATCTCAACTTCACTGTTTCGTCGAGCTGAGTTCAGATTTCATCGAGCTAAGCTTGAAGTTCGTCGAATGCAGGATTTCAGAAAATTTAGTTGATTTTGGCTAAGTCCAGAATGATGCTGACTCAGCAAAGTCAACAAGTCAACAAAATTCAGATTCAATGCAAATCGACATTAACGTCGTCGTCAGTCTACAGTGGATCTCATGTTAATAGAGCCGAGGTTTCAACCACCATTAAAACTGAGACACATGTCGATCATCTCGCCAATGTGATGGGATTATAAATAGCCGAAGAGATCTGAAGAATGATCAAGGAATTAATTAGATTAATATTTGATTAAAAAACGAGAAGTGGAGTTCATCGTCTTCATCCGCCAATGTTGCAGAAGTCAAGAACCTCAAGATCAAATTAGAAGGGCTTCTGAGTTAGCTAGTGCAATCAATATCTACTCTAGCAGTTTCAGAGTAATCCTCTGAGAGAGACAAAACAGCCTAGGCGTGCCCTAGCTGAAGTTATCTTCCCGATCCAAGCCGAGCCAGAATCTGAAGATCAATTTGCTGGATCAAAGAAGAAGTTAGGGTTGAAATCTGTTCAGTGCAGATCAGGAGATATTCCTGAAGAAGAAGAAGAAGCAGATTCATCTGCTAGTTGATTCTAGAACAAGCTGGGCATCATTTCAAGATCTCTGTATCATCTTGTTGTTGTGAAGAAGAAGTTAGGGTTGATATCTGCTCAGTCCAGGTAGACAGGCATAGAGAAGTTTCTCTGGTGTCTATAATTCATCATCATTTATATTTCTTGCAAGATTCATTCTGAATCTGAGTGGTAAGGCTAAGGCCTGAGTTGTAAGACTGTGTTATAAATGCTGAGGTAGGGTAGGAGTTGCCTGAGTTGTAGGTGTGTGGATTCACACTGAGGTAGGGCAGGATTGTCTAAGATGTAGGAGTGTGGAGTCACTTTGAGGTAGAGTTCTTGTGAAGAACTTGAGTTGTAGGATCTTAGTGATCTGAGTGGTAGGGCTTATGCCTGAGTTGTAGGAGCCAGTTGGGCTCTGAGCTGTAAGATCTGAGAAAGATAGAAGGAAGTTTGGCCGAATCTAGTATACTGCTAGATAGGTGAAGGGGGAACGTGGATGTACCCAACAATTGGGGAACCACTACAAAATTTTGTGTACTGTGTTGTGCTGATCTTGATTGTGATGAGATTGCTGCGGTGTGATATTAATCGATTAGTTGCTTAAGTTTTTGGAATTGGACCTATTCACCCCCCCCCCCTCTAGGTGATTAGTTGTTCTTAAAAATCAAAACATTCAAGTAGTATCAGAGGGAGGTTGCTCAAGATAGACTTAACAGTCTGATTTGATCTCCAGGGGCAGCTATCAGAAGGCCAAGATGGGTTCAAGTGAGAATCATAAAAAACTTGGATCCATGAAACTTCCTCTTTGCAGGAAGGAGACCTTTGGCATCTAGAAGGAAGGGTCAGACTATTCATGGAAGCATTTGATCCTAGGATATACATCACAGTACAAGAAAGGCCCTTCATCCTAATGAAGACATCAGTTCTTAATGCAAATCTAAAGACTCCAAAGCAGTATTCTGAGATGACTAAAGATGAAATCATCTTAGCTACAACGAATAAGAGGGCACAAAACATTATTGTTAGTTTCATAGATGACTCAACCTTCCAAAACCTAGTCCACTGCAAGACAGGTAAGGAGACGTGGGACACACTAGTTGTCTACATGGAGGGGTCTGAAGAAGTGAGGGAGGACTTGAAGTCCATGCTCAATCAGGAGTATAAAAGCTTCAGACAGGACAAGTCAGATGACATTGCTGAGTGCTATAAGAAGTTTTTCATAATTGTGAATGACCTGAAGACACATGGCAGAGTCTTAAGCACTTATGAATTGAATGACAAGTTCCTCGGGTCTTTAACTAAAGACTGGGACACAAAAATCTGTGTCATTAGAGAAGTGGGCAAACTTGCAGACACTTCACCATCAACCCTGTTAGGAAAGCTGCTGTTATATGAAATGCAGCAGACTGCTAGAAAGGAGGAGGAGAAAATCAGCAAACCTACAGTCAAAGACAAGTCAGTGGCCTTCAAAGTTGAATGCACAAGGAAGAGCAGGAGAAAGATTCCTTCTCCACCAAGGAGATTTGCTGATTCTGAGTTAGAAAGCTCAGATACCAGCACATCATACTGTCACATTTCTGATGAAGATTTTGCTGCCTTTTCTAGGCAATTTCAGAAATTTATGAAGAAGAAGCACTGGAGAAGCAGATCATCGTCTTCTTCTCATCCCAAGGAAGATTACTACAAGGGAAAGAATAAATCCTCTAAAGAGGACATGTATGGCTCTAATCCTAGTAAACATACTTCTTCTAAAGTTGTGTGTTATTGTTGCAGCAAGTCAGGACGTGTCATAGCCGACTGCCTTGTTAAAAGAAAGGATGCTGGTGGAAAGAAGGAACATCAGCAGAAGGGCAAGAAAGAGAAGTCCTTTATTGCCAAGAAGCAAAAGAGTTGGAATGACTCCTCATCATCAGAGTCAGAAGAGGAAGATGAAGCTGAAGCCCTCATTGGGCTATTTACTGCTGAAGAAGAATCTGTGGAAGCAGACTTCTTAGAGATGCTGACTGCAATCACTGGAGAAGCTGATGATGCTTCCAGATCTGAAGAAGGAGAAGAAGTCAACCATTGCCTTGGGCTGATGGCTTTGACAGAGGAAGGACCCAGCCAGGAGTAGCATGACCCTAGTAAGGTACATTCTACACCTTTTGTGTCAGATTATGTAACTAGTTCAGAATCATAAGCATCTGCATCAAGAGATGAGGATGGCTCTGATTCTGAGGGAGTTGTCAATCAATTGATTGATAATTATGGTGAACTCTTACAAGCACTAAAGAGAAGCAAGCTTTTAGCCAAAAAACAGGATGAGGAGATTGCCTCTCAGAAGCTGGCTGTTTCAGACTCAGCAAACATGCTGAACCTGAAGATATAATAAGTCAGCAAGCTGAAAAACATCATTGTTATTCAGATGGACACAATCAACTTCAAAAATAACTACATTAGGAATCTTGAAGGTAAACTCCAAAAGGAGAAGGAGCTAGTGGCTAAGTTCTCAAAGTCATGTTCAGTATTGCCTTTGATTGATTCCTTCTCCTTCTAAAAGGGTAAGAAAGGGTTAGGCTTTAAAGGGAGAACTAGAGTTGTCTATTCCAAAAGGAAGGGCAATGCTCCAGTGCAGCCACTAGCCTCCAAGCATTCATTTCCTTTCAGGAAAGTGGTGCTTCCATCTAACAGGTATGACCATGACAACATTCATGATCACTGGGAGTATGGTGTTATGAATGACAAGGGTGAAAGTTCCTACAAGGCAGCCCATGAAGCAATCCACATGGCCCATCCTGGACCATTTGTATTTGGTGTACCAGCCCCAACACTCAAAAATAAGGCAGCATCCCATTCTCAAAGTCTGCCAGTCCATAATCAGACTAAAGGAAAGTCTGTCAACACACCAGACTTGAGTATATCTGAAGCTATCAGGAGCTTGCACTCTGAAAAGAATGCAGCTGCTGATAGGGTCCAAGATATACCTAGTACCTCTACTGCCAAACAAATCCCAAATCAGGTTGTGGCTGGAATACTTAAGAAAAAAGGCTGTTGTAGCTGCTGGAATGAGAGCTGCAGAATGATATGCTGTAAAGCCAGCCCTCAAAAGAAGGTACAACATTTATGAGTACTGGTGCTGTGGCAAAGTGGGCCACTATGCTATTGATTGCTGGCACAATAAGAGTGTCCAGAGAAATATTGTCAGCTTACCTGTCAGAAGAGCTGCAGGTAAGCATATTCAATTTCAGTCTAACCTGCACCTAGGACCTAATAAGAATTGGGATCCTAATGAAAGATGATTTATTTTTGCAAGTAAGTCCAAGTGGTCATACCCCTATATGGTACTTGGATAGCAGATGTTCCTTGAATTTGGCCGTGGCCTAATATATATATATATATATATATATATAGTGCAGATAAAATTACATAGAGATGGCAACCTGCATCAAGAGATGTGCAAGCGATGTGGTAAGGGGCATACCCCTTTCCCACTTGAACTCATTAAAACAATTTTTAGAAAGATGGTCGGACGCCGAGTTTTCCTTTTGGATAGCATAAGAAGTCTCCATTCTTTGGAACATTGGAAGGAGGCGGGCCATTTCAGCTTCAAGATTACCAATACAGCATCCGATGAGCATCTAGCGGAGAGTAGGACATGCATCTTTTCTATCGCCCTCCGAAGCAATGATATTCTCCATAACTGATCCATCAAAAATTACATTTATCCATCCAGCGGGGTGGGCACCCAAGTAAAAAGTGGGTTACATGTAGATGCCCAGTTACCGTGAGATGCATCTTGTAATGCATTTATGAGAATTGTAGCGGGTTGCATATATGGTTCGCCATGTATATGATAGGTTCTTACATCGAGGGAGGACGGAATGAGAAGAACAGCTATCGGGCAAGCTTGGCATCGGGTTTCAAGAAGAACAATAGCTATGGGATTATGCGGACGGACAAGATCTTCCAAATATGCCCGGGAAGTGAGCTTGCGTGCTCCCCGACAATTCGAAAAAATCAACTTCGTCATTTCAAGGGAGGGGAAACCCCCGCTGCATGCACCTCCCTACCTCGAGCGGATTTTGCCCTTCTCTTTGATCTCGTACAGATCTTCCTTGCGGGAGATCTCAGTCTTCTTTCATTCAAGTCAACATGATCATTAGAAAAGTTATCTTGACAAGGATTTGTAATATCGTTTGCTGGTTGCTGTTGGTGGGGCTTCGGGTCATTACTGTGCTCAAAGATGGAAACATTGCCTTCATGCACATGGGATTCAATTTCTGTCAACTGCACACGGGAATTAATGACATCAGGCAAAGAAGGTGTAACAACCCCATCCGTTCATATGGTATATTCTAGAAGGTCCGGCCGGGGCCCCACAGGATATATCACAAAACAGGCGGTGAAGTTACAGGATGATACCAGAGTAGCGCATCGCACCTATCACACAGCATTCTAGCGGAAGTCTAGACTACAACTTGAACTCCTCATGAATGTCCAAACATAAAACTCCACATTTTATATCATATAGGAATGTCTTACAACAAGTGAAAAGAGTTGGTCTTATGGCCTTATATGGCTATCAAACAGTGACCTAAACAAATTGGCGCGCAGGCCGACCACAATTAAAGAAAACACACAACATAAAACATAGCCTTCGAGGGCTAGCAGTAGTCGTAACAACAGCAGCACGAACATCAGCCTTTCCGTGTCCCGCTTGGCTCGCCAGCACCTGTAGAGGGACAATCCACCCAACGGTGGTAAACAAAAGCAACGGTCAGCGTTTAGCTGACCAAATTATAACGACCCTACCCCTTTTTATCGGGGCAGCGGTACTCTTCCCTGCAGGCATATCAAATCACAAGTATGGCAAGATATATCATCAAAATGTGCTTTCACGCACACAAGCCATCACAACCGTTCGCCACCCGGCCCAACGGTCCGTGCACTCAGTGCACATTCTTGGTGTTCTGGCAAAGCTCTTGCCCACCACCGTCTCGGGGTCACAACCCAACGGTAAATCTCTTGAGCATTTACTCCATAGTGTGCAGCCGGAGTTAGTCTTCCTACACCGGGATGGCCCGTAGCCCCCCATTGTGTCATGGCGCGCAGGCCGAAGACTCTTGCTATGCGCTCCAACAGACCGCACCTTTTGGTCTCACGTCGGACGGACATAGCGCAGGTCGGATCCTCCACCCCCCGTTGCTCAAATCGCCTTGCCTACTCCGAGTACAACGTACTCATGGCTATATCAAAGGCGCGGGTCGGTCTCACCAATCCTGTTCTTGGCATTCAAGCCTGGGTATTTCGCTATACCCAATTTCTTAGCACAACAGTGGGTCTTTCCTGGGCCTCCCAGTACTTCCTGTGACTCTCTCCACAGGTGGACACCGCACAAACACAAATGTCAGGGGTCTTTCCTGGCTATCATGCCAGTACTTCCTGTTACTCGCTTCACAGGTGGACACCCTACGACATCAAGCATCACAAAGGGCCTTTCCTGGTCACACCAATACTTCCTGTGCCTCATACACAGATTGGACCCAAAAACATCACATGGCTAGGTTTTCCTGGGCTACCACCCCAGTACTTCCTACTACTCCTCTTCGCAGGCATAACCCGTAGACTCCTTAAACTACACGTTATCACGGAGTCTTCTCCGGTTCGTATGCAACATCACCAATCTAGACCAACCTGTCCAGATGGGCTTCACACAACATGCCTATTCCGTACTCCATTTCCGGATCTATATGCTAACAAAGGGGATGTCAAACATCCACCCAAAGATTCCCAAAATTAGCCACCTCTTGGTGGGGGAAATCACAAGATATGCTAAAAGGAAGCCCTCATATGGCTAGGAAGAAAAGTCGTTACCCTTGACGACCACTTCGGTGCTATGACCTCAAAGCTTGCTTGAAAGACTCGCAAGAGCGTTTCCTCCGCAACGCCGGCTTCGGATTTCTCGTCGGTAACCTACAGCACCACCAGCAGCAGCCCTTCCCTTTCTTCCTCCTTCTTTCTCTCTCTCTTTCTCTCTTATCTTGAAGAAAGATCAAGGCCAAGGAAAAATGAGAAGAAATTCTCAGTTTCGGTCTTTAGGAACAGAGGAAAGCAGTTTCAGCCCTTGGATCCCAGCTGAAGGAATGGACGGCCACAAAACTGCCAAAAAATGCTAAATTTGACCTGACACGGCCTGTGACACGGCCGTGTCTCAGGCCGTGTGCCTCAAGCGGTGGGCAACCGACTTATCCAAACCAGTGACACGCCCATGGAACACGCCTGTGTCATGGGCCGTGTCACCAACACGCCTTCGAACACGCCCGTGTCTGTGGCTGTGTGCCTGGGCGAAAAAAATCCCAAATCATCTTGAGACTTCACACGGCCTGTGACACGCCCGTGGCCCAGGCCGTGTGCCCAGACACTCAACACTCATGTCTCGACACTCAACGATCGTCGAGTAAAAGTCGCCGAGCACACGACACGGCCTTGTACACGCCCGTGTCCTGGGCCGTGTGTCTCCTCTCGACACATCGTCGAGCGAAAAATCATCGACACCAAGGCCGATCGTCGACACAACCTCGACACGCCCTGCGACACGCCCGTGTCGCAAGCCGTGTCCGCTGACACGCCCTGGGACACGCCCGTGTCCCAGGCCGTGTCACCCAAAAATTTCCTGCTTCAGAAATTTGGACTGTTACAATCCTCCCCTCCTACAAGAAATTTCGTCCTCGAAATTCAGATACAAGAAAGGTAACAGTAACCAGCAAGAAAAATGTTACAACATACAAAAGTTTATGTTACAACATCCTCTCTTCATATTACAAAAACAGCTCAGGGAACTCTTCTCGCATGGTTTGCTCTCGCTCCCATGTCAGTTCTTCACGGCCGCAGTTGTCCCATCGGACTTTCACCATGCCGACCGTCTTGTTCCTCAACTGTTTCTCGGCTCGATCTTCGATCTGAATTGGTCTAACTCTCGTTGTTAGCCCATACTCCACCGGCACACGATCATCCGCGATCACTTGAGCTGGATCTTTCACGGCCTTCCGAAGCACCGAGATGTGAAATACATCATGTAATCCACCCAAGTCTGCCGACAGAGCTAGCCGATATGCCGCTTCGCCAACTCGCTCAACCACTTCAAAAGGACCCAAATATCTTGGACTCAACTTTTTCAATCGTCGAATCCTGGAGACACCTTTGAATGGCTTGATCTTCAAGTAGACCCAATCGCCAACCGCAAATTCCACGTTCCGGTGCTTGGCGTTGTAGTACTTCGCTTGTCGATCTTGAGCAATAAGCAATCTCTCTCGAATAGTTCGGATGGTTGAGTTTGCTTCATCAACCTCATTTGGTTTAAAAACCCGAGCTTCGCCTGCTTCTATCCAAGCCAAGGGAGTACGACACTTCCTTCCATATAGAGCTTCATATGGTGTCATCCCAATGCTCGCTTGGTAGCTGTTATTATATGCAAACTCTACCATATAGAGATGATCTTCCCATCTCTTTCCGAAGTCAAGGGCGCACATTCGTAGCATGTCCTCCATTGTTCTGTTGGTACGTTCAGTTTGGCCATCCGTTTGGGGATGAAAGGTCGTACTAAAAGTCAACTTCGTGCCCAACAGTCGGTGAACTAGCCGCCAATCATTTGACGTGAATCGCCCATCTCGATCACTTACGATGCTCCGAGGAACACCGTGAAGCCGTACAATCTGGTCAACATATAACTTTGCCAAACTTTCAACTGAATCATCCCGTCTGTTCGGGAGAAAATGTGCCACTTTCGTTAGCCGGTCCATAATTACCCAAATGGAATCATTTCCTCGCTGCGATCTTGGCAACCCGTGCACAAAATCCATGGAAATATCATCAAATTTCCACTCTGGGATTGGCAATGACTTCAAATAACCGCCCAGCTTTTGGCATTCCGCCTTCACCAACGCACATGTTTGGCATTTAGAGACATAAAGGGCAATATCTTTCTTGAGCCCTGGCCACCAGAATAGCTTCTTCATATCATTGAACATCTTTGTGCTCCCGGGGTGAATGGAATACTTTGTAAAATGCGCTTCATATATCAATTCTTGCCTCAATTTCCCCACATTCGGGACGCACAAACGGCCCTCTTTTCGCAAAAGACCGTCATTCCAGGTGAATTTGCCCTCTGGCCCTTCATTTACATAGCGTAAGAGATCTTTATCCAACTCCGTTGCCCGTCGAACTCGGTCCACAAGGTCACATTGCACCTCGACCCAGTTCAAACATGCAATGGCAGTGGCATTCTTGTCAACACAATAGATCTCTAACGCCTCCAACTCCTGGATAAGGCGTTTATCATGCCTTTGTAACCAATTCGCTCTAGCCGGAACCCGCCGACTCAAGGCATCCGTGACAACATTCCCCTTCCCGGGCGTATAGTGAATCTCGAAAGTGTAGTCCCCAAGGAACTCCAACCACCTTCGTTGTCGCATGTTCAAGTCTTTCTGCTCCAAAAGATACTTTAGGCTCTTATGATAAGTATAGATCTCCACCTTCACACCATAAAGGTAGTGTCGCCACAACTTGAGTGCAAAAATCACCGCCGCTAGTTCCAAATCATGGACGGGATAATTTCGCTCGTGCACCTTCAGCTGGCGTGAGCCATAAGCAATCACCTTTCCGCTCTGCAGAAGAACGCAACCTAAGCCGCTCCCTGAGTCATCACTATAAATTACAAATCCATCGGTCCCACTTGGCGAAGACAACACCGGCGCCGTGGTCAACCGAATCTTCAGCTCGTCAAAAGCTCGTGCGCACTCTGGCGTCCAAACGAACTTCTGATCTTTTCGCGTCAATATGGTGAGCGGCAAAGTGATCCGCGAGAAGTTTTCCACAAATCTTCTATAGTAGCCCGCAAGTCCAAGGAAACTCCTGACCTCGGCCACGGAAGACAACATTGGCCACTCCTGTATGGCCCTTATCTTCGCTGGATCCACTGCAATGCCCGCTCCACTCACCACATGGACCAAAAATGCCACTGACGATAGTCAAAACTCGCACTTCGAGAACTTGGCATAGAGCTGATTTTGCCTCAACGTGTTCAACACCAACCGCAAGTGAATCTCATGCTCAGCTTTGGACTTCGAGTACACCAGGATGTCATCAATGAACACTATCACAAATAGATCCAGGTACTCACGAAAAATACGGTGCATCAGATCCATAAACACCGAGGGCGCATTGCACAGTCCAAATGGCATGACAGTGAACTCATAGTGCCCATAACGCGTTCCAAATGCGGTTTTGGGAATGTCACATTCCCGAATTCTTAACTGGTAATAACCAGACTTCAGGTCCAACTTCGAATAGACGGTCGAGCCCACGAGCTGATCGAATAACTCATCAATCCGGGGTATCAGATACTTATTCTTCTCGGTCAGCTTATTCAGTTTACGATAATCAATACACAATCGCAACCCACCGTCTTTCTTCTTTACAAAAAGCACAGGCGCGCTCCAAGGTGACATACTTGGGCGTATATAACCTTGCTCCAACATTTCTTGTAGTTGAACCTTCAATTCAGCCATCTCTTTTGGCGCAACTCGATATGGAGAGCGGGTCACAGGTTTCGCACCTGGCACCAACTCAATTGTGAAGTCAATCTCCCGCTGGGGTGGTAGCCCAGGGAGATCCGTGGGAAACACATCTGTAAATTCTGGCACAATCGGAACCTCGCACAAACTGGCCTTAGGCTCAACAGCCTGAATTAGTACAAAGTAACACTTCGCACCCTTCCGAACAGCCTTGACTACCTGGAGTGCAGTCAACAACGTCCCGCCCACTCCTCGCATACCTGCGAACTTTGTCTCATGTTCGGTATTCTGGCCCAACGTGATTTCTTTGGACTGACAATCAATCATAGCATGCTTCTCCGCAAGCCAATCCATCTCAAAAATCACGTCGAATTCCGATATTGGTAAAACAAATGCAGATAAATGAAAATCCCGACTTCCTAACTGAACCGCCACATCGCAAGCTTGATCCGCAAGCATCCAACAGCCATTCGGCAACACCACTCTGACGTTATCTGTCTTTGCACGACTGGGTATCCCAAGCCGCGTAATAAATTCGCGAGACAGAAAAGAATGCAATGCACCCGTATCAAACAGTGCTCGCGCCAGCGTGTCCCGAATCATCACAAAGCCTATGACAAACATGTCACACACACAAACCGCAAACATAGGGGTACTAAACAAAGCATACAAACAATAACATATGCAAAACTAAACTCATACCTGTGACCACGTCACTCTGCTTGATGGCCTCTTGCAGGCCAAGATTGTACACCCGGGGTTGCGCCTGCGAGGCAGAGGAATCCACTACCGCCTTTCCTTTTTCCGCATAAGATGTGTAACGCCCCCCCTATCCGTCGCATAACATATAGCAGTAGGTCCGGCCGGGGCCCGACGCCATATACCACAGACAGACCGGGTGGTTACTTATGGAAACCATCCAACCAATCTCAACGTCCTACACAGAGCATTCTAGCGGAAGCAGTTAATATAAGTTGTAAACAAGAACCCAGCATAAGAGCACGAATGTCCACTAATACAACATTTAGGAATGTATACAAAAATACCCAAACATTGGCCTTAAGGCCTTACAAAAAGTTTCACTTGTCCGTTACATGATTTACCAACCTCGGCACGCAGGCCGGCCATACATGAATAAAAATAGAAAACATTTCACTTGGGCCTTCGAGGGCCAGCTTCGCAAAAAGGGCTTTAGCCCGCTATTGACCGCTCGGTCCAGCTGCACCTGCAAGCAAACAAACCACCGCACGGTGGCAAACAAAGCAACGGTCAGCAATGCTGACCAAATTATAACGATCCCGCCCCCAAGTCGGGGCGGCGATGCTCCTTCCCTGCATTTCATTAGCATAAGCGAGCATTATAAATATAGTCATTTCATCACAGGCGGAGGCTCAACGGCCACACACCCCGTGCACTCAGGGCACATTCTTGGTGAACGCAGTCTAAGTCTGCCGACTCACCGCCATCCTCTCTTGGACGGCCAAACAATGAGCAGTTTGTCTTCCTGGCATGGGTCACGGTAATTAAAACCATAGACCGCCGAAGACCCTCATCTATGCCAACGGCCCTAATCCGAACGACATAGAGTGGGTACGGTTCCATCTAACCCGTGCTCACAACGCAACGGTAATTTAAACCATATGCGCCCGCAACGGTAATTTAAACCATATGCGCAGGTCAAACTTCTACCGAGTCCCATTTTCATCACAAGTCACATAACCCGGTTATGTTCAAGTTGGCTTCCAAGCCAACCAAGTTGGCAAGACCTCGTGTCCGCCCAGTTTTCCGGGTGCACCTTTGGGTTAGTCCCCAAGGCTCCCTGCTGCAATCTACCGCGTAGAAAACCCGAAAACACCAAATAGCACGGAGTCTTCTCCGGCCTTATGCAATGCAACATCACCGATCCGGACTAACATGTACGGGTAGGCTTCAACCAAAATGCCTATGTCCGTTCTCGCATACGGACGCTAAACAACGGGGACTTTACATATCTACCCGAAGGAACGCCTCCAACTCTTCGCAAACTCGCGAGAGAGGGCTTCCTATGCTAAGAAAGAGAGCTATCATGCTCACAAGTGAGGATCGTTACCCTTGCGTTCCTCTTTGGCGCCATCGAAATGTAATCGGATAGAAATCACCGCACTTGCGTTGCCTCCGTGGATACGGAGTCGGCTTGCGATTCGGAGCTCCGAAGCTCCTCCAATGGCGGATCTAGCTCCTCTTCCTCTTGCCTTAGCTCTTCTTTCTCCAAGGGTTTGGAGAGATGAAAAGGGGTGAAAAGTGTGGATTTTTCTAAGTCAAACCCGAGTATATACTCTCAGGAACCATCCCCAGCCGTCGGATCTCAACCTAAGAAAACGAGCGGCTTTGATTCGGGGCTGAAATGCCCAAACTGGGCCGAACACGGCCTGGCACACGCCCGTGTCCAGGGCCGTGTGCCGCATTCGCCGTCAAAATCGAATCTTCTGAACACGCACACGGGTATCAGACACGCCCGTGTTCGAGCTGACACGCCCGTGTTCCAGCTGACACGGCCGTGTAGCCGGCCGTGTACCCCATGATTTTTCCCCCGTTTCCAACCCGAGCACTGCACGGGTTCTAGGACACGCCCGTGTCCTTGCCCGTGTCACATTGACACGCCTGGGCCCCCAGGCCGTGTACACGGGACATTTCGTCGAGGGGAGAACGACGACTGGATGACACGGCCTTGGACACGCCCGTGTCCTAGGCCGTGTGCCTTGTCTCGACGATCGTCGAGTGAATCTCGACGATTTCACCTTGACGATCGTCGACACGGGTCGACACGCCCTGCGACACGCCCGTGTCGCAGGCCATGTGCCCATTCTCGACGAATCGTCGAGAATAACTCGACGATTTCACGGCTAAGTGTCGACACGGGTCGACACGCCCTGCGACACGCCCGTGTCGCAGGCCGTGTGCCCTTTCTCGTCGAATCGTCGAGTATAACTCGACGACTTCGCGACTAAGTGTCGGCACACACTTGACACGCCCTGGGACACGCCCGTGTCCCAGGCCGTGTGCCGTCAGCCAGAAACCAAAACTGGCCCAAAACGTCCCCCTTTGCTCCTTTGAGTTTCGGGGCGTTACAAGATGCTCCCGCCTTCTTTTCACTCTTTGGCGGCATCCTACAATCTCGCGCAATATGCCCCATTCGGCCACAATTGAAGCAGATACGAGTATCTGGCTTGGAGGTTGCCCCTGACGTTGCTCCCGTTGCAACGGATGAAGGAGCTTGTCCACTAGGCTTGGACTTCTTGCCCCATCTCTTCTTATAAAATGGTTTCCCCGATCGGGGAGCCTTCCACTCCGGTTGCGACACCGCCAAAGCTCTCTTCCCTTGCACCCTTTTCATATCCTTCTCCAGTGCGCTTGCGGTGTCAACCAATGCTTGGAAACCTTGGTTCACTGAACTTGACACAAGGAACCTCAGCTCGTCCCTCAGTCCTTCATAGAACCTGTTGGTCTTCCTCTGTTCATCAGCAAATATAGAACCCGCATACCGCCCCAAGCGAGTAAATTCATGCAGGTATGCGTCAACACTGCCCTCGCCTTGGGTCAACCGTTGGAATTCATTTTCCATGGCGATCCACTGAGCCGCAGGAAGGTGCTTCGCTAGGAAGAGTCTGGAGAATTCTTCCATCGATACTTGGGTTAACGGACGACCCGCCAAATGATGCAACTCCATCTCATCCCACCATAATCGAGCTTATCCTTCAAGTAAGAAGGTAACTAAGGTCACTTTCTGATGCTCCGCCGTTCCAATCGCCGTCATCACTCGCTTGACGCGCGATAACCAATCCTCAGCCTGCGTCGGAGTTCCCGCTCCCGAAAACGTAGGCGGATGGAAACTCATAAACCGCGTTAGCTGCTTCTCAGCCGCTCGAGGAGCCACATCCACTATAGGTTCTGGCCTTGCTGCCACCTGTTCTGGCCTCACAGCCGCTTGTTCCTGCCTAAGTGGCTGACCTTGGATCATGGTCAATAAGGCCTCCGCAACTAAACGCACAAGTTCCGCACATGTTCCGTCACATCCACTACAGGTTCCGGCCTTGCCGCCACCTGTTCTGGCCTCACAGCCGCTTGTTCTTGCCTAAGTGGCTGGCCTTGGATCATGGTCAATAAGGCCTCCGCAACTAGACGCACATGTTCCACAGACGGTGGAGGTGTAGGCACCGCGGCTGGTGCCGTACTTTCATTAGAACGCTGGGGCTCAGACGGCCCAGCTCCACTTCGAGTCACCTAAAGGTGGACAAGACACACACATTAGCGGTCGTACCCAAGCAAACAACACAAAATAAGAACACACAGGTTCCTCAAACACACAAATGTGCATTCCTATCATGGACATTCAGGAGTTCATTCGTAGACTTTGGGTTGCACAAACACGTGCTAGGGAAAGACCAGGACAACCGATACCAAAAATGTAACAACCCCATCCGTTCATATGGTATATTCTAGAAGGTCCGGCCGGGGCCCCACAGGATATATCACAAAACAGGCGATGAAGTTACAGGATGATACCAGAGTAGCGCATCGCACCTATCACACAGCATTCTAACGGAAGCCTAGACTACAACTTGAACTACTCATGAATGTCCAAACATAAAACTCCACATTTTATATCATATAGGAATGTCTTACAACAAGTGAAAAGAGTTGGCCTTATGACCTTACATGGCTATCAAACAGTGGCCTAAACAAATTGGCGCGCAGGCCGGCCACAATTAAAGAAAACACACAACATAAAACATAGCCTTCGAGGGCTAGCAGTAGTCGTAACAATAGCAGCACGAACATCAGCCTTTCCGTGTCCCGCTTGGCTCGCCAGCACCTGTACAGGGACAATCCACCCAGCGGTGGTAAACAAAAGCAACGGTCAGCGTTTAGCTGACCAAATTATAACGACCCTACCCCCTTTTCTCGGGGCAGCGGTACTCTTCCCTGCAGGCATATCAAATCACAAGTATGGCAAGATATATCATCAAAATGTGCTTTCATGCACACAAGCCCTCACAACCGTTCGCCACCCGGCCCAACGGTCCGTGCACTCAGGGCACATTCTTGGTGTTCTGGCAAAGCTCTTGCCCACCACCGTCTCGGGGTCATAACCCAACGGTAAATCTCTTGAGCATTTACTCCATAGCGTGCAGCCGGAATTAGTCTTCCTACACCGGGATGGCCTGTAGCCCCCCATTGTGTCATGGCGCGCAGGCCGAAGACTCTTGCTATGCGCTCCAACAGACCGCACCTTTTGGTCTCACGTCGGACGGACATAGCGCAGGTCGGATCCTCCACCCCCCGTTGCTCAAATCGCCTTGCCTACTCCGAGTACAGCGTACTCATGGCTATATCAAAGGCGCGGTTCGGTCTCACCAATCCTGTTCTTGGCATTCAAGCCTGGGTATTTCGCTATACCCATTTTCTTAGCACAACAACGGGTCTTTCCTGGGCCTCCCAGTACTTTCTGTGACTCTCTCCACAGGTGGACACCGCACAAACACAAATGTCAGGGGTCTTTCCTGGCTATCATGCCAGTACTTCCTGTTACTCGCTTCACAGGTGGACACCCTACGACATCAAGCATCACAAAGGGCCTTTCCTGGTCACACCAGTACTTCATGTGCCTCATACACAGATTGGACCCAAAAACATCACATGGCTAGGTTTTCCTGGGCTACCACCCCAGTACTTCCTGCTACTCCTCTTCGCAGGCATAACCCGTAGACTCCTTAAACTACACGTTATCACGGAGTCTTCTCCGGTTCGTATGTAACATCACCAATCTAGACCAACCTGTCCAGATGGGCTTCACACAGCATGCATATTCCGTACTCCATTTCCGGATCTATATGCTAACAAAGGGGATGTCAAACATCCATCCAAAGATTCCCAAAATCAGCCACCTCTTGGTGGGGGAAATTACAAGATATGCTAAAAGGAAGCCTTCACATGGCTAGGAAGAAAAGTCGTTACCCTTGACGACCGCTTCGGTGCCATGACCTCAAAGCTTGCTTGAAAGACTCGCAAGAGCGTTTCCTCCGCAACGCCGGCTTCGGATTTCTCGTCGGTAACCTACAGCACCACCAGCAGCAGCCCTTCCCTTTCTTCCTCCTTCTTTCTCTCTATCTTTCTCTCTTATCTTGAAGAAAGATCAAGGCCAAGGAAAAATGAGAAGAAATTCTCAGTTTCGGCCTTTAGGAACAGAGGAAAGCAGTTTCAGCCCTTGGATCCCAGCTGAAGGAATGGACGGCCACAAAACTGCCAAAAATGCTAAATTTGACCTGACACGGCCTGTGACACGGCCGTGTCCCAGGCTGTGTGCCTCAAGCGGTGGGCAACCGACTTATCCAAACCAGTGATACGCCCATGGAACACGCCCGTGTCATGGGCCGTGTCACCAACACGCCTTCAAACACGCCCGTGTCTGTGGCCGTGTGCCTGGGCGAAAAAAATCCCAAATCATCCCGAGAATTCACACAGCCTGTGACACGCCCGTGGCCCACGCCGTGTGCCCAGACACGGCACAAAGACACGCCCTGTCGAAATCCTTCGTCGGGCTGAGTCCGTCGACCCGATTTGACATGCCCTGTGACACGCCCGTGTCACAGGCCATGTTCAACCTCTCGACACTCGACACTCAACACTCATGTCTCAACACTCGACGATCGTCGAGTAAAAGTCGTCGAGCACACGACACGGCCTTGGACACGCCCGTGTCC
This sequence comes from Platanthera guangdongensis, assembly GCA_039583875.1. NCBI lineage: Eukaryota > Viridiplantae > Streptophyta > Magnoliopsida > Asparagales > Orchidaceae > Platanthera > Platanthera guangdongensis. Next base: position 269,807,028 of record CM077151.1, on the reverse strand, counting down.
TGGGCCGTGTGTCTCCTCTCGACACATCGTCGAGCGAAAAATCGTCGACACCAAGGCCGATCGTCGACACAACCTCGACACGCCCTGCGACACGCCCGTGTCGCAGGCCGTGTCCGCTGACACGCCCTGGGACACGCCCGTGTCCCAGGCCGTGTCACCCAAAAATTTCCTGCTTCAGAAATTTGGACTGTTACAGAAGGGGCATCAGCCCGGGTATTGACAGCGACCGCACCAGCAGCCGGAGACGCTAGGACAGCGGCAGCCGGCTTCTCCACCTTACGCCATTGCCAATTCGCCTTCTTGTCAGCAAAAGCTTTTTGTTGTTGTGGTTTCCGAGGTAGAACAAGAGTCCAGCCATCTAAACCCTCTTGTGGGTTGCAAACTTCTGTATTTTTGATTGGAGCAACGGAAGCGCATGTCGCATCGCCATGTTCAGCAAATCCGCACGAAGTGCAGAGTGAGCCAATACCTTCATAAACTAGTTTTTGGAAGAATTTCCTGGTTTTTGCGCTATTTAACCAAAGTCCGCCAAGAAGTGGAGTCGCCAAATCACGCCGGACACAGAATCTAGCAAAACTAGTCCTTGATCTAGATTTAGTAAATGCATCGATGAACAACGGCTCCCCAATGACGCCGGCAATGCGGCAAAGATTCTTGTCGCCCCAAAAATTGAGGGGAAGACCTAGAGCTCTCACCCACGTCAACACTAGCATATGAGGGTTCTGAGCTGGAATGAAATTACTTGACCATAGGTCGAGCCCGATGACTTTGCCCGCTACGTGCCTTGGGCCACCAAGCCAAACGTGGTCGCGATCAACTCTTTTGGAGAACTTTAGTAGGAAACAACCTTCACCCAGATCACAAGCTTGGAAACCCTCAAACGACCCCCACTTACGGTTGAGTTGATCCGCGAGCCATTCAAAACGGAAATTAGCACCTACAGCTCTACCAACCAACGCGTTCTCATACTCAGTTTCGATGCTTTCAGCTTCTTCGTCGTCCATATTAACAATTCCGTCATCATAAAACTCTGATTGTTGAATGTCAAGCTTAGGGAAAAGGGCAGGTATGTTTTTTGACCATACCTTCGGTAGAGGAGCAGCAGCCCGGGGAGGGTCCTGTGTTATGCGTGTCCCGGATGGCACTTGAGCGGTTTGGGCTGCAAGAGCGGACATGGTCTGAACCCCATGCGTGACGCCGCAAACGTTCATGATGACATCGATAGAACCTGGAATAAAAGGCGGGGCAGTGTGATTGAGTGGGGGATGTTGAATGGTAGCATGCTGGCCATCGGGGCAAGGGGAGTTCACTGTAGCAATAGGTTGAACACCTAGAGAGCATACAGCTTGGCTAAGAAAAACTTGATTATCTTTAGTTTGTTGGTCTTGAGAGGATGGAGAATTCGCAGAAGTATTGTCCTTAGCATCATTAGTACCGCTGGAGTTGCTGGCAGATTTCTTAGCGACATTTCCCCGAACACCTAAAGTGCAGCTTGAAGCACTAATAGATTTTGCAGCTGCATTACCTCGAACACCAAATATGTAGCTTGATGAGCTGACAGATTTTGCAGATTTTTGAGAGCCCCAAAAGCTATCCGAATCAGATTCTTGAGAACTATCCGAGCCAAGATTAGCAGCCCCAGAATGCTCGAATAGATTCAAGCAAACATGGTTAGAAGAAAATAACTTTTTGCTTGCAATAACTGGAGCCCGGCTGGATGCCGCTAGGTCCTGAACGGGGGAAGGAGATCTTCTTGGTGCAGCACCACCAAGCACAGAATGCTGATCTAGAGAAGGAGAAACCGGCTCGCTGTCAACAAGAACCTTTCGGTTCTTTTTCTTCTTGCCCATTGCGCAGCCACCACCGCTCCAAACCCGCACAGCACGCCGCCACCGTACAACCCACACCCGCACAGCGCCGCCACCGCAGCACCCGCACTACGCCGCCATCGCAGCACCCCACACACACACCAGCAGCACGCCACTCCCGCTGCACGCCCCCACCGGCAGCACGCCGCCGCCACCGCACAGCACCCACACCTCCGTCACTTTCTCTCTCTAGGAAGCTCTCTCCAATCTCTAAAAAACACTCCCTTGGATAGCAGATGTTCCAGGCACATGACTGGAACAAGGAGCATGTTTAAGGAGTACACTCCAGTTGAAAATGGACCCAAAGTCATCTTTGGTGGTTCAGGAAGAGGAGTAACCAAAGGGTTTGGTAAAATATCTAATGGCATAATCACTATCATACAAGTAGCTTATGTGAAAGGTTTACAACATAACCTGATAAGCATAAGCCAACTCTGTGATCTTGGCTACGACATTTGTTTCCTCAAGGATGAGTGTCAAATTAGGAGGTCAAGTGACCAAGGGGTCATCTTGACAGGCACTAGGAGAGGAAATGTGTATTGTCTCAATTTTGTTTGTGAGAGTAAGGATTCTCTTATATGTTTAGTTGTAGATGAGAAAGATTCACATTATGTCCAATGACACAAGAGGATGCCTCATCTGAATTACAAGACCATATGCAAACTCTTTAGTGATGAGTTAGTGAGAAATGGTCCTAAGGTGAAGTACATCAAGGAGGGTATCTGCTCAGCATGCCAAAAGGGCAAGCAGAACAGGACCTCCTTTCAGAGCCTTGATACCAAAGACTCAGTAAGGTGTTTATACCTCATACATATGGATCTTTTTGGTCCTATGCCAGTTCATAGTCTAGGTAGGAAAGTCTACAACCTTGTGGTTGTTGATGATTTTTTCAGATTTGCCTGGGTGTTCTTTCTAAGGAAGAAATCTGAAACCCTTGATGTCTTCCAGACATTTGTTAGGTAAATTCAGAATGAACTTAACAGTACTGTGGTCAAAATCAGAAGTGACCATGGGATTGAGTTTCAGTTTGAATGCATGACAAGATTCTGTGAAGAGCTTGGGATTCATCAAGAGTTCTCCTCTCCTAGAACACCCCAGCAAAATGAGATTGCTGAGAGGAAAAATAGAACTCTCATAGAGGCTGATAGAGCCATGTTAAGTGACACATTTCTCCTAGAATATTTTTGGGCTGAGCCAGTGAACACTACATGTCATGTCCTTAACAGGGCTTCCATCACCAAAAGCCACAAGAAGACTCCCTATGAGATTCTAAAAGGCAGAAAACCAAACTTATCCTACTTTAGGATTTTTGATAGCAAGTGTTATGTTCTAAACAATAGTAAGTCATATATGACTAAGTTTGCTGTCAAGTCCCAAGAGGGATGTTTATTGGGTACAACAATAATAGTAGGGCATATAGGATCTATAACTTGATTACTCAAGTTGTAGAAGAATCCGTACATGTTGTCTATGATGAGTCAAACTTAATTAACTGTGAGCTGTCAAGCACCTCTTCTAGTTCTGCAGGTTTAAAGGATCTGATGGACAAGCTTACCATCAGGGAAATGGATCTAGTAGGACAAGATAAGGAAGAAGATGGATGTTGTCCAGGGGAGCTCAAGACTCACAAGCTGAGGATGAAGAATAGTCGGCTGAAGACAATGCAGTACAGCCAGCTGAGAACAATCTAGAATAGTTAGCTAAAGCTAGAATGCCTCCAACTATGAGACATTTGAGGGACCATCCAGCAGACCAAATCTTTGGTGATGTAAGACATGGTGTCCAGACAAGGAGCAAAAGCATCAACACAGCTCTATGTTCAAGCTTCCTATCACGAATAAAGTCCAAGGAGCTTGAAGAGGCTATTAAAGACTCTTACTAGATTGAAGTTGTGCAGGAAGAGCTGAATCGGTTCAAAAGTTTTAGTGTCTGGGATCTGATTCCCAGACCAAAGGGATATAATGTCATAGGAACAAAAAGGATCTACAGGAACAAGATAGATAAGAATGACATTATTGTCAAAAATAAGGCCAGATTGGTGGCAAAAGGTTACAAGCAAGAAGAAGGAATAGATTTTGACCAAATATTTGCCCCAGTAACAAGGCTGGAAGTAATAAGGTTATTTCTTGCTTTTGCTGCCTATCAAAGATTCAACGTCTTCCAGATGGATGCGAAGTCAGCATTTCTGAATGGAGACTTAAAAGAGGAAGTATATGTAGATCAGGCATCAAGTTTTGTAGATCCTCACTTTCCTAATTATGTTTTTAAGCTTAAGAAAGCTCTATATGATTTAAAGCAAGCCCCTAGAGCATGGTATGAAACATTGTCTACTTTCCTCATTGAGAACAAATTCTCAAGGGGGAAAATAGATAAGATCCTATTCCTTAGGGAATCTAAGGGCAAGGTCATCATAGTCCCGATATATGTTGATAACATTATCTTTGGATCTACTAAAAATAACTTTTTCTGGAAGTTTGCCAAACTTATGCAAGTGAAGTTTAAGATGTGCAACATGAGTGAGCTAAAATTCTTTTTGGGACTTCAAGTAAGGCAGACTGATGATGGCTTGTCCATATCTCAGTCTAAGTTCACAAGAGAGTTAATTAAGAAATATGGTTTGGAGAATTCCTCCACCATGAGAACTCCAATGGGGTCAAGTATGCCTGTAAGAAAAGATGAGGCAGGGAAACCTGTTGACGAGTCTTTGTATAAATGGATAATTGGCTCCCTGCTATACTTGACTGCTAGTAAGCCTGACATCATGTATGCTACATGTGTCTGTGCTAGGTATCAGACATGCCCTAAAGAATCTCATTATTCTATTGCAAAGAGAATTTTAAGATATCTTAAGGGGACACCAGATCTTGGTCTATGGTACCCTAGGAATAGAGATTTTGAGCTAACTGGATTTTCAGATGCAGATTTTACAGGCTGCAAGGAAAACAGGAAAAGTACCACTAGTACATGTCAATTGCTAGGTGGAAGATTAATGTCATGGAGCAGCAAGAAGCAAACTAGTGTTGTTATCTCCAATGCAGAGTCAGAGTACATTGTAACAGGTAGTTGTTGTGCTTAATTATTGTGGATACAACATCAGCTTGAAGACTATGACATTAAGATAAGTAGAACTCCTATATATTGTGATTCTACTAGTGCAATTTCTATTGCTAAGAATCCAGTTTCACATAGCAGGACTAAGCATATAGAAATTAAGTATCATTTTATTAGTGAGCATGTTGAGAAAGAAGACATTTGCCTATAGTTTGTCTCCACTGACAAACAAGTGGCAGATATCTTCATTAAGTCTCTAGATGAAGCCAAGTTCAACACCTTCAAAATTAATTTGGGTATGTTGAACTTAGAATTGCTTTAGGTATTCCCTAAGGTATTATGTTTGGTACAAGTTTGTTCTTTACAGGTGTTGCAGACCTAGTGGAAAGAAAGATGGGAGATGATGATTCTTCTCAAGTGGTACTAGCAGTGTTGTCAATTGGTATCAAGTGATATACAAGTCTGCCATGTATAAGGGGCATATTGGCAGCTGCAATCCTAACTATATTTACATCAGCTAGGGGGAGAACACAAAGAAAAAAAGGACTTGATGCTCCTTCTGAAGAGGTCAAAAAGGGGGAGAGATGGATGTCATGTTTACCTTTGGTTGTTCAAGCTCAAGGGGGAGAGATAGAAGATGACTATCAAAGGATCAAGCTCCTTCAGGCAGAAACACAGGGGGAGAAAGTCATGGGGAGATCAAGTTAAGAGGTAATCCTCTAAGGTGTAACTCACTCTACAGAAATCCAGGGGGAGTAGGTAAAATTCTTTTCACTGAATTTTAATATGAATATGTTTTTATTGCCTGTGTAATGTGTATCCCATTGAATAAAGATGTTTGATCAGTGGTTTTGACATGCTTGATCAGTGGTTTTGACATCTTCAAATAGGGGGAGATTGTTGGGTCCATTGATCCTAATGACCCTAATTTGATGATGCCAAACATGTCAATGAGATAGACATAGTTGTATTTAATGTATGGTTAAGTTCATGCATACATGTTAGTCTTTGTCACAATGATTGGACAGCTAGTTCAAGAGACAATGCCAGGTGGACTCAAGGTGGAGCTGGAAACTCAGAAAATTACCTAAGTCCAAAAGCGTTGAGTGAGACAAGCTCACTTAAGACCATTCAACTAATAGCGCTGAGAGAAGGCAGGTAGTCAAAGCTGACAGTATTGCAAAGGACGAAATCGGGCTAAGTCCAGAAGCGTTGAGTGAACTCAACTCACTCAATGTCATACAGCTAGAAGCTGTTAGAAACGAACAAAAACAAACCGGAAGTGGTTTAACAGAAACTTTATTATCTGAAAAAGATATCAATTACAATGGTATAGCCTCCCTTTTATAGAATGGAGGAGATGAGAGAGATTACAAATAAGCAATATGGGACTAAAAATTTACAAGTATATGCGGCTTTACAAAAAGACAAACCGGACAAGCCGTGCGGTTAGACAAACCGGCTAACCGCCCGACCACAACCAGGATGAGAGAACAAGTCGCCACAGGAGACCGCTAGACCGCCCGGTCTCCAAGACGTCTGAGACAAGCCGCCTGACCGCTGGGACACCAAACTGCAACAGCCCAACACACAGACCGGCTAGGAGAAACTGCCAGCCCGCCCGGTCTCCGAACAGCAACAGACCGCCTGGTCTCCATCCTGCAACACTCCTCCTCAAGCTGGAGCATAGATATCAATCATGCCCAACTTGTCACAGATGTGGAAAAAGGAAGCGGACACCGGCTTGGTGAAGACATCTGCCAACTCGTTGTCGAAAATAACAAACGGAGTGCAAATCTGCTTCTTCAATATCTCTTCCCGAATAAAATGACAGTCGACTTCTATGTGTTTTGTTCTCTCATGGAAGACCGGATTTTTGGAAATGTATATCGCGGCCTTGTTGTCACAGAACATAGGAAAAGGATAGTTGTAAACCTCTCCTAAGTCAAGCATGAGAGCCCGCAACCATTTCAATTCACATGTAGTCGATGCCATACTGCGATATTCCGCCTCTGCACTAGACCTGGAGACCACAGACTATTTCTTGCTCTTCCAACTCACAAGATTGCCTCCAACAAACGTGCAGAAACCTAATGTCAATTTGCGGTCCCCTTTGTCATCAGCATAACTTGAATCAGAGTACGCTTCAACCCTTAGGTGACCATTCTTCTGAAAGAGGAGTCCTTTCCCTGGTGCTGCTTTAATATACTCTAATATCCTCAGGGCAGATTGTAGATGACACTCCCTAGGAGCTTGCATGAACTGGCTCACCTTGCCTACAGCATAAGCGATGTCGGGCCTGGTTACCGTGAGATAAATGAGCTTGCCCACCAGACGTCAGTACCTCGTAAGATCGGATAGAAGAGGCGAATCATCTGTCCAAGTTTTGTCTTCTCCAGCAGCCATAGGACAACGGGCAGGTTTAGCACCAGTCAATCCTGCCTCCTTTAAAAGATCAAGAGCATACTTCCGTTGGTAAAGGACCATGGAGTTGGGCTTCCTAGAGATTTCAATCCCCAGAAAGTATTTCGGGGACCCCATATCTTTTGTGACCAGGTGTTGACGAAGGTGTTTCTTTGTCATCAATACCTCATCCTGATCATCGCCAGTAAGAAGAATGTCATCAACATAAACCGCAAGAACAACCAGATCAGAGGCGGTTTTCCGAACAAACAATGAGTGATCTGCTGAGCTTCTCATAAAACCAATGGCCGTAACAATGCCACTGAACTTGTCAAACCAGGCACAAGGACTCTGCTTGAGGCCATAGATAGCCTTCTTTAGCCGGCATACTTGTGTCCCCCCCCCCATGAGCAACATACCCAGGAGTTTGCTTCATGTAAACATCTTCCTGCAGATCACCGTAGAGGAAAGCATTCTTAACATCCAGCTGCGAAATGGGCCAATCCCTGTTGACAGCGACAGAGAGAAGAACCTGAATGGTGCTGAGACGAGCCACAGGAGAGAAAGTATCGAAGTAATCAACACCATATGTCTGAGTGAAACCTTTGGCCACCAGGCGGACCTTATAGCGATCCACGCTACCATTGGGACAGAATTTCACAACAAAGACCCAACGGCAGCCAACAACATCCGTGCCCAAAGGTGGGGGAACCCGGGTCCAGGTCCCCCGTTCAGTGAGGGTAGCAATTTCCTCATCCATAGCAGTCTTCCAATGAGGAATAGTGAGAGCCTCCTGGTAGGTGCGGGGAGTGGCGGTCTCAGAGATAGCTAATGTAAATGCCCTGCGAGAAGGAGTCAGACGATCATATGAAACAACAGCAGCCAGCGGGTGCTGGGTACACGCCCGCACCCCTTTGCGAAGAGCTATGGGTAGATCCAGGTCGGCATGTTCCTCAGCAATCGGAGCATCCGTGGCGGAGAGAGATGGCCCGGGAGGAGAGTGCTACAGCGGCGAAGAGGAGAGAGATGGTGGAGAAGAGGCGGTAGAGGGTGGAGAGAGAGGAGATGGTGGAGATGGTGGAGGTGGCGGAATAGTAGGAGGAGCAGAGAGAATGAGGGAGTTGTGGTGAGAGGTAGGATCAGCAGGAGTAGAGGAGGAAGAGGAAGAGAAGTAAGAATCATTTTCAAAGAAGGTGACATCCGCAGAGACAAATTACTTGCGGGTAACGGGGTCAAAGCAACAATAGCCTTTCTGAGTGGGTGAGTACCCCAGAAAGACACATTTAGTGGACCGCGGGGAGAGTTTGTCGCGGGTGGCAGAGGGAGCATGCACAAAGGCTGTGCAGCCAAAGATACGTAGAGGAAGAGGAAAGGGTTCTTTGCCCGGATAGAGAATGGAGAAAGGAGTTTGACCACGGAGAACGGTGGAGGGAATGTGATTGATGAGATAGCAAGCGATGAGAACAGCATAGCCCCAGTAGGAGCGAGGGACATGCATTTGCGTGAGCAGAGTGCGAGCGACATCAAGGAGGTGACGGTTTTTGCGTTCCGCTACTCCATTTTGTTGGGAGATGTAAACGCAACTGGTTTGATGAATAATCTCATGTTGCGTGTAGAAAGAGGAAAAAGCTTGACTGAGATATTCTTTTGCATTATCCGAGCGTAAGATTTTAATGGAAACATCAAACTGAGTCTGAATGGAATGATAAAAGGATGTCCATACATCAAAAAGTTCAGAGTGGTCGCGTAAAAGATATACCCAAGTACAGCGAGAAAAGTCATCAATGAAAGTAACAAAATAGGAACTACCCCGACCAATGGTAAGGGAAAGAGCAGGACCCCAGATGTCGGAGTGAACAATATCAAACGGACGGGTAGAACCACGATCTTGCTTTGGAGGAAAGGAGGAGCGGTGATGCTTGCCAAGTTGACAGGCATCACAATTAAGAGGAGGATGATGCGGAGGGATGTGGGGCAGAAGTTGGCGAAGGAGCTGGGGAGGAGCATGACCAAGGCGAAGATGCCATTGGAGAAGATCTGTAGAGGAGGAGGAGAAGGCAGATAGAGCTGAGACGTTGTCGAGGAAGTAGATGCCGCCGCTCTCAATCCCAGTAGCAATCGTCTGTTGGGTGTCCGGATCCTGAAAAGAACAAGAAGTAGGAGTGAATGTGACGGAGCATTGTAGTTGCTTGCATAAATAAGTAATCAATAATAAATTGCAAGGAAACTTGGGCACATAGATGGTATCTACCAGACAAAGAGAAGGAGTGACTTAAACCATGCCCGCCCCATTGACCGGGGAGGGAGAGCCATCAGCAACTATGATCGGGGGCAATCGATCATGTGTTTCGAGAGAAGAGAAAAACTGAGGATTGCCTGTCATATGAAACCTCTTAAGTTGTGCTTGCAGTTATTCCACGCTAAGTGCACACCAATGTCAGGGCGCAGTAGGTCAATATACACGGGTTTGCACGACGTAATCCCTCATTGAGCAGATCAGTGTGTTGGCCTACGTGTACTCTCTCTATTGGAGTGCACTTACTTTCAAGTACAGGGCTGTAATCTTGCAAGAGCAGACAAGGAGCAAGGATAGGTCAAGGAGCTCATCATGGGTGGAAAGACGAAAATTCGTCTAAGTACAATTCGACGAGAATCACCAAGTGATTCTCGCCGATTCGGCGAGAATCACTAGTGATTCTCGCCGAATCGTCGAGAATCACTAGTGATTCTCGCCGACTCTATCCGACTGCCTCAAAACCGGGACAAGTAAGATTCGGCAAGAATCAGTGATTCTCGCCGAACCCATCGCTGAGCAGATCGTGAATACCAAGTAACTTTCGTTGAGAATCAAAAAGTGATTCGGCGAGAATCACTAGTGATTCTCGACGAATCGTCGAGAATCACTAACTGATTCTCGCCGATTCGTCGAGAATCACCTGCGATTCTCGCCGATTTTTACTTGGCGTTTTCTCTGGAAGCTGCTGGACCGGATTCTGCCGCTGGACTATTTTGAACCAGATTTCGGAATTCTACTTGTGGGACCCACAACGGTCATATTGAAAGTGTCTACAGTATATATACAGGCGTATGTTTGAACAGTAGAGTGTGACGGAAAAAGATATACAAAGCTGAGCCGCGACTTGACCTAGTACGCGATTCTCCGCCGCCGCCTCCGTCGCTGCACGAGAGTGTAGATCGCCGATCTGGATCGTGGTTTCTTCCAGATCTCCGGTCGATAGAAGCTTAGCTAAGCTCAGCGTCTCACGTGTCTAACCGGAGATCTCTTATCTCTCGATTTGTAGATCGGGAAAATCTTCCCCATCCGAATCGATCGAGACGATTGATCCTAGTGTGACCGTTGGTAGACCTAGCTTGCTTCGCTACGAAGTTTTGATCTCAAAGTACAGCAGCTGCGCACCGTCGTTGCCGCCGATCCCGAACCAAGTCGCCGCTCGTATTGCCGCCGCCGGTTCCGGGGAGATCCTCTCCAAGAGAGATCTAGGGTTGTAGACTCTTCGTTGACTTCACGAACACGTCGTTGAACGAAGAGGAATACCGTAGTCTCCAAACAAAGTTTGTATCTCATGTACATTCTAGATTTACTTTTGTTGTAAAGGAACGTTTGTTCCGTGTTGTAAGGGTTGGGTGCAACCCGGTTTGTGGGAGTGTTGACTCCTACGTGTGGAAGAGTTCCTTCCGATAGTGCAAGGATTGGATTTCAATCCTGTTGGAGAAGTGACCGAGTCGTCCCTTGTTGGGAGATAGGTCGAAGGGGGAAAGTGGATGTACCCAAGTCGGGGAACCACTATAAATTGCATGTGTATTCTGTGTGCTGTGCTGTTTATTTTTATTGTGCAGGTACAATCTTAAATTCCGCAAAAACGTTGCACGTCACTTATTCCCCCCCCACCATAGGTGAACATAGTTGACACTAGGTGGACTTTCAAGTGGTATCAGAGCCAGGTTGCTCATCAAAAAGGTTTACACCTTGAGTAGTATCCTGCCACCAGTGTCAGAAGCATGGAGCTGGATTATGAGATATCGCCACTCAGACTCCCCGCATGTACAAAGGAGTTTTATCCCGTCTGGAGGATGAGAGTGTCGTATCACTTGGATGCCATCGATCCTCGTGCATCTTTCATCCTGGAAGAGGGTCCTTTTATTCCTATGAAGACCTCCGACTCTGGAATTCAAGTGCCCAAGTGCATTACTGAGATGTCGGAAATGGAACTTTTATTCTTTAATTTGGATAAGAGGATTCGTCAAATCATCATGGATATCTGGTCTGGAGCTTCTCGCTCTAGATTGGAAAAATGTAGGACGGCTAAATCTCTGTGGATGATGATCTCAGAGCTGATGGGGGGGTCAGAGAATGCTGGAATCTGCTGTCAATCAGAGGATGAAGCCTATGTGGGGGTCCTCGTTTCTGAAGATGAAGGCAAGGATCTCTCGGACAGCATCAGAGCTCCAGTGTCCGTGTCAGAGACTGAAGAGGCCAGTGAGGAAAGCAGCTCTGATGAGGATGACACAATGGTCACTGGCTCTAATGACAATATTACTGAAGAGCAGGTAACTTCTTCATCCTGCCCCGTATCTCTTGAAGTTTCTGAAGACAAGAACTGCCTTCCTTCAGAAAATGCTGATTCCTTGAAGAGAGCCCTTCAGACAAGCAACCTACTTGCTAAGGAGCAAGCTCAAGAGATTGCTCGACTGAAGATCTTGTTGGTTCTCCAATTGGCATCCAACAAGGTCAAGGACTCTAAAATCTCAGCTCTAGAGAGTAGTCTAGAGAATGAGAAAAGAATAATATCAAACTTTTTTAAGGTTGATGCTATAAAGAGAAAGCAAGAAAATGGGTGGATCTCCCGAATTATCAATTCGTGGAGAAATGGGGAAACGGTATTCCGACCCCCCACTCCAAGCAGAAAGGCAACTCATCATGCCTTCAGGTATGACCACAGGAACAATCGTGGTCACTGCAAGGGTGATCTGTCATCATGTGGAGACACCCGTAGTGCAAGGGCCGTCGTGGCCACCCATGAGAGAATACCTAAGGCTCCTTCTGAGCCCTTTGTATTCACTGCCACTGCCTCAACTCAGTGTGAATCTGCATGTTCCAGCTCACAGAAGACCTCTCACCACCCGAGGACACTGGATAGGGAGGTTAAAAGTCATGGTGTAAGTTTTCATGGGGCCTCCGGAAGGGGATGCCTGAAAGAAAGGCACCACCTCCCCGGCCTCATGACGCTCGCAACATGCATTCCTTCCACCCTTCCACGTGTCACGGTGGAAGAGAACATTTTGTGAGAAGATCATGCCCTATCCCGTTTAGACCTAGGACCGTGACTACCTCAGTCATTAGATCAGGTCAGAAACGGCGATACAACATTCACCCGTGTTGGTGCTGTGGCAAAGTGGGACACTTTGCCATCGACTGTTGGCACAACCACTCTGTGCCAAAGGCAAGGGCTTATCCACATTCACGGGACAGAGGTAGTCTTCCTGACAGGTTTTCTGGGGGAAGGCAGTCGAGTGCTTATGCTAACAGGAACCTAGGACCCAATATGATTTGGGTTCCTAGGGTAAGGTAATTCTTTTTTGCAGGGTAGTCTAGGTTCCCGTAAATATGATGAGAACCAGACAGTAGGTGTTCCAAGACTGAATCGGAACATGCATCTGGAATAACAGAAGAGATATCTAATTGATCTTATTCACATCGAGCTCCTAATATGTTATACCTGGGGGACTAAATGATAACTCTCATAATCTCAGGTACGTTTGCTCAGTCCAGGACTTGAGTCATAGGGTATCCACAGTTACATATATATATATATATATATATATATATATATATATATATATATATATATATATATATATATATATATATATATATATATATATACATATACATATTTATACGTATACTTCACTTGTATGTAAGTACATCTAAAGTATGTCAACTGGTATGAGGGTGATTGCAAGTCAGTGTTTTCTTGATCACTTTCTAGTTATCCTTGAATCATCTAATAACATGGAGGAAAAAATCCTTATTACATTGGCCTTGAAAAGCTTATTTAGTGATCCTGGTTATTGTTCTAACCTCTTCTTTTAGTGTTCCCTTCATGAACTAGGAATTGATTTTATGATGGCAAATGTACAGATTTAAATAAAGAACATGTAGCATATGCAAAGCGTATTCACTAGCCTTTGAGGAAACTTAAAAGATATTCATCACTCGTTGCAGAAACCCTGAAGGAAATAATGAATTTTCCATCTGTTCACTAAAAACTAGCGAAGATTGTCATCAAGAAATATATGGAAAAGCCGGAAACCCGTTAAATTCATTCTAAATCTCATTTATCTCACGTGGTCTCCCGCCGAACTCATCTTTATGTATATTAGAATCCCGACGACCCTTCACCTTCCATAAGAATCCCGCCGAAGGAGCAAACTCTACGAATCCCGCCGAACTTCGCAGGAAACACGCCAAATCCCGCAAGATTTCTACCGCTGACTCTTCCCATTCCCACCGACTCGCGGAAGCTCGCCGAATCTCGCCGACTCTCTCCGCAAGGGACTCTCTCCTTCAAGACTCTCGCCGAGGGGAAACTCTCTCCGCAAGGGACTCTCTCCTTCTCCGCCGGAAACTTGCCGAGGGGAAACTCGCCGACTCCCGCAAGACTCTCGCCGAACCGGTCTCCATCGCAGGTCTCCCGCCGAATCCCGCTGGAATCTCCCCGAATCAACTCCCCCTTTCATCGCTTCTCACCGCAAGTTTCCCGCAGGACGCTCACCTTGCTCTTGGACGCTCTTCCGGCTTCAATTCTTGCCTCCAGGAATTTCTCCGCGTACACTCATTGGGTGTCCCTCGTCTTCATCACACTAACCCACCATCTACACCTTTAGGTAATCCTCCCTCACCCTTACTTGGACTTGATCGCTAGTGTCGCTTCCTTTTTGATTTTTGATTAAGCGTAGAATAGGGCTTTTCTCCCTAGATCTGCAATGGCTCCAAGGACAACTGCTGGGTTGGTCACTGGTTGCGAGCTAGTTCGAACGGGGTTCTCTCACGCCTCTGACGAATTCAGAAACATCATTCTGATGCTGGAAGAGGCTGGGCTATCATTCGTCCTGGAGCACCCGTGCAAAATCTTGGACAAAGAGGTGCTGGAGTTCTTCGTTACCGCAAGACTCCGGAATGGCGACTCTCTAATCAAAAGCAAGGTGGCTGGGGCAAAGGTCAAGATGTCTGCCAGCAAGCTGACCCGCTTCCTGCAGCTCTCTAGCTCGGAGCACGAGGACTATCTTCAGGAAGAAGACAAAAGCAGGACTCTCTTATTCTGTGGTCTCCCACGAGGAACTCGGTCAATCAAGCGCAAGGATATGAATGAAGAAGGGAAGCTTCTGTCAGACATAATCGGAAAAGTACTCATCTGCAAGCCAGGGTCTCATGATCATATCTCTGCAGACATGTTCAAGATCCTGGTGGCCATTGTCTGCAGAAAAAGGTTCAACTTGGGGGAGCTGCTGTTTGAGAAGATAAAGGACACCTTGCGATCTCCAAGCTTTGGCCGAATCATAAGTCTGTATCTCAATCAGCTGAATGGAGACAAGTATGACATGAGCAAAGGTGTTCATATACACTACCTAAAGAAAATGGACTCAAGTGTGTTTGACAGATGGGAGAGGTGAATTGGGCCGGCTGCCGTGGAAGAACAAGAGGACATATCTCCAGCAGTAACCCCCAGTGAAATTCCTGATACTTTGACTGCAGGAATTGAGGGGGAGCCTCTACCCACTCAGACTGATATCGTAGCTGACATCTCCCAAATAGCCAGAGATGCTGTGGCAGATATACAAGAAGACGGTGAAGCTGTGCCGGAGAATGAGGAGGCCCTGAACCGGAACGATCAAGGAGCCGAAGCTGGTGTACAGGGGACTGCTGACCAAGAGTTGGAAGAGGATGCTGATGAAGATGATGTCATGGATGATGAAGGAGAGGATGACGGCAATGAGGGACAAGAAGTATTGGAGACTCAGAATCTCATTGAACCTCCATCTGACAAGCACGCACCTGAGAGCGTTCCTGAGACCATTGGTGCACAAGTGGAGGGGGAGTCCGAGAAATCTGCAGATGCTGCAAGTATTCCTCCATTAGAGACTATGCTGGTGTCTAGCTCTACAGGTGCTTCTGCTGAAGAGCAATGCCAAGAAGTGCCTCAGAATATTCCTCTACGAGATGATATAGCCACTCACACCGTGAATATCATTCAGGGCATAGTGGATGAGCTTAAGACCTCTTTTGAAAAAGCTCAAAATAAAATGCTAAAAAGGATTAAGGAATCTGAAAATCTCATGCTCAAGAATATTGTGGAGATCAATCATAAACTTGACGTGATGGAAAAGAAATTTGAAGAAAAGTATACCGCGGCCGGCCAAGCGGTCACTCTTCTTATGGACGGGTTGAAAAAGAACACCGACACTCTTGTCGTGGTAAATCAGAATGCTCATGTTGTAGCCAACAACATTCAAAAGTTTGACGGTAATATGGTAACTCTCAACGCCAATCAACAAGCCTTAGTCAATGAATTCTCCAGGACTTCAAAGCATATTGATGAGTCACTGTATTCTTATGCAAACTCCATAGCGGTCGAAGCCAAAAAGGGGGAGAAAGAGTATATAGCTAAGATGGCCGAGCTTCAAGAAATCATGATCACAAACTTCGAACAGTCAAACAAATACGTCTATGACAGCTGCTGGTGGATGCTTCAATAGGCGTTAGGCGTCGTGTTGCCTGAAAATCCTGCAGGTATTCATGCTCCTGAGACTTCTATGGCTGCTGCGGGAGTAAGTGATGCTGAGGGCGTAAGTGCTGCAGATGTTCCCATGAGTGAAGCTGATGCTAGGGCTATTTCTAAAGCAAAACTGATGAGCATGTTTGACCAAGAGGCCCTAGCAAAAGCCAGGGGAAAGAGAAAAGCTCAAGAAGGGACCTCCAAGGAGACACAAGCTGAAAAGAGAATTCGACTGAGTGAGGAGGAAGTAAGAAATGAAAAGTGGAGTCCAGTTTCAAAGAATATCATCTTGGACACCTTCTGGCTACAGGAAAAAGGAGAACTCAATCAAAACGAAGTGTACAGCCAGCATGAGTGGGAAATGCACAAGACGTATGAGGCAAAACGAAACATCTTCTTCAGGACCAACACGGCAGCAGATAAAGTTCCTCCTCCCAGATATTATCCGAAGCCTAAAGAGTATATGGAGAGGCAAAGGAAGAAGTATTTGGCGCAAAAACTCAAGGATGACTTAGCTAAGGAAAAATAGTCAACAATTTATAGCTTGTCATTCTCTCTCAAGAACATTTAATGTTTATTGTTATTATATGAACAATTCTGAGATTATACATGTATATATATATATTGGTATATATATTTGAATTTGTGAATGACTCAAGTCTTAATCTGTTTGCTTATATTCTCTTGTGCTGCATGTTTAAATTCTGAATGCTGTTTTTATTATTTGATTAGTGTTATTCATCTTAGCTAGTAGGGTTTTGGCTTTGTCAAATAGGGGGAGATTGTTGGGTATTGTATCCACAATCACCTGGATTTGAGAAAGCCACCTGTCAAGCTAAGATGAATTCACAATGTATTTGATGAAACCTCTTAAGTTGTGCTTGCAGTTATTCCACGCTAAGTGCACACCAATGTCAGGGCGCAGTAGGTCAATATACACGGGTCTGCACGACGTAATCCCTCGTTGAGCAGATCAGTGTGTTGGCCTACGTGTACTCTCTCTATTGGAGTGCACTTACTTTCAAGTATATGGCTGTAATCTTGCAAGAGCAGACAAGGAGCAAGGATAGGTCAAGGAGCTCATCATGGGTGGAAAGACGAAAATTCGTCTAAGTACAATTCGACGAGAATCACTAGTGATTCTCGCCGACTCTATCCGACTGCCTCAAAACCGGGCCAAGTAAGATTCGGCGAGAATCACTAGTGATTCTCGCCGAACCCATCGCTGAGCAGATCGTGAATACCAATTAACTTTCGTTGAGAATCAAAAAGTGATTCGGCGAGAATCACTAGTGATTCTGGACGAATCGTCGAGAATCACTAACTGATTCTCGCCGATTCGTTGAGAATCACCTGCGATTCTCGCCGATTTTTACTTGGCGTTTTCTCTGGAAGCTGCTGGACCGGATTCTGCCGCTGGACTATTTTGAACCGGATTTCGGGATTCTACTTGTGGGACCCACAACGGTCATATTGAAAGTGTCTACAGTATATATACAGGCGTATGTTTGAACAGTAGAGTGTGACGGAAAAAGATATACAAAGCTGAGCCGCGACTTGACCTAGTTCGCGATTCTCCGTCGCCGCCTCCGTCGCCGCACGAGAGTGTAGATCGCCGATCTTGATCGTGGTTTCTTCCAGATCTCCGGTCGATAGAAGCTTAGCTAAGCTCAGCGTCTCACGTGTCTAACCGGAGATCTCTTGTCTCTCGATTTGTAGATCGGGAAAATCTTCCCCATCTGAATCGATCGAGACGATTGATCCTAGTGTGACCGTTGGTAGACCTAGCTTGCTTCGCTACAAAGTTTGGATCTCAAAGTACAGCAGCCGCGCACCGTCGTTGCCGCCGATCCCGAACCAAGCCGCCGCTCGTATTGCCGCCGCCGGTTCCGGGGAGATCCTCTCCAAGAGAGATCTAGGGTTGTAGACTCTTCGTTGACTTCACGAACACGTCGTCGAACGAAGAGGAACACCGTAGTCTCCAAACGAAGTTTGTATCTCATGTACATTCTAGATTTACTTTTGTTGTAAAGGAACGTTTGTTCCGTGTTGTAAGGGTTGGGTGCAACCCGGTTTGTGGGAGTGTTGACTCCTACGTGTGGAAGGGTTCCTTCCGATAGTGCAAGGATTGGATTTCAATCCTGTTGGAGAAGTGACTGAGTCGTCCCTTGTTGGGAGATAGGTCGAAGGGGGAAAGTGGATGTACCCAAGTCGGGGAACCACTATAAATTGCATGTGTATTATGTGTGCTGTGCTGTTTATTTTTATTGTACAGGTACAATCTTAAATTCCGCAAAAACGCTGCACGTCACCTATTCCCCCCCCCCCCATAGGTGAACATAGTTGACACTAGATGGACTTTCAGTTTCGTCAAGCAGAGCTCAGGTTTCGTCGAGCTGAGCTCGAAGTTCGTCGACCTCAGCCTTCACCTGAAGAAAGAACTGAGCTAAGGGAATTTACCGATCTCGGCTTCACTGTTTCGTCGAGTTGAGTTCAGATTTCGTTGAGCTAAGCTTGAAGTTCGTCGAACGTAGGATTTCAAAAAAGTTAGTTGAATTTGGCTAAATCCAGAATGATGCGGACTCAACAAAGTCAACAAGTCAACAAAGTTCAGATTCGATGCAAATCGACATTAACGTCGCCGTCAGTCTACAGTGGATCTCATGTTAATAGAGCTGAGGTTTTAACCACCATTAAAAATGAGACACATGTCGATCATCTCGCCAATGTGATTGGATTATAAATATCAGCAGAGATCTGAAGAATGATAAAGGAATTAATTGGATTAATCTCTGATTAAAAAATGAGAAGCGGAGTTCGTCGTCTTCATCCGCCATTGTTGCAGAATCAAGAACCTCAAGATCAAATCAGAAGGGATTCTGAGTTAGTTGGTGCAATCAACATCTACTCCAGCTGTTTCAGAGTAATCCTCTGAGAGAGACGAATCAGCCTAGGCGTGCCCTAGCTGAAGTTATCTTCCCAATCCAAGCCGAGCCAGAATCTAAAGATCAATTTGCTGGATCAAAGAAGAAGTTAGGGCTGAAATATACTCAGTCAAGATCAGGAGATATTCCTGAAGAAGAAGAAGCAGATTCATCTGCTAGTTGATTACAGAACAAGTCAGGCATCATTTGAAGATCTCTGTATCATCTTATTGTTGTGAAGAAGAAGTTAGGGATGATATCTGCTCAGTCCAGGTAGACAGGCACAAAGAATTTTCTCTGGTGTCTGTAATTCATCATCATTTATATTTCTTGTAAGATTCATTCTGAATTTGAGTGGTAAGACTAAGGCATGAGTTGTAAGTCTGCGTTATAAAGGCTGAGGTAGGGCAGGAGTTGTCTGAGTTATAGGTGTGTGGATTCACACTGAGGTAGGGCAGGATTGTCTGAGTTGTATGAGTGTGGAGTCACTCTGAGGTAGAGTTCTTGGGAAGAACTTGAGTTGTAGGATCTTGGTGATCCGAGTGGTAGGGCTTGTGTCTGAGTTGTAAGAGCCGGTTGGGCTCTGAGCTGTAAGATCTGAGGATCTGAGAAAGATAGAAGGAAGTTTGGCTGAATCTAGTATACTGTTAGATAGGCAAAGTGAGAAAGTGGATGTACCCAACAATTGTGGAACCACTATAAAATTCTGTGTACTGTGTTGTGCTGATCTTAATTGTGATAAGATTACTGTGGTGTGATATTAATAGATTAGTTGCTTAATTTTTTGGAAATAGACCTATTCACCCCCCCCCCCTCTAGGTGATTAGTTGTTCTTGAAATCAAAACTTTCAACGTCCAGTAACCCATCAACTCGTGCCATCATGACATCTTTTATGTCTGCTTCTTTTATGTTACCTTTATGGAATTTTTTTATGTTTGACATCATTTTAGAAGTCGAACTAATATCATTTCTTTTACTTCCACTCGTGGCACCATCACATTGTGTTGCCCACTATCATTCATGTTAGCAGTTGGGGTGACAATACTTTCTACTTTTTGATTGTCATCATCAGAAATAGGCTCAGGTTCAGAAAACATAGAGTGCATTTCCCCCATAAATGAGATCCACGATTTCTCTCCCGTAGCAACTACCGAGCTAAACATCTTGTCCATTTTTTCTTCGAGCTCAGGTGCTATGTCTGTATATCGAAATTTCTTGGCGGCTGATAACATCTAAAATGAGGAAAATTGTTAACAGGAATATATATAATTATTTATAAGAAAAACAACTAAAAATACACAAAATCTAACCTTAATGCGCTCTTCCCACCGTTTATTGGAAGCAACAATTGTTCTTTTGGTTGGGCTCTAACCCAAATGGTTGGGTTTCAACCCAAATCAGTCTCCTCTCTTTTGAGATCCCTCCAAAGCATCCACTCACGCTTCAACTGATCTCATTTATTCTTCAATTTTGCGCGCGTGTAATTAAATGTTGTACGTTCTTTAAGTTTTTAATCAGATTTAGTCATCCATCTCTACTAAAATGAGTGTTTGGTCTATTGCCTAATTCAATTTCTTGTATACACAAGTTGCATAATATGTGTAAGTGTATAGACTCTCATTGTGCAAAAATGACATCTTCCTTTGGTTTACTCATCGCTCCCCTAAAATTGCTTCCAAACTCCGGAGTCTAAAAAAATGAATGAAACATAAAAAAAAACATTGTTTTATTGGAACAACAGTTTCATACTATGAAATTTGCGTAGTATGCAACACAAAAATTTCATTGCAAATTTCATAGCAAATTTGGTAGTATGAAACAACATAGCAAATTTCTTTGAAGTTTTTTCCCCTGAAATTTGCTATGAAATTTGCATAGTATGAAACAACATAGCAATCAGACCAATACCAGTCACACAATTGGAGGTCTCTCCAAATGTTAGCAAAAATCATGCCCAATATCATTCCTAATAAAAAATCATGCGAGGTACTGGAAGGAGGAAAGAAATTTACCGATCAGCTTCCAACCAGAGAAGAAGGGGAAGAAGAGATGGGGTGAGGATGAGAGGAGATCGGGCTCGGCGGTGTCGCTGGAAGCGATAACTGCGACAGGAGAAGAGATCGGGTGAGGATGAGAAAACATCTTCATGCGTCACAGAAGAAATCTGCATCGCCAGAAAACATACCTTCAACGGAGGAATGTGGACGAAGGGCGGCGGAGGATAGACGACGGGACTGCGCGAAGCGTTGCAGGAGTTTCCGATGCGGCTAGGGCAGAAAAAACGCTAGAGAGAAGGCCCGATTTTTTTCATCTTCCGTGCTTTATGGGAGAATCACGTCCACTGCGATACCCGATTTCTCGGTTGGCGCTGATGTCTGTACAGCAGCGGTGTGCAGCTGCTGTCCCGCTTTACCAAACAAGGCCTAGAGGTAGGGCACCCTGTTCGCTAACACAAGCGTAAAAAACGTACGAGCCTCTGCGCATTCTAAACGAATGCGGGTAAACAAACGGGAGCGACTCCACCGATCAGAGTTTACAGGTAACATACCTGAAGTAAATTGTCATGTTCATCGCTCTTTCGAACGGGCCCTAAGTGTCATAATCACCCCCTTCTAAAATATTAATGCACATGATATTAAAAAAAATCTAAAAACCTTCTCCCATGTGACCGGGCTTGCTTGTCCCCAGGAGAGGATCCAGTTCGTGGCTATTATTTGTACCTCCCAGATCGGACGGCGAACAGACAAAAACGCTGACGTGACTAGTGGGTCCGCGAGTACAGTTAAGTTTCTTTGTGCAGTCCAATTTTGAAGAGACAATCAACCACGAACTGGATGCCTCCAGTTTGCCCAAAATGGAGAGGATTCCGGTCCATCATCTTCCCCTCTCAAAATTCCCACCCCCTCGACCGAATCTCGCAGAATCTCTCACAGAGCGTAACAGAGCCAATCATCCATGGAGGAAGATGATGGCCACCGGAATACCCACCCTGAGATCTCAGCCCCTCTCCTCCCCTCCGCCGCCGCCGATCCCTCATCGCCAAAAGAGACGGAGATCGAAAACTCCCCAATCGAGCAGGTGGCCCTCACCGTTCCGATCACCGACGACCCCACCGCGGCGGTGCTGACCGCCCGAATGTGGATTTTGGGGACGGCGTCCTGCGTGCTGCTCTCATTCGTGAACCAGTTCTTCTGGTACCGCAAGGAGCCGCTGAGCATCACCTCCATCTCCGCACAGATCGCGGTGGTCCCGGTAGCGAAGATGATGGCGGCGTGGTTGCCGGAGCGGAGATTCTTCGCCGGTAATCGATGGGAGTTTACTCTCAATCCCGGGCCGTTTAACGTGAAGGAGCACGTTCTGATTACGATCTTCGCGAACGCCGGAGCGGGAAGCGTTTACGCAATTCATATCGTCTCCGCCGTTAGGGTTTTCTACCGGCAGAAGATTTCCTTCTTTGTTTCTCTCCTCGTCATCCTCACCACACAGGTTATAATTCTCTGCGGAATTACTATTTTTTTCTTACTTATTCTGTTGAAATTAAATTATAATGGCTGTGTTCGTTCGTCTTCTTCACTTTTTGGGGGTTTCTTTGGGGGGCGGTAGATATTGGGTTTCGGCTGGGCGGGTATATTCCGGCGGTATCTGGTGGAGCCGGCGACAATGTGGTGGCCATACAATCTCGTTCAAGTCTCGCTCTTCAGGTTTGCTATTTTTAATTTCCACGTTAAATTATATTTTCTCTATTTAATGAATATATTAGTGAATGCGGTGGTTATGAATCTTTATTCGTTAACACTCGAGGTTAAGGTTTCAATTGGCATGATGGTGATGGTCATGAACATGAGAGTTAAATTGTAATGCGTTAATATTGTTCATCTAAGCAATTTCATTCACTTTTATGTTCAAATGAATAATGTTTGTTAGGTAATATTTAACGAATGATGGTTTAACCCGTGCATTTTTACAACCGCCACTACCGTGTCACATGTCACTTAAAAATTTTTATTCACTATTATGTTCAAAACTAGTTTTTTTTTGGCGACAGTCATAAATGTTGGCATGCCAAACGTATAGCGGTGGTGCTTTTGTCAAAATTGAGAGTAAAAAAAGGTGCCACTAGTGAGTTTGAGGCAGTCCTGCACAAAAAGACTGCTGGGTCGGTCCGGGACCGGTCTTTTAAAAGACCGGTCTTTTGGCCAACCGGTCCTGCTCAAACCAGTCCCGCTCCGGGACCAGTTTTCCTCCTCTAGAGGAGGTCCGGCGGGGACCGCAGGACCGGTCCTAACCGGTCCTGGACCAGTCCCGGACCGGTCTTTTTTACAAGTCTTTTGTCCGGTCTTTTACTAAAATGTCTAAAAATGATCGGTCTCTTACTAAAATTACTAAAATGATCGGTCTTTTACCAGTCTTTTGATCGGTCCCAGTCCGGAACCGGTATATTACCAGTCCCGGTCCGGGACCGCTCCCAGTCCGGAACCGGTCTTTGATGAAAAAAGGGGACTCCTTGGGACTCCTGGGACCGATCCGGGACCGGACCGGTCCTCACCGGGACCGGTCCCTAGCCGGTCCTAACCAGTCCGGTCCCAACCGGACCGGTTATGAGCGGTTTTTTTGTGCACCACTAGTTTGAGGAGGACAAAAAAGATTTATTTTTACTATTTTTGATTTGCAAGTAGTATAAATAGATTTGCTCATATAATCTCCCAAAACAAATCTGACCAAAAGGCCTAAAAAGAATGTGCATGCTTTTTTGCAGAGTTTAGACAAAAACAACATCGCAATAAAATGCATATTAATTTGGCCGGACAATTGTTATGACGACCTCCAACCATCAAGAAAATAAAACTAGTTTTGAACTTTAAAGTGCTTGAAGTTTTTTAAGTGAGGTCATAAATTCACGAACGATCATTCATAACCACCATCAGTGGGGGACGCAGAGATTTTTTTTGTGTGGACGGTGGATGGAAACTATCAAAAAAAATAAAATGAAAATATTACTGTTTTGAATTATATCTAAAAATTATAAATAAATGTGACATACACGGAATTTAAATGATAAAAATATATAGAAAATATAATGATAAATAAATGTGTTAGAAAATAAAATAATAAATAAATATGTACATAATAAAAAATGTGGAATGCATAGGACTTAAACCCAAGACCATAGAATTAGATTTCATACTCTACCAACTTGACCAAGATACTTACTTGCGTAAATTTATTCATGATATATATGTATATTGTATATCTGCCAAATAAATATATTACGTGTTGATAAGTGATATTTTTAAAAATCAGTGTGGCGGTCGCCCATGTTGGACCCTATATGGGTCCACCCCTGACCACCACGCTCCTGACACTACCATGTGAAACAAAATTTTAGGTGACTCACGTTCAATGCTGTTTTTTATTTGATTTCTGTTGCAGACTAACTCGATGTCCCGGTCGGACCGGATTTGTTCGAACCGTCTTAGCTCACAAGGTGGTCGAGCGCGCACACAGTCAATGAAAGTAGTGAGTTGACACAAGATGTGATGACATGAAAAAACTCCTTAAATGGGCAAAAAATCACGTGACTGAGTCTGAGCCGATCAAATTCCACTAGATTCCGGTGATTACAGTGTGTTGGAGAGTCGGGGCGACAGATCGCTCCCGTTACAACCTAGCGTAGAGAGAGACCACGGCTCCCGACGGGCAACAGACTGCGTCGCGGGAGTCACTTGGGTGTTGAAATGCGTGAGATGATCCTGATGCTCTTGCGCTTGCGGTCGCATATACTTGCTGGCGACGGTTGCCTTCTTCCTTTTGCTTTTTGGGGACTTGGGCGTTTTCCTGCTGGTGACGTGTTGGTGGAGCGCTGGTGGCCGCTGGTGGCCGTCGGTGGTTCACGGCGACTGGAGGCCGACTCGGGGGAGGAGGCAGACGAGCTCTCTCCTGAGGAAGAAGACGGCAACCCGGAGAAGAGAAAAGGTGAAGAATGAAGAGCTCCTGGGGTCTCTTTTATAGCCTCAAGAGGAGGATCATGGCGGGCCCCACCACTAAAGTAGCGGGCTAGTGGGTGGTTACCCTCTTGATTGGATGGCGAGGAGAGCCTCCCCTTGATCGGACGGTGGGGAGGTAGCCCACAGCGGCGGCGGTGGTCGGCCGGTGGCGGGGGAGGCCGACCTGGTGGCCGACGGCAGCGGCCCCCCGGGGGACGACCTTGGCTAGGCCGGCGGCCCGCCACGGCTAGGCCGACGGCTTGCCGCGGTCTGCCGTGGCCGGGCTGCCGGCGGCTAGGCGGCCGGCCGGGCGGCCGGCAGCGGGGGCGGCCGACAGCGGGGGAGGCCGGCGGCCTGCCGAGGGCCGGCCGTGGCTAGGCCGGCGGCCCGCCGTGGCCAATGCTTTCAAGGTATTCGGAGGGAGGTCCGACGAACGATGACGACGCACCGATGCGCGAAGGCTGGGGCATCCATGCCGCTTGCGCGCGCAGGCCGCGCATGAAGGCGGCGTGCGCCGGTGGTGCGTGTCCGCGCAGGCCGGTCTCGCGCGCTGGCCGCGTGCGCATGCTGGGTGCGACCCTAGCCGGGCGCGGCTCCGGTCGTGCGCGGCTCTAGCCGAGCGCGCGAGCCGGCCGGGCGCACCCAAAGGCCGCGCGCGCGCGCGAAGGCCGCGCGCGCGAGCGGGCCGGGGGCGCGCGAAGACCGCGCACGAGCTGGCCGCGCGCGAGCGTGCCGTGCGCGCGAGCGGGCCGTGCGCGCGAGCGAGCCGTGCGCGCGAGCGAGCGCTCGTGCGAGCTGGCCGCGGGCGCTGGCTGCACGTGCGCGGTTTGCGGCTTGAAGGTGCCGTCCCCCTGCTATGCTTGCGCGGGTGTCCTCTTTCGCGTGCTACTTGGGTCGTGTGCGTTTTGGTCATGCGGCTCCACGTCTTTATTTTTTGGGCTGACCTTTTACTTTTTTGCTGAGCGCAGGTTTCGAAGCGTTCTTCTGGCCCGATGCGCCTGCGCTCCTCTTTGACCGATGACGGTGTTGATATCTGGAGGGCAAAGTACAAGCTTCCTGCTTGTTTGGAAGTGAGGATCCTGCGTCCCGAGGAGCGGGTTCAGAATCCTACTCGTGGTTGGTTGACAATCTGGGAAGTTTCCCTGAGGTCCGACTTCCGTTTTCCGCCCTGCGAGGAAGTGATTAAGATCTTGAAATTTTGCGGAGTGCCTATCTCTCAATTTGTTCCGGCTGGAATTGCCCGAATCATGGGTTTAGTCGCCTTCTTCCGCGAGCACGGGGCCGGTTTTCCTTAGACCAGTTCCGAGATTGGTGCGATGTACGCTCTGATGGTAGCGAGCGGATGGAGGTACGCAGCAACAAGAGTTGGTTGGAATTCGAAGCCCGCAAGGACCGTCGCCATGACAACACTTTGTTTGGATATGTCAAGAATTCATGGGGTCTTCCTGAGGTGTGGGACGCGCTTCCCGATCGATGCGCCGTGTGAGGGGGATGGAGCGGGACTTTTCTATGGTGCTTGGATTTCTTGAGCCTCGCGAGCTGGCCAACCGTCTTTTCAACATTTATGTTTATGTGGAGGAAAAACGGTTGGTGCGATGTGGTATCTCGGTGGATTCAGTTCGGCCAACAGAGACTTCTCAAGGAGGGGGTCGTAAGAGGAAAGCGGTGACGACCCCTCCTGGTGACCCTGATATTGTGGCGGCAGCGGTAACTTCTGACATTTGTCAAGATTCGACTCCTGAGGTGCAGATACTTGTTTCCCCAGTTCCTCAGGTGTCTGTTGGTACAGTAGCTCAGCGGATGTCCTCTTCCTTGAGGGCGATGAGCGATACGGTAAGGGTTTGACTTGTTCCCAAGGCTTTTTTCCCTTGTTTTTTCCTGCTGATAGAGGCTAACTTTGATTTCTCTTTTTGTGCAGATAGAGACCCAAGCGCAGATTGCAGTAACCTGGAATGATCATTACGTGAGTTTGAAGGACGGGTACCTTGCCCTTCAGGAGAAGCCCCAGTTGACGTCGAGCTTCCTTGCTTCTTTAAGGGAGGAGCACGATCGGGACGCAGTGCGGTTTCACCGGACCGGGTCGGTGCTGAAGTCCGAGCTAGAGGATGCACGTGCTGCTTTGGTGGTGGAGAATACTCTGGTGGAGAGGACCACCCAGATGTTGAAGCACTCGAAGGAGGAAACCTTG
The DNA here is from genome assembly GCA_039583875.1 of Platanthera guangdongensis. Classification (NCBI taxonomy): domain Eukaryota; kingdom Viridiplantae; phylum Streptophyta; class Magnoliopsida; order Asparagales; family Orchidaceae; genus Platanthera; species Platanthera guangdongensis. The sequence goes on along the minus strand of CM077151.1, from coordinate 269,779,811 downwards.
GGCTTGGAGGCCGAGTTGCAGGCGGCGCTGGATGAGGTCTCCGGCCTCGATACTCAGCTACGGGCGGCGAAGGCCCGAGTAGACACGATGTCTTCTGATAGCCATGCGTCGGAGCTGAACGCCGCAGGACTTGCAGAATACTTGGACTCGCTGGACTACATGCGAGATCACAGCTTGATTGCAAAGGAGGTTCGCGACGAGATTTGGTTCAAGGAGGTGGAGCCCCAAATGGACGATGTTTGTGAGCTAGCGCTTCGGCGCGGTGTCTCGAAGGCTTTTCGCCTAGTTAGCAAGAGCATGGGATGCGACACATCCTGTTTCGGCTTTGCAGATGTTTCTGAGGATGAGCGCTCTGACTCAGATGTTGAGGACGAGTAGCGGCACGTATACACTTGTTATTTTATGCTTTGTTGTTCAGTCGGGCGTATTGTGTTTTGCCCCTTGTTTAGTTTTGCCTGTTATTGCTCCTAGGCATTGATTGCACTTATATCATTTTGTTATGACATTTTTGTTTTTTTATGTCATCTTGGCCGCTTGTTTGCGTTGGTTCGTTGCTTAATGTGCACAGCTTGGGTCCATGTGTTAGATTGAGCGAGGGATGCTCGCAACTTAGTTTGTGCGAGAGATACTCGCGGCTTAGTTTGCGCGAGTGATGCTCGCGGCTTAGCTCTCGTGAGGGATGCTCGCGGCTTGGCTTGTGCGAGGGATGCTCGCGACTTCTTCGTGAGGGGGGCAGGCCCCCACGGTATTGCACAAGGGTTGCGTCGGGGAATGTAAATACTTAATCCGACCGTCGTAGGTGCTTAATCCGGGAGCTGGAAAACGTAAGTGCTCAATCCGGGTGCAATCACGAGGGGGGTAGGCCCTGGCGTTGGCATGAAGAGTGACGTCGGAGAATGTAAGTACTCAATCTGACCGTCGGAGAATGTAGGTGCTCAATCCGGGTGCCGGAGAACGTAAGTGCTCAATCTGAGTGCAATCACGAGGGGCAGGCCCTGACGATGACATGAAGAGTGACGTCGAAGAATGTAAGTACTCAATCTGACCGTCGGAGAACGTAAGTGCTCAATCCGGGTGCCACAGAACGTAAGTGCTCAATCCGGGTGCAATCGCGAGGGGGGCAGGCCCTGGCGATGGCATGAAGAGTGACGTCGGAGAATGTAAGTACTCAATCCGACCATCGGAGAGCGTAGGTGCTCAATCCGGATGCCGGAGAACGTAAGTGCTCCACCCGGGTGCAATCGCGAGGGGGGTAAGCCCTGACGATGGCATGAAGAGTGACGTCGGAGAATGTAAGTACTCAATCCGACCGTCGGAGAACGTAGATGCTCAATCCGGGTGCCGGAGAACGTAAGTGCTCAATTCGGGTTCAATCGCGAGGGGGCAGGCCCTGACGATGACATGAAGAGTGACGTCGGAGAATGTAAGTACTCAATCCTACCGTCGGAGAACGTAGGTGCTCAATCCGGGTGCCGGATAACGTAAGTGCTCAATCCGGGTGCAATCGCGAGGGCGGCGGGCCCTGACGATGGCATGACGTTGAGGGGAAAAGTTGGTGAAGAACCGGCTTGTTCGGTTTGTAAGCACATCTTTACCTTAAAACGAATATGATATTGTACTTGGAAATAAACATGGTTTGCACGAGCCTGAGCTCGTGACTTTTACTGTTCTAAAGTGACGAAAATAAGGTGATGAAAAATGCAGACGATAAACAACATTAATAAAAAAAATGTGGAGGGATGGATACGACACAAATTCCAGGTTGCAGGCGTGCTGTAGAGGGTCATCCTGCGTCGGGGAGAGCGCCCATCCTAGGTATCCATCGTCGGGGGTTCGGCGATGGTCTCTCTGTTGCCCACCATCTGCCTTCCTCCACCGCTTCCTTGTGATGGGATATGTGCTTGTCCTTGTAAAAATCTCCCGAGGAGCCCCTGACAGACAAGATGTTCAATTTCGTCTTTACCCCAACACACTCTTCGGTGTTGTGACCCGTTGTGTGGTGGAACTCGCAATATCTTGTCTGGTCAGCCTTGGGGTTTGGCCGCGGTGCTCTTGGTCGTTGGAATGCCGGATCATTTTGAATTGCATACATCATATTAGTGCGGGTGGTATTCAGAGGGGTATATTCCTGAAGTGGATGTTGCCCCCATTCCTGGGAAGGTCACGTTGACGGCTATCGTGGCGACGCTCACTCCGACGTCGTTCTTCTTGTCTTGTAAGAGTTGGTTCCTCTTCTTTCTTCCTTTTCTGTTTTCCTTCAAACTGCTGGCGGTGGGCATCAATAGCTTCGTCGACGGCGATTTGAGCCTCCACCCGATGCACGAGGTCAGGATAACTAGGGACTGTCTCTCTCATTAGTGCTGAGTAGAAGCCGCTAGGGCGGAGTCCGCCAAGGAGGACACCTCTGAGAAGTTCACGGTCGACGCCCGGAATTTGACGTGCCTCAGAGGTGAAGCGGCGAAAGAAGTCCTTGAGGGATTCTCCTTCATTTTGTCGAATACCTGAAAGGTGTGAGGGATCGCGAACAATTCTCTGATTTGCGATAAACTAGTCGGCAAACTGCCTAGTCAGCTCTGCGAAGTTGGTAATTGTGCCAGTTCTCAGGGAATGGAACCATATACAAGCCTGGCCTATGAGTGTTGCCGGGAACACTTGGCAGAGCAACTGGTCTGGAGCGTTGTAAATCCTCACGATGGTGGTGAAGTGGTTGATATGTTCCAGTGGATCGTCGGTCCAGTCGAACGTTTCGATGTTCGGGAGCTTGAACCCATGTGGGATTGGATGGTCGAGAATTTGTAGTGCCAAAGGGGAGCCTTGGCAAAGCGGTCGGCGAACTTGAACATTTCTTCCTCCTTCCTGGCAGTATTCCTCAGCGATGACCTCTCAGATCTTCTCTCGAGTAAGTCTTTCAAGTGGTGGAAGGTGGGCGTTATTGACTTGGTTGCGTCGATAGTGGTCTGCTCCGGCCCTCTCTGGGCCTGGGAAGCGGAACTGGCGGCTTCGGAGTATGCCCCGGGTTCTTCCTGCATCGAAGGAACTTCTTGGGCTCTGCACTGATTCGGCTGCGGCGGAAGATTGGTGGGTTTTGGTGGTTCCACCGGTGCAGGAGGTGCCCCCAAGTTTCGGAGCAAGGTGAGCACTTCAGTTTGCTGCTCTTCCATTTGGCGAACACGCCCCTCCAAGGCTGTAACAGGAGCAAAGGCTGCCTCAGCAGTTAGTGGCACGTCTACCAAAGAGTGGGAGCGTGTCGGCTCGACGTGTCCTCCTAGGGCGGACCCTTCAGCTGTACGAGTGCTTCTCTTGGCAATTGGAACAGGACTCGGAAGCGGTTGGACTGCTGATCTAATTCTTCTTGAAGGATGTTGGGAATCGGTTTCCCACAGACGATGCCAAATTGTTGCGCACTAACTCGATGCCCCGGTCAGACCGGATTTGTTCGAACCATCTTAGCTCACGAGGCGGTCGAGCGTGCACACATTCAATGAAAGTAGAGAGTTGACACAAGATGTGATGACGTGGAAAACCCCTTAAATGGGCAAAAAACCACGTGACCGGGTCTGCGCCGATCAAATTAAACTAGATTCCGGTGATTACAGTGTGTCGGAGAATCAGGGCTCCCGTTACTACTTGGGGGAGAGAGAGACTACGACTCCTGACGAGCAACCGACCGCGCTACGGGAGTCACTTGGGTGTTGAAATGCGTGGGATGATCCTGATGCTCTGGCGCTTGCGGTCACGTATACTTGCTGACGACGGTTGTCTTCTTCCTTTTGCCTTTTGGGGACTTGGGCGTTTTCCTGCTTGTGGCGTGTTGGTGGAGCGTCAGTGGCCGCAGGGGGCCGCTGGTGGCCGCCGGTGGTTCACGGCGACAGGAGGCCGACTCGGGGGAGGAGACGGGCGAGCTCTCTCCTGAGGAAGAAGAAGGCAACCCGGAGAAGAGAAAAGGTGAAGAATGAAGTGCCTCTAAGGTCTCTTTTATATGCCTCCAGGGGAGGATCATGACGCTCCCCACCACTAAAGTAGTGGGCTAGTGGGTGGTTACCCTCTTGATCGGATGGCGATGAGAGCCTCCCCTTGATCAGACAGTGGGGAGGTACCCCACGGCGGCGGCCGGAGGCGGCGGCGGTCCCCCAGGGGCCGGCTGTGGCTAGGCTGGCGGCCTACCACGCTAGGCCGGCTAGGCGCGGCCGCGGCGGCGTCCCGCAGCGGCGAGGCGTGTCCCCGGCCGCGGCCAGGCCGGTGGGGGCCGGCCGCCGTGGTGGTCAGGCCGCCCTACGGCGGGGGTCCTCCCGGCGGTTGCCGCCCTCCTCCATGGGGAGAGGGAGTTGTTCCCCCCCCCCCCCCCCCCCCCCCCCCCCCCATGATTCTCTCATCATGAGAGTTCATGGGGCAGGGGGGGGGGATGGATGACCCACTCATGATCCACTTCGGGAATAGATTATGGGAGGAATGGCCCACCCATGATTCACTTTAGGAGGAGAACATGGGAGGGATTTCTCTCCTAAAATGATGGTGAAATCCATCAATTTTCATAAGGCTACATATAGATGAACTTTTAATTACATTTTCTACTTTTTGTTTAATATATACGGTAGGGCCCGTGATAGTTCCATGGTCATGGTATTGTGTTGGCGTGGCTCCACATTCTTCACGCGAGCAGCACAACCCCCATGCGCTCGTGAACTCCCATGATTGAAAAAATTCTATATATTTTGATTAATTGCTTTTTTTTAAAAAAATATTGTTATTAGCACTATAGTTTTGGCTAGTCGTACTACATTTTCTCGTAATTTCTCGCATCTTTTGGAAATATTTCTTGTACATGCATTTTTTGGAAAAATGTTCAACACGAAAGTTGTAGATCTCGACGAGATCTAAAACTTTTTTGTTGAATACTTTTCCTAAAAATGCATGTACGAGACGTACTTTGAAAATACACTCAGATTTCGTCCTTTTAAAAATACGTCTTGGGCATGCATTTTTAAGAAAAATGTTCAACACAGAAGTTATAAATCTCGTCGAGATCTATAATTTTCGCGTTGAACATTTTTCCGAAAAATACATGCACAAAATGTGTTTCCAAAAAACGAGAAAAATTAGGAAAAAACGTATTGCGACTAGTCAAAACTGTAATGTTAATAACAATTACCTAAAAAAACAAAAATACAGGCGCTTAACTGCTCATGTTGGTGTTCATTGGAAGGAGAGGTTCATTGAATGTAGACAGTTTGTTGGAGAATTTATGAAATAGGGTAGTGGGTACTGGGTAGGTTCGATTTCTACTCCTGTAGGGCCCAATATAGACTGTTTGAAGAGATTTATTTTCATCGGTCAAACGATTACGACTAAGCTCTAGTTTGTAACCGTTTTGGAGGAACTTATTTTCAGCGGTCAAACGGTTGCAACTATGACCCATTGCTGTCGTAATCACTTGACCGATAAAAATAAGTCCCCCAAACAGAGCCGTAGTCGGACATTCACACTATATTTTTCCAAAAAAAAAAACATTAATGAAAATTAAATTAAAATTCACTAATAAAAAAATTGTAGCTGTAGAATAAATTCCTAACTTCTAATTTCTATGAAACTAATGAAGTCTTAATATAATAATACCCTTCAGAATTCAATAAATTTTGGGTACGGTACCCGCACGACAACAGTGTCATGCGAGTGCCCATCCAGCCGTGTACTCGCACATTAAAAATTGTGTAAGTGCATTGATGTGCAATCGAACGGCTGGATGCAGTACTCGCACGACATTGTAGTTGTGCGAGTACCATGCCCAAAAATTATTCTTTGAAGTCACACGATCCAAGCCGTGCACGCATCAAGAAAGGAAAAAAAACAGACTAGTTGGTTTGATTGCTCCACAAAGTTTGGACAAAAAAAGTGTTGTCTAGCTGTTAACTTTAGATGCTTTGACACGTTAAAGGGACAGTCATTATTAATTTAAATATAAATGAAAGAAAAAAATCATTCGAAAATTGCTATTATATATGTATATATATTAAAGGGGAAAATACCTTAAACTTTCACTTTTCCATTTTACCCCACTATGTTAAAAAAATCAATTTTTAAAATCTTTGTATTTTTATTTTAAAATATATGCTAAATTCCTCTACCAGCAATAAAGAAGGCATTTATATTGATAGATCTCCTACGGTATTGGCAGCCCAAATACAATAGAGAGAATAGAGATAGCAGGGTTGTCAATATAAACATCCTAAAAAAATGAGTTCTTCCGACCGCTCACAAGCCCCTGTGCAAACCGCAAAAATGGGATGAGCGGAATATAACATTCAGGGGTTTGCGACCGACGGGTGCACCGTCGCGCCAGGACAATGTTGTGGTCGAGATAATGTCACGTGGCCACAAGCCCCCCCCCCCCCCCCCCCACCCCAGTGCACTATCACAATTGAGGTACTGTTGCGGTTTGTCGTAGGTGTGGAGCCCCGTGCCTGTCAATCTTTGCACCAGGCCGGCCTCTAAAACAAAAAATTTCTTCCTGGCTCGGTTCGATTCATCCACGATAATCAATCTCACTGGGAAAGGAAGGGTCACAATCTGCGCACCTATCGTCTGTGTCGGAAAGCCGCCGGTGTTTGGAACAAAATCCAAGCTTGAATACTTTTTCGGCATGAGTCTCGCAGAGGAGATCCCTGTAAAAGTTGTGGCCCTTGCGGGCCTCAGAGAGATTAGCGGAAGGGGGAGATTGTAAACTAGGCAAACTTGTAGCGGTCTTTGTTATTTCAAAATATAGAGGGGAGGTACCTGTAATTATGCAAAGTCGTAGGGGATGTCTCAGTAATTTACTATATATATATAGTTTGGAATATATAAGCTCACGTTTTTTTAAGTATAAATTTTTTTGAGTTGGTTCTCTCATAATACATGTCGGGATTAGACAAATAGTATATGCATTTTGTAGCCAAGAATGAGATATACAACTTTCATGTTGAACATTTTTCCAAAATTTGCACGGTTTAGCCGGAATCTTGCTTGAAAGGTTGTTCACTCGAATTTTGAAATTTATTATTATTATTATATTAATTTCGAGCCAGCAACCTTTCGGGTAAGATTTCGGCTAAACCGTGTAAATTTTGGAAAAATGTTCAACATGAAAGTTGTAGATCTCGCTCTTGGCTACAAAATGCATATATTATTTGTCTAATTCTGACATGTATTATGGGAGAACCAACTCAAAATTTTTTATGCTTAAAAAAGCTCGAGCTTATATATTTCAAACATATATATATATATATATATATATATATATATATATATATATATATATATATATATATATATATATTATATATATATATATATATATATATATATACTAGCATCTTCGAACGGGCTCCGCCCGTTCTCGATGCGCCGCTGCGGGCTTCGCCCGCAATGAAGCGGGCTTCGCCCGCTTGACATTTAAGCGGGCTTCGCCCACCCCCCAGCTTTTAAAAAAAAATTTAATAAATAAATATAAATTTAATCTCAAAATAAATCATTATTTAAATAATTATATAATTAATAAAAAATGAAAAAAAAAAACGAAAATCCCCCCCCCCCCCCCCCCCCCGCTTCGGGCCTGCTCACGCAGTCGAAATTCTCTGCCGCCGGCGGAGGAGCCGCCGCCGCGCCTTGCCTGGCGCCTCCCGGCGGGTTCGCCGGCCTCCGGCGAACCCGCCGGGGGTTGTCCGGGGGCGGCGAGCGGGCAGGGCCACCGCCGGCGGTGGGCACTGCCCGTGAGACCCAAATCTGGGTCTCACGCACAAGGCCACCGCCGGCGGTGGGCCCTGCCCCGATCGCCGCCGAAAAACCCCCCGGCGTGTTCGCCGGAGGCCGGCGAACCCGCCGGGGGGCGCCGGGCAGGCCGTCGGCGCTCCGGCGCCGGCGGCGGGGTGAGGCCGCTGCGTGAGCACGGGTAAGCGGAGGTGTATCGGGCTTTTGGATGAAATGAACAGTAATTTTTCGGGATTTCTAGATATTGGCAGGTTTAACATTATGAATCCAAGGGTCAGATATCATTTCCTGGAGATCGGACGGTCGAGATGAGATCCATGGTGTGATTCCAAATATGTATATTGTTTTAAATGATAAAGATATATATATATATATAGGGGAATTATAGAGAGAACCAATTCTCTCCCTAAGCATAGAGAACCGCATCATAACCACGCATCATGACTGTACTGTCATTCTTTAATACATGTGCGATGTGATGTACTGTCATTCTATAATAAAGAGAGAACTGATTCTCTCTTATAATTTCCCTATATATATAGCGACATTCGGGGGGGGGGGGGGGATATTCTGTGGGGACAATGACATTCTATGGGGATGACGACATTCTGCGATTGACACAACATTCGTCAAGGACAACAACAGTCTACAGGGGCAACAACATTCAACAGGAGCCGCTATATTTGACCGGGGTAGATTTAGAAATTAATCCCAATTAAAAGGAATTAAGACCTCCACCGACCAACTGAATTTAATTAAATTAAAAAAAAGCAAAAAAATTGAATGTAAGTACATCTATGGTATATAATAAAAGATATATTTGACTCTCTATTGGCAAATTCTATGGAGCATCCCTATAAACAGTCATCACATAGTCTACCATGTTTTGCTTAGCCGCTATTTGACTAATACCTCAAAGCACACAAACACATTGACAAACACACCTACACAAACACATTGACAAACACAGCTACACAAACACACAATCACAAAGCACACATACAATTCATCCACACACAAACAAAAACATGGAAACACACACACCTACACACACACTCGGGCACAAAATTCATCCACATATGCATACATAAACACATGGACACACATGTAGATGTGTACACACAAGCAATTTCATCCATGCATACACATACAAACACATGGACAAACACCAACACACACATACACCAAGTTCATCATACATACACAATACCAACACAAAATTTCATTCACACACACACAAACACATCCACGCATGCTACAACACCATGAAAATCAATATGAAATACACATTGCACACACACAGAAATCACAAACCCTAAACACAGTCCCTAATGCCTCAAACTAAAACCCACATTATGAACCTTAAAAAAATCACAAACCCCAATCCGAGAGCAGACAAGCACATGCGAGGTACTATCACGGGAGCATGGTGCACCGTGCACTATCACTTGTAAAAATATCATATACAAATAAATATATATGACACATCACAAATAACCTTTGACCTAAATCATCTAGCAAAATAAAGAAAAATACCAACATAGCTTATAAGCATTTTTTTCGCGCATCAACGAAGCAAAACTTAGTTCAAAAGCATAGTATTTTATGAGGTTAGGATATCATTAACGCCTTCGAAAAAAATATGGTTTAGCCTATAAACCGAAATCCCAAATCAAGAAAATAAAAAACAAAATAGCATGAGATGGAAATCATGATTGCACCACCATTGGAAAGAATGGAGAATAGCATTCTCCAGCATAATATACAAGTCCGCTGCTTCACAACATATATTCATGGCATATACAATGTTTTACCCCAAGTTTAAAGTTTCTCAACGGTAAATTTTCGCTTGCAGAGCGCTTCACGAGAAGGAGGATCGCGCGAAGGGCAGCCTGACCCGCACCCAATTCTTTCTGGTCGCCTTCATCTGCAGCTTCGCCTACTACATCTTCCCTGGCTACATCTTCAGCATGCTCACCTCCCTCTCCTGGATCTGTTGGATCTTTCCGAACTCGGTCTTCGCGCATCAGCTTGGGTCTGGGCTCAACGGGCTCGGCATCGGCGCCGTCGGCCTCGACTGGTCCACCGCCTCCGCCTACCTCGGCAGCCCCCTCGCTAGCCCCTGGTTCGCCACCGCCAATATCGCTGCAGGCTTCTTCGTCATCATGTACGTCGTCACGCCCATAACCTACTGGCTCGACGTCTACAATGCAAGGACCTTCCCCATATTCTCCGACAACCTCTTCACATACGAAGGGCGGATATACAATGTCTCGGGCATCATAGACTCGAATTTCCACCTCGACCTCAATGCATACGAGGAGAACGGCCCGGTTTATATGAGCACCTTCTTTGTAATGACTTATGGAATGGGGTTTGCATCACTCACAGTCATTCTCTCGCACGTCCTCTTGTTCCATGGAAGGTAAGCATCTCCTGCCTTCTTCCCCACAGCAATCTTTGAAGTTCAGCAAATCAGACAACTGAAATAGAAAAAATTATCTGCTCATAAATGTATAATTAGAGGTTTAGTGCACAAGCATTCAATATAAAATCAATTAGTTTTAGGAGGGGGCTAGAGTTACCTCTCTCATTCTCGTGTCTGTCACGTGTTCTGTCACATGATGGGGCATCTGTTCCCCGTATTTGTATGCATGTTGAAATATCTAGTCTCACTTTGAAAATCGCATGTTGATTTTGGATACTTTACTGCATGTTGAGCATCTCTATGTATAACCAATGTGTTTGATGCTTGAGTTCTAACATGGTATCAGATCTAGGCAGGCAGCGTGTTCCCTTTCCTCATTTATTCCATGTCCGTTATCCGTTCTGTCAAATGAGAGAGGCACATTTGTGTTGAAATATTTAGTCTTTTTTTGCGCTGCCTTGAATCTATAACCAATTACTTGTAAACTAATGCAGCGAAATATGGCAACTAAGCAAGTCGGCATTCAAAGAGAAGAAGGCGGACGTGCACACACGACTTATGAGAAGATACAAGCAAGTACCAGAATGGTGGTTCGTCTGCATGCTCGTGATCAACATTGCCGTCACAATCTTCGTGTGCGAGTACTGCAACGACCAGCTCCAGCTTCCATGGTGGGGAGTTCTCTTGGCATGCACCATTGCCATGCTCTTTACTCTGCCCATCGGAGTCATCAAAGCAACCACCAACCAGGTACTTCTTCACACTGTTGCTCATGGATAAATTTTAACTGCCAATTCTTTCAAACTATTAATTACCCAAACCTTCCTGAGAGTTAGCATAACTATAGATTGCACCCCTCTATCTTTTGAAATTTTAAACTTCGCTTCAACGGGCCAGGAGCCGGGATTAAACATCATAACTGAGTACATCATCGGATACCTGTACCCTGGCCGCCCGGTCGCAAACATGTGCTTCAAGGTTTATGGCTATATCAGCATGTCTCAGGCCCTCACATTTCTCGAAGATTTCAAGCTCGGCCACTACATGAAGATACCGCCAAGAACGATGTTCATGGCTCAAGTTAGTCCTCACTGTTGAAAATTTGAGAATCAAGCACTTCATCAATCATAGAATTTGTCACTAATGTTGGCCTTCCCAGGTTGTGGGAACTGTGACTGCATCTTTGGTCTACCTCACCACAGCATGGTGGCTCATGGATTCAGTTCCCAACATTTGTGATAGACAGCTCCTTCCTCCTGACAGCCCGTGGACGTGTCCGGGGGATCACGTCTTCTACGATGCCTCGGTCATTTGGGGCCTCGTCGGCCCTCGCCGGATCTTCGGCGACCTCGGAAGTTACTCCGGAGTAAACTGGTTCTTTCTCGCTGGAGCTATCGCGCCGCTCCTCGTGTGGCTCGCTCACAAAGCCTTGCCTTCCGCGAAGTGGATAATGCTCGTAAACGTGCCGGTGCTGATCGGTTCCCTCGGCAACATGCCGCCTGCAACGGCCGTCAATCTTGCCACCTGGATACTCGTCGGATTTCTCTCGGGATTTGTCGTGTATAGGTACCAGCGGGAGTGGTGGCAGCGGCATAACTACGTGCTGTCGGGGGCGCTTGATGCGGGGCTGGCCTTCATGGCAGTGCTGCTGTATCTGTGCCTGGGGCTGGAGGGTGTTAGTTTGAAATGGTGGGGAAATGAGCTGGATGGCTGCCATCTGGCCCACTGCCCAACTGCTGAAGGAGTGGTGGTGGATGGATGCCCTCTCTTCTCTTAGTTTTCTTCTACCTGCGCTTCAAAAGTCATTCAAGGACCAAGGAAGACATTAGAAGAGAAATGTATGTTTACTCACAACAAGTGTTTCTTCCATACATATTACCTGAAAATATACTTGCAGTTGTAGGTGATGAAGCATCATGGACACTGTATTGAAGAATGTAAGCCTATTCAGGTTAAAATGATACTACCATTCTATGTGGTTAAAAACGTGGCAGAGGCTCAAGCATCACCAGACTCAGAGTAGAAGCTCTACTGCTCTGTGCCTTTGGAGCATAAAATGCATGTCCGGACCTGTTTAAGCTCCATGACCACTTTGGGCCTTGTCCTTAAACAACTAATATTATTCAGGCATCCTTGTGGATAAGATTCTTTTTATAATTATGTGTATCACCAGAATATTATAAATAGTTTGCTGAAAAATTGTGAACAGAATTTATGTGAATTTGACATTTAGTAATTCTAGAAGTTTCTTTTACTATTCTTTTACAAATTTTTAGGGGAAGTCAACTTGTGATGCAAGCATGAATTTGAAATGTTATCTAGCTCGTGCATATAAAGGGGCCTCTTGTAGTAATTTTGTAAGAGAAATTGAATTGATGTTCAAGAAATGAACTTGCTTTGGGAACTACACAAGCAAAGAATGGGGAGGAAAAAAAGGGAGGGCAACATTGACAAACACCCTACAAATAAGGAGGTATTTCCATTATGATTTATGGAGATTCCATAGTCTAAGTTTCTATAAGGCAATTTAGACCTTGTCTTAGCCCTTAAATCTCGTCCTCGTATGATACAATCATCTTTATAAACCGCTCTTACTCGACTTGAGGGGTTGAGTGGGGCTGCGTTGTACATAAACATTGAGGCCCAATAAAGAGTTCTATTCTAGTTCAACCTCTTGCTTTCTCTAGCTTGATTTTTCTCATAGGATCTACGTAATAATGTAGGTGTTTGTTACATAAACATAGCGCGTTTGGTGGAGGCCGACCTCTCCCCTAGACCTCATGCTTCTCCGCCCCCCCCCCCCCCCACTCCGCAGCCACCTTGGTGACCGCCCGCCCCAGCTCATCCTCCACGCCCTCCGCATGGGGGACCCCGCACAGGGCGCCTCTCAAACTGTGATTATAATGACCTCAGCCGCAAAGACCTGTGTTTTCGGTGCCGCCAACTCTACTCCCCCAACCATGAGTGCTTTGTTAAGGAGTTGCACACCATCATTGGCGACGTCGACCCCAAGGTTACCCTGACTGATTTTGAGGCCCTAGAGCTTTCAACGGAGAGACCCCCTTCGACCCCTCCATGGTCATGTTCCATCACTTGGAGTTATCATGTGTCTCGATGGGCGTGATCTTTGGGCTGCAGACCCTGAAGCTCCCGAGCACGCTTTGCAATAGATCGATTATCGTCATGGTGGACAACAACACGAGCCACAACCTCATTCTGAGCGCATGGTGCAACAACTCGGTCTTCCCTCGGTTCCTTCCCCGGAGTTTTTGATCCGCCTTGGCGATGAGCAACGCCGTCTGACTCGGGGTCGTTGCACTATCGCGACTCTCTCCGTGAGGTCCTATTCCGTGACCGCGGACTTCTACGCATTCGACCTCGGCGGTATCAGCACCATTTTGGGGGGTGCCTTAGCTCCGAACGCTAGGCAATGCACATGTCAATTGGGCGACTATGACCATGCAGTTCCTCCACAGGGGGTCAGTCGTGTCGCCTCGACAGTGACTCCACTCTCCGGTCTACCTCTGCATGATCCAACCGACCACGAATGTCAACCTTTCTGTGGGGCTGCAGTCTCTCTCGGGACTGTCCAATGTGCTTCCCCAATCCCCGACGGACCTCCCGGAGTTCCCCACTGTGCTCGATGATGTTATCCAGCCTCCGGCAGAACTGCCACCAGCCTGCCCGACCGACTGGGGCAATTCCCTTCAGCCTAGGACCACAACAATCTCGACGCGGCCATACCATTCTGACCATGTGCAAAAGGATGAGCTCGAGCATCTGGTACAAGAGATATTGATGGAGGAGCTCGATCTCCACTTCTTATGCCTCTATTCTTCAATGAGCTAAATTCCCATTTTGTTATGCAACTTCAGTTTATGAATCTACATACAACAACATTCAAGCCTTTATCCCACTATAGTGGGGTCGGCTATATAGATCCTTTATCGTCATTGTGCCATATCTTGTCATAATCTCACTAATACCTAAGTTATCACAACCCGCATTTTCTCCACAATTAAACGACATATTAGAGTAAGAGAAAACACGCGTCGTGACACCATGCCATGCAGGGGATAACTGCAGACGCTCAGACAAGACCCCAACTCAACACTATATATGAAATCAATAAGTTATTGTGAAGAAAATCCAGTTTAAGTTTAATTGGTTAGCTATATGTCTCGGCTCAGTGGATCAACTAGTCCACAAGTAAATATATAATTATACGCTGCGGAAAGTACTTTACTTATGTGGTTTAACATCCTACATGAGCATAAACATCCAAACAGGACAACTCATGTTATGCATATCTCTAGATTTAATATAATTATGAAAATAGTTTTTACGTTAGTTAAAATATAGTGACTTTGATTTAAAATGATGTTATGCATAAGATAGTCAAAAAATATTTTTATATTTTGAAAATAACTAACATGCACTCATAGCATAAAACCTTCCCAGATAACAAGTAAAACCAACCATTCACGATTAAACAGATTTAGTAGCTAGCAAGTACTTAACATTTTACAAGAAAACTACCAATGAGCGTCAACAACCTGACACGAACCCACTAAAAGTATGTATGACTGAACTAAAATAAAACCACAACTACTACCTCACAATCGATGAGGTAAAGACAACCACAACAGTTTTAGAATGTAAGCCATAACCAAACCCTAGGCGCTCAACCGGCTACTGCTCCGAGCCTGAGACATTCAAAAAAAGAACACATCAACAAGAAAATACAAGTGATAAACAAAAGAATATCAGTAGATAGTAATCAAGAGAAAACAAAAGGAGTTATCAACCCCTAACTATAAGAATGGCTGATAAACATCAGCTAAGAAGTCAAGTTATAATAAGTAAAACAGGAATTTCAATAGTAGAGTAAGAGAAATTACACCAAATACGAAGTGAAGTCATACTTCGATAAAATCTGCAAGAGTAAGCATTCAACAATAGGAAGAAAAGAGACTAAACAGCTCTAAACACGTGAATCATTAGCACTGGCAAAAACTACGGTCTGAGTCGGTGGCCACATTGTCCAACACGAACTAACAAACCCAAAAACGTCTCAAAAAGGCACTGCGGTACATTGTTCAACACAACCCAACAGTTCATAAGAAGAGACCAAAAAAAAAACTCACCAAGTGTAATGACTCACGAAACGACGTCATGTTGGTGGTCCTTTATCCACTGTCAACCTAGTCGTCAAGAACACCTCCAAAACTCCAGCAAAACCCCAAACCTAACACCAAAAATACGACCCAAAATTTACCCCAAGACCCATACTCGGCGAATCAACAAAATGGCGAAAATAAACTATGTCCAGCAAAATTCGTCGAATATACCCGACGAAACCAAGGGATACTCGACGAATTAGACTTGGCGACAAAACTACACTCGGCGATACTCGACGAATTGAACTTGATTCGGCGTGTATACTCGACGAAAAAGACTTGGTCGCCAGATCACTCGACGCTTTCTAAGCCTAAGCCAAACTCGACAAATTCGTCGAATATACTTGACGAATTTTCCTTCACTCAACACCACGCCTAGATACTCGACGAATCTACCTTACTCTACGATGCAACTAGCGATACTCAACGAATCGGGCTGATATTCGACGAATTTCACGCACCTATATTCGGCGAATAGACTAAGTTGCTATCCATACTCGGCGAGTTTAACTTAACATAATCAACGAATTTTACTAAGCTAATCTACCTATAATCGACGATTCCCCTTTGGCTTAACCCCTACATCTAACGAATCCCTGGCCGAAAATCAAACCATCTTATGGATTCTTCAAAACCGAACCCTACACCAATCCTATTTTCTAAGGAGGGAAGAAAATGGAAGAAAGACAAGGAAATAAAGAAGCACAATAATCAACGCAAGGGGAAGAATGACCACTTGCCTCCAAACTTTGAAAATCCACCTCTCCACGCGTTCCTCGACAAGAATCGGCCGTAGGAAGTTTTAAGCCTCAATTCCTCAAACTTTTCGGGGGAAAAAGAGATCAAAACCGCAAACCCTAATGCCTAAAAATCCAAGAAATGGGAAATACTTACCACACACGCGTAGATCTAGGCGAGAGCTTTTCGAATCTCTACTCCTCCGACGAAACCGACCACCGAAACGATCCCTATCGGCGGCCGAAGGAACGCGGCGACACCGCCGACTCTTCTCTTTCGCGAAACGGACGGACGACGGGGAAGAAGACGAATAGGGTTTCGTCACATCGCTTCTATTTATACTTATATATATATATATATATAATATTAATTATTAAATAAACGACCAAACGACCCGAAACTCAAACAACTCGAAATCTTACGAAATTCGCACTGTAGCTAAATATTGATGCTACGAATCTAACGGCGAAGTTGGAATCGAAATCCGACAAACCAAATTCGGGTAAAAACTCCCCTAAGTCAAAACACCAAATATCCCAAAAGGCTCTACAGAGTTCCAAAACAAACCCGGCACGCAAGAGATAACTCAAAAATACACTAAAAATTAGTCAGGCTAATCTCCTAAGTCAAAATCTCAGGTACCAAATGAGCAACAGTCACGCTCCAGCAACGGTATCTAACAACTATGCATCATCGTAAAGTCCTGACGTCATAAATATGCTACTAACGGAATTAAGATAAACATCGAAAAATCATGAACGTTTCAGCCATCCCCCGTAAAAAGAAGTTTCGTCTCGAAATTTGACATGAAAAGAATCAAATCCAAAATAGAATGAAAAGTAACCGAAAGTTAACGAAGAAAACACTTACCAAAAGAAATTAGGAGAACAGATGAAGGTGAGTCTCCCTCATAGCTGAGTTCAACTCTCAAGTCGCGCTCTCCACGTCTTTGTTCTGCCACAAAACTTTAATCATGGGTATTGTCTTCCTTCGCAACACCCGATCTTGAGTATCCAAAATGCGCACAGACACTTCAACATAAGAAAGGTTAGGCTCCAACTAGGGCGCATAATCAAGAACTTGACGGTCACTAAGAACACACTTCCGCAATTGGCTCACGTGAAACACATCGTGCACACCAGGAAAATTTGTGGGCAAATCCAGCCTGTAAGCTGACACTTCAATGCACTCAACAATCTTGAAAGGTCCCACATACATAGGATCCAACTTGTGGTTCTTTCCAAACCTCTTAACACCAGACATCAGGTAAACTTTAAGAAAAATCATGTCCCCAACAACAAATTCCAAATCAGTCCTTCGCCGATTGTCATTCTTCTCATAATGCTCCTGAGCTATCCGAAGCTTCTCTCGAATATGCGTCACAGAGGTATTCATCTCTTCTAAAACTTCTGGACCCAACAACAATTCTTCACCAACCTCGGCCCAAAACAAGGGAGTCCTGCAACGTCTCTCATACAAAGTCTCAAACGGGATCATTTGCAAGCTTTCCTCATAACTGTTATTGTAAGCGAATTTCATCAATCGCAAACGCTCGTCCCACGCTCCTTCGTGGTCCAAGATGTAGCATCTTATCAAGTCTTGCACGATCTGATTTACTCTCTTCGTCTGACCATTGGTCTGCGGATGATAAACGGTGAAATACCTCAGATCGGTACCCAATCCTTCCTGCAGACTTTTCCAAAAACGAGACGTAAACCTGAAGTCTCGATCTAATACAATACTTACAGGCATTGTTCTAGATATCGACCGACATGTCCGATATGTCGGCCGATATAAAGGTTTTGGGCATAAATCATAACGAAATCGATTCGTTTGAGCAAAATAACGTTTTGTAAAAAATCGGGCTATATTTCGGCGATATATCGTTATATCAAGTGCCGATATTGGTCGCTCCCGCCGATATATCGGTATACCCAAATTTTTTGTTTTATATTATAAAAAAAATTGCAAGGATTTAAAATGATTTCACGGGAGTCATCGCGATAAGCTTTCGCCTAACTTTCTATCCAGCGGCGCTGCGACAGTTCGACAGTTCGGCGGAATCGGCCTCTCCTGGCGATAATCAGCCTCTCCCGGCGACAGATCGGCCTCTCCTGGCGACGGATCAGCCTCTCCCGGCGACGGATCGGCCTCTCCCGACGACGAATTGGCCTCTACCAGTCTACCGGCGACGGATCGGCCTCTTCCGGCGACGGATCGGCCTCTTCCGGCGACGGATCGGCCTCTCCCGGCGACGAATCGGCCTCTCCGACGACGCATCTTCCGCCCTAACTTCACTCCACTGTAACTCTGTAAGTTCCCTTCTTTTATTTTCTTCTTCTTTCTTGGACTTGGCTTTCCATGGAGTCGTGAGTGGTGGTTTTTCAGTTGATGTTCTCAATTCTTTCAGTTGTTTGAGCTTTCAGTGAGATGGAACAAACTCTGGTGGTATTGCTAGGTTCCAAAAAATGAAATAAGCCAATGGAATAAATTGTTTACCAATCCATTTATTTCACTCTTATGAGCACAAATAAAAGTATATAGGACGACACCTGAAATCATAACATCAGTACATGTTCAGCACTCATTCTACAACAATAGTGTTTACTGACGTGGATTCTATACGACAGACAAGTAGATTCCACGGCTGGTAGGTAAGTTGTGCGATTGCTGAGCAAGTTTCTTAGTACTTCTGTCTTGTTGAGTATTGGTGAAGTATTAGTATTACTGTGGGTATTCCTGTAAGGTACTCTGACAATAATTCCAGCCAAGTGATTATCATATAGTATCTATTATTGAGCTTATGTGTCCAAAGGTTCCCTGCAGAGTAAGTGATGCTGAGGTGTTGTGCCAAATACTCACTCTAATCCTGAAACTTGCATCAAATCTTTGGGAGCTTGCATCAATTATTCTTCCATTTGATACTAATGTCTATTCTGGATCCCACAGATTTCTCTCTCAAATACAATTGTGGTTCTTTGTTCACTCATGCTAAGCTCATCCACAC
The DNA here is from genome assembly GCA_039583875.1 of Platanthera guangdongensis. Classification (NCBI taxonomy): domain Eukaryota; kingdom Viridiplantae; phylum Streptophyta; class Magnoliopsida; order Asparagales; family Orchidaceae; genus Platanthera; species Platanthera guangdongensis. Next base: position 269,760,715 of record CM077151.1, on the reverse strand, counting down.
ATGTATGAAATAATGAGGCATGTTTTAATTTATTATTTTGTTCATTCACATATTTTGTTGGTGTTGTAGAATGAATTACTCTCAGTCTTCTACAAAAGAGGTAGGTGCGCCAGTTTCTGGCGGTAGAGATGCTTTTTGGGCATTTGGAGAGAAAATGATTGCAACGGATACCAGTAGAATTCGTTGCAATTACTGCAAGCAAGTCGTAAATGGGGGCATCACTCGGTTCAAACATCATTTGGTTGGGATTAAGGGCAATGTAAAGTCATGCCCTCATGTCCCAACTGATGTCAGAGCAAAAGCCGAAGCAACCCTTGCAGCAGCACAAACTAGTAAGTTGTTGAGAAGTAGTAGGTTACAAAGTAGCTTGGATAAGGTCGTTGTTGGAGAGGCTGCAGATCCCGAAAGTTCACAAAGGACTTTGTTTACAAGTATTTGAAAATAAAGGTTCAATGGACCAATTTATTGAGTCAGGAAATAGTGCACAAAGCACGAGTGAGAGTAAGTTTAAGAAGAAAGCCAGAGATGACGCAACTCTATATATTGCTAGGTGGACATACGAGATGAACATTCCTTTCAATGCTCTATATAGCATATCTTTCCAACAAATGTTACATGTTGTCGGTCTATGTGGCCCTGGGATGAAAGGACCAACGCCGTATGAGATGAGGGAGAAGTTCTTACAGATGGAAGTTCAACGGACCAAGGAAATGCTAAACAGCTTCACTCAAACAACTTGGAGACATTATGGATGCTGATTTGGGACCAAGAAGGAGCACCAGACCTACTAACCAACAATCACAAAATGAAAGTTTAAAGCGAAAGCGCATTGTAACACAAGCATTGGAGAAAGATGGCGAAGATGCGGGGCTATCAGAAGAGAAAATGCAAGCTCCACTCTTAGACACAATGTTAGAAGACTACGAAACAGAAGAGAAGATATGAAATGTAAGTCTTTACTATAAAATAAATTATAAATCAATTTACTTAATAGGATTTACTCATTAATAATTAATCTATACATGTTTTTTTGATGCAGGCATACATATGGAAGTTATGCGGTGGAGATTTTGATTTTTGATTTTTGACATTCAGTGTGACTTATAACTTTTGATTTTTGAACTTTTGGCCTTCAATGTGACTGATGATGTTTCCTCTTATTTTCTCATGACTTCCTTTCCGGCACTTGTATTATTATTCTCTTAAATCGATTGTTATTTGGTGTGTTGGTTTAGTTAATCAATCAAATTGAATTATGTTGTAATTTGTTTATTCATTTAATCATGTTAATATATAATTACTTTTTTTTGGATAAATTTTCAGCAATTATTACAAAAGTTTTGCTGATAAGGTGGATGACTTTTGGTTCATGTTGGTTTTGATGGTACCTAGAAGTCTTCATGTCATTGAACTATTAAATGACGAATTGATGAATCACTGATCCAGAAATAATCATAACAATAAAGACAAGTTGTTTTATTCAATCTTTGTCATTTATTAATATGCACAATTGTGTTTATTTTTGTTTAATACTTCATTATAATCATATTATTACATGTTTAATGCAAAGTGTATAAACATATATTGTCTGTACATTTTTTACTTATTTGCAAAAAAGTGTTTATAAACATTTTTATCTTTATTTAAATATTAAAATTCGATATTGTAAAATATCTCCAATATATCCCCCGCAATCCGACATACGACATTTCAAACTCAAACCGACATGAACCCGATATCCGATATCTACAACCTTGCTTACAGGTACTCCACGGAGTCTGATAACCTCGTCTAAGTATAACTCGACTATTTTTTTCATGTAGTAATCAATCTTGAATGATACGAAGTGAGCACACTTCGTCAGTCTATCCACTATAACCCATACAGAATCATGTCTTTTGGGAGATCTCGGCAACTCAGTAATGAAGTCCATAGAAATACTCTCTCACTTCCAACTTGGAATCTCCAAAGGCATTAACTTGTTATTAGGCCTTTCATAATCAGCCTTAACTCGCTTACAGGTGAAGCACTCAGACACGAACTTGGCTATGTCGTTCTTCATTCGATACCACCAGACAATCTGCTTCAGATCTTGATACATCTTAGTAGAACCAGGGTGGTAGGCAACACTGGAACCATGTGTCTCACTGCACAACTTAACTCGGATGTCCTCAACATCAGGGATACAATATCTACCGCGGTACTTCAGAGTACCCGCATCATCGATTGAAAAGTCTGCTAACTCCCCTTTCTCAGTTCTATTACGGAGGTGCTGCAAATCAGGATCATCCTTCTGATGCAGCCTTGTAAGTTTAATCTAAGAAGGCTCTAACACTTCCAAACTACTTGGCGAGTCGCAACTCCCAACTGATATATTCATTAACAAAAATTCCTCCACCAGGTGTTTAGGGTTTAAAGTTTAGGGTACCTGATCAAAATCTCAAAAGGTTGATAGATCTCCCTTAGAAAATAGATCTTGTGATGACAGAGCACTTGAACAAAAACCTGTGGTGACAGAGCACCTAAACAAAAACCAGTGGTGGCAGGGCACCTGATCAAAAACCTGTATTGGATTCCTACCAGGGTGGTATAAGAGTGGATGTACCCAGGTTTATTGGGGAACCACTATAAATTTCCTTGTGTCGTCTGGTTGTGCTCTACTTTTTATTTGTCGTGCTGTGATATTTCTGAGATCGACAATCGTCGAGCTGAGTTGGAACCGAGATTCGGTTACACCTAGAGTTCGGACCTAAGGGTGCAGCTCACACCTACTTCTCTCAAGTCGCCCCTTGGTAAGAGACCTGAATTTGGAAAATGAACATTGACACTAGCGTGGAGGTCACACCTCACACCCGGAAGACCTTTGAGATGTCTTCCTTCCTAGCCAATGCTGAGGTAGGTGTCTTGTAGGATGAAGGAAGAAGATGAGGATTTGTCAAAACGGATCTCTCTCCATGGCACCCTAAGGGTCTATTTATAGATTTTTTGGGGATGACCTGCCAATAGCGCAATCTCGCTGCTCTAAAAATACTGAAATATCTTGGGCTGGTCTGCCAACAGCCAAACTTCGCTATTTTGAACAGCTATTCACAACACACTAGGGGCAAAATAGCAGACCCTCAAGCAGGGAGAGACCCTCAAGGGGCCGGGGTGGGTGTCGGCCTCCCGCCGCACCCGCCCCCTAAGATAGGGCTGGGGCGGGTGTCGGCCTCCCACCGCACCCGCCCCTCTGAAATAGGGTCGGGGCGGGTGCCGGCCTCCCGCCGCACCCGCCCCATGAAAAGGGGACGGGGCGGGTGCAGGCCTCCCGCCGCACCCGCCCCCTAAAAAGAGGTCGAGGCGGGTGCCGGCCTCCCGCCGCACCCGCCTCTTGAAAATAGGCCGGGGCGGATGTCGGCCTCCCGCCGCACCCGCCCCCCTGAAATGGAGCCAGGGCGGGTGCCTCCCTCCCGCCGCACCCGCCCCTTGAAAAGAGGTCGGGGCAAGTGTCGGCCTCCCGCCGCACCCGCTCCCTGAAAAGGGTCGGGGCGGGTGCCGGCCTCCCGCCGCACTCGTCCCCTAAAAAGAGGTCGGGGTGGGTGTCGACCTCCCGCCGCCCCGCCCCCTGAAAAGCGGCCAGTGAGGGTGTCGTCCTCCCGCCGCACCTGCCCCTGAAAAGGGGTCGGGGCGGGTGTCGGCCTCCCGCCACACCTGCCCCCTGAAAAGATACTGGGGCGGGTGTCGGACTCCCGCCACACCCGGCCCCTGAAAAGAGGCCGGGGCGGTGCCGGCCTCCCGCCGCACCCGCCGCACCCGCCCCCTGAAAATAGGCCCAGCCGGGTGCCAGCCTCCCGCCGCACCCGCCACCTGAAGATAGGCCGGGGCGGGTGCGGCGGGCGGGTGCCGGCCTCCTGCCGCACCCGCCCCCTGAAGATAGGCCGGGGCGGGTGCCGGCCTCCCGCCGCACCCGCCCCCCCTGAAATGGGGCAGGGGAGGGTGCCGGCCTCCCGCCGCCCCCGTTCCGGCATCCCGCCACACCTGCCCCCCTTTGCCCTCTTAGCCTTTGGGCTCACTTGTCTCAGACCATTCTCTGGATTACACCTTGCGCCTGCTTGGGGGCACCACTCCGCGAATACGGGGTTATACACCAGGGATTCCACAGAAAGTCCAAAGATCCGTGCGGTCTTCCTACTCAAGGCATCAGCTACCACATTAGCTTTGCCTGATATAAAATATCAACATCATAATCTGCGACATATTCTAACCATCTCCGCTGGCGCAAGTTTAGCTCCTTCTGAGTGAAGACATACTTCAAACTCTTATGATCCGTGTAAATCTTGCACAACGCGTCATACAAAAGGTGTCTCCATAGCTTCAAGGCATAAATCACTGTTGCGAACATTAAATCATGCGTAGGGTAGTTCATTTCAAGAATTTTTAACTGCCTCGACTCATACGCAATCACTTTGCCTTCTTGCATCAACACGCAACCAAGTCTCACGTGCAATGCGTCCACATAAACGATATATTCCAATCCTTCAGTAGGCAAAGACAAAACTGGAGCAGTATATAATCTCCTTTTCAATTCCCGAAAATCTTTCTCGCACTTATCGCTTCAGACAAACGCTGCGTTTTTTTTTTTGCGTAAGCTTAGTCAGCGGCGCAGACAACGAAGAAAATCCTTCCACAAACTTTCTGTAATAGTCTGTCAACTCTAGGAAGCTTTTTATCTCTTTGGGTGTGGTAGTTCTCTTCCAATCCATTACGACAACATCGGAGGAGTACTGAGCCAGGAGGGCCATCCAGTTGCTTACTTCAGTGAGAAACTGAATGAAGCCAGACAGAAGTATTCCAATTATGACCGAGAATTCTACGTCGTCGTACATGCCGTCCAATATTGGCGTCATTATCTCCTACACAAGGTGTTTGTCATGTATTCTGACCATCAAGCCCTGTGATATCTAGACTCACAGAAAAAGTTAGGCCACCGCCACGCGAAATGGGTGGAGTTCATGCAGGAGTTCCATTACGTTCTCAAGCACCGAGCTGCTGTTGAGAACAAGCCGGCAGATGCGTTGAGTCATCGGGTCACCATTCTCCAGACCATGAGCGCGCGAGTGGAGGGTTTCGAGCGTGTTCGATATGACTACCCCGAGTGCCCAGACTTTGGTGAGATCTACTCCACCACATCGAGGGATCCTCCGGAGCCCCGCGAGGGTTTTATCTTTTTGGTGAGTCATGCAACGTCTCTCATATAAAGCCTCAAACAGGATCATCTGCAAGCTATCCTCATAACTATTATTGTAAGCGAATTCCATCAATCTCAAACGCTCGTCCCACGCTCCTTCGTGGTCCAAGATGTAGCATCTTATCATGTCTTGCACGATCTGATTTACTCTCTCCGTCTGACCATTGGTCTGCGGATGATAAGCGGTGAAATACCTCAGATCCGTACCCAATCCTTCTTGTAGACTTTTCCAAAAACGAGACGTAAACCTGGAGTCTCGATCTGATACAATACTTACAGGTACTCCACGTAGTCGGATAACCTCGTCCAAGTATAACTCTGCTATTTTCTTCATGTAGTAATCAATCTTGCATGACACGAAGTGAGCACACTTTGTCAGTCTATCCACTATAACCCATACAGAATCATGTTCTTTTGGGAGATCTCGGCAACCCAGTAATGAAGTCCATAGAAATACTCTCTCACTTCCAACTTGGAATCTCCAAAGGCGTTAACTTGTCACCAGGCGTTCCATGATCAGCCTTAACTCGCTTACAGGTGAAGCACTCAGACACGAACTTGCCTATGTCGTTCTTCATTCGATACCACCAGACAATCTGCTTCAGATCTTGATACATCTTAGTAGAACTAGGGTGGTAGGCAACACTGGAACCATGTGTCTCACTGCACAACTTAACTTGGATGTCCTCAACATCAGGGATACAATATCTACCACGGTACTTCAAAGTACCTGCATCATCGATTGAAAAGTCTGGTAACTCCCCTTTCTCAGTTCTATTATGGAGGTGCTGCAAATCAGGATCATCCTTCTGATGCAGCCTTGTAAGTTTAATCCAAGAAGGCTCTAACACTTCCAAACTACTTGGCGAGTCGCTACTCCCAACTGATATATCCATTAACAAAAATTCCTCCACCAGGTGTTTAGGGTTTAGGGTTTAGGGTACCTGATCAAAATCTCAAAGGGTTGCTAGATCTCCCTTAGAAAATAGATCTTGTGGTGACAGGGCACCTGAACAAAAACCTGTGGTGACAGGGCACCTAAACAAAAACCAGTGGTAACAGGGCATCTGATCAAAAACCTGTAGTGGATTCCTACCAGGGTGGTAGAAGAGTGGATGTACCCAGGTTTATTATGGAACCATTATAAATTTCCTTGTGTCGTTTGGTTGTGCATACTTTTTATTTGTTGTGCTGTGATATTTCTGAGATCGACAATCGTCGAGCTGAGTTGGAACCGAGATTCGGTTCCACCTATAGTTCGGACATAGGGGTGCAGCTCACACCTACTTCTCTCAAGTCGTCCCTTGGTAAGAGACCTGAATTTGGAAAATGAACATTGACACTAGCGTGGAGGTCTCACCTCACACCCGGAAGACCTTTGAGATCTCCCCCTCCTTAGCCAATGCTGAGCTAGGTGTCTTGGAGGATGAATGAAGAAGATGAGGATTGGTCAAAACGGATCTCTCTCCAAGGCACCTAAGGGTCTATTTATAGATTCTTTGGGGATGGCCTGCCAATAACGCAATCGCGCTGCTCTAAAATTACTGAAATATCATGTGCTGGTCTGGCAACATCCAAACTTCGCTATTTTGAACAGATATTCGCAGCCCACTAGGGGCAAAATAACAGACCCTCAAGCCGGGCGAGACCCTCAGGGGGTCGGGGTGGGTGTCGGCCTCCCGCCGCACCCGCCCCCTAGGATAGGGTCGGGGCGGGTGTCGGCCTCCCGCCGCACCCGCCCGCCTGAAAAGGGGTCGGGGCGGGTGTCGGCCTCCCGCCGCACCCGCCCCCTAAAAAGAGGCCGGGGCGGGTGTCGGCCTCCTGCCGCACCCGCCCCTTGAAAATAGGTTGGGGCGGGTGTCGGCCTCCCGCCGCATCAGCCCCCCCCCCCCCCTGAAATGGTGCTGGGGCGGGTGCCGCCCTCCCGCCACACCCGCCCGCTGAAAAGAGGCCGAGGGCGGGTGTCGGCCTCCCGCCGCACCCGCCCCCCTGAAAAGGGGCCGAGACGGGGGCCGGGGCGGGTGTCGGCCTCCTGCCGCACCCGCCCCCTGAAAAGCGGCCGGGGCGGGTGCCGGCCTCCCGCCGCACTCGCCCCCTAAAAAGCGGTCGGGGCGGGTGCCGGCCTCCCGCCCCACCAGCCCCCTGAAAAGGTGTCGGGGCGGGTATCGGCCTCGCGCCGCACCCGCCCCCTGAAAAGGGGCCGGGGCGGGTGCCGGCCTCCCGCCGCACCCGCCCCCTGAAAAGGGGCCGGGGAGGGTGTCGGCCTCCCGCCGCACCCGCCCCCTGAAAATAGTCCGGGGCGGGTGCCGACCTCCCGCCGCACCCGCCCCCCTGAAATGAGGCCGGGGCGGGTGTCGGCCTCCCGCCGCCCCCGCCCACCTGAAAAGAGGTCGGGGCGGGTGTCGGCCTCCCGCCGCACCCGCCCACCTGAAATGGGGTCGGGGCGGGTGTCCGCCTCCCGCCACACCCGCCCCCTTAAAAGAGGCTGGGGCGGGTGTCGGCCTCCCGCCGCACTCGCCCCCTGAAAATAGGCCCGGTCGGGTGCTGGTCTCCCGCCGCACCTGCCCCCTGAAGATAGGTCGGGGGGTGCCGGCCTCCCGCCGCACCCGCCCCTCTGAAATGGGGTCGGGGCGGGTGCCGGCCTCCTGCCGCACCCGCCCCCCTGAAATGGGGTCGGGGCGTGTGTCGGCCTCTCGCCGCACCTTCCCCCCCTTTGTCCCCTTAGCCTTTGGGCTCACTTGTCCCAGACCATTCTCTGGATTACACCTTGCACCTGCTTGGGGACCCAACTCCGCGAATACGGGGTTATACACCAGGGATTCCACAGAAAGTCCAAAGATCTGCGCGGTCTTCCTACTCAAGGCATCAGCTACGACATTAGCTTTGCCCGATATAAAATATCAACATCATAATCCGCGACATATTCTAACTATCTCCGCTGGCGCAAGTGTCGCTCCTTCTGAGTGAAGACATACTTCAAACTCTTATGATCCGTGTAAATCTTGCACAACGCGCCATACAATAGGTGTCTTCATAGCTTCAAGGCATAAATCACTGTTGCGAACTTTAAATCATGCGTATGGTAGTTCCTTTCATGAATCTTTAACTGTCTCAACTCATACGCAATCACTTTGCCTGCTTGCATCAACACGCAACCAAGTCTTACGTGCGATGCATCCACATAAACAATATATTCCAATCCTTCAGTAGGCAAAGACAAAACTGAAGCAGTATATAATCTCTTTTTCAATTCCTGAAAAGCTTCCTCACACTTATCGCTTCAGACAAACGCTGCGTTCTTTTCCGTAAGCTTAGTCAGCTGCGCAGACAACGAAGAAAATCCTTCCACAAACCTTCTGTAATAGCCTGTCAACCCTAGGAAGCTTCTTATATCTTTGGGTGTGGTAGGTCTCTTCCAATCCATTATGACAGCATCGGAGGAGTACTGAGCCAGGAGGGTCATCCAGTTGCTTACTTCAGTGAGAAACTGAATGAAGCCAGGCAGAAGTACTCCAATTATGATCGAGAATTCTACGCCGTCGTACATGCCCTCCGATATTGGTGTCATTATCTCATACACAAGGAGTTTGTCCTGTATTATGACCATCAAGCCCTGTGATATCTGGACTCACAGAAAAAGTTAGGTCACCGCCACGCGAAATGGGTGGAGTTCATGCAGGAGTTCCATTACGTTCTCAAGCACCGAGCTGCTGTTGAGAACAAGCCGGCAGATGCGTTGAGTCGTCGGGTCACCATTCTCCAGACCATGAGCGCGCGGGTGGAGGGTTTCGAGCGTGTTCGATATGACTACCCGAGTGCCCAGACTTTGGTGAGATCTACTCCACCACATTGAGGGATCCTCCGGAGCCCGCGAGATTTTTATCATTTCAGAGGGCTATCTATTCTATAGGTCTTGCCTCTGTGTGCCACAAACCTCCCTTCGGGACTTCCTCGCCTGAGAGCTGCATGCGGGCGGGGCCGCGAGACATTTTGGGCGCGGTAAGACGATTGGGTTAGTGGAGGACCGTTTCTTTTGGCCTGGCTTGAAGAGGGATGTCACTCGGGTTGCTCGTCACTGCTGTATCTGTCAGACGGCGAAGGGATCCCGACAACCCACGGGCCTATACACTCATTTGCCCATTCCCCATATGCCCTGGGCCGATATTAGCTTGGATTTTGTACTTAGGCTCCCCCGCATGCTGAGGAAGTTTGATTCGATTTTTGTTGTTGTGGACCGCTTCTCGAAGATGGCCCACTTTATCCCATGTCACAGGACGTATGTTGCCCGCACGTGGCGGCTCTATTTTTCAAGAAAGTATTCAAGTATCATGGGCTACCTATCTCTATTGTCTCTGACCGTGACGTCCACTTTATGAGTTATTTTTGGAAGACGTTGTGGAAGTAGACCTGTACGACACTAAAGTTCTCCACCGCCTATCACCCACAAACGGATGGACAGGCGGAAGTTGTCAACCGTAGTCTTGGACACTATCGCGTTGTCTCGTTCGGGATAGCCCATCCACTTGGGATTCTGTCCTGCCTGTTGCGGAGTTTGCATACAATAGCTCGGTCAATAGGACCATCATTCTTAGTCCATTCCATGTCATCTTAGGTTACGAGCCGAGGAAACCCGTCGACCTTGTTGACGTCCAGCTTGAGGCCTGACCTAGTGAGTCCGCCGAGTCATTCATTCAGCATACACACACTTCATGAGACAGTCTGAAGAAAGATCGCCGTCAGTAATTAAGTTTATAAAGCGCAGGATGACCTGCACAGGAGGGAACAAGTTTTTGACATTGGAGATCAAGTTATGATCTGCCTTCGACCCGAGAGACTTCCACAGGGGGCAGCAAAAAGTGCCTGTCGAATGCGTCCCTATACAGTTACTCGACGATTTGGTACAAATGCTTATGAGGTTGATATCCCACCAGCAATGGGAATTCACCGGGTGTTCAATGTGAAGGATTTAACTCCTTACTACGAGGAGCGAGTGTATGTGGACTCATTGTCCCCAGCTATCCCTGATCCACAACTTGCCCTACCCCCCTCTAGCACCTTGATACCCACCTTGCCCTGGCAGTCGCGGACGGAGGGGCACCCCTCGGAGGACCACCTTCCCCAGCCGGCAGTTCCAGTGGCACCGCGTTCTGACGGGGATACATTGCTACGACAGTCGCGTATGCCTACTGTTGAAACCGGAAACCGGCTTCTGTGGAGTTTGTACCCTTGGGGAAGGGGTGACCGCACACTTACTTTGCCTAGCAAGCTTGGCTGACCGAAGACTTAAAACTTGAAACTTACCCAAGGCTCCAGCATGGAGGTCTCATCACACACCCGGAAGATCTTAAAGCGCTTCCCCTCCTTAGCTTGTGCTGAGCTAAGGGCACCTCAGAAAGCGCTATAAGTTAAGAGAGTAAGAGAATTGGAAAGCTTTCCTTCTGCGGTACCCTTTGAGTCTATTTATAGATTTTAAAGTCTGGCCTGCAAATAGCGAGGCCTCCGCTGTTCTAAACAACTATATGCAGCCAAAATCGGCCTGCCAACAGCGTAACTCCGCTGTTTTGAAAGGCTATGTGCAGGCCAGCGGGGGTGGAATGGTAAAAATACAACACACATCGCTGGGCGAGTGGCTCTTGAAAACCTCAACTCGCCTGGGGCGGCGAGTGCTCGATGGGGCTGGCACTCGCCGCCTTCCTATGGCCCTGAGCGAGTGCGGGCCTAACCTGCCCCACTCGCCTGCCATTGTCGAGAACTAGGGGCGAGTGCAAGCCTACTTGCTCCACTCGCCCCATACCTGTTCCACCCCTCCTGGGCGAGTCGGCGAGGCTGCAGAGCCCTCTCCTCCCTTCCAACTCGCTTGGGACTTGGACTACGCCAAAATGGCTGGACCGACTCTTGCTGACCCCACTCGCCGGATACGGGGTTGTACACCTACCGGAGATACTCTACAGACTATTTGTCATGACTTCACGACGACAGGCGGCTCGGTGGTCCTACGGTACTTGGTCCATTGGCATGCCCGCCCGGCTTCTGACGACACTTGGATTTCTGCTGCGTAGCTCGAGAGACTCGCCCCAGACCTTCGCCGAGAGTACGATCATCTTCACTCAGCAGAGATCAGTGCTTTCAAGTCGGCGGCGGGGGGGGGGGGGGGAGTTGATGGCGATCGACTGCACGCGCTCGTCTATTTCCGCAGGAGGCGGTGATCGGCGACCCTTTTGGGCGATCCGAGTCCGCGGATGCGCCCAGAGGGTCGTTCCGAGTCAGTTTCGTATGTATTTAGCCCCCGATCGGCTCGAACGTTTATAGTCGTCCGATCGGAAGCCCTAATCCTGTTTTAGTATATTTTTCTCTATATATATGCACGTTAGCAGCGGGTTGAGGGATCAAAGGTTTGCATCGTGCATCCTGCCGGTCCTCCTCTCAGTGGATTTCGAGGATTCTCCTTCCGCCGCCCGAGATTGCCACTTCCCCGCCCTGCTCCGGCCTTCTCCTCTCCCCCACCGACCTCGCCCAGCCTTTCCCCTACAATCCCGCCGCCGATCCTCTGCCCGCCCAGCGCCGAACGGTCTCTGACAGCCGCCTACTTCCCGCCACCACCCCTCCCGTACCCCGACGACCCTCTCCAGGTCGCCTCCACCTCTCCAGCCTTCTCCCGTCAGCCCACCTTCAACCGCCCGACAACCTCCCTGCTCCAGATCCACCGCCCAAATCCACCCCCTCCATCACCGATCCTGCCAGCACTACTCCCTGGTCCCCGTTCCTTGACCGAGCCGCCACCTTCCCCCATTCCAGATCCAGATCCCCTCCCCCATTCCGTAGTTGTTCGTGGAACCACCTCCGAGCCCGGATGCAACCCCGCCATAGGACCTCCATCTTAAAGCCGAGCCGCTACGTGCATAAGCAAATCTAAGTAAGGTTGTTTAATCTTTCGTTGATTACTTGGTTTAGACTCTTGCTCTGGATATTTATTTATCGTACGCAATTGTTATCATTATTTGTGGTGTAACTTACGGGGCTCATTAGGCCCCCTTTGACGGTATTGCGATTCACTTCGTTGTTTGAATATAAATGTTCACTATTCTTCAGAGCTTGTTAACAAGTGTGCAATTACTGTTTTGATGCTTTATAAATTTCAACTACTCGTTAGTTAGCAGATCTTAATTGAGGCGTTTGTCTCATGTTCACACGTGCACTTTATTTAGACCGCATTTCCATTTAGTGTAATTTCTATTCATTCGCCTGCCACTGCATCAGTGGCTAAGAATCTAAAGGCTTGATACTCTCTCAAGCTGAGATTGTGATAAAGTGTTAGTTGCAGCAACCAATAAAAGAATCTGTTAAAAAGGGATTATATCCTAAATCTGTTCTTATAAGATAATAGGCATCAAGAAACAAATTCATACACATTAAAGAATGCCATAATCATAACACAAAGTGCATGACAAAATAAAAAAAAAATCAAGAATCAGAAGCATGACTGAATAAATGCACGAGCAAACCAGGCCCTTAGAGATGAAAATGAAGTTTAAAATACCAAAAAAATTCAAAGTTGTTATGCGCGCAATTTTAAACTAATTATCATAAAGCAAGCATTTTTTTCCTTTCAGGTGACAACAGAACGTAAAATCAGCATCACATAGCTTATTTAGAGGGGAATATAAGTCTATCAGAAGGCATATGTCAAAGGAGTAAAATATTGCAGCTATTGAGATTGGCAAAGTGAGGAAATGACTACAGAATTTTTTATAAGACTAGGGAAGTTAAGCAACCTGACTGTTATTTCTTTCAATAAAAGTGATGCATTTAGCCAAGAATACAGCATTTTATGACATAAAATAAAATACTTTGAATGTTTGATTCGTTGCTCTGAATGCTAAATGAAGGAAGCATGGTTATGTGCACATAAATCAAAATGGATTCTTGGGTCTGCCCTCTCTGATGTCTTTGACTTTGATTTGAGGGCATGATTCTGAATCAAACGTGACGGTATAGGGGGCCACTATTTCAGTGGTCTCTGTGAGCAACCATTTTGTGCATTTATTGTCAAAGGTTAGGTCTTTCTCCTCTGAGAGAAGCCACTTTGTGCATAGTGACAAAGATTAGGTCTATTCCCAATCCTCCCCCGCCCATACCCCCAATGATTGGGGACTATATGGGTCCTGTTGTTGTTGTTGTTTGATTCGTTTATCTACAAATTTGGCTTGATTTGGGCTATATCTGATCCAAGCTGGATCGACATTACAGCCAAACTAGAGATCTTAAATAGAATAAAAATAAAGTAATTCCCCAAATGCCTCCTAAGAGAAATAATTCCACTCCATATGCCGGGTGCTTGCAATGTTATAGTCAAGAACGTAGATTATGTTAGCGTAAATGCCAGTGCAAAAGATGAGAATAATTTACGCAAATTTGTTTATGTGGGGTATCACAAAAGTAACAAGATGATTGGCATCGATGCTTGAAATACTCCAAGCCCCGAGCATAAGCAATGATTTCTCTTCTCGTACAATCATTGCACAGAACAAAAGTGAAAGCATAACTTTGTGGCCTATATTGGAATTTCGAATTGCGCGATAGCGATCTAAAGAAAGCAACTTCTTTGGATCGCTTCGAAGTAACTCGGGGAGCTTAATTGTGCCGATTTTGACAACTTCATGATTTTCTCACAAATAGATTTCCAAGCCATACGAAGATTTCTCATCTTTTAGAGTGTGTAGTTCAAATCTACATAATATAACAAAGAAAAGAGAAGAAAAATAAAATGTTTACAACATTCACTCTAATTCATAGCATAAGTTTTTGAGCCTTAGTTTGGTTTGAAGGAATTAAAGTGAATGCAAATACAACTCAATTCATAATTTCATAACTGTTATTTGAATCCAATATAGTTCACAGGTAATTTAATTTAATAAGGAAATGCAAACATTTTATGGCATTTTTTTCATAAATAATCCCTATTCAACCCCAATGCAAATGAGAAGAAAATTTTACCAAGCTATCACTGGGACTCATGTTCCTCTCAATAAAATTAAAAAAAAACATAAAAATTCATCAACAAAACAAAATAATTCCACAACCAAATACCAAATTCAGTTCCTTTATTATTAACTTCCTTCAAAACCCAAAAGCCATTGAACAAGTAAGGACTCCATGAAAAGAACAAGAACGGCATATAAAGAGGAAAAACGAAGATTGATTCATATAAATAGATAGGAAAAGGCATACATGGGTGATATTGGTTCGGCTCACCGTCGGCATCCTCGTGGAATATGACAGCGCATGAGCCCATCCGATACCACACATGTACACTTCTTCCCTTCATCCTTCTACGGAAGAACACAACGCCATGAGACCTATAAATACACAAGAGAGCAGCGGCCAAACAGTAAGAAAACTATAAAAGAAAACTAAAAATGAGAAGGTAGAAATATATTACCTTTCAGAGTCCTCTGGAAATAATTTCTTAATAAAAGGACTGGCAATGCATAAATTTACAATATAGTACCAACTCCACTAGCAAATCAACCATTTCCTGTCCCTAATTAATCTAGTTTGAAACAGTAAGCGACGTCTTATTTGACTTGGAAATAACTGTGGCTTGATGTCTTCACCGAATTTGAAATTTAGCAACAGTACCAAGTAGTGGTGGGGACGTTTGGCTGTGTACAACTTTTAATAACAAAAACCAAGATTAAAGGACGAAGCTTTTTTGGTAATTAAAAAATAAAAGCAGCTCTGGATCTTAAATCAAGAGGATTAGGTGGGGACAAAATTTATTAAAGCTAATTGCAGACCAGTCAGATTTGCCAAATGACGTATTTCTCGGGGTGTGAATAGTCAAATGACATAAGAACATCTAAAATAACTCCGTCGTCAAACCTTGGGTTTGATCCTCGACATGGAGTTGCTCAGCCATCAACTTCGAGGGGCTCCGTTTCTCACATAATACGGACAAAATTGTTAGGAAGAACACTCCTACAAGAGTTTGAGAAGAAACCAAGAACAAAAAAATGCAGTAAGTAAAGAACACAGGTTTATTCACGGGAGATTGCACTGAGATTTCTTATTGTTTTCTTTTGTCATGATACATGAATAAAAGATATTGTGCATCACAACAAAGACTCAAGGGCTACATGCATGGCATAAGGACCAAAACGCCCTCAAAAAAAATTTGATGGTGCATTCAAGGGGTTCAGGTTCTCCTTAACTTGGAAATCACATGTTGCAGTTGCTTTATATTAAATTGTAATTCACCGTGGGCCCCTACGATTGAATCATCAACTCTCTTTTTCTTTTTCAAAATCATTCTGGTTTTTATGGATTATATATATCACCACCACTCAAAATGAAATTCATGTCCGAGATGAGATGATTTTGTAGAAATACACGGAAAAGATGGAAAATAAATGAAATTTTTATTACTGTCTCAATCTTTTGGTAAATACATACATGTATTTGTACACTTATATAAGAAGAGATAGAGGAGGGGAATTCTCATTCTAAGATGTGGAACTAAACATCAAGAGATATAAGGAACAAGATGGGTCTTATTATGGGCCTTTAAATATTTTCTTCAACACTCCCCCACAAACTGAAGCATATAGATCATAAGCACCAAGCTTGGACAAAAAACTGATAGTATAATGGTCGTGGTAAGGCCTTAGTGAGGATGTCAGCAATTTGTCATGCAACAGGAACTGTTTTAATTTCAACTTCTTCAGTTGAACCTTCTCCCGAATGAAGTGGCAATCAACTTCAATGTGTTTGGTTCGTTCATGAAATACAAGAGTTTTGGCAATGTGTGTAGCAGTTTGACTGTCACAAAATAGAGTGGTTGGTGAGAAATGTTTGACTCCCAAATCACCTAGGAAACTATCTAACCAAGTAAGCTTAGACACAATAGCGGTCATTGAACGATACTCGGCTTCAGCAGATGAACGAGCAACCACCGATTGCTTTTTGCTGCGCCAAGTAATAAGGTGTCTTTCGAAGTAAGTACATAAACCACTTGTGGAGCGTTGATCATCCAGAGAGCAAGCATAGTCGGCATTGGAGTAGACAATCATAGATAGATAAGAAGAGGGTTTGTATGCAAGCCCTTGTCCAGGAGCAGTCTTCAAATAACTGAGGATGTGCTCGACAGCCTGGAGATGAGAGGTACGTGGGCCATGCATAAAACGACCGACGACTCCAACAACAAATGAGATATCAGGTCTTGTAACAGTAAGATAAATCAACTTTCCTACAAGATGATGATAATACTCTGAGTTTTGAAGTAGCAGATCGGAGTCAGAGTCATGAGCGCAGAGCATAGGGTTAACATCCATACGAGCGTCAGCAGGCTTGCATCCAAAATAGTCGGTACCATGAAGAATGTCAAGACAATACTTCCGTTGAGATAGGACGAGACCATCAGGACGTCTCTCTACCTCAGTATTTTCGTTGAGATAGAAATGATTTCAGCACGATCACGAAGTAGATACAACCATGTCATGCACGAGTAATTATCAATAAACGTAATAAAGTAATAATAACCATAAACAATACAAGTTTTATACAGTCCCCAAATATCAGAGTGCACTAAAGTAAAAGGACCATTGCTCCGAGAACAATTAGAAAGAAAAGACGAATGATGTTGTTTTCTGAAGATACATGATTCACAAGTAAAGTCATTGAGGGGGATATCGGGAAGAGCTTTCTTGAGGATCTGGAGGGGGGCATGCCCAAGACATTGATGTCAATCAACAGAAGTGACATATAAGAGAACCGTGGGTGGAACATCCAAGATATAGAGCCCATGAGAATCTTCCTTTATCAATGATATTCTGCGTTCGTCGATCCTGTATAATAAAATAGGAGGGAGAGAAGGTTACACAACAATCAAGATCATGAGTAAGGCGGCTAACATAAAGAAGGTTAAAGGGCGATCCCAAAACATGAAGGACCGAACGAAGAGAGAGAGAGAGATGGAGGGGCAGATCAACAGAGCCAGAAACCAGGGTGGTGTCACCATTAGCCATGGTGAAGAAGCTGGGATATGCAGATTATAAGTAGTGAGGTGCTTTTTGCGGAGTAAGATGATGTGTGGCACCGGAGTCCACAAATCATGTGGAGCTATGAGAGAGATTAGAGATACCTTCATTGGAGACCGACGTAACATAGTCAGATGAACGACCAATCATTCCCTGAAGTTGTTGGAGCTGAATGTGTAAGAAATCAATATCATCAACAGTGGTGGCGACAGTATCGACCACAAGGGATACATGTTGTTGCTGAGGCATACCATGTTTGTGATAGCAGGTTGCCTCAAGTTGACAATCCCGACCGCAAAGAGAACACTTAGGGCGGGGTCTTCTGTGACGTCCCCTGCACCGAGAAGTTGTGCGGCCTTCACGAGCCGAAGGAGGACAAAGGGCGGTGAGAAAGACTGTTGGAGAACCGGAGGTAAAGTCCCAGGAGCATCAGACGGTGGTGTAACCTTTAATAGCATGGAACACGCATCTGAAAGAGAGAGAATTGTAGAGGAAGAGAGAATTTGAGCCCAGACGTTGTGGAGACGCAGAAGAACCCGGGCCATCATCATTGTGATTCGGACTGCTTCTTTTTATTCTAAGTAGCAAGATCTGTTGTTGGAGGCTGATGTTGAATTCATGCCTCCACAAGAGTTCTGGATCGAGCAACAAAGGAGGTGAGGTCTCCTACTCTGGAGTCACGATTTTGAAGATTTTTTATGATGCCGAACAAGTGTTGGAGGCTATCCTTGCTAGAATTGAGGGAGTGAAGTTCCTCCCACATGGCATTGGCTGTTTAATGATGCATGGTCATTCGAAATGATTCACTGTCCATCCAGTTAAGGAACAGGGATTGAACACGGACGTCGTCACAAAGAAATTCCTCGGTAGGCGCGGTAGAGGTTTCCTTTGTCAGATGATGAAGGAGGCCTTTGGTATGCAAAACACGACAAACGGAGTGCATCCACTCAACAAAGTTCGTCTTCCCACTAAGAAAGATAGTGGTAATCCGAAACTCATCACGGACTTCAGGGAGTAAGGTTGCAGCACGGGCAGGAAGAGATGGAGCATCAATTGAAGCCATGAAGAGAAGAAAAAAACTGAGGGGAGATCACGCGGCAAGAACAGAGGAGGCCGGCAGATAGACTTCAAAAGTCAGACTTCGGTGATTTGAGCGGAGAACCCTGCGAGTAAGTAGAGAAAAGACAACTGCACAAAGGCAGAAGATAGAATGTATTGGTCGCATGGGCGTTGGCAATAAAAAACGTTGTCAACCGTAAGAACAAATGACCTGGCGAGCAAAATCGAGCAACCTGGTGATCAGAACCAGCGAGCAGTCCTGGTGAGCAGAACTGAGCGAGTTGGCGAGCACGGAAACAAGCGGTCAGACGAGCGCAGGAAAGAGGTCGCGCGAGCTTGGCGAGCAGAGGCTGCGAGAAGGAGTTTGCGGGAGATAGGCAAATCGACACAACGAGAAGTCTTGGCGACTGAAAGCTGCGAGCAGAGCACTAGAGATGCGAGCAGATCGGCAAGCAGAACACATTGCTAGGTCGGCGATTAGACTACTAGAGCCGCGAGCAGAAAACCGTTGGCAAGCAGGCGCTGCGAGAAGAGGTCAAACAATATGTGGCTACACAAAGAGACCGCAGAGGTCGACATACAGGTGGGGCCCCAGAATTTCAGAGGGAAAAACTATACAAGCAGAGGGGCGGTGGGGAATGATAAGGGGATGGTGCGAGTGAAAGCACAATACGCAAAGCTGTGGTTAGAACAATTTAACCGCCCAGACAAGCTAACTGTGCAAGCGAGAGCGAGAGCACGACTAGAAAATAAAATTTTTTTCTTAGAATCGATGGCTCTGATACCATGTAGAAATACACGGAAAAGGGGGAAAATAAATGGAATTTTTATTAATTTCTCAATCTCTTGATAAATACATACATGTATTTGTATACTTATATAAGAAGAGAGAGAGGAGGGGAATTCTCATTCTAAGATGTGGGACTAAACATCATGAGATATAAGGAACAAGATGAGCCTTTACATATTTTCTTCAATAGATTTCATCGGTGCCTACCATGGTAACTAAGAGGCTCGGTCACCAAATCCTAAGCGCATAATAATCCCATTTTGGACGATTTGGGATTGAATCCATCAATCTCATTTTAAATTCATGGTAGTTTTGATGATTAAATCGAACCATCCAAAATGAAATGCACAGGTAGATTAGGTAACTGTCATTGCACATAACATAGCAACTAAAGAGGATCTGAATTCCACATGTGAGACCAAGTCTTGAGTGTGTCCAGCAAGGAAAAAAAATCTACATAGATCCGTTGACCATCACCATGAAGGGGAGACTTAGATAAAGACAATCTCAGGTCAAAGTCAGTCCGTGTGAAAGTTAAAATGCAGTGAAATCAAGGTCAAGTCAAAGTAATGACAGGCTGAAGTATGAATTCAGATAGGAGTGACATGCTAATCGGGTCAAAGTAATGATGTAGGCTGAAAGAAAAATATTTCTTTAAACATTAACAACTGTTGAGTGGAAAATTAATTGTATTACTTAGCCCTACTCCAGCATATATAGGAGTGGGAAAAAATGTACAAATACATAGACTTGATACATAATAGAAATACAGACACTCCAACACTCCCTCTCAAGTTGGGCGTGTAATGTCGGTCATGCCCAACTTGCCCAATATCTTGTCAAAGGAGCACAGACTCGGCCCCTTAGTAAGCACATCTGTCAGCTGCTGGTTTGATGGGACAAAGTGAGTACACACCATCCCCTTTACTATGTTCTCATTAATGAAATGTCTGTCGATCTCCACGTGTTTAGTACGGTCATGTTGGACTGGGTTGTGAGCAATACTAATAGCGGCTTTACTATCACAATAGATCTTGATTGAACCACAATCTTCCACACCCAAGTCCCTCATCATTGACTGAATCCATATCCCTTCGCATATTACAAGCGTCATTGCCCGGAACTCCGCCTCAGCATTGGATCTGGCAACAACATGTTTCTTGCTTCTCCAGGTCACCAGATTACCCCCAACGATGGAGCAATGTCCAGATGTAGATCGTCAATCATCAATAGAACTTGCCCAGTCTACATCTGTGTAACTTCAACCGATAATGCCACGCCTGGTCTAAATAGTATGCCTTTGCCTGGAGAGGATTTGAGATACCTCAAAACCCTATATGCAGCATCAAGATGATGTGATCTCGGTGAGTGCATATATTGACTAAGAACACCCAAAACATAAGATATATCTGGACGGGTATGGGAGAGATAGATAAGTTTCCAAACTAGTCGTTGGAAACCTGGTATGTCATCAACCATTTATCCACCATCTCTACCAAGTGTGTGATTGACTTCAATTGGGGTGTCAGCAGTTCTACACCCAATCATTCATATTGTTTCCCGTTGATCCAGAATGTACTTCCTTTGAGATATGAAGATCTCATGTCTGGATCTGGCCACCTCGATGCCCAGAAAATATTTGAGAGTCCCAAGGTCCTTCACTTCAAACTCCTTAGCAAGCCTAGATTTTAAATTCTCAATCTCCTCTGTGTCATCACCTATTATCACTATATCGTCAACATAGACAATAAGAGCAATGCTTTGCATGTACCCGAAGGATATCATTGCCCGGTGGAATCTCCCAAACCACACATGGGACGACTATTTTAAGCCGTACAAAGCCTTCTTCAATCTGCAAACTTTCTCTGCTGAACCTTTTTGAAGAACACCAGGAGGCAGAGACATGTAGACTTTCTCCTCAAGATCACCGTGAAGAAATGCATTCTTCACATCCAACTGGCTGAGACTCCACCCTTTGGACATGACACATGAAAGCAGTATCCGAATTGAATTCATTTTAGCAACCGGAGCAAATGTCTCATGATTGCCAATGCCCGCTGTTTGAGTGTATCCTCTAGCAACCAATCTAGCTTTGTACAATTCAACCAAGTCATGACAGTTCTGCTTCACAGAGAAGACCCATTTACAAACCATAACAGTTTTCCCTTTGGGCAGGTAGACAAGATCCCAAGTATGATTTTTGTCAAGGGCCGTCATTTCCTCCAACATAGCATTCTTCCATTCATTGTGTTCAAGAGCTTCCTACCAGGAACGGGGAATAGATATGGAAGACAAGGAGGTGACAAACGCTCTATGTGAATGAGACAAAGAGTCATAAGTCACAAAATGGGAAAGAGTATGCTGAGTAGAAGCATAATTACCTCTGTCAGTGCCAAAATATGGATTGAGTGGTGGCCCAGGTAGAGTGGGTACGACCTGTGTATTCGTTCCCCGGCATCGGCGAGAGTAAACCTGCAAATGAGGAGGCATAGAAGGAGGAGGTATCACTGGATCACTAGCTAAGTTATCAAAGGCGCAAGACGCACCAAGGCACACTAAAGCGCAAAGGGGCCCGGAAGCCTAGGCGCAGGCGCGCGCCTAAGGCACGTGAAGCGCAAAAATGGGGGGAAAAGGGAATTGAGCCAATTGGGCGCCCAATTCGCTGCAATTGAGCGAATTGGGAGCCCAATTCGCGAATGCCAAAAGGAAAAAAGTTTTGAAAATCTCTTATGAGTGAGTGTTCATGAAATTTCTTAAAATTTTAGAATGAGTAGTAACAAACTCCAACGAGTGAGTGTCATGAAATGTCTTAAAATTTTAGAATGATGCACATGCAATGTATAAGCAAATATCTAACAAATAATTACTGTATGTGATGAAATTAATAAAGTCAGATATGTTTTTTCACCAATTGAACAACAATGAGAACTATTAACTTCAGCTAAAACTTACATAACAAATAGAAAGCTAGGGAGATGAAATGTTATTAACATTTGAAAACAATTATTTGAAAAAAAAAATATTAAGAGATTGCAATGTTTCGCACCAAAAACAAACATAAATTATCAAGTCAACAATCATAAACTCTAAACTAATGCGCAAGAAAATAATATAACATCATGTCATCACATAGTTTTTCAATTTTTCTCCGGTCTCATGATCTCGTCATCATTAAGTAGTAATTACTCATCGTCTGAATCAATTAAGGTTTCATCTTCTTCACTAAAATCTTCTTCTTCATTGAACTCAGCTTCGTCTTCATCCTCGGCATATGTATGGATTGTTGGAGTAGGTGCCCACATCTTAGATGTGCTCCCCTTGTCAGCTATCTTCTTCCCTTTGGATAAGCGCGTGGAGGAGATGTTTTTTTCTACTCCACTGGCCCTAGCTATTGTACCCCAGGTCAATAAATCGTCATCAAAAACTAAATCGTCATCCTGCTCAACCTCCTCATTTTCCTCCATTCTTCCCATCAACTATTCGTTGTTGTCATCAATATCTTTCAGCGAGATCAGATCGATACAATCACGTGGATCAATAATTAACAAGAGATGAAGAAAATTAGTGGAAAGTGAAAACCATTGAACTGACGTCCATAGTGAACTAGCCTTCCAGTTCATTGTTTTGCAGTGAACTGGAGCCCCAGTCTAGCATTAGTTTTTACTCATTTTAGGATATTTTGTTAGCGAATTTATACAATAACATATAAGCATTCACTTTAGGAAAGATTGCACAAACTTAGCATGCAAGATAACCGAACTCAAATCAACTATATCATTTTATTTGGCAAAAAGAGCAATATTGATCAGCTTTTGTATACTAGAGTTCAGAGTAACCATTGGTAAAGTCATGTGCTTGACCCACAATTTAAACTATCACATCATTCAAAAAAAACCATTATCTTGAACATTAAATCAATCAACAATAACAATCACCTATTGGTCCCTCAACATCCATCTTATTTAAAATGGCTCAACAATTCACAACTCCCTAAACCAGTAAATAAAGAAGAATGAATGACCTACTAAGAAAAAGTTCTATCCCAAATTGAAAAGGAGACAACAATAACATATCTACTCAACATTTTCAAAGAAACACATCCTCTTGGGCCATAGTAAAAGACTAACACGAATCAAAGTAGGGAACAAAAAGAGGAGTAGAAATTGCCTGCTATAATCAGGATCATATAAGAAGAGAAGAAACAGAGAACGTCGGGGCCGGCGAGCAGAAGAAACAGGGAAAGAGTAACGAAGAAATAAGGAGAAGAAGAAGAAGAAGAAGAGAAGAAGAAACTAACTAATAAACGACGGTCAGCGAGCAGATGAGGAGCGGCGAGCAGATGAGGGCGTAGGGGTGAGATTTCCCTGCGTCAGTTGTGTGGGATAAAGAATGACGGCGACACAGCGTGCCCTACCCCGACTTCTTATAAGAAACAAAACCTAAACCTAAAAAACCAAACCGGCGGCCAGGCGCGCCTAATGTGTGCCTGAAAGATCCGCAAGGCGAGCGCCTGAAAGACCCGCAAGGCGCGCGCCCGAGGCATTTCGCCCGTCTCGGCCGTGCTCGGGCGCTACCCACTGCACCCGGCACCTCGGGCGCACCTAGGCTCGCCCCTTGACAATTTAGATCACTAGGGATAGGAGAGCAAGCCTGTAATGGAAGAGAAGGCAATGAAACATAAACAGGGACAATAGACAAGGGAACGGAAGCAGAAGAACTCACTTCCCTAGTACTCGTCTCCCCCTGAAGAGAGGTCCCATAGTAAACTTTTGATTCCCAAAAAGAGATATCCATAGTGAAAATATTCGCTTAGTGATGGGATGAAAGCACTTGTAGCCTTTTTGGGTGGGTGAGTAGCCAATAAAGACACATCGCAGAGCACGGGGGTCGAGTTTAGTCTTCGGGTGGATGTGCACAAAACACACACACCCAAAGATACGAGGCAAGAGGGAAGTGGGGCGAACCCCAAGAGTGACTAGAGGAGTCTGAAACCCATGAACACGAGTAGGCAGATGATTGATGAAGTAGACAGCAGTGAGGATGACATCACCCCAATAATATTTTGGGAGGTTCATTCGGAGAAGGAGACATCTGGCAACCTCAAGAAGATGTTTAATTTTGCGCTCGGCAACATCATTTTGAACTAGAGTGTAGGCACATGAAGTCTGATGTATGATACAAAGATCACTTATGTATTTCTCAAAACGGGAGTCAATGTACTCACAGTCATTGTCACTACGCAAGATCTTAATGGTAGCACCAAACTGAGTAGTGATCGTCTTATGAAACCGTTGAAAGAGAGAAAACACATCAATTTTATGCTTCATCAGATAGACCCAAGTACAACAAGAGTGACAATCAATAAATGAAACAAATCAAGAGCAACTAGAAATGGACGCAGTGGGACTAGGACCCCAAACATCAGTATAAATAAGAGCAAAGGAAACAGAGGAACGCGGAGACACAAGAGGAAGAGAACTACGATAATGTTTACCAAGTTCACAGACATAACAATGAAAACCAGTAAATCGAGTGGTGGGCATAGAGGAAGAAAAAACTTCATGGAGGGGCTGAGGGGATGTCCAAGACGACAGTGTCAGACATCAACATTAGAGAGACGATCAGCACGATGAGCCATTGGATCCAGGACGGGACTGGAGCAAGTGGAGGTGGAAGGGTCGATGTTACGGGTCCAAATGTTACGGAACTACACGACGACGAGCAACCATGACAAGTCTACACGCGTCAGGCTTGTATATCGCAAGGGCCCACCGAGACCGCGAAAAATATTTAATAATAAATAGGTTGCTATGTTTGTTGATGTATTTTTAGTATTTTCTAATTTCAGTATTTCATAATTTTCGGTATTTCCTAATTTCAGTATTTCCTTTTATATTCGCTCCTCGCCACTATAAGATGGCCGACGGACCTTGTAATCTTGATCTGGGAATGTATGAAGGTTTTTAGGGTTGCTTCCTAATTTTGTCTCTTCTCGTCCTCCTTCATTCTCGCTCACCCCCGTCGGCTCTTCCCCTTGCCGGATTTCTCCTTGAATTTATCTGTGATCGTATCAACTGATCCGACCTGTCGGACCGCCCGCTCTCGCCACCATTGCTCGAGTTTGCCTAAGAAATTCAGAAATCTATCTCCCTAGTTCACTAACCCGCACAACACCTGATGCCCGCCACCCCGCGTCATCGCGACAGTCTCGTTTATGTGACGCAGAAACGATCCCGCGTCGCCATAAGAAAGACGAGCGACCCGATCGTTGTCGTCGTTCCGCACGACGCGCAACCCAGCCGACGTGCGGTTCACCCTTGCCAGACATACCGACACCAATCTGCCTCCGGCATCACGCCGCCAGCGCCGATTCGCCACGTCCTGCCCTCCAGCAACCGGATCAGCTCGTCCACCTCCTCTGACAACCGGATCGGCCTGTGGCGTCCTTTCCACACTCGATCTGCCCTGATATGCCACAAACCCTCCTCCAACAACCGGCTGATCCAGCCGCGCCCCAACCCCGCCGCTACAGCCCTCCGAATCTTCCGCCTCCCAGGGCCGCTGTTCTGCATCGCTCTCTTCTCGGCACCTGGCCCCGCTCCGCTCTAGGAATAGACCGTCCTTCGCCCATATCACAGGGCTTCTGTCAGCCGGATCTGCTTCCCCTTCCGTTTCTGCTGCAAGAAGGTCGCCTCCGCAGGCCTCTGTTCTGTTCTGCCGACCATTGTGCCGCCACGGACATCGTCGATATCACATCCATCCTACATCTTGGGCACCATAGCCGCCGCCCAATCCGCCGACCCCGGGCCGTTGTTCTTGCTGTCGCCGACCACCAACCCTCGGCTAGATTTCTCTGACCTAACTGCACAAATCCTGGCCACAGCTTAGCAAAGACAAACTCGAAGAGTATCGACTGACATACTCGACGAATTCAACGAGTATCGGCTGATACATTCGACGCATGAGCTAAGTTATATTCGACGAATCTGACTTAGAAAATTCTAGAAAAGTAAATTCAGAGACTAAAGGTATACCCAATGAGTCTTGACGAATTCGGCGTGTATCGACATGTATATTCAACGAATTCGACGGATATCGAAAGATACACTCGACAAATTCGACGAGTATACTTGATGATACTCAATGAGTTTTACTTAATTTTTCATGTCTCAGAGATTTTACCCTAAATAAAATACGATGAATTTGGCGAGTGTCAGTAGGTATACACGACAAATTCGACGAGTATCTATGAATATACTCGACGAATTCGACGAATATCCCTTACGAAACTTGACGAATTTTACTTAGGTAAAATTCTGTTCTTCTGATTCCAAGTCGTTGTCCTTCCTTGATCCTTCTACTGCACTTGGGATAAAAGTACACCCCAATAGAGAGATTACACGTGAGTCAACACATTAGCCTACACAATGAAGGATTACATTGTATATTCTTGTGTTTACTGACCCACCGTAACCTAACATTGGTGTGTACTTAGCAATATGGTCCTGCAAGCACATAACTAAACGCACAGCATCAAATACAATCTCAATTCATCTTAGCTTAAGGGGAACCTTCTTCAAATCAGGGTTATTGTAGATACAATACCCAGCAATCTCCCCCTATTTGAATAAGTCAGAACCCTACAAGCTAAGGTGAATCGTACACATAATAATAATAAAGCATAGAAAGAACAGGACATGAAATTTAGAAAAAAAATAAAAGGTGCATTCCCAGTCAAAACATTTAAATTGTATATATATTTAAAGTTTTAAGAGGGAAACACGCGTACCTGAAAATCGGCGGCTCTTCGGATCCAATATAAAAAGAATTTTAACCCAAGTCCAATTCGGCAAGTTTCGCCGGAAGCAGAACCAAATTCGTTGAGTTTCGCTGGGAGTATTAGCCGAATTTCAACGAATCGTCGAGGTCCGAAGAGTGATATCCGACGAATTCTCTTTGGACAGTTTTTCTTCTTAAAGAAATACTTTTCGGGTGAATTTATGTCTCCTTGGTCATCTTCAAGGGTTCTTGTTAAGCATGCCCAGTTCCGTTTTGAAAAACGAGAACTTGGCCTCGTCCAGTGACTTCGTGAATATATCTGCAACTTGCTTATCCGTCGAGACATAGCTGAGAGCTATGTCCTTGTTCTCTGCATGCTCCTGGATTAAATGATATCTTACTTCGATGTGCTTTGTCCAGCTGTAAGAGACTGGATTATTTGCGATCACTATTGAAGTAGAGGAGTCGCAAAACATCAGAATCTCTTTGAATTTCAGGTTGTAATCCTCAAGCAGATTCCTGGTACAAAAAAGCTATGTGCAACAACTACCAGCAGAGATATACTCTGACTCGGCAGTGGAGGTTGTCACACAATTTTGCTTCTTGCTGCTCTATGAGATAAGCCTTCTTCCGAGAAATTGGCACGTCCCGGAAGTAATTTTCTTGTCATTCATGCTACCTGCAAAATCTGCATCTGAAAAACCAATTAGCTCAACATCATTACTTCTTGGGTACAATAAGCCAAGATTTGGTGTGCCCTTAAGGTATCTTAAAATTCGCTTTACAGCGACGTACTGAGATTCCTTTGAGCTCACCTGAAATTAGCGCGCGCACATGTTGAGAATATTATGTTGGGTTTACTGACAGTAAAATAGAGCATGGATCCAATTATGCTTCTGTACTTTATTTCATCAAAATGTTTCTCTTTCTCATCTTTGTCCAGAGACATAGTTGAACCAATTGGAGTCCTCATTGAGGTTGCGTTCTCCATTCCGAATTTCTTAAGTAACTCTTTGGTGAATTTCGTCTGAGAGATGAAAATTTCATCTCCAGATTGTTTCACCTGAAGTCCTAAGAAATACTTCAGCCCTCTCATACTGCTCTTTTCAAATTTTCCTTGCATAAGTTTAGAAAACTTCTTGCATAGGTTATCTTCCGTAAAGCCAAAGATAATGTCGTCGACATATATTTGCACTAACAAAATCTTATTTTTTACTTCCCTAAGAAATAATGTTTTGTCTATCTTTTCTCTTGTGAACTTGTTCTCAAGAAGAAAGCTAGACAACGTATCATACCAAGTTCGGGGAGCTTGCTTTAAGGTATAAAGAGCTTTATTAAGAAAATAAATATAATCGGGAAAAGTAGAGTTAACAAAACTTGGGGGTTATGCTACGTATACTTCCTCTTTCAGCTCTCCGTTGAGAAATGTCGACTTCACGTCCATTTGATAGACTTTGAAGTTTTTGTGAGCCACATACGCCAGAAATAACCTGATCGCTTCGAGTCGAGCCACTGGAGCAAATGTCTGATCGAAGTCGATTCATTCTTCTTGTCTGTATCCTTAAGCTACAAGTCTGGCTTTGTTCTTTATAATGATTTCATTCTTATTCAGGTTGTTTTTGAATATCCAATTGGTGTCGATCGCGTTCTGTCCTTTGGACCTGGGCACCAACTTTCAGACTTTGCATCGTTCAAACTGGTTGAGTTCCTCTTGCATAGTCATAATCTAAGAGGCATCCTTGTTTGCTTCTTCAAACTTATTTGGTTCAACCTGAGACAGAAAACTAAAATATAATATCTCGTTAGGCATTAGCAGTACCTCTTCTGGTTCTAACATCATCGCCTGGATCTCCAATGATTAGATCAGTCGGGTGATCTCGTAGGTGTCTGAACGCTAGATTTCTTACTCTCCCACCGACAGGATCTGCCACGTCTATTTCATCTCTTGCAGGGTGAGGTAGTTCTTCATCTAGTCGTTCTGCATCCACCATATTTCGATTAACGACCTTGACTGAGCTTGGCACATCCTCCTTGATTGCTTCTTCCAAGCTTAGTTCTTTGAACATGATACCTGCATCCGCACCAACAACACTAGACGAGCTACAATGGAGCATGCTTGTCTCATCAAATACAACATTTATAGACTCTTCTACCACCAGGGTTTTCTTGTTAAAAATTCTATGTCTTACTATGGCTACTATACCCTACAAAAATACCTTCAAAACATTTTTCATTAAACTTCGCGTGGTAATACTTCTCATTGTTAAGTACGAAGCATTTACTGTCAAAGATCTTAAAGTAGGACACAGTCGGTTTTCTGCCCTTCAAAAGTTCATAAGGAGCCATACGATGGTTTTTGTTGATTAGTGTTCTATTTTGCACGTGACAAGCTATGTTGACTGCTTCGGCCCAGAAATACTCTGGTAGTGAAGCGTCATTTAACATAGTCGTACATGCTTCAATGAGAGTTCTATTCCTTCTCTCAGCAACTCCATTTTGTTGTGGAGTGTGCGAGGAGGAAAACTCATGAAAGATGCCTTGACTTTCACAGAATTTTGTCATGGCACCAGACTCAAATTTTGTTCTGTGATTACTTCTGATTTTGACCACCGAGCAGTTTAACTAGTTCTAAATTTGTCTAACAAAATTTGTGAAAGCTTCATAGATATCTGACTTGTGTTTCAGAAAAAAAATCCAAGTAAAATGAGAGTAGTCATCAACAATTACCAACGTATAAACTTTACCTCATAAACTGTGAATTGACATAAGACCGAATAAGTTCATGTGAAGTAAATATAAACTTCTAGAGGAATCTTTGTCAGAAATACCCTTGAAGGTAGCCCTTGTCTGCTTACCCATCGGCACGCGTGACATGAACTCTCTTTAAAGCACTTAATGTTGGGGACATCACACACTAAGTTATGAGAAAATAGCATATTTATAGTTGTGAAATTAATATGTGATAATCTCTTATGTCATTGGTCACAAAAAACGCACTATGTTTAGCTAAAAAACACACTGGTGTAGAATTGTCTAAACATAAAAAATTTAAACAAAAAATATTTCTACTTTGAGTGCCTGTTAAGGCTGTCTCCAAATTAGCAGACGATTTTATCAGACACTTGTCCTTGTAGAACTCAATGATATAGATTTTGTCACATAGTTGACTTATGCTTATCAGATTATGCTGTAATCCTTCAACATAAGCCACGTCTGTGAAAAAGACTATGCCGTTGGATATCATACTGTGGGTTTTAGTTATTCTCTTGTCAGACCCTCCAAAAATAACTTTTGGTCCGTCTTTGACTGGGGTAAATTCTCGCAATAGGCTTCGAGTCCCGGTCATATGCCGAGAGCATCCACTGTCCAAATACCAGATTGACGTTTTGTTGGTCTTTGAACATACCTGCAAACATAAATCATTTTACTTTAAGAACTCAAAGTCTTGGGTTCTTGGTTTCTTGTTAGTTTAACACCACTTGGAATATTAACGTTGTGTGTGGTCGGTCTCGCACTGTTAACTCGGGGAGTTTCTAGCTTTACCGGATGAAAGCAGCAATCTACGGCGAAATGACCAATCTTGTCGCAACACCAACAGTCAAACATGTTGTACATTCTCTTGTACTCCTGCTTTACCTTTTGAACGGGAGGTCTAGCAAGGGCCACTGACTTGGAAGTGGAAGCCTCGTAATTGCAGCATACGCAAAGCTTCACAGTTTCCTTGGCCTTGGGAACAACCGTGTTGGCTTTTGAATCCTTCTTACCACTGGTTCCATGAACGTAAGGATCATATCTTTTAAGAGTAATCTCTTCATAAGGTGCTTTGAAAACACTAGCACCAAAGTCTCGAGGAAGGGTCCATCCTTGATAGCGCTTTTTAGGCTCCACACAAGTAGGCCTGACAAAGTGACCAAAGGACGACTCAAGGTCAAATTTATTCGGCGGAAAGATTACCTTCTTGAACGAGGGTTGACCTTGTGGTGCCTTTCCTTTGTCTTTGATACTGGTTTTCTTAGCAGTATTACCTTTTTCAGCTACGCGGCCAAGACCACTACCCTTCTTAGGAGCGAAAAACTCATCAATAAGGAGAATGATGGTCTTTGGCTTTGAGTAGCTTTCAACCAGCTTTCTTTCAACCAAGAAATTTTCTTTCAGCTCATCTAAGTATTTCTCTTTCTGACTTAACAGTTCAGCAGAACATTTCAATTCTTCTTGCACGGAGTGAACTTCACTTCTGCGATGAGTCAATTCAGCAATTTCCTCCCTTAGGCTTGATTCTACTGCCTTGAGAGAAGCAATCTCCTTTAATTACTATTTGACAATCTTGCGGCATTTATCAAAAGCTTTCAAGAGTTCTTGATGATGAGCCATCAAGTCAGCTTCATCTTTCTCAGAAGAGTAGTCTTCATGACCATTAGAGGAAGTTTCCGATTCAGAGAGAATTGTGTGAGAGTTTACCTTCTCATGGAATTGAGAGTCGCCCACCTCCCCATCTGATTGAGCCATGAGCCCGAAGTAAGCTTCTTCATTTTCTGAGCTTGACTCACTTGAGTCACTGTCACTAAGTGTCTTTGACTTCTTGGCGACGAAGCTTTTCTCTTCCTTCCTTTTCCCTTTGAATGATCTCTTCTCTTCCTTCTTGAAACCTTCCTTCTTCTTGTAAGGACACTCTGCAATCATGTGTCTTGGCTTATTACAACAATAGCAAACAACATCAGAGAAAGAATGTTTATTCGGTTTAGATTTATACATATCCTCTCGGTTGTAGCTCTTCTTGGAGCGATCACCTTCACGATGTGATCTTCTGAAATCAGTAGAGGAGGACTGATTTTTCATTTGCCTCCTCTTGCTGAGCAATCTCTCGAATTGCTTGGAGATTAGTGAGAACTCTCCATCAGACAATTCAGAGCCTGAAGTGCTTGGCTCAGAGTCTTCTAGAGTATCCGGAGCTCGTGTCCTTACTGGTGACACACCTTTGGATTTTCTCGAACCTTTAGCCTTCAGAGCTACCGACTTTTCTTTGCTTGAAGTCCTGCTGCTTTGCTCCTCCTTTTTCCTGGTATTCATCTGAAGTTCATAGGAGAGCAACTTTCCGAAAAGGTTCTAGGGGTCAATCTCCGGCAGCTTCCCAAACTCCCTAATGGCTGCAACTTTTGTATCTCAGTCCTTTGTCAAGGATCTGAGGAATTTGTCGTTTAGTTCACTATTAGTGAAGGTGCGGTCGTAGTTTCTGAGCACATTGACGATCTTGAAGAATTTCTCAAAGCTGTCAGCAATAGTATCATTAGCAGCTTGCTCGAACGCTTCGTATTCTTGATTCAGTAAAGATCTGTCATCGTCTCTAACTTCTTCGGTTCCTTACATGAGAACAACCAGACAGTCTCACATCTCCTTGGCAGATTTGCAGTGGAATAAATTTTGAAGCATAGAATTGTCCACTGCACTGGCTATGATATTCTTCGTCTTCTTATCCAAAGAGACCAAAGCAATTTCATCCTTAGTCAGATCCATCATCTTCTTAGGGATCATGACAGATGGATTCGGAGCAGACGGCTTAGGAATATGAGGTCCTTCTCTAACAATCTGAAATATTCTGGGATCTGTTACCTCCATGAAGAATCTAACTCTTTCTTTCCACATAGGAAAGTTCTCTTTTGTGCACACTGCTAACTTCATAGAAGACATATCCTTGCTTCTATCCATTGCAACTGAGCGGAATCTCTTGACACAAGATAGGAGATCTTGTTCAAGCTGTTAATCTTATGTCGAACAACACTCCTCTGATAGCAATTGAAAGTATCTAGAGTCAACTTAAATCACCTAGAGGGGGTGAATAGGTGAGGTTTGTGTCTTTTCGCGGAATAAAAACAACTAAAAATGAAACACACAGAACACAGAGATTTATAGTGGTTCCTCGAGTTGGGTACGTCCACTGTCCCGCCTCGCCTATCTACCATGAAGGGCTACATTCGGCTACTTCACCTTTATCTCAGATTTAACCAAATCTTACACCTCGGAGCCTCAACTCCTACAACTCGGAGACAACGCTCCTACCACTCGGAGAACAACCTCTCCTACAACTTATTTAGATCTAAGTTTTTTATCCGTCATTCTTCGAAAAATGTTAATCTTGAGAGACTTGGAGAACACGAAAAATCTGAAAGCGTTGAAGACTTTGATCTGGAATCACCGATCGACTAAATCTGAGAGATCAGAAGTTTTAGAGACCAACGATCCAGTTAATTAGCTTGAAGATGATCGAATGGAACAACACAGTCGTCGGCCGAGTGGAAATCTCGAATTAGCGTACAGGAGCCGACAAACACTTTTTGATCGGAATCTTTCTTGATTTGAGCACGATTAGGGTTGATGAAAAATTCACCCTAAATATATATATATAGGAATCCTCCTTTGTAACGGCTTGAAAAGTTATTCCATACCAGGAAGGTCGCGGGTGACTGTACATGGCGATCGGAAAGAACGAACCAGAAATATAAAATCAGGAAGAAAATAACTCTAAGTATAATTCGTCGAGTATTGTCGAGTATAGCCGAGTATACTCGCCGAACAGCAGTGAAACTCGACAAAAAACACTTGGAGAAGTTCAGTCTAATCGAAACTGTAACTCACAGCTTAGCAAAGACAAACTCGATGAATACGACAAGTATCAGCTGACATACTCGACGAATTTGACGAGTATCAGCTGATACACTCGACCCATGAGCTAAGCTATATTCGACAAATCTGATTTAGAAAATTCTAGAGAAGTAAATTCGGAGACTAAAATTATACTCAATGAGTCTCGACGAATTCGGCGTGTATCGACATGTATATTCGACGAATTCGACGGGTATCAGAAGATACACACGAAGAATTCGACGAGTATAGTTGATGATACTCGACGAGTTTTACTTAACTGATTTTCCATGTCTCGGAAATTTTACCCCAAGTAAAATACGATGAATTTGACGAGTGTCAGTAGGTATACACGACGAATTCGACTAGTATCTATGAATATACTCGAGGAATTCGACGAATATCCTTTACGATACTCGATGAATTTTACTTAGGTAAAATTCTGTTCTTCAGATTCCAAGTCATTGTCCTCCTTTGATCCTTCTACTGCACTTGGAATAGAAGTACACCCTAATAGAGAGATTACACGTGAGTCAACACATTGGCCTACACAATGAAGAATTACATTGTATAGTCTTGTGTTTGCTGACCCACCGTAATCTGATATGGTGTGTACTTAGCAATATGGTCCTGCAAGCACATAACTAAACGCACAACATCAAATACAATCTCAATTCATCTTAGCTTAACGGGAACTTTCTTCAAATCAGGGTTATTGTGGATACAATACCCAACAATCTGTACCACGCGAAAGTTTTCCGGCCATGTTACCTTTCTCCACGGTCGTTAATGCACCACCTCTCTCTTCGGTGGTCGTCCCTCCACCACTTCCACCGGCCGCATCACCACCTCTTATGCCGCCCCATACGGTAAACTCGTCGCCCCCTCTACCGGCTCTTACTCCGCCAGCTCCAGTCTTGTCACCCCCTCTGATCGTCTCACTGTCTCCTTTTTTGGCTCTTGCTCTGTCGGCCCCTGTCCTGCCTCTTCCACTGGCAGCATCGCCGCCTCTTCTGTCTCCCCGTGCCCCGCTGCTCATGACGAATCTGTTCATGTTGTCGGTCGTCGCGTCTCCGACATCCTTGTGGCGGCTGCTCACCACCGCCCCACCGACCTTGCGGAAGCCATCACTTCTGATATTTGTCCTTCCGATGGCGCCGCCGCTACTCACCAACACTGTCGTCACTGCTACGTGCTACCTGGCCTTGTTCTGGCAGGAGGTCAAGGTACCAGATGATCCGACCACCCGCTTGATACACGAGCTTGAGGGCAAGCTTGTTTTGAAGGAAGGATGGAGTGTTACGGGTC
Organism: Platanthera guangdongensis; assembly: GCA_039583875.1. Classification (NCBI taxonomy): domain Eukaryota; kingdom Viridiplantae; phylum Streptophyta; class Magnoliopsida; order Asparagales; family Orchidaceae; genus Platanthera; species Platanthera guangdongensis. Next base: position 269,725,881 of record CM077151.1, on the reverse strand, counting down.
CAAATATTACGGAACTACACGACGACGAGCCACTATGACAAGTGTACACGCGTCGGGCTTGTATATCGCATGGGCCCACCGAGACCGCAGAGAATATTTAATAATAAATAGATTGTTATGTTTGTTGACGCATTTTTAGTATTTCCAGTATTTCGTAATTTCAGTATTTTCTAATTTCAGTATTTCATTTTATATTCGCTCCTTGCCACTATAAGAGGACCGACAGATCTTTATCTGGGATTGTATAAAGGTTTCTAGGATTGCTCTCTAATTTCGTCTCTTCTCATCCTACTTCATTCTCGCTCACCCCCTTCAGTCCTTCCCCTTGCCGGATTCCTCCTTTAATTTATCTGTGATCGTATCAGTCGAACACATATAGCCCACTGCACAATCTACCAGAGCCAATCACTATCCCTGTCTTCAGGTCCTGAAAAACACACGAGGTAGGAAAAAATTACAGAGCAGTTTATAGAGTTAGTCAAATGACTAATAGACAGAAGATTACGAGTGAATGCAGGAACATGAAGAACAGAGGAAAGAGTAAGAGATGAGCAAAGGATAAATCTTTTCCCAGCAATGTAGAAAAGAGATCCATCAGCAATACTTACTTTATCCCTACCAGACAAGTGAGTGTAAGACAAAAAAACTTATGGCTGACCCAGTCATATGGTCAGTGGTGCCAGAGTCGATAATCCACTGTGAGGACAAAAGTGTGGAAGTAAAATGAGCACCCACGGCCTTGGTGGGCATAGAAGGAGGATGTTGAAGTGGACTGCTGATGCGTCCGATTTATATAGGGTTTTTAGGACTCATCTGGGCTTATTTTCTTGCATGTGCGCTACTTTTTCAATTGGAAAAGTTATATTTTTGTTTAGTGCTTCACTTCACCAATAGTGCATTGTTTTGGGCCCGTTGGTGTGCAATTGCGCATTCTATTGTCAGGGATATGCACATGGTGCTCCTCGTTATCTTTCTGTTTAGTTTTGTTTGCATTTTGGTGCTTGAAGCTTGTGCTCCAGCCTGGTTTTATTGTTGTGCAGGTAGTCGGGATGTCCCGAATTCCATTTCCAGTTTCTGTGTAAAATGCACGGTTCCAGTCCAATCGTGTGTTTTACACAGCTTTCCCGGGGCATCAGTTTCTACCCGTGCGATTTGTTCCCGCACGGTTTCGGCCAAACCGTGCGAGAAGGAATCGCACGGTCTGCATATTTTTCTCTGAGTTTCTGCTTTCTGTGGTTAATCGTGCGTTTTTCTTCACGCACGGGCGGAATCGCCCGTGCGAGAGTAAAACGTACGGTTTTCCTGTGTCATCTCTGCTTTCCTATGCTCTGTGTTTACCCGTGTGATTTCCTTCACGCACGGGCGGAAGCGCCCGTGCGTGTGTAAAACGCACGGGTCAACGCATCTTTCTCGCAGGCTATTTTTTGCGCGCCAATATCGCACGGTTCACGCACGGTCATGCGCCAGACCGTGCGTGACCAATTTTCTGACTTTTTCTATTTAAGCGCAGATTTCCTGCCATTTTGGAGATCGGTAATTCCGGCCATTCCTCCGCCATTTTAGGGCGAAGTTCCGCCTTTCCACCTCCACCCCCCATCTTCCACCAAGGAGAGAAGCTCTGGCCATGCTCGCGAAGCCTACATCTTGTCAATGCTTGCTCTCGGCCTTCTCCATCATATCTTGAGCTTCATTTCATGGTTTGACGTCATAGCCAACAAGCAAAGGGAAGCTTGCAACTTTCTTCCGGATCGTGACACGAAAAAGACGGGTCCATTGGGAGTGAGTGACAGTCTCCTCTACCCCGGACGCAGTTTAGTACCGAGCTAGGACGCGGATTAACAACCCGACGGTTTCTTCCGTGAATCCTTCGCAAGACTTCGGATTTGGTCAATCTCTTGCCTTGTTCTCTTCTTTCTTGTTGAATATTGGTGTTAAAACTTCATTTATATTGATGATGTGCACTTTAGATGTAAACTTTATGTGATTCATGTCTATGTGAAATTGTATTGTTTTACTTCTTTATTTGCTTGAGTAGCGCCTTTATTTTTCATCCGTCATCCATCTGTTCTTGTCGCACTAGCGATTGTTAGTGGCGTGCATAGCGAAGAGGTGCTTACGACCCTCAGTTCGTTTGGTTCTTACGCTTGCCTACTCGTCCATCCGCCCAGCGATTCGGTGCATAGCGGTCGTGTAGTCTTCCATCCCGTCTGGCGAAGCATCGCATAGCGGCATTGCATAAGAGTAGTTGTTAGTGTTTTGCTTTATTTTATCGCAACCATCAAAACCCCCTTAGTTAACTCCGACCTAAGGACTTCAATCTCAAGTCCTCCTCGATATTAACTTCACCTTGCTGTGTTCCTTGAAGAGATCGATACGTGGAAAAGCCACCCATTTTATATTACTTGTGCGACCGGTGCACTTGCCGTTCAACGCATCAAGTTTTTGGCGTCGTTGCCGGGGAACACATTCGTGTGAGTTTTTGGAGAGGGAGATAGTAGATCAAAGCCCTTTCCATTTGTACATTGCATGTTTCTTCTTTATTTTAATTTTTAGAATTTGTTGCTTATTTTTCTTTGTTACTTTTCTAGTTTTTATTTTTCTGCTGCAGGCATTCCTATTCTTTTATCTGCATCTGTGTAGTAATTTTTGCTTAGATTATTTCTGTTGGTGAATTCTTCCTTGTTGCACCATGTATTCTTATATGAATATCTGTTGCAGATGATGCGGGGATTATAGACATAGTAGTGATGAGTGTCCCACTGAAGATAGTGAGCATATTTCTCGTGGTTCAGTGTATGGAGCACCATCCTCTTATGGTACTTCATACATCATACCCCAGTCTTATGGTCACTTCTCTTCTACGCCTTTACCATCTTCTTATTACTCTCCAGTCCCACCAGGACTGAGGAGTAAAGGAAAACGGTGTTTGTGTTGTCGTAGCACAGATCACGTGTTGAAAGATTGTGCAGAATTTCAGCGCCAGTTAGAGGAGGATGATGGACCGGATATCTGAATCGTTCCATCCACCTCTCAATTGACTGCCCTTTCTGATTCTGGTAATATATTCGCAGTACCACCTTGTCTATGGGGGACTGCTGCGGATATACCCATCAGACTTTCTGCTGATCGGTGTGACGACATTGTGCTGTCGTCTCTCCCTATGCATTCTTCCCCTCTTTTGGATTCACCACCGGAGGAACCAGTACATATTTTCTCTGATGATGTTGTTCCTCCGCCTTCTTTGCAAGAATTATCTACTCCTTTTTCTAGTGAGTCGGTTGATGATGTTATGTCGGTTAGTGATTCAGAGCCTGAGGTTGCGCCAATGTGGGACAAGGACGTTATTCTCTCCAATGGAGAGTGTGACACCTTGGAACATGATGACGCACCGAGGTGGGAAGATGAAGAGATCCTTTTTGATGAGGAAGTTTTCACTTCCTTGTTGGATGAGGAGGTCCAAACCACCACCGAGGACCTCGAGCTCTCGAATTCCCCTTGCTATGACTCATATGACACCAACGGTGATCTATGTTTGGATCCTGCTGGGAGTGAGACCGGGATCACTCCCTCAATTAGTTTCTTATGTTCTTTGTCTCTTTTATTTCTTGATCCTCCTTCTCTATCTGAGCCTGTGCAGGTTGAGTCTCCACAGGTACTTCAGGAGGACTTGGAGCACTCTGCTCAAGTCAATGATCACAGCATCCTTATATGCGAGGAGGTTGATCCCTCCTCCATTGAGGAAGCCTCATTCGTTGTCTTCTCCTCTTGCAGACCTGTTGTGGATGATACCTTGCAGGGCAAGGATTTTTTGTGTGAGATGAGTGAGGACCAGGCCTCCTCCTCATCTTACATTCTGTTTCCTCTACTTGCAGTTTGCAGGTATTATTATTCAGGTAGAGGGGTTACTGTTCTATCTCCGTATCGGTACCCGTTACCGAAACGGATAATGGAACAGTTACCTGTGCATTTTTCTTTTCATAAGTCAATTAGCTAGAACCTTTTCCTTAGCCGAATAAGTCGTACTGGGACGACAATAACCCCAGTACTTATCTTTCATTTACTACATTTTTATTTTTCATGTCTATTTTACTTTTAGTATTTCTTTGTATATTGTATATTTTTCTTTTGTTTTTGTGGAGCTCACCCCTGCAGGTATTCATGGCAACTCGTATTGGCGGGGTTGTGATTCTTCGTATGGCGGAGCTGCTTCTGTTTTTCACGCGTCTTCTGGTATGTTCATTGGCTGAGCATTGGGTAACCTCTTCCCTTATCTCTATCTGATTTAAATTTCTATATCATATGCTGTGTAGCTTAGTTTAAGTCTGTGGGAGAGCCAGTATTTGTTACCTTCTGCACGCGCACATTTCATGTGCATACTAGAAGTTTTTTATTGTTTATTTTGATTAGTTCATCGCATCGCACACCACTGCACCCACATGAGCGCGTGCTTAGCTGTTAGCGTGTTGCGAGTTAAACTCGTTTCTTTTGTATGATTTGGGAAAATTTTTGTGCTGGCATAGGATTGTGAGACGGAGTAAAATGTTGACCTTGTTGTGATCATAGTCGAGTGCTCTCGTCTCGTGTAGAAATTGGAGTAGATTTAATTTTTCTGTATGCTTATAGTTTTATATTTTTCTAATTGTGTAAATACTTTTTATTCTACTCAAAAAATGGTGAATCCGGTGTGAATCCGACGGTAGCTTATGGATGTGTGTAAACAGTCGTTAGATTCGTATTGTTCGAGTCGGGAGAAGGATAGTCTTTCTCGTTGGCTAAGAACTTGCCCCAAGCTATTCTTGAAGCATGGGTATAGGTTAGTCATGCATGAGTGTGATGTAGACCATCATTTTGGCCCGGTTGAGCTTTGTACCGTTCCTAACATCTTATCTCCGCTAGCCCCGTTGTGTCTACCCTTCTTTTGATTCAACTCCACCATTATTTCACCAAAGCCTCGAAGTCGAACCTAGTCGCACTCCCAAGTCGAGATTTAGTGTTTTACATTTTTCATATTAGGGTGTTGATGTGGTGATTTTACATGTGATTATGTGGATGTTCCCCAAAGCTTCTATTTGCTGAAATTGTTTAAAGAAAAGAAAATGATAAATATATATATATATATGTGAATATGAAAAGTAAAAAAAAAGTGAAAAGAAAAGGTATAATTGAAAATCCTATTTGAGACGTGATTATTTTTAGAGTAGGCGGTGCACACACCCATATGTTAAAAATTAAGTCTGGGGGTGTGGTGTACCCACGTGTATTTTGGTTAGCGGATAGATTCATTTTATGCTAGCTCATTTGGGATTGGTGTGTAGCCTTCTTATTTATATTTGTTTACCTCGCCGAAACCCAAGCCCCATCTCTTCACCTAAAGTCCTTCTGATGCGTGTGTGAACCAAGCCAGTACCGTGGAGAGAGTGCAAACGGGCAAGCATATGGTCACCGGCATTGGTGGATTCCTTTGGAGGTTATCCCGAGCCCCGATCTTTGGCAATGATCGCCTAGCGATTAGTCTACTTTCTCCTTATGCGTGACCGAAAGATTCACCGTGATTCCATTTTTGAGTAGTAATAAAATGTTGATACGCATTGTGAAAAATGTAAACTATTTTGTATACTTAGAAATTTCTTCTACTATATTTTTACGTGTGCGAGCATGCGACTTCGCATGGTACTCCGTATCTCAATTTCTGTGTTAGCTTTTTTATTTTCTTTATCTACATAGATTTTGTTTGTTCGGGACGCGCAAACAGGTAAGTCTGGGGGTGTGATGAGTCCGATTTATATAGGGTTTTTAGGACTCATCTGGGCTTATTTTCTTGCATGTACACTACTTTTTCAATTAGAAAAGTTATATTTTTGTTTAGGGCTTCACTTCACCAATATTGCATTGTTTTGGGCCCCGTGGGTGTGCAATTGCGCATTCTATTGTCAGGGATACGCACATTGTGCTCCTCGTTATCTTTCTGTTTAGTTTTGTTTGCATTTTGGTGCTGAAAGCTTGTGCTCCAGCCTGGTTTTATTGTTGTGCAGGTAGTCGGGATGTCCCGAATTCCATTTCCAGTTTCTGTGTAAAACGCACGGTCGTGCGCATTTCTTCGCACACGGTTCCAGTCCAATCGTGTGTTTTACACAGCTTTCCTGGGGCATCTGTTTCTACCCGTGCGATTTGTTCCCGCACGGTTTCGGCCAAACCGTGCGATAAGGAATCGCACGGTCTGCATATTTTTCTCTGAGTTTCTGCTATCTGTGGTTAATCGTGCGTTTTCCTTCACGCACGGGCAGAATCGCACGTGCGAGAGTAAAACGCACGGTTTTCCTGTGTCATCTCTGCTTTCCTATGCTCTGTGTTTACCCGTGCGATTTCCTTCATGCACGGGCGGAAGCGCCCGTGCGCGAGTAAAACGCATGGGTCAACCCATCTTTCTCGAAGGCCATTTTCTGCGCGTCAATATCGCACGGTTCACGCACGGTCGTGCGCCAGACCGTGCGTGACCAATTTTCTGACTTTTTCTATTTAAGCGCATATTTCCTGCCATTTTGTAGATCGGTAATTCCGGCCATTCCTCCGCCGTTTTGGGGCGAAGTTCCGCCTTTCCACCTCCATCCTCCATCTTCCACCAAGGAGAGAAGCTCCGGCCATGCTCGCGAAGCCTACATCTTGTCGGTGCTTTCTCTCGGCCTTCTCCATCATATCTTGAGCTTCATTTCATGGTTTGACGTCATAGCCAACAAGCAAAGGAAAGCTTGCAACTTTCTTCCGGATCGTGACACGAAGAAGACGGGTCCATTGGGAGTGAGTGACAGCCTCCTCTACCCCGGACGCAGTTGAGGACCGAGCTAGGACGCGGATTAACAACCCGGCGGTTCCTTCCGTGAATCCTTCGCAAGACTTCGGATTCGGTCGATCTTTTGCATTGTTCTCTTCTTTCTTGTTAAATATTGGTGTTAAAATTTCATTTATATTGATGATGTGCACTTTAGATGTAAACTTTATGTGATTCATGTCTATGTGAACTTGTATTGATTTACTTCTTTATTTGCTTGAGTAGCGCCTTTATTTTTCATCTGTCATCCATCTGTTCTTGCCGCACTAGCGATTGTTAGTGGCGTGCGTAGCGAAGAGGTGCTTACGACCCTCATATTCCTCGGTTCGTTTGGTTCTTACGCTTGCCTACTCGTTCATCCGCCCAGCGATTCGGTGCATAGCGGCCCGTGTAGTCTTCCATCCCGCCTGGAGAAGCATCGCATAGCGGCGTTGCATAGGAGTAGTTGTTAGTGTTTTGCTTTATTTTATCGCAACCATCAAAACCCCCTTAGTTAACTCCGACCTAAGGACTTCAATCTCAAGTTCTCCTCGATATTAACTCCACCTTACTGTGTTTTTGAAGAGATCGATACTTGGAAAAGTCACCCATTTTATATTACTTGTGCGACCGGTACACTTGTCATTCAACGCATCAACTGCCCAGCTGAAGGACCATGCATCAAGTGACAGAAAGGCAGGATTCCCTCGGTAACGTCTGAATCCAGAGAGGGAGAGACAGTGGTGTCCTCCATAGCATCTGACAAGCGTGCTCTCCACGACAGAGATGATCGAGGCTGGGTTCGGCCACCACGAGGTGCAAGGCCGCCGCGGGTAGAAGAAGTGTCATGAATCTGGGTAGAAGTAGCATGACTCTGATACCATGTTGAGTGGAAGATTAAGGTAGCGTTTGGTTGGGCTTTTTGCCTACGGTGCGTTTGAACCGCACCTCAATTTTACGCATAAGTTATGTTTGGCGTTGCTGTTTCAAGAACCGCCGTTTCTAAAATTCCGCGGCTTCCTATTGATCACGATCCGATGTAAAATGTTGCGTTCAGCCGCAACCGTGGCGTTCTCCCGCAACCCTAGAGCTCGAGCGGAGCATGACGATGAGGAGAGCTCGAAATCCTCAGGGTGAATCCGTGATCCCATCCAAGAGTAAAGGAAGAGCTGTCGAGAGCTCGAGATCCTCACGATGAGCGGAGCGCGACGAGAAAGAGGGGAAGATCGCTCTCCTCACGCACCTCTCCTCGTATCTCCTTCCTCTCCCTGCATTCCGAATTCTCATGGTCCTCTCTCACTCGATCTCTCTCTCTTGATACGGATTTGCTTTTTGTTTTGATTTGATTTGGTATTTCTCTCATCCTTGATCGGGATCTGTAATTCGTTGGACTCGACAATCTGCTAGCTGTTATACAAAATTTTCCTGATGTCTGCTTGCCGATCTGTAGTCTCAACAATATTTCTAGAGTTTTCACTAATCTCTATTAGATCCTCTTTGCTCCGATCTGGAGTAATTTTTTTGAAATAAATTTTCTATTTAGCTTGTATGCATTGAACATTCATGAGATGTGGAAGTAAAACAGAGGTACGGATTTAAATTAACCACAGATTCACGAGAATTCGAATACTAGATTAGCTGCAGCAGATTTGGAACGAATTTTAAATCATGAAGCACTTCAAATTACTACTTCCTAGCTCACGGATTACAGTTTGTTTCAGATCTGAAAATTACAGGAAAATTCAGGATGAACGAAATTGCTTAACATTTGCATTAGAAAACATTTTGCATTCAGGAAATTGCATAACATTTCCAAATTTGACCCAAATAGTTTTTTTTATTAGGAAAAAAATTTCACTCAAAACTGCGTTTTGTATCCAAACAATTTTTTAACAAAACTCTGTTTTCCAGAATCAGCACTTTTTCTATCAGCAACAGTTCATCAGCAGCTTTCCATCAGCAACAGCCCAACCAAACAGAGCCTAATTGTATTACTTATCCCTACTCCAACATATATAGGAGTGGGTAAAAATGTACAAATACAAAGACGAGTCAAATACAAAAACTTGATACATAATAGAAATACAGACACTCCAACAAGAATCAATTAAAGAACTTTTACACACATTATCAACATGAATCGTGTGCACCAACTCGTTCATGGAGTCAATTAAATTTAGCCCACTTTAGAACCGCAAGTTGGCATAGAAGGCATGAGCAGCCTTGACAAGAAGAATTCGGTCCAAATTGAACCATACATGAAACCAAACCAACATAGAGTACACAAATCTTGACTTGCAATCCCTTAATATTCACAATCCGTCTACAAGTACTCACACTACTGAGTACGAGTGCTCACCCATTGTAGAGCGTGCCTGCACACTAGGATATTGTTACGGGTCGATATTATGGTTTCATTATATTATTTATTTTTTAACGATTATTTTCAAGTCACATTCCTATCTCGTCGTTTATGTCAAGTCTGTCATTATTTCCTTCAGCATTATTTTTTTTACTTTGTAAGTCTTTCCTTTTTGTGTCGATTGTAAGTCCTATTTAAAGGACCCACGGATCTTGTATTGGCATGTATGAAAAAAGTCTATTTATCCAACCCTAAAAGAGATCTTGGAAGCTGTCTCTTTCGAGCACGCTCCGCTTAGTTAGTCGCGGTCAAGACTTCGTAGTATCTCCGCCACCGTCATCTCCACCTTTGGCCACTCCTCTAGTAACCTCCGAGTAGGCCCATAACATCTTGGTATCAGATCCAAACCGTCCTCATGGGTTCAACAAACCAAGTCCTAATCTCGTCGTTGAACATCAACAACAGTTGCTTATTCTTCTCCCCTACAGTTTCAGATTACAACGATCTCTTCCGCGTCAAGTCCGCCGCTACCCGCAAGCACATCATTGATCGTTTCTAGCTCTCCCGTCGTTCTTCCAGACCTGACTGCCGTTCTCCTATTCCTTCATACGACCAGCCGACGAGCCCTACACTAATTTTGTCACTCTCTCGATTGGAACCTACGCCTCCTTCCGCCCTCGCCTGCAGTTGAAGTCGCCAAATCTTCTCCCTTCCGCTCGCTTACGCCGTAATTCGACGTCCACCGCCGACACTTCCAACGGTCCGCTTTTAGCCGTCCGCATCGAGCTGCTCCTACCGTCAGCGGCCTCTTCTGCTTCAACGACAACCGTGTGTCTCTCCAAGACATGCTTCTCATTCGTGCTTCCAGCTACCCGCATCGAGCCGCACATGCTTCTCTGGCGAAGGTACATATCTGGGTGAGAACCTTCTATACTCGTTGTTGTTGGCGCCGATCAAACTTAGTTATCGCGATTAACTACCTTTTGTCTTATTGCAGTTACTCGCACTCTCCCGTGAGAACCCCTCCCGCTGGCTAAGGAAGTCGCGCTCTCGAGGCAGAGCTCGGTCAACCCACCTGGCGACGTCCAGGAGATACCGGCTCCCCCGGTCAATCCGCATGCGGGTACCAAAGGTCGGCAACGATCTGGCGAGAAAGAAGGTCCCACGCAAATGAGGCCGAACAAGGGGAAGGGAAAGGCTAAGTCCCCTGAGCATGCGAAGAAGAGGGCGAAGGTCTCCCGCGAGATCTTCAGCGAGAAGGAAGTTTTGGTTGAAGTTGGCGAGCCCTATTTCCATTTGAACTACAACCAAGGGAGCAGAGGCAAGGATGCCTTCGGTTGCCCACTGGTGTCTTGGGCCGAGGGCAAACATGAGGTGGCCCTGAGCACCAACCTACCCGCCTGGTCGGAAGACTGGGAGGACAAGGGCGAGGCTTATGACGTCGCTTTCGCAATCTATGGTCGAACGGATGTCGAGTCGCTGCAGTGAATCGACGTTGAAGAGCTCGCCACCCAGACTGCTTGCTCCCTCCTACGAGCTACCGAGCTAGGACACTACATGGAGAAGAGGCTGCTCGAGGCCCAGAATCAGCTCTGGGTGGTGATGAAGAAGATGCTGGATCTGGGGGCTTCAGGCCGCTCGGTGCAAGGATTATGAGGTATACTCGACTTGGACACGCGATTTTGAATAGTCGCCACTGGTCTCTTGTTTTGATGACGATCGTTGTTGCTACTCGCAGGAAGCCGAGATCGAGACGGCGAAGGTCTCTGGGCTGGAGCTGGAGCTCACACACACCGAGGCTGCGTTGGAGACCGCTCAAGTGCGGATTGCCGAGCTGGAAACTCGCCCAGCGGCGCCACAGCCAGCAGTGGCGAGCACCTCCGGGATGGGGAAGAAGAACTGCTTCTATGGAGATGAGATGCTCGTGATTCATTGCGGCATTGCGCGAGCAACGGGGACGTCGTGCTCGCCAAGCTGAGGATCGACGGCTTCCTTGGCCCGGAGGCCGCCCATCTGACGGTGATGGACCTTATCCCGGGCATGCTTGTCGAGGAGTCCAACTCGCCCGACCGCATCCTATCTTCCACCTCCGACTCCGAGGATGATGAGGATGACGAGGAGGGCGACGATATTGGCGACTAGGACGAGAGCGAGGACAAGGAAGATGGCGGCGACGAGGAGAACATCGTGATCGAAGATGACGGGGAGAATAAAACTGATACTGGCGATGATGAGACATGTTAATCATGTAAAGTAGATAGGGATTCTTTTAGACGGACCTTTATTCAAGGCATCGTTGTTTTTTTGTATATGTAAAGCTTGTTATATATCAAAGAAGAATCTTTTTACTCTGCTCTCTTGGTTTTATTCTTGCTGGTCTTCAATACTTACTGGGCTCATAGGCGCGAGGGAGTTGAGCGGTCATTACGCGTTCTCCTTACTCGCATACTTGTAATTGCATGCTCGCACGTCGTTCTCGCACCGGCATACTCGCACATGCATGCTCGCACCTGTACTCGCATCGACATACTTGCACCTGCATACTCGCACTTGCACACTCGTACAAGGAATTCATCATATTCGCTCTTTTGTCGATCAAATAAATTCGCCTGAGGAAATGTATTTGCTGAAAAAAGCATAAATCTTTTCTTTATTTGTTAACTACAACCCTCTGGATAAGCGAGTGATACTCGGGGGGTTCTCACCAGACACACACTCTCGAGACCTACACTCTCATTTCAGTTGGCGGAGAACTGAGGGGGCCTGGAGATGGAGAACGACAGTCGGGAGGATCCCGTAGGACGCACACTCTCGAGGCCTCCATCCTATAACGGGTTCTCACCTCCTGTAACTCCTCTGCTTAGTCACTTTCCAAAGCACGGTGGGTTATCCCACCTAGGTACTAACAGAGGCGCCTCCTGCCTCGCAGGACCAAAAAAAGATGTTAAGAGCGGATCTTTAGTCTTTTCAAAGATCAACGACGTCTTTATGCAAGGTGTCACTTTGTTAAATCGATTTTTCGTCGAGTTTGAGAGGTTGACGTCCAAAACTGTTTCTGATAGTTCCTCCAGTCCAATGAGAAGTGCGATCGGGAGGTAGCTAGACCAACATGCAAGGGGGAGTTGATCTTGACCGTCAATGCAGTGTCTTGGTCTTACAAGAACGCATTAAAACCCGACACACCGTCTCATCACCCGCTCTGGGCTTTTTAGGAGAATCAGGTCGGAGGCAAGTTTCTCATACCGATCGCGAAGATCAACTTCACAACTTTTAGTCATCTCGAGACAATTCTTGAACAAGAAAGACAACTCGCCCAATCTCATGTTTCAGGGGGCAAGAGATTTTTTTAAAAATGGGAGCAACACTTTACATACAGGCGGGCATGCCCTTTCATGCTAAGGATAGAACATTTTCAGGTCATCGCCGCTCCAGGTACTTCCCAGTAGCACTCCTTCATGGTTCTGCAGGCGATAACCTCCAGTGGTCAGAGCTTCTTGGACGATGAAAGTTCCTTCCATATTAGGATTCAGCTTGCCCACGGTAGCTGCCCTTCCTGTCGCGTCCACATTCTTCATGACGAGATCTCCTGCAAGAAATTGCTTGATGTGGATGTTTTTGTCGAAGTGTTTCGTCATTCGCCTCTTGACCTCTTCCTGGCGGATAGAGGTCGAAGCTCTTCGACATAATCTAGAGAAAGCTTCTGAGCATCTTCGTTCTCCAAACGTCATTCTTCACTGTCTTCTCTTGTTGCAACGACTCACGGTCTCCTAACTTCAAATTTTACCGAGATGAGAGACTCAGACCCGTGAGATAACTTAAAAAGTGTTTCCCCCGTAGCTGAGTTAGGAGTGGTTCTCAGAGTCCATAAGACCGAAGGAAGCTACTCCGCCCAGTTCTCCTTCATGTTGCTGACTTTCTTCTTCAGGAGGTTGATGATCAACTTGTTGGCGGCCTTCACCTTTCTGTTGCTTCGAGGATGGTGGACAGAGACAAATCGAAGATCTGTCCCTACCTGCCTGCAGAAGTCTTCCAGCTTTAAGCTATCAAATTGCGGGTCATTGTCGGTGATGATGGCGGGAGGGATCCCGAACCTGCATGTAATCTCTCCCCAAATGAAGTTCTTCACTATTTGAGATGTGATTTTGGCAAGATCTTTCGCCTCAATCCACTTGTAGAAGTAATCGATCATGACAAGGACGAACTTCCTCTAGCCGCTAGCTTGGGGGAAAAGGCATATCAAGTTCATCCCTCAATTGGCAAAGGGCCAAGGGACTGTAATCGAGCGAAGTTGCTGAGCTGGCTGCAACTGTAGGGGAATGAATAATTGACACTGCGGATACTTCTTGGAGAAGGCTTCTGCATCATTCATAATGGTTAGCCAGAAATAGCCATGTCTGAGAACTCTCTGCTCTAGAGTACGAGAGTCCCAGAGTGGCTGTCACACTCTCATGAATGAATCTCTCTCAGTATCCCGGGAATTTCAGTTTCTGACAGGCATCTGGTTACGGGGGCCGATATGATTTTGCGGTACAGCTCTCCTTCGTGCAGCAGATAGTAGGCGGCCTTGTATCGAAACTTCCTTTGATCTTCATCGCCAGCGGGAAGCTGGCCTATTGCGAGAAAGGTGATGAACGGATCCTTTCAGGAAGCACGTTGTTCGATCTTCATCATCTTTCCCTCTTCGATAGACGGTCGAAACAACTCTGTCACGATTCCACCGGCCCTCGGGCCGTTTACTTGTTAGGTGGTCCGCTTCCGAGTTTTCCTCTTGCGGCACGTGCTCAACGAAAAAAGATTAAAAGCTACCAATCAGGCCTTTCACCATTACCAGATATTTATGCAGGATGGGGTCGCGCACTTTGAACTCTCCCCAGATTTGCGACGAGGCCAAAATTGAGTCGGTGAAGTCCTTGACATCTTGAATTTTCAATTCCTTGGAGAGACGTAAGCCTACTACCATGGCCCCGTACTCCGACTGATTGTTCGTGACGGGGAAGAGAATCTCGACTGTTTGATCGATCCTTGTTCCTTGCGGGCTCACTAGCACGACGCCTGCTCCCACCGAATTCTTGCCTGAAGCTTCGTCCACAAACATCTTCCAGGAGACTGGGCTTAAAGAACCTTCGTCTCCTCCTGCCTCGGCCGAGAAGTCAGCCAGGAAATCTGTCACAGTTTGGGCCTTGAATGCTACCCTTTGTGAGAAAGAAATATAAAACTCGCTGAGTTCTATCGCCCACTTAGCTAGTCTTCTCAAATGTTTCACTCCATCCAAGATACTTCTAAGAGAACGATCGGAGACGACCTTGATGGAGTGAGCTTGAAAATAAGATTGAAGCTTCCGTGCTCACCAAGGCGAAGGCTGGCTTCTCTAAGATAGGATATCTCATCTCCGCCTTCTTGAGCACCCGACTCACATAATAGATAGGGAGCTGCACCTTCCCCTCTTCCCTGACAAGCACTGAGCTAACTGCTTGTGCTCCCACTCCTACATAAAGGAGGAGATATTCGCCTTCCTTAGGGGCTTGGAGTAGAGGAGCTTGGGTCAGCTGCTGTTTGAGGATTCTGAAACCCTCCTCGCACTTATCGGTCCATTCAAAATGTTGGTTGCGTCAGAGAGTTTTGAAAAATGGAGAACACTTTTCCCCTGCCTTGGATAGGAAGCGACTAAGACCGGCCAGCCTTACTGTCAGCCTCTAGACTTCTTGGAATTCTTCGGAGATGTCATCTCCAAGATGACTTTGACTTTGTTGGGGTTAGGTTCCACCCACTGTGGAGTGAGGAGGTGACCTAGAAACTTTCATCTTCCTGCTCCAAACACGCACTTTGTCATATTGAGTCGCATCTTGAACTTTCAAAGCGACGTGAAGGTCTCCACTAGATCCTTAGTGTGCTGTGTGATGCTCCTGCTTTTGACCAGGAGATCATCCACGTATACTTTCAAGTGCTGCCCATTTTGCTCTTTGAGTACTTAATTCATCATTCTCTGATATGTCATGTCTGCGTTCTTTAGCCAAAAGACATCATTTTGTAATTGTAGCAGTCATCGTTGGTGATGAAGGAGACATCACGATAGTCAGGGGGATGCATCCGGATCTAGTGATACCCTGAAAAAGCATCAAGGAAACTAATCACAGAAAAACCGACGGCTGAATCAACCAGCGCGTCGATTCGAGGCAAAAGTTAGCAATCCTTCGGGAAAGCTTTATTTAATACAGAAAAGTCGATAAATAGTCATCATCCCCCTCCGGCTTTCTTCACCATTACAACATTGGAGACTCAGCCTAGATACTAGATATTTGAAACAAAACCTGCATCCAACAGTTTACCCACTTCCACCCCGATCGGCTCGGCCAGCGCAGCTGCGCTTTTCCTTTATTTTTGTCTGGCGGGTACGACCTTGGGGTTCAGTTTGAGGCGATGACAGGCAACCTTCGCTTCGATCCCCGACATCTCTGTGGCGCTCCAGGCGGAGATGTCTACATTTTCTTGTAAACAGACCGTTATATCCACCTTCCCTTCCAGCTTCAGGGATCCTCGTATTTTCAGCAGCCCGAGCTCTCCATCCTTAGAGATTACCTCCACTTCTTCCAACTCTTCTGCAGCTCTTAGCCAATCCTCTCCTTCCAAGATCTTCTTCAGCCTCGTCGCGTCCTCCATCCAGCTGATGGTACTGACAACACTAATATAGCACTCACTTACAGCTTTGGGATCTCCCTGGATCCTTACTTGGACATCGCCCCGGCAGTACTTCAGGCATTGATGGTAGGAAGATGGGACGGCCTTGAAGTAGTTGATGAGCGGCCTTCCGAAGATTGCGTTGTAGCAGTTTGGTGTGTCTACAATGACGAACTTGCACCTGATCGAGGTGTCGCCAAGTATCACCAGAAGATCTGCTCCTCCCTCTACCCCTTTCTTCTCTCCGGAGAAGCCAAAGAGAGGCCCGTCAGCAGCTATGACCCTAGACGCCTCCACCTGCAACCCGATGAATGTCCTTTTGAAGATGACATTTACCGAGCTCCCGTTTTTTGTCAGGATCCGATCGACGGTGAAGCCTTCGATGGCGGCTTGGATGACGAGGGCATCATGAAAAGGATTCTCATTTCCCAACATGTCTTTCCTGGAAAATGTGATCTCCTCCAACGGCGGCGGTGCTTGAGAGGTCGAAGCGACGTTCTTGCGATAGATTTGATAGAGACTTCCCTTTCGGGAAGCTCCTAGCCTGGCTCCTCCATGGATCACCCCTACTTGTCCTCCTGCTCCTTGGACCACCTTCCCGCGATCGACTTGATCCACTCGATCTTCATTCCTCCTCCCCGGAGCTTGGAATGTTGTCGGTCCTGTGGGGGCCTCTTGCCTCTGCTACTCCCTCTTCATCGCTTTTGTTTCCAGCCTTCTTCTTGCTTCCCAAAAATCTGGCAAGTCATGGTCTCGTGCACCACCACTCGATGCAGTTCACAGTAAAAGGGAATCTCCTCCGCCTGATGATTTGGGGTTGGTTCCTCCTGCGGAGCCTATTCCCTTCCAGGGCAATAGTCATTGCTTCCTCCTGGGCTCTTCCCTGCCTCCTCTCTTGTTGGTTGTCATTTTTCCTCTCCAGATTTTGATATTGGGGTCTCCCTGTTGGCCTCAATTAGGGTCGGTTCACGGGACACTGGAACCTCCACGCCTCTTAACTTCTCTTTGGAGCCGCTAAGGGCCTCCTCTCTTCCTGTCAGTGCGGCCTTCCCTGCCTCCAAGTCTCTTCAACCCTCCTGGGCTCTTCCCTCATTGGCTCTTCACTCCTTGTATCTTCCCGCCTCCCTTGGACCACCCTGGTTCTCACTTTAGAAGTGCCTCCCCTCTCCTCTCCTTGGCTCGCCCTGTCCAGCATGGCAAAAAAATCGACGTTCGTCTCCTCTCCTTGAACGAACTTGTTGGCCCTCTCAATCAATTCCTCATAGGATATTGGGGGCTTCGAGACAATTTCCATGCTAAAGAGACCTTGCTTCAGGCCGAACGTCCGGGCCAGCTACAAGGTAAAACCATCCACCTCTTCGATGTCAAGCACCTCCTCCTAGAATCGATCGATGTAGCGGTCAAGCCTCTCCTGCTTTTCTTGCTTGATGAGGAAGAGAGCGGTTGCCTCCTTTTTTCCTCTTCTTCGACGCTGCAAACCTCGTCATCAGATCTCGGCGCAGGTCCTCGAAGCAATAAATGGAACTTTCGGACAACTGGTGAAACCAATCCCTAGCCTTCCCCTTGAAGGTGACGGAAAAGAACCTACGCTTCAACGTGTCTGTCATGTTTTAGATGGACACCACGTCCTCGAACCACTGGAGATGCCTGACTGGATCATCTCTTCCAGTATAGTAGCTCAGGACTGACTCTCTGAAGCCTTCAGGAACTGGGTCTGTCAGCACTTCATCACATAAAGCGCTCCTCCCTCCTCACTGATGATGGATCTCATACTGGTGAGTATCTCTTTCATACTCGCCACCATGCCGAGCATCCTAGAATCTCGTCATGTTCTCCACATCTCGAAACTTGATGCCTTGATACCTCGTCGGGTAGAACTGCGACTGCACTAGTCGCTCCGGCTCTTCTGCGACAAGCTCCTTCCCATGTCGTCGAGGGGGACCCTCTTCCTCCGACAGAGTCATGCGACAAGGCGAGCTTGCCGTGACATCCGTGCGAGGAAGGAACCTAGCTCGGATGGTCCCCTCTATCCTCTGCACGAATTCCTCAAAAACCACCACGGTCGCATAGCTACCTCCTCATGCTGAGTTGTTGACTATCTCTCCACTCTCGCCTGCGTCTGTCATCTCGCCAACTCGCAAAACCTTATTCCTTGGCTACGATCCACGCTCACCGCACCAAAGTATTGAAGTCGAGAAAATTCCTACTTGAAAATTTGAATCAATACAACCTAAGGTTACCGGTCCAGCGGTCGAGCTCGACGGCTTAACAGACTGTAACATAGAAACGGAAGGAAAAACTAGAAGGACCCTGGATGCTCCAGCAGGGAGGTCCTACCACGTACTCGGATGCTTAAAAGAAGCTTCCCCTCCAAAACCAAAGATGACCGAACGAGTTACAAGGTGGACACTAGATGACAACTATCTCTAGATTACGACCAAGGTGATGGTCACTAACTCGCGGCTTATGTCCTTGCTAGCAGGATTTAAGATCCCAGCTAAAAGTCCTGAAAAAGAGGTGGTCGAGATCCTTTGCGAGATTCCGAAGTTCATATCCTTGTACACCTGGGGTCCAATTTATAGGGAAACCAAGGGGTGGGGGTCTTATTTATAGCTCAACCCCCACCGGCGACTAGGTGACTTCCAGGGGAGCTCGCCCACTTGGGCGAGTGGCTGGTCTAGTCGCCTACCCGGCGAGTATGCGAGAGGACCTCGTCATACTCGTCCGGGCCTTCAATTGTCTGGAGTGTTGACTTTGATCTCTGTCTTGACCTGTTTTCTTTGACACGTTGCTGATCTTGCTCTGAATGGGTCCACCCTCAATGAATATGAGTTGTACAATGTGGTTGTCGGATTAATGAAGTGGAATTCAGGGCAATGACCCAAGGCATATGTGAAGGAATGTGGATTCGATCCATTTTGCTTGAGCTTGGGATTTGAAGCAATGACCTGATTCGTTTATACTGTGATAACAAGGCCGTTATTAGAATTGCTCACAATCCAGTTCAACATGACCGCACAAAGCATGCGGAAGTCGATCGTCATTTCATTAAAGTAAACATTGTGAGGGGAGTTATTAGCACTCTGTTTGTCCCTTCGGATCAACAGCTGGTTGATGAGCTCACAAAAGCCTTGTCTCATAAGTGTTTTGGTAACATTATGTTCAAGTTGGGTCTGACAGATATCACAAGCCTAACTTGAGGGAAAGTGTTAGGCTTTAGTTTTATTATTATTTTATGCTTGTATTTGTGACCTCCTATATATTATGGAGGGGCTCTCTTTTCCTAGTAATAATCAATTAACATTCTCACCGCTTAACAATTTGTACATTGTCCTGGCGTATGTGTTCCAGTGGATCAAATCTAGTTTCATCTCCTGTTGGCAGTCTTTTCATAGCTAATCATTATAAACTTTGTGTTTTTTGAATTGCTTGATCTAATTTGATTTGACTTTATGCTCATTGTAGTAGGCTTGGGTAGGCACTTTAAAATTCAAAAATCATTTGTCAGAATAACTAATTAACATCTAAATCACCTAACATGTGAGAATTAAGGATGGTAAGGAACATGACGCCTCGCACTCCACGTATCTCTCTAACCTAGGTGAAATAAAGTCATAGATCACTTAGGCTCTATTCGGGACAGCTCTAAAGGATGGAAAATCTAGTGATCGAATCGAACTGTTTAAATAGAACTGTTTGAGAAGCAATATTAAAAAATTGCAGCCTGTTTGGATGGTCTGTGCATAAGTGTTGATCGAATTGAGCTTTTTCAATTAAAGTTATTTGCAAGAACAGGTTTTTGGAAGCAGTTTGTTTTAAACAAAAATATTTATAGAGAATAATTAAACATATAATAAAACTAAAATGTTTTACATAAAACTGCTTCACGATATAATCATATTAACAATCAATTTCTTTCATATGATCAGTGGTATTCCAAACAAATCCCAAATTAGAGTTGCGGCCATGGCTTTAAATAAAAAATCAACCATGTAGCATTTCAAGCTCACGCACCAAACTATCATTGAAATTTCAAACAAAACCCAAATCATTTGAGTTCAATTCCTCAGGTTTAAAAAATGAGTGCAAATCATACTATAAATCAAGAAATTAGAAGTAAATCGGGGGTAGATAGAGGAGCAAAATGAGAGTAAATTGGAAGGAAACAAATAATAGTAACAGAAGGGCAGATTAGGGCATAATAGGATAAGCTGGTTCTGGATACGATTGCTACAGAGAAGAGGGGCGGCGAAAACGCGAAGTGGTCAAAGGACGCATGGAAACCTGCTATCATCTGCGGCCATTGAGAAGAATAGAAGTGTAAGACTCGTCGGCTAGTCAACTCTGTCAGCAAAGGAGATGGAAGACGGGGATGATAGTGGGGAGGAGGCGGTCGATGGTGTCGAGGGCTACGACGATCGCGTCCAGCGACTCAGCGAGCAGGGCGAAGATGAACCCGCGTGATGTGTCTCGATCGGGATCAGGAAGAAGAGTTCCTGCTCTCGCCTACGATCGGGAAGGAAACCTGCTCTCACCTGCGTGATGAGTCCCGATCGGGATCGGGAAGAAGAGTGGATGACGGGATGCGTAAAAGAAAAAAGCGCTTTTACAGGAGCTAGACATGGGGGCTCAACAACGCTCAAGGAAATCCACTTAAACGCCTTTTTCCGAAACGCGATTTTAGAGAAGTTGTTCATACAGAGCTGTCCCAAACAGTTAAGAAACAACTCTAGCAGTTGGAATATAGTTTTTTCATCCACTAGATTTGTCCCAAACGGAGCCTTAGATTGGTTGTCAAACAAACACGATGGACATTGAGCAATGGTCAGTGTGGTGAGAGAGGGGAGGGGGAGGGGGCACAGAGGTGGGATGGTAGGTTGTCAACTACATGTATCTTACCCTTAGACTCCACCTGGATAAAGAGTGAAATAAAGGTAATTGTTTCTCAAAAAATCAACACCTTCATAGTGTTTAATAATTGGAGCAAAAATTGTCATTTTATCACAACGCAACAATGTGTTAGCATCGACAACCTACAAGATTTTCAATCACAATGGAATACCTGCTTGAGCATATGCTTCACATTTAAGTTTGGGGCTCCTAAGATGAACTAAAATCTAAAGCCCCTATAAAGTGATTTAACTATTTAGTAGATAAAACATAAAGAAAATTTATAATGACGAACCAGGATGGGAAGGATGAAATCGATGAAAATGCTAGAGGAATGTTCTAACCTAGTAACTCCTAAAACATGGATACAATCAATAAGAATTTACTAAGGTGCTTGGCATGACTTACCAATGATGAAAAAGTTAGAAAACACGTAACATTCATATCATATCTGAATTTTTAAAACAAACTATAAGTACCAGTTGCCAAAGCACAACCAATCTAGTACTGTAAGAACAAAACACACTAAATGGTAGTTAAGCCAAAAAAGACCCAATTACATCACGTTTCTTGCCAAAAACTATTTAAAGAAAATCTAAGAACATGAAAAAGAAAGATTTGCTTCATTATTAACAGAAAAGGTATACCAAATTACCTTATTGCATCTTTGAAAAAAAAATGATTAAATCCTCCAAAATATCACCTTGTTCAACAAAAATGTTTCAAAATATTACCTTTTATGTCAGTCATGGGCCTAAACAAAAACTCTTTCATATCTTAACAGATCAGACCATGTACAAATGGATGGCACAGAGAGATGTCACCAAGTTACAATGTACTTCTCTGTTGAGAACCAGGCTCTCTATTTCTTGTTAAAAAAAATCTTATTATGGTATTTTCCAAAACTCCGCATTCATGAATGGCCAATCAAAACCCCAAAGATTATGACCGTTTCCTTTTGCACAAGACTAGTGAATGCAGGCACCAATAAAATACAAGTCAAGCAAGCCGCCGGCACTAGCAATTTTACCAGTCTATCTGGAAATTCCGAAGAGAAGCTATCTCGCCTTGCAAGTTGAAATCATAACTTAATCATGCTCTCCTGATATCAAATTCAACTAACAACCTAAGGAGGAAAAATCAGAGCAGCTCTACACATGATCAAATATATATGTGGTCCAAGTCTAGCCAATCGCAGAAGATAAAGTTCTTTTTCTCCTGAATCATGCCTAAGTCTCCAACAACACATTGAGAGTTTCCCTCCATTCATTAGAATCAGAAAGCATCTTACTAACAAAAATACTACAACTTTCCACATCAAGAAATCTTCTTTTCGAAACTGCAATCAAAATCAACTTATCAATCTCCTCCATATCTCCTGACTTCTGAAGGCCATCGATTAAAACCTCATATGTAAACTTATTGGGTGTGCACGTGCTCTCCAACATCTCCTCCAAAATCCTAATCCCCTCATTTGGCTTCCCTGCCCCGCAGAATCCATTGATGAGCACATTGTATGTGAAGACGTTTGGGGTACACCTCCTCTCCACCATATCATCCCACAGTCTCCCCGCCTCTTGTAGCTCCCCATTCTCACACATTCCAGAGATAAGTGTATTATAAGTCAATAAACTAGGGATGAACCCTCTCTCAAACTCATTAAAAAGCCTTTTTGCCTCCATAATCTTCCCTTTCTTGCACAGCCAATAGATCAAGGTGCTCGAAATGGAATTATCAGGGGTAACATTGTTCTTCAAAAGCTTTTTCCATGTCAGGCAAGCGCCTTCAACCTTCCCATCCTCACAGAGAGCATCAATAACTTTACAGCACAGAGTTGAGCTTGGCACATGCTTTGCATCCAGCATGCTACTCATCAAATTCAAAGCCTCCCCAGTTTTTCTCAACTTGCAGCAAGCATCGATCAGAACAGCGTACGTTACAGCATTTGGTATGACCCCGGAAGACTCCATTTCATCCATAAGACGAGCGGCCTCCACTATCAATCCCCTGCGGCAATACCCGTCGATTAGAACCGTGTAAGCGGTGGTGTCCGGCGTAAACCCGTGATCTATAATCTCGGCAAACAATGCCTTGGCACCATCAAGGTCGCCTACGGTGCAGTGCCCCGCAATGAGGGTGGTGTAGGAGACAGTATTGGGAACAATCCCCATTGCAGGCATTTCATCGAGCACCTTGCGGCCGCCAGTTAGATCTCCGACACCGCATAGAGCTTTCAGAAGAATGTTGCATGAGCAAACGTTGGGGATGATCCCGAACTTGGGGTGGCAACTGTAGAAAAGAGATGGGACGAGGCGAAGGCGGCGGTTCTGAACCATGGCATTGAGGAGAGCGTTGAATGAGCGAACAGATCGCTGGACTCTGAAGGAGGGGATTGAGAGGAAAACGCGGAAGGAATCAGCCGGGCGTGAGGAGAGTGAGAAGGCGCGGATTTGGGAGATGAAGGCATCCTCGCCGCAACGGATTCCGGATCGGCGGAGCGAGGAGATGACGGGAGGGAGCAGATCAAAAGCGCGGGCGCGGGCGAGACGATCGATGATGGCGTGGTAGGAAGCATAGTTGGGGGAGAAGCCGCGGTGGAAATGGGCGGCGTGGTGAAAGATGCGGAGAGCAAGGTCGGCGTCGGCGGCGCGGCGAATCATGGAGGCCAATCGGCCGGGGGTGAGCCGGGAGGGCCAGGGTCGGATGGGAGGGGTGACATTGTAGGAGGCGAGGAGCTCGGAGTTGGAGCCGACGGATGCGAGATGGGCGACATCGATGGGAGAGGTGAGGTGAGCGAGGTTCACCACCGTCGATTGAGAGCGAGAGCTGACGGTGAGGACGGCGGCGTTGAGATGACGGTAGTGCCGATACGGCGGCGGCCGGAATTGGGAGTTGAATAGATTCATGGGGTCTTTCCTGAAGAAGAAATAGCACGTAATTATAAATTATTTCTTACGATGCTGTATGGGTATTTAGAACTTAAAAGGGATTCGAGAACAGAGTTTTTAACATTAAAAATAAGAAAGAGCATTGTTAAGTGCACTACAGTTTTTGCTATGTGCATTTTTTTGTTAAGAGCACAACACTACGATAGGTGCACACATAATTGTTATGTACACCGCATTTTTGTTAATAACAAATTAACAAGATTAACTTGATATATCAATTGACCACAACATTTTTTATAAAAATAAATGATAATTAGGACAAAACCTAGATTATATTCAAATTTGGAAAACCAATGATCAAAAAATAACATGAATTTTTACAAAAACTTTTCTCAATTGCTTTGTGATGAGCTGGGCGGCCTTGATGTGGGGAAGCCTATTTGACAGATTGTTCTTACTTTTCTTTATAATAAGAACTGCCCTGCTTTAATTTATGTCTCTCCGATGACAGCGATAGTTTAGTTTCTGACATTTTGCAGCCCTTCACTTTGAATTATGCGTTGCTTAGCATCTTTCCTATAAATATTGATTTTCCATTATCTGCTGAAATTTTTTCTCATGACAGTAGAAGGGGAAACAAAACAAACAAAAATATGCTTCATAGAAAGAGTGTTTAGCCAGAATGATGACTTTGATTCAGCCATTTTTCTGGAGAAGTTGTACTTCAACTTACCATGCGCTAGGTCAAAAAGTTTCGGTTTTTGAAATACTTGCTGAAACAGATTAAAGGAATTAATTTTTCTCCTGACTTTGAAGGAAATGAACTAGACAGATTGGTGTGTCTGGCCGGTGGAAGAAATGATGGAGGGGCACGGCGAGGGTTGAAGCAGCGACGGAGGGCGGAAGAAGAAGACATCGAAGTTGAAGCGGCGACGTGTGCTAGGGCGGAAGCAGCGGCGGAAGCAGCGACGTGGAAGCGGAGGAAGCAGCGTCGATCGCGGAAAACGCGGCAGGAGTCGGCGCTGACGGCGAGGGTTGAAGCGGCGGAGGGCACGGCCAGGCGGAATCATCTTCACGGGGCTAGGGTTGAGAGAAGAAATTGCGGTGCACAAATAGTGAGTGCCCTTAGTTATAAATTTAGGAAGGAATTTGAGTCATGAATTAAGTGATTTTGTGGTGTACATAGCAAAAATTGCAGTGCACTTAACAATGCTCATAAGAAATTGTTAAATTCAAATCATATCCACAAATCACAAATCATGTATTTTGAAAATTATTGGGTGCAAATAAATCTGTTAACGACAAATCATTATTGATAACAATAAATCAAATCAAAAATAAATATTTTTGTCATTTTTTTCAACTCAGCGTAAAATACTAAAATAGATATTACTTTAAAATACTTCGTTTACACGTGAAATTGATCAACATAACAATCACAATAGAAATAATTACTTTCAACTCCAGTTTTTGCTAGAACAATTAGCTTTTCCTGGTGTTTGTTCTTGCTCAAACTCATTATAATTAATGATAAATCTAACTCTCAGGGAGTTTTCACACCAACGCTATCAATATTCACTTTCATCTTATCATCATGCTGGTATTTGTCGCTACTAGAGCTAGATTCGCAGTGGGGCCTGACATGTCCTGAGTTCATAGATCAATAAGCATCTTCTTCTTCTTCGAGGATTTAGGAGAGTGTTATGTAGAGGGTACAAATGTGGGTTTCATACAGTGTTTTTGATTGTTTATGCGAGAGTGATGTGCGACTTCCGAGGGCAGCGATTTGCCGGCAAAAAACCCACAAAATATTTTAGAGATGAATTTTAAGATTTTTGTGTGTGGTTAGTCATTATCAAAGTGATGTTCTTTTTGATATCTTATGTTGAAGCGATTGACTACCACGATTAGAAAATATGACAAGATTTTTAATTTTGCATTTAGTTTGTTGTTAATAATATTGGTTTGCCTATAAGAGTTTTGTTTGCATTTAGTCATTTTCAAAAAATATGCTTTGTTGTTAACAATGATTTGCGGATAGCCATTTTTTATTTGTCTTTAACAACTCCCTAAAAATATCAAATATCAATTATTTTTGTTCTTCCAAATATATAATTGTTTAATCATATTATTATTAAAAATTTATTGATTAAAGAAATTATTTGGATAATTTTAATAGAGTTTCCATGGTATTTTGTGTTTAGACTTTACATCAATTAATGGAAAAAAAATCAATTCATTCATCAATATTACGTTGAAATAAATATAAAGAGAATTCATGGGTTGCACGAGTGTACAGGTCAGGCCTGCACATAAAGACCCCGGTCCCAATCCGGGATCGGTCCTGGGCAGGACCGGTCTTTTGGGACACCGATCCCGGACCGGTCCTGCCCAAACCGGTCCCGGTCCGGGACCGGTTTTTCCTTTGAAAACCGGGACCGTCTGGGACCGGAAGGACCGGTCCTAACCGGTCCCAGACCGGGACCGGTTAATTAAATTAATTATTTTAATTATTTTTTTATATTATTATATTTCAATTTTAATGATTTAATTAAATAACATATTAACATGTAATAATTTGAAATGCAAAATTGCAAAGTAAATAAAATTTTTTATTAAATTTGAAATAAAACTACAAAATCAAATTACAAATTACAAATTATAATACAAAATCAAAATACGAACATTTTTATTAAATTTGAAATTATATTACAAAATACAAATTCAAAATTTTGAGTTGAGTCTTAGACTTGTGTTTAACTCCGGAGTCGCGTTTGATTTTCATCTCGTCTTCAACTTCAACGTCATTATTCTGCGGCGCTCCCCAGATTTAAGTTATTAAGCTCGTCCTCAACTTCAGACTCACTGTCTTCAATTGACGAGACGTGTTGTCTCCTCCTCAAAGCGTCCAAATGGTTCTTGTAGCAAATGCAAATCTCCAAAGATTCTTCGGTCAAACGACTCATTCGCTCGTTCAGAATCCTGTCACTCAAAGAAAATGCAGACTCCGAAGCTACCGTACTAGCTTGGATGGTTAGTAAATCACGGGCCATTAAGGCCAAAATAGGATAATTATTACATTTAATTTTCCACCATTTTAAAATATCAAAATTTTCTATTTCGTACGCGGTCATAAAATCTTAAAACTGTGTTTTGTTATATAAACCTAATTCGTTTAAAGTACTCGAAGTTCGTTGTTTTTTCTTCGAAACTAATTCTAAAAATCTATTTTTTAAAATATCTTTTGTTCGAGGGGCGATGGATTCCTCGCGAGGTCGCAATCCATATAGTTGATCGTAATAATTATATAGGCGAGTAAAATCAGAATTAAATTTTGCAACACTAACGTTGTGAAAATCACTAGAAGATTCGTTTAACTCTAAATTTCGATTAATTTCCTCTATAAAATTTTCAACCCCGTCTACACCCATTAAAAGGTTTAAAGCCGCAGCACAAGAAAACATAGGTGTCATATGCGTATAATATTTTAAAAACTTTTCCTCCATTAGTAATATTAACGGACGCCACATTGGGTTAATTTTGTAAGTTTTAAACGTTTCAGTAATTAATAAAAAATTTTCAATAACAAGCGAGCTAGTAGGATAATAAACGTCAGATAAAATAGTTGTTGCCCGATAAAAATTTTCTAATAAATTTACGTAATCTTCGATTATAGCTCAATCTGACGCATCTAAATCATGTGATTCTTCTACACTATTATAAAATTCTATCAATAACTATTTCTGTGACAAAGCCCGTTTTAACATTTTGTACGTGGAATTCCATCGTACCGGCATATCATAAGATGGACCCAAAAATTTTTTACCATGTGCTATAACAAATTTTTTGAAATCTTGTTTTCGTCGTTTTGAACTATAAATAACTCGTAACATAGTACGTATTTTAATAACATAATTTTTCATAAAAGTTAAACTATCTTGCACAATTAAATTAAGAACGTGACATACGCAACGTGTATGAAAAAAAATACCATCTAGCATAGGTTCCAAATCATTAATCAAATATTTAATAGCCATATTATTATTCGAGGCGTTATCAAACGAAATACTTAAAATTTTATCTTTATTTTAAAATCTCTAATACACTTAATAATCACCTGATAAATAGCTTTACCGGTGTGCGGATATTCAAAACCTTCAAAACAAATTATACGTTTATTTAATTTTCAACTATCGGGATCGACCCAGTGACAAGTTATGCAAATATAAGAAAGTCCGTCAACTAAACCGCTAGTCCAAACGTCGCTCGTTAAACTAACTCGACCGTCGAATGTTTCAAAAAAAATTGTAAATATAATTTTGATTGCAGGTAAGCTTGTAAAGCATCACGTCGAGTTGTAGTACGACTTACCTGTTGATATTTTGGTTGGAGTGCTTCGTGTATGTAAGACGTCATTTCATCGTTGTCGTAGTGGTTGAACGGAAGTCCGTTTTTGATGACATTCTCCATTTGTCGCTCCCGTTGCCGAGCTTGGTCATACGTCCAAATGTGCCCGGTCGTCGAAATTTGAGCTTGGTTGGCCTCCGACGGGGCTTGTTTGGAAAGACACGATTTGTTGTGTCGGGCGAGCGTTGTGTTGCTACTATTAGAGGCCATAAGCTTCGCGCAAAGTTTGTACTTCGCCTTAATTTCGCCGCCGATCCGCACTTTATCGAAGTTATCCCATACCGCCGTTTATGCCGGTGCTCAACGATCTCATGATCGACGGACGCTGAGGAGGACGCCGGCATGGAGGAGGAGGAAGCCATTTAACACGAATATGAGTGATAGAGAGAGTGATAGAGATAGTGAGAGAGATAGTGAGAGAGAGAAAGAAAGAAAAATGAGAGGGGGGGGGGGGTTTAAAATATATATATATATATATTTTTTAAAAAATTATAGAGCCGTTCGGCTCTTTTAATGAGAGCCGAACGGCTCTCATTAAAAGAGTCGTTAACGGCTCTTTTAATAGAGCGTTAACGGCTCTATTAAAAGAGCCGTTAAGCTCTTTTAATAGAGCCGTTAACGTCTCTATTAAAAGAGCCTTAACGGCTCTTTTAGCCTGTCCGAAACCGGTCCCGGACCGGGACCGGTAAAAGATCGGTCTTTTACCGGTCCTGGTCCGGGACCGGTTTTTACCCTTTTTAGAGGGACTGGCAGGGACCACTGGACCGGTCCGGGACCGGACCGGTCCGGGACCGGACCGGTCCTAACTGGGACCGGTCTCTGTCCGGTCCACCAACCGGTCCGGTCCCAAACGGACCGGTTGGGACCGGTTTTTATGTGCACCTCTAGTACAGGCTCACACGCATCTGATTCATATTTGGGATTTGAGATTTGGAAAAATATTAAATTAATTTATATTTTTGCATAAAATAGTTCTAACACTTTGAGAAAATCTTAAATGTCACTGTTGCGGACAACTCGGCGGCTCCAGGTAGACCGGTCTTAATTGGACAGTCTTAGTTACGGAGCGGTCAAGTACGCAAACAATCAATGTAAAAGAAGATGACTGGCAAGATGTTTTTTTACGTAGAAAATCTCAGAAAGGGGTGAAAATCACATGATCGGAACTGTGCCAACCAAAAACTTTCACTATCAGTTGCTGCTTGACAGAGCTTTGAGAGAATGCGAGGGCGACAGACCGCTCCTCCTTACAACTTTCAAAGGAGAAAGAGAGATTCGACCGGAGAGTGACATGTCATCACTCTCAAAGCTAAGTCTGTTTCCTGGCCGCGGTGTGGAGCACCGTGATATGGAGCATGGATGGTCTTCTGCTTGCCCTTGGAATCTTGAGTGGCATGTTATGCACGTCTTGATGTCTGGGAAGTATATCATACAGTCTGCAGTGGAGTCTGGAGCTCGGAGCTTGTTGTTGACTTGGAGTCGTTGAGCGTGTTGTGCGCGGAAGGCCCGCGAAAGAAAGCTTGAAGACTGATGGAGATCTTCGAGCGATCTTCGAAGTGCTTTAAGATCTTCATGGGCGTCTTCAAAGGCGATGAAAATTCCCGGTGGAACTCTCTTGCGTGTAGAAGGAGAATCCATAGGAGGAAAGGATGGGAATGAACGAGTGATTGGGGTCCAATTTATAGGTCACAGTGGTGGTTATGGTAGTTACGCGGCTATCTGCATAGCATAACCGCCCAAATTACTATTCACATGCCAAATTAATATGGCTTGCAATGCACATTTTCTAATAATTTTACTACGCGCAGACTGATATAATTTTGATTATGTGCACACATCCATAATTGGTGATTATGTCAGTGGCTACACATGTGGTTACCCATACATCGGACGGTGAAGATCGCGTTGGGATGACT
The DNA here is from genome assembly GCA_039583875.1 of Platanthera guangdongensis. NCBI lineage: Eukaryota > Viridiplantae > Streptophyta > Magnoliopsida > Asparagales > Orchidaceae > Platanthera > Platanthera guangdongensis. The sequence goes on along the minus strand of CM077151.1, from coordinate 269,695,938 downwards.
GAACGACGAAAGAGGGTCGGACGGTGAAGATCGCGTTAGGATGACTGAACGACAAAGAGGGTTAGACTGAGGGGTCGGTCGACGATGACGCCAGACCAATGAGGATCGATCGGGTCGCTGGCCAATGAGAGTAGCCATGGGCTGGGCGGAGGCTGGCTCCATGGCGGGAGGCCGAGTGGAGGCTGGCCACGTGGCAGGCGGCCGAGCGGAGGCCGACCTCGTTGTGGGTAGGTGAGCGGAGGTCGGCCTCGCGGCGGGCGGCTGAGCATTCGGTCGCCCTCCCGGCCTTGAGGCAGTGCACAAAGAGCGTCGGCCTTTCAGCCACGCAATGGCATATGCTTGATGGCCGACCTGCCGTCTGGCCTTTGGAGCCGAGAAGGGAGAGTGGCCACGCGGGGGCGCCTAGACGGGCGGTGGCTGGCCGGTGGTCGACCTCCCGCTCGACTCCGTTATTGCGCGGGGTGTGCGCAATCGCAGGGTGGAAGCATGAGTAGTAGCCCGCCGAGCGACCGACAATGGAGAGTTGATGTGATGGAGGTTGGTGCGTCGATTGGGCGCGGATCGTGCACACGGTAGTTTCCTCCATAACCCCCCCCCCCCCCCATTAAGTTAGTGGAGGTCATTGATTTTCGACTAATTGCAACCCGTAATTCCTATGAATTGAGGGAGACCCCATCATTTGCCCCCCAAAGTCCTTGAAGTCCAAAGTTGGAGTGGGAGGAGAGTGGAGATGTTTTGTGCGTGAATGGATCGCGACGACTATGGATGAGGCAAACGGATCGCGGTGACCAAGGCTGAGGCGAACGTCGGTGCGCATACGGAGGCGGGCGGAAGTGGCGACGATGTGAAGGCAATGTATGCCAGCGGCGGTAGGGAGTGTAGAGGGAGCGCAGGGAGCGCCCGGGTGCAGCGCGCGTGAAAAACATCCACGTGCAAGCGGCACACACCTATGCGCAGGACACTCGCAGGGCTATCCCGGGAGTAGGGTGTGCCCACGTGCGGGGAGAGCTCGCCAAGCGGTGCCGCGCGCCTATTTGTTTGTCTTAGTGTGTGGGCCATGTGTTTATCTTGTGTGCGTCATGGCTTGGTGCCTTGTGCTTGTTGGGATTTCTGCGCATGCGGGCTTTGACGTCATTTTGGGCATTTATTTTTACTAATTTTTATATATATTTCTGTTTCGGGTATCGAGGCGCTATGCACAAGGTCGACTAATGTTGTTGGGCTCTTCGCTTAATGCCGAGCAAATTGATGTCTTGAGGAAGTGATATAGGATACCTGCAAAGTTGGAAGTGAAGGTTCCATGTATTGAGGAGCGCGTGCAAAATCCTCTAACGGGCTGGTTGATGTTATGTGAGTCGTCACTGAGGTCTGAGTTCTGCCTGCCATTGTGTGAGGAGGTGGTTGAAATCTTGAAGCATTGTTGGGTGCCGGTCCCAATTTACCCCTACCAGGATGAAACATATCATGGGCCTGATTGCTTTCTTCAGGATGCACGTTTCGAGATTCTCCTTGGATCTTTTTAAAGATTGTTGTGAGGTGCGCACTGATGGAGGTGCGCACATCGAGGTTCACAACAACAAACATTGGCTCGAGTTTGAGAATCGGGTGGACCGTCGCCATGGGAAAATCTTGTTCGGATATGTCAGGAACTCCTGGGGCATGTGATGAGTTCGATTATGATAAGCTTTTTACAATCATAATTGTAATCATGTCTACTATTTTCTACCTCTTTGTATAGTAATTTCACGAGAATAGTTGAGAAATTGTCTTATCATGAATAGGAGAGCACAGCTAGGATGTTTGTTATTTCTTGTATTAAGTTATCTAATTTATTCCTTCACTTTTATAATGCAGGTAATGCCAACCAATGGAACTAAAAGTCTTGGAGCAAACATAGGAGTTCACGGAGTCAACATGGCTGATGACCGGACAAAAATTGGGCGTACACTGGTAGGCACACGCCCGTGTTCCTACCTGTATCCTATGTGCGCTGGAATTGAAGAAACTGGAACCAGAAGACAGAGACTCACACGGGTTGGCACACGCCCGTGTCCCTACCCGTGTCAATTCAACCTTGACTGCTAACCAACCCGTGTCTGAAGAACGTGAAGAACAACACGGCCGTGTCCGTACCCGTGTCATCTGACACAGCCCACTACAAGACACGCCTGTTCGTGTGGAACCGCCCTAGAACCGTCAACACGGCCTGACACACGGCCTTATTTGAACCCGTGTTCGACCCTGTTTGCTATGAGACTATAAAATACCTGTAGAAAAATTAAAAGAGAACTTTTGGATCATTTTTCATTGGGGAGAACTTCTGGAGCACGAAGTGGAGCATCCAAGATAAGGAGGATTTGAAGGGTATTTTTGTATGCATTTAATCTTTCATTAATCCCTTTTAATCTTCCATATCTCTTAGTGATTCAACTTTAATTATCTTTTATTTTGCATGAACTTTAATTTGGAACAATTTATTAATCATGTATCGTATTGTTTTCATCGAACTTGTGGTATTTTATTTGTATGTTGGTTTACAAACAAAGAGTTCTATCCTGATTATAAATTGTTTATTTGTTTTACATGAATTGCAAATCTCTAGATTGAGAAATTGGATGTTTGTGATGATATTTACATGTTCATATTTTGGTGTTAGATCTCTTTGTAATTCGAACCTCATGATCGAGAGATATGTTGTTTGGATAATTGGAATACGAATAGATGGATTCATGGTATTTTAGAGATAGGATTTCATGAATTTATGTAATAGATAGGGTATTTCCATTAATGCAAATTTGAGTGTTATAAATTGTTCGAGAGAAAATTTACTAACTTAGGTTTAGATTTTGAATTGCTCGAGAGAGAATTCGATAAATGTTTACCCTTTACAATACAACAAATTTGATAGTTTTATTATTGCAAGATTACATAGAATTGAGTTAATGAATGAGTATGTTCATGTGATTGTTCATTAGCTTTCGGCTTTTTATCATGTTTAATCCTTCAATGTTTATTTATCCAAATGGTCATAATTAGGTTAATTTAGATTAGAGATCAATTTTAATTATAGGTATGATAATAGAGTGAGGGTGAGTACGAGTATTTGAATGGCCCTGTGGAATACGATACGAGATGTAGGTTTCTCCTATACTATGATTGACAGATGCACTTGCCTGAAAGTTAATTCAATCTAGCTTATGCCCATCTACATAGTTTATACTAGAGTGTAGAATGAATCCGCATCAAGTTATTACTTGTTAGCAAAAGAAATCATCAGCATGCTAGAGCTTTGGAAGTTGCTTCCAAAACGTTGTCATCGCATGAAGGGACATGAGCAGGAGATTACACCGGTGGTGGGATTTATTGAGTCTCATGCGCTAGCTAACCCTTTATTTTTCATTTCTTTGTTCTTGGAGGAGAAACTCTTGTTGTTGTGCGAGCTTTCTACCGATCCTGAGCGCTCTGTTGTGGTGTCGCTAGATCGCGATCAGAAGAGAAAGCTGGTGTTTAAATGTGGTGGTTTGGATTCTAAGTCTCGACCTTCCTCTCAGTTAAGAGAGTGTTATGACGAGGTGGCTCCTAGCAGCTCCAAGGTTGATGATGTGCTTGTTGATCCTAGCCTCGAGATTCTCGGCTCTTCTGCCCCCAGGTGCCTCCCGAAGGGGCTCCTGCGCCGCCGGTGGCTAAGGCGAAGTGTGTATCTTCCTCCCTTAAGGTGATGAATAACGCTGTAAGTAGCATTTTGCTTTGGTTTGCTTGTTGTCTTTCAATGAATCTAACTTCTTTCTTTTTGTTACAGATCGAAGCTCAGATAAACAATTCTCTCGCATAAAATGATCATTATATGAGCTTGAATGATGGATATGTTGTTATTTAGGAGGAACTCCAACGAGTGAAGAACTCCCTGTCTGAGTCGAGGGGGCGACAAAATCTTGAGTTGTCTCATTTCCAGCAGATCGAGTCCAAGATGCGAGCGGAGCTGGAGCAGTCACAAGCGGAGCTCCGGATGGAGAAGGCCCTCATATAGAAGACTGTGTGGCTGCTAAAGGGTGCGCAAAAGGATGTGGCTTGCTAGGAGACTGAGATGGGGTCCTTGAAGACTAAGGTGGGGTGTCGTCCTTCGCAGGAGCGTGTTGTTGAGCTGAAGGCCGCTGGAGTTTCTGAGTACAAGAACTCCCTCGATTACATGTGGGATTGTTGTTTTCTTTCCAAGGAGGTCCGCGAGGAGGTCTGGACCAAGGAGTTGATCAGAGCCCCAGATGGAGGATATGCGGGAGATAACCTTAAAGCACGAAATGGTGAAGACCCTCTGCATGGTTAAGCGGATGTGGAGTTGCGATGCATCTGTACTTGATGTCGGAGATCTTTTTGCGGACAAGAGTGTTGACTCTGATGTTGATATTGATGGTGAAGAGTAGCTTTGCCTTTGCTGTATCTTTGCGCATTTGTACTTTGTAGTGTTTGTACTCTGTACCTTTGTACTTTGTGGTTGCTTTGTATTCTATTGTAGCACTTTTAGATGTTTTTTGTGCTTTGTATTGTTATTTACATATAGCTCTGGCTTGGAACATCGCTTGTGTAATGATTTGGTTCTTATGGTGTCAACACTGCTGTTTTTTGTACGACCTTGCTTGTCATTAGATGTTCTTGACGTGGGGACTAAACTCTGACGATGTCGCAACCTACTACGTGGGCGAAGGGCGGATGCTTAGATCTGGGGCAGAGTGAGGTCCAGGCCACCGTGCTGCAGGTTGTCCTTGTCTATGACAGATCCTACTATAGGGGTGAAGGGCGGACCTTTGAGCCGTGATTGTTAAGTAGGGGACAAGACCCCGGCGATGTCGCAATCTACTGTGTCGGTGAAGGATAGATGCTTCGAGCTGGAGTAGGGAGGTCGAGGACACTCTGCTGCGGGTTGTCCTGGCTGCGTCGGTGAATGACGAACTTTTGAACTTGGGCGACTGTGAGGTGAGCAGACCCAAATAATGTCGTGACCTACTGTGGGGGCGAAGGGCGGACCATCTAGCCGAAACAGTGGGAAGTCACTAGGGTGTGGCCCAGGAGCGATGGTGAAGGGGAGACGCTTTGAACTACTGGTGAGCGCAAGGGGGCAGGCCCTGGTGACACTGTAACCTATTGCAGGGGAGAAGGGAGGACCTTCAATCCGAGGTAGTAGGAGGTCACTGACGACCATTACGATGTCGTACCCTACTATGCGGGTAAAGGGCAGGCCTTTAAACCGGGGTAATGAGGGCAAGACAACTGTGCTGCAGGCTGCACACAACTAGGGGATCTTATCCCCAACAACATCGTAACTTACTACGAGGGCGAAGGACGATCCCTTTGAGACGAGGTAGTGAAGCCAAGGCAACCGTGCTACGGTTTGTGCGCAATATGGGGATCTGATCCCTGACGACGTCATAACCTACTACAAGGGCGAAAAGTGGACCCTTCGAGCCAAGGTAATGTGGTCAAGGCCGTGCGTGTCGTGGTCTAGACGTGACTGGAGGGACTGGCCCCTGACGATGTCGTAACCCACTATTCGGGCGAATGACGAGCCTTCAAGTTGGGGTTGCGAGGTCAAGGCCACCGTGGTACGGTCTGAGCTTGATTGGGGGATTAGCCTCAAAGTATTTCTACGATGACAAAGTTAGGAACAAACGAAGCATATTGCATTGAAACAAATAATAGTACGTGCACAAGTGTAGACTTGGGACCTTTGAGTTAGCAATTGTTTTCATACAAACAATAAAATCAAAATTAGATAGATTAATCAAGAATATGGTTGTGCTCTCCTGCCCCCAAAATATTTTTGTTCTCGTTATTTTTGATGATCGTATAGCCGATTGTCAATATCCGACAATCGTATGGCTGGTTATTTTCGAGTTTGGCCACATGAGATTTATTGATCTCCATCAAATTAACATGAAAATTTACATAATAATTAATCTAAAATATTAACTTCTAATAGAATAATTAAAAAAACATTGTCTACAAGCAAAAAAATAATTTGTTTGTCATCATATAAACATAAAGATTTACATAATAATTCATTCAAAATATTACAAAATTCATCCATATATGATTCATAGCCACCATCATAACACATAATTTGTCTTCAAAATTGAAATCTAAACTTGTAGATGCATATTAACATAAAAAGTATTGTCTCTAAGCATAGAGACTGTTCGTCATCATATTACAAAAATTGCACACTAGCAAACTACAAAATTCAGCCCTATATGAGTCATAGCCTCCATCACAACATAAAACTTGTCTTCAAAAGTGAAATCGAGTCTTTTACTTGCATATTAACATGAAGATTTTTGTAAAAAAAACATTTATGCCAAATTATATAAATCGAGCCCAGTACCTGCATACAAAATCAAGAATTGTATCATTTATGCTCCAAACATCAGTCTGTCATACGCACAAAAACCATGTCTATTTACGACATTTTTGTGTCTATAGTCATCTTCCTTCAATCGTCTTGCTTGTTGCGACTGCTTTTCGGGCTTCCTCCGAGTAGTAGACCACAGAATAATAGTATTCAGGTTGGCTAATGACCATTTCTTTTGAGAATTAATGAGATTTAGTAAGTGTTCATAAACATGCATAAACATCTCATTCTTGTACCAATGTAGCATGTAGTCTTCAACATGTTCCCTTCGATAGAAGATACATGCAGTGACATGCACACTTGGAATATCAGTGAGATCTCATCGTCTGCAGCTATAATTGTTGGAATACAAGGCAACTGTCCATTTATCTCTCACATACCTTTGAACTTTAACTGGCTTCCATTGCACTGCAGCGTACATTCTCACTACATCCCAAAAATCAGAAGCACCACTGAATCACATCCCAACATTAAACTGAAAATTATATTCATTTGCATTGCCTTGATAAATTTGAATTTGTGTAGTTTTGTCTTTCAAAAAAATTGATGAAGATTGATCACCAAACTCTCTAATATGTATGTCAACGTTCATGCTAAATTTAGTTTTGGGCGCCTCTGTTGCACCAACCAACTCAATTTCAGAATCGATACTTTCATCAAACATTAAGTCATTCAATTCAAAACTTCTATCAACCAAATCATCAGAATATGAAGAATCATTGTCATCAGATTCTTCTAAAGAACTCCTTGACTCACTGCTACTATATAAATGCACTATATTTTATAAATTATTTTCTTCAACAACAACATTTTCTCAATCCATATTTTAAAAAAATAACATTGCAGAACATAAATAAATTTTACGATAACCTAGAAGGTATAATCTAAACTAAAATCAAACCCCTAAAGTGAAATGTATAACTATCATAGCTTGGAGAAATCGGCCAAAAGAGAGTCGTCGGTTGCAAAGTGCTTTCTCTGAAAGATAGATCTGGAACTGAGAAAGGGAGAGACAACACCTGCCGGCAAGGAATCGAGAACGAAGCCTGCAAAAAGGGGGAAAGCTCCTGTGGCATGAAAAGTAAATCGTGAAAAGGTAAATGTAAATGGTAAACGGGGGAAGACCTAGAGGAGGGTTTAGCAATTTTGACAATAGAACGAAAATATCCCTGTTAAAAAAGCCCTAGGTTCCAAAGTGCCAAGAAAATGATATGGGGGGTGCACAGTATAATATTAGAATATTTGGAGGTGTACTTCGTCAAAACTGATATATTGGGGGATGCACTCTGCCAAAATGCCTGTTTTCTACTATCAAGTTGTATTTGAAATCCGCCAAATTGTTTTTTTAAAGCCCTGCAAGTATTTGAAATCTGCCAAAATTGTTTAAGATTAGATTAAGCACTACTCCAGGAGCAATCTGTTAAATGACAACTTATTTGTGATTACTATTCTTTCAAAATCTATCTGCAGTTAGTATTCATATCTACTTTTATCATAATGCCAGGTCATTGGGGGATCAGAAGAGAATAAACCTTCAATTCCTTCATCAAACCATTAGAAGATTGTTACTTGATGGGTTCCCCCTAAGAAATTCCGATCAGGCCGGAGTGGCTGCAAGGAGAAGCACCCGTAAGCACGAGCACGTCACGCCAAGACAAGCACAACACGCAATCCTGGCGTGCCCCTTGGGCGCGCGTACACATCGCCCGCCCCCTGGCCCCACGTGCGCAACGCGCACCTCTTGGGCGCACGCACGGCTAGGGGCACGCAGTGCACAGGCGCGCCAGTAGCCGCCGCTTCTGGCCACCGCCGCCACCTCCGACCGTCGCTGGCCGCCGCGTCATCGGCACCTTACCCGGCAGCTCGGACCGTTGGGGGGACACTTTTGTCATTTCGCTAAAATTAATGATCCGGGTGACCGAAATGAAGCAACATTATTCGCCAGTACAAATTTTGCTCTGACACAATTACCAACATATCGCTCCAGAAAACTATAAAAAAGACCTCATGCCCTCATTTGAAGGCAAACGACTCCAGAGGCTAGAGAGAGCTCTGGGGTTTTCTGACAAGAGCATGTGACTTAGACCGTTTCTCCGCTAGGAATTCGCTCCACTCTTCTCTAGCGAGAAGGCTTCTCAAGACTTCAAAGCGCGGCATTCTTCTCCGTAGGAGCGCTCTCATCAAGGCTCCGACTAAGCAGGAGCGCTTCCATTGAGGATTTGTCGACTTATCGATTTTTCCAACTGGAGCGCTTCCATTCAGGCTCCAAGAACTTAGTTTCTGTTCCATCCTTTTGCATACTTTGTACTTGTAACGGAGAGGTGGCATGTCACCCTCAGAGAAATTTTCTTAACTCTTGTAAACTACAGCGAAATAGTGGATTGTGGCCCCACAGAGAACCGGGCATGTGGTTTTTCATCCTTTTGTCTTTTGCTGTTGATTTTCATTGACTGTTTGAACGCTTGGTCCGACTCCGAGTTAAGGCGATCCGATTCTCCGTATCGGGGAAAAACCAGGTGACCCCCAACATTACTTAGTATAAACCTTATGAACAAGTAGCCTTACATTGATGCAATTATCTTACAAATGTTTCATTATTCATAACTATCACGGTTAATATTCAGAATAGAAAAACCTCATTAACAGGTAATATGATATAACCAATGCTTAATAATTTGGTTAATTTAAAACCAATGCTAGTGTTTGTATAATAAACATTTTACTTGAGCTTCCCTGCATCTCCATATAACTAACTGATTTGGAAAAAATGGCAGCTTTAGGCTCCGTTTGTATGGTGGTGGCGATCATGATCATGGTGGTTAAATTGTTATTCGTTAACGCCCACCTAAAGAACTTCATCCACTTTTATGTTCAAACGAATGATGTTTGTTAGGCAATCCTTAAGCGAATGACGGTTTAACCCATGCGTTTACGACCGCCGCCACCGTGCCAAACGGTGCCTTAAGCCAAGAAAATCTGAACAAATCTAAGCGCAAATTGGACTCGGAAGACGTGCCAGATGACTAATCATTTTATTTCTTCATGGTAAAGAAAATTTTGTATCGAGCATATTTTTTATTTACTGATTCTTTTTTTTTTTTTTTTATTGTAGTTCTTCAAAATAATTGGATAAAATTAGGAATGAAAGTATCAGGAATAAGACTGGAATAACACCAATTGCAGAGAAGATGCGAGAAGCTCGTCTAAAATGTTTTGGACACGTACAAAGGAGACCATTAGAGACACCTGTTAGGCGTTGTGAAAGTCTAGTCACTAGGCATGTTAAACGAGGGAGCGGTAGACCAATAAAGCCTTGGAATGAAACTGTAAGGAAAGACATGATGTACTTAGGCATTAGTGAGATTATGACAAAAGATGGGGCACAATGGCGACAAAGGATCCATATAGCCGACCCCACTATAGTGGGATAAAGGCATGAGTGTTATTATAGTTCTTCAAAATCTATTTGATTAAAAAATTGAAAATGAATTCCTGATGAGGGCCATTCAAATTGTATTTTTAATGCATAGTTCCACCTTCAGTAGTTGTAAATTTGTAACCGTGAAATTTGTGATTTTAATTGTGATAATTCAGAGCTTTTATGAATGACAATTTCTACGATAGAAAATCATTCTGCAAATAAACAATAACAAATGATCAATGTCAATTTCTATGACATAAAATCTATCATGCAGCCGAATAAAAGAATTGGATTTAAATATAATGTCAATATCTGTGTGTATTGATATTGAATTGAAAAACTATGCTTCAATATTAATGACATTGAAACAAACGGACCCTAAAAGATCTTGATTTCTATGGTGTGCTAAAAGAAAGCAATGACCTAGAATTGCTACAAGGACATCGAAACCTGTTTCAAGAACACATAGCAGTCCTGAAAATGGTCAAGGGAAAGCTTTCGATAATTGTCGGAATGACTTCTTCGTCCTCTTTCCTAACGACAACAATGGTCCCATCTTTAAGCTTATGCGAGGCCACATTGGCCATTTTTGTCGATCCTTGGCGGCTTCCATCCCTTTCTCGAATCATAAACTCCATTCGTGCAGTGTAGAAGTCAAAACTGGTGATGGAAGAAAGCAAAGACGGGATTGCGTCATGGCAATGGAGTGGAGGATGGAAAATAATCAAGAATCACTTGTAAGGAATATTGATGTCGTCTGTGACAAGAGAATGCAAAGAACAATCCATGTAGATGCTTTGGTTCTGTAGGGTTCAATCAAATGAGGAGTCTATTATGACCAGATTAAGGCTCCGTTTGGGTGGGTCTTGTTTTCACCGGGGAAGCGGTTACGACCGCATGAATTAGAGCGGTGAAAATAAATTCTCCAAACGAAGACTAAGTATTGAATCTTCGATCTGTTTGTGTAAGGCCAATGAGAATAATTCAAAATGCCCCGATAAAATATACAAAATGTGATGAAAAAATTTTGTAATAATATATGATGATGTGCGCACTCGTATGTTAACCCAATATTTTAGCTCATTTACCCATTCCCCCCCACCCCACCCCATTGCTTGACTGAGAACATCATAGGAGTAAGCTCCCCTCTGGGCTGTGGCGGGTTTAACCACCCGCAAATCTGAAACTATGTTACGGTGTTGTTTGAGGGTTTGGTATATCCTTAGCAATGCTATATGAAGGATTCTTGATTGTGGGAGCGGACGAAAAATAAGAACACCCCATGACACCCACCGATATAGCTCTACTGACGCAGAATTTCATAATTTCTTGTCGCGTTTGATTTCTTTGCAAAATTAATACACATCATTTGTTGGCGAAGAACTTCTGTCTAGAAGTCGCTTGCAGTTTGTTGCCTTCGATCTTCTTAAACCTAATACCGATGCAAAAAATATCGGCAGCAAACACCTTCAGATGCAAGAATCTCAGCAAAGCAAGGGAGACAGACTTTCATCAAACACTTGAACCACTACAGTTCTAATTTTCTTCTTCATTCTTCATTTTACTTGATTATCAATAACACAACAATGCACTGTAAGATTTGTCTACATTTCATCCTTGTCGTGGGACTCTTCCCTAAACCCTCGCTAGGCAGGGATGCTTTGTGCACAGGCTGCCTTTTTTTAATCAGTAACACAACAAATACGGAAAGCAAACAGTTAAAGGAAGCATGCATACAAATAGGGAAAAGTGGAAAACACAACCTCCCATAATGGAAAATTTTGGAAACAGCTTAAGATAACAAATAAGATTATTACATAATGTAGAACAAATGATGCTTTTAATGGCCAACACAGCTAGGTAGAGAGAGATAATTCATACATTTGCCATTAACCTACCTCTTGACACACAAAAAAGAAGACTGAGATATTCTGAAGACAAGTGCGCATAATTCACACGAGATCGCTGATTCTTTGTGCCACGCCGGAGTCGGATTTGGGTTTGTCATTGATCAAAATGATGTTCAATTGGAAAATCGTATATATATAGCGACTAAGGATTTGCAAGCTACATGTGCCAGTCCAGAGGAGAATCAGATATTCAATGGCTCCGACTCGGTGTCCCTGTCCTTCGCGGTAGACCAGTCTTGTACCTCTGCAGCAAGATAAAATAGTTGCTAGCATAAAAAAACATAGAAAATGGCTAGGAATCAAACACTCCAATAATCGCCCGATGGTACAAAGTGGGTAAAAAAGTAGAAAAAAATAATTGAGAGGATTGAAATAGGGTGGTGTTAAAGGCACACCATCTTCGGCTTTGTGCACACCAATACTATGTGCACCCATTGGAATTTTATGTGCACACCATCTTCGGCTTTGTGCACACCAATACTATGTGCACCCATTGAAATATATCTTCTAGAATCATGCATTGCTTTTATTCAGCTACATGGCGAACAATTTTTTTTGTATTTAGCTTGACAAATTGAAATTTTTTAATAATAAAATTGTTGCATGGTTAAGAAGATAAAACAACTTCAGAGATTCACAAAATATTCCACACTTTCCATACTCCTCACTAAAAATTAACTGAAAAAAACTTACGCCTCTACTAATAGTGTTGCAATCCCTCAGAACTTACAGAATACCCACGACAAGAATATGCAAGTTTCATTACAAGTCAGGATAATTGTAACGCTATTAAGACTATTTTTTTCAAAAAAAAATCATTCAATGACAGCAACAAAAAATCCCGGGCATTAGTTTGAGGTTCCAGAAATATTAATTAAGTAGGCAGCGAAAATACATGTGAACAATGAATGAAAGCTGCTCAGACATCTGTCCAGCAAAGATGCCAGAATTGATCACAAAACTCTACAGGAAATACAGGCGCTTAACTGCTTTGTATCACTGGAGAATCAAAAAGACCCCAAAAAATCATCAAATATAAGTGAAGGAGACATTACCGGAGGTATAATGGAGGAGGCGGCTGAATATTTCGCCGAGGAAACGCCGAATGGGGTTGGACGGTTTTTGCGGATGCAGTCGGGAAGAAGGAAACGTCGGACGGGGGCGTCGGATGCAGTCGGGGGAGAGAGATGAGGCCGGCGGGGAGGTTTCGCCGGAGGAATCGGTGGGGGGGAGGGACGTTTCGCTGGCGGAATCGAGGGGGGGGGGGAGGTTTCGCGAAAATCGTGAAGGGGGAGGCGGGCTGCTTCGGCTTTAGTTGGGTGGGGTTTAGAAAACCTAGAATATTAGGGTTATGTTACTTGATGGGTGTGCACATAGCCTAAAATGGTGTGCTTTTAACACCACCCTATATATATATATATATATATATATATATATATATATATATATATATATATATTATATCCTGCTCCACGTCCGCCATCACCGCATGGAACAGCATTCCAGCAAGCTCGGCCACCACCTCCGCCATCAACTCCGGCCAAGCCGAGTCCCAACTTCAACGCCACCTCCGCGTCAACCTTCGCCGCATGCAGCTACAGTTCTACCACATACAACTCCGGCAAGCCCTAGTCCCAACTTCAACTCCTCCTCCACTCGACCTTCAGCAGCGCCACCGCCGCGCACCTCCAGCCATGCTCCGCCATCTCTCCAAGCTCGACCACCATGCTCGGCCAGCTCCAAGCTCCCTCCTCCGGCCAAACTCCCACTCCAGCAACTCCACATGAAGCTCCGCCACCTCTGCATACAGCAGCGTCACCCATGCAGCCCAAACCTCCACGTCAGCGATCCGCTCGAGCACCATCTCCACGCCCGCAGATCCCGCCTCCATCCAGAATGCTGTCATGTCACCGATCCAAGGCCACCGCCCTGCTATCTCACGGATAGGAAAAGAGCATTGTTAAGAGCACACCTAATTTAGATATTAGCACACCAGAAATCAAAATAACTCCTACTTTTTTTAGGTTTCTCATAACCCTTAGAAGCACACCCGCCGGCCCCTGTGCGAAATCCCGTAACCCGACTCGCGGCATGCCCTAACGATTTCGGTCCTCTTGCTCTTGACGCCACCGGCCGCCGACTCCACTGGCCTTCGATTTTCCGACGCCACGGTTGCTCGCCGGCCTGGTATCGTTCCGACGTCGCTGCTGCTTGGTGTTCCGACGCCTCTGCTACTCGCTGGCTTCGTATTGTTCCGGCATCGCCGCTGCTCGGTGTTCCGACGCCTCTTCTACTCGCCGGCCTCGTATTGTTCCGGCGTCGCTGCTGCTCGGTGTTCCGACGCTGATGCTGCTCGCCGGCCTGGTTCTGTTCCGACTACTGTTGCTGCTCGCTGACGTGGTACTCTTCTGATTTCTGTTGCTGCTCACCGGCGTGGTACTGTTCCGACGGCACTGCAGGTGAAGCTCTTTCTGATTTGTTATGCATACTTGTTTGTGGATTGGATTCGTATGAGGAAATCTGCAAGAGGAAAAGCATCATGTACATTTTCCGGCCTAATCGTTATTTATAATCGGGTTCATGAAAGTAGCCAAAAAATGGAGTTTTTATTTTTTGCTCATCCAGTTCCGTGCAATTGTCTAACTTATTTCCGGATGTTTTTATGCTTGACTGTACTTATAAGACCAACCGGTACAAGATGCCTTTGCTATCTATTGTGGGGCTGACCTCGACAAATATGTCATTTTTTTCCTCCTTTATTTTCATGTGCAATGAAAACGAAAGTAGTTATATATGAGCTCTTAAAGCATTTAAGAGTGCATTACATGAAAGTGCAACACCAGGAGTTATTGTAATAGATCGAGAAATTGCGTTGTGGAACGCTATCAAGTTTGTTTTTCCCACTACGAAAATCCTTTTATGTCAGTTACATATTAACAGAAATGTTTTAGCACATTGCAAAAAATATTTCAAACAAGGCAAGGAGTTCGATACATTTTTAGCAGATTGGCAAAAAGTTGTGACCTCTTCTACAGTTTATGATTTCAACGAAAGCATGAATGCAATGTTCACAAGTTATGATGAAAAATATGCGGAGGTTATGCAGTATCTTGTTAGTACATGGATTGAGCCGTACAAAGAGTCCTTCATTTCAGCCTGGGTTGATAAGTTTTTGCACTTGGGCAATTGCACAACAAATCGAGTGGAAAGTGGTCACAGTCAGCTCAAAAGATTCCTTGAAGTGTCAATAGGAAACTTGACTACTATTTGGAAAACGTTTGATCAAATGATCAATCTTCAACACACCAAGATCAAGCGATCATTTGGTCAAAGTTCCATTCAAGTAAATACTGGTTTTAGAGGATCTTTGTATACGGAATTGCTGGGAAATATTTCTGTTGCTGCTTTAGAGATCATTAAAAAAGAGGAGAATTGTGTTAAGTCTGGGCAACCTAGCCCATCAACATGCACTCACAAAATTCGTAATACTATGGGTTTGCCTTGCAGCCACGAGTTATTTCCGTACATGAGCAGTTCCAATGCTTTTCCTTTATGGATGATACATAGACATTGGAAGCAGTTGAAGTTGGAGGATCATACACATGACACGTTTGAGGTCAAGGAGGAGAACGAGTTCGTGCATGATATACAGAAGGAGTTGGATGGGATATTGCAAAAGTACAATAATTCAACACCAATCCAGAAGCATGAACTGAAACGAAAATTGCGTGAGCTATGGGATCCTACAACAAGCCAAACTTTAGAACCTTCACTTCCAAACCGACTAAAAGGGCGGCCGAAGGGAAGCTTGAACAAGGCAAGAAAAGACTTCAAATCAACAAAAAGAGAACCGTCACTTTTTGAACATGTACTAAAGGAAGAGCAAAAGTACGACAAGATGGATGATGAGAAGAAGGATAATCCAACATCTAAAAGATTTCTTCAAAGTATTCGTAAGGAACTGTCATCTTACATTTCAAAATATATCATCAATGTCATAGATATGAGAGGTGATGGGCATTGCGGCTACAGAGCCATAAGTCATGCATTAAATATGGGTCAAAACTGGCTACAAATACGTAAAGATTTGTTACTGGAAATGACCAAGAACGAGTCAACATACACACAAATATTCGGAGATGCAAGACGATTAGAGTTGCAAGAGTCTCTACATTGTGACGTAACTCCCGCGCCGCTAGCAAACTGGATGACAATGCCAGACATTGGATTGGTAATTGCATCACGTTACAACGTCGCATTGGTTCATTTTTCAAAATATCAGTCAATCACTTTTCTTCCACTACATTCTGCACCTCCACCTAACCGCATGTCGATTTATATTGGATTCGTTAACAACAATCATTTTGTTCGTTTGTTGATGAAAGAAGATTGTCCTCTACCTCCAATATTCACTCCATGGTTACGATATCATGAAGAGATTGCAGGTGCATGGAATATGAAAAAACAACATGATGACGAAACGGTGTGTAGAATTTATTTAGCATCATCACAAATGTTTCGGTTAATTCACTTATTTAACTAACATTTTCACTTGATAGACCTTGCAGGTTAATCTGTGTTTAGAAAAGCTTGATGGTGATTTAATTAATTTGGGCGATAATTAAAAAGG
The DNA here is from genome assembly GCA_039583875.1 of Platanthera guangdongensis. Taxonomy (NCBI): domain Eukaryota; kingdom Viridiplantae; phylum Streptophyta; class Magnoliopsida; order Asparagales; family Orchidaceae; genus Platanthera; species Platanthera guangdongensis. The sequence continues at coordinate 269,679,577 of CM077151.1, read as the reverse complement.
TGCGTAATAATTACTTCGCTTCAGTACAAATGTTATTGTTAAAAACCACTAAAATTGTATTTTATTTTCTTATTTATTGCAGGTTAGATTACAGGTCAAGTACAATATAAAAATGAGAAAACTTTTGTTCAGGCAATGTATCATGCAGTCATAGTGTTGATGTTTTGTATTTTGGGTTGCTTAAGTTTTAGATAAATGAACTTATCATGTCATTTTGTTTCAATTTCATTTTGGGATAATACAATTATGCTCATTAAAAGAACTTTTTTTGCTCATTTGAAGAATTTTTTTTTAAAAAATCAAGTTGGTGTGCTCATAAAAAGTTGGGCTGCAAATAAAATTTTGTGGTGCGCCAATATCAATGGTGTGCTAATATCCTAAATAGGTGTGCTCTTAACAACGCTCTTGAAATATATAGAGAGAAATTTTGAGATTATATATAAAAGAGAAGTAAAATGTCCTTAAGAAAAGTTTAGGGGCGTCAGCACTAAGCACCCTCTAATTAAGAGGTTTTAATACATTGCACCTTAAATATTTAATGTTGGCACTTTGTGCCCACAAATGCTTTAATATTGGTATTTTGCACCTTCCTAATTGAATATTCAAGAGTGTGAAATATCAAAATTAAAGCTCTTGGAGGTGCAAAGTGCTAAAATTAAATATTTATGCTGCAATGCACAAAAATCTCCTAATTGGAAGGGTGTTTAGTATTAAAAGTTCAAAAATTGATGCATGAGGGGAGATTGTTGTGGTAGTCCTGCATTATCTAAAAAGGATAGATGCTTAATTTATAAGTGTGTTACGGGCCAACCCGTAATACCTCAGTATCTCGTCGGAGGTGATAGCGGCGGTGGAGATACAAGAAAGCCGAGCTCAACCTACGGAAAATGTGGGAAGTAAGAAGGGGAGCGTTGCTCAACCCTAACTCTAGAAGGGGGAAAGGAAGAGACCTGAACTTTCATAATTTCTTGGAAATCTACATCCATGATCGCACTTGGATTTATTATAAAATACTAAAATGGCTAATATAAACTCGTATAATAAAGTGAATAAAGGCCTCAAAATTAAAAGGCGCGACATGCGTCAACACGACATAAATTGAAACATAATCGAGAAATACCCTAATTTTGTAAATCCTATAAGAAAATAGAAGAAAGCGCATAAACAATTATGCGTGCAAAAGCTGCCAACATACCTAGAACTATCAAAGTAAATTGGAAAAAGGGCAAATCTTTACAGGAATCTTAGTCCTTACAACATCACGAACTTACTTGTTTTGTGGCTCTCGGCAGCCACCATCAGCCGCCTCTGCAGAACTGAAGCTATGAAGAGGAAAATAGAGCACATGCCAAACATGACAGTGATGGGTAATGCATTCACCTTCAGAGTACAAACGAAATGATAAGTACCCACAGTGCAAGCAATATATCTAATCAAAATCTAAGAGGAAACAACATGAATCTTACATTGTACAGAACTACACAGACAAATATATTGAGAGGAATGCGAAAAAAGTTCATGATCGTGCTTCTGGCTTCCTCGGGAATGTACTGAGATCTCATCTTCATGATGGATGGCCAAAATATACCGACACAGGCCTCGAAGGTACAGAAGCCAAAGAGTTGGATGCAGCCAGCAAATGAGATGCTGCCGCCTTTCACTCCAGCAGAGGGCAGCAGGAACTGTTCAGATATTCAATTCATGGTCAGCACACAATGGTAACATGTGAAACAGTAAAAGGGAAGGCTGAGGACTGACATTGGTGAGAACAGGAAGGAGGAGGGTGAGTGCGGAGATTCCAAAAATGATCTGCATATAGCTTTCTACTTTTGGCGTGGAGTGAGCAAGTAACCGGGAAGCAATGGAGCTCCCCAACATTGAAGAAAGCATGAAGGTGGCGAAGATAAATCCATGAGGAATGTTCTCTTCGTTTGGGCTTAAAGCAGGAGTCCACAAAAACACAAAGGTATACATAGAGCCTTCAAACAGTGATTGTATTGCACCCAAAAGAGCAATCTTTTCATCTAATTGGACACAATAAAACTTTTCTCGTGTTAGGGTTTATGAAATAGGTAAATAAAAACTTAAAAAATAGGGTGAAATACATTTAACACCCCCCTGAAATTTATAAGAAAGACATGTGAAACATTTGTGGTTTTAAAATAAACACTGGAACTCCCTGGCAATTCAATTTTTACTCAATACAGAATAATTTTTATTAAAAAAAAATCAATTTGAAAGTATTTCAATAAAAAATTTACATTTTATACCTACATTTATAAAACGTAATTAAATTCTCTTCTTAAATGGATGCAACCAAAGGCTCCTATTGGAGCGGCATTTTGGCTTTGGTGAGTGGATAAAAACGTCGGCAAGACAATGGTTATGATCGCCATCAACAAAAGAAACTAATTTTGAACATAAAAGAGGATGATGTTTGTTAGGATCACAGACAAATTTCAGGAGGAATCCGGTGAGGGGGAGGCCGGCGGAGGAGACGGAGAGATGAAACACTAGAAGGGAGGAGAGAAAACGAGAGAGAGGGCAGGGGGAGTTAGAGAGACAAAAGAAACCTTAGATTAATTCTTCTATGACCATTACAAGACCCTAAAGACCCTATATATAAGCGTCGATGACATAATTGTAAATAACACAAACATATGACAAATATTAAAACAATTAAATGTTACGACACGACTCAATACAAACGACTCAACATATAAATAATAATAACGCAAGATAACTGATGCGTAACACTCCAGCTGTCCTTCAAAACGAGCTTGCCCACAAGCTCGTGTACTAAGCGGGTGACCGGATCATTTGGTACCTTGACCTCCCACCAGAACAAGGTCAGGTAGCGCGTAGCAGCGACAACGGTGTTGGCGAGTAGCGGCAGCGCCCTCGGAAAGACGGGCGGCAGAACTAATGGTTTCCGCAAGGTCAGAGGAGCGGTGGTGAGCAGCAGCGACAAGGATGTCGGAGACGCGGCGGCCGACAGCAAGAACCGGTCCGCCGGGGTTAGCGGAGCACGTGGCGGCAGAAAAGGCGGCGATGCGGCCGGTGGAAGCGGCAAAGCAGGGGCCGGTGGAGCAAGAGCCGGAAGAGGAGACAGTGAGATGGTTGGAAGGGGCGACAAGACAGGGGCCGACAGAGTAAGAGCCGGTAGAGGAGGCGGCGAGTTTACCGGAGGCGGTGGAGCGGGTGACCAGAGAGGTGGCGGACGCGGTGGAGGGACGACCACCGTGGAGAGAGGTGGTACATCAGAGGTCGATGCGTATTCGACTAGAGAATCGACCGCGGGGCGGAGTGGCAGGTTGGTGTCGTAGAGGAATGTTGGGGGTGGCATGGCATGAGAACCCTTACAAGGTAAGGTGCAGGAGGAAGCCGTGGTGGAGGCGACCTAGGGCAGGGAGCCTCGTGGAAATTTGCAAAGGCCCGTCCGTCGAGAGCGAGGAAACGATCGATTTAGGCGTGGAGAAAGGCGCATGTGGCCTGGATTTGCGTAGCGAGGGCAGAAAAATCCAGTCAATGGCTGGTGTCCGGTGACGGCAAGAGCCGCGGCCCGGGAGCGGCTGAGTGGGCGACGGCCATGGTGGGAGCCCTGAAAGAACAAGACGATGGATGGTTGTCGGGGGAAGGGGGAGCCGGTGAAGGTTCAGCAAAACCAAGGCTGAGGAAGGGACGGGACATCGCGGAAGGTGGATCTGGCGGGGTTACGGCGAAGTAGGGTCACAAAAATTCACGACTGCGGCCGATATGGGGGCTGATTTGATGAAGACGGCGGCGGAATAGGCAGATCTGGGCTGGAAGTGGACAAAAACAGCGGCCTGGGCTTCCCGCGACAAATCGCTGCTCAAAACATGGAAAAATAGGGCTTAGGGCAGCGGGAATGGAAGGCTGACTGCCTTCCAGCGGCAGATCAGGCGGTCTACGAGGAGGGCAGTGGCGCTGGACAGGGATCGGACGAAGCCATCGGTAGGGTGGACGAGGAACGACGGATTGGAGGAGGCCTTGCGCTGAAGTGGCGGAAACACGCGATGCGCGTTGCGGACGAAGGTGTGGCGCGGGATCAGCGATCCCACACAGGTGCACAGAGGAAAAGTGCGTGGGATCGCGGAAACACGTGATGCAGAAGAGGGGGTGGTATGGGATTGGCGATTCCGCACAGTTGCCGAGCGGAAATGGCGAGACAGAGCGAAAACCTGCTGATCGGTGTGGGATCGGGCGAATGCGCTCTCAAGCGGATATTTTTCCAGACAATCTTGAGTACCGGCGGCAAGATGGAGGGCGATGAGGCAGATCAGACCAATTGTTAGGATCACAGACAAATTTCAGGAGGGATCCGGATGAAGGGAAGGGTCGGCGGAGGTGAGGGAGAGATGAAACCCTAGAAGGGGGAGGAAAGATGAGAGGGGGGGGGGGAAGTTAGAGAGATAAATGAAACCTTAGATTAATTCTTCCATGACCATTACAAGACCTCAAAGACCCTATATATAGGCGTCAATGACATAATTGTAAATAACACAAACATATGACAAATATTAAAACACTTAAACGCTACAACACGACTCAACATATAAATAATAATAATAATGCAAGATAACTGATGCGTAACAATGTTCCTTGGGTGAGGTCGTGAAACGACCCAAAAATCCTAAAAAGAAAGAATTGGAAGTTAAAGCGCAGCGTTAGTGTTAACACGGGCGTTAGCTTTTGAATTAAATCGACTGACCTCTCGGGAATCTACCTCGTGGCGGTAGTAAAGTTAGCGCGTAGCGATACCACTCAACGTTTTTGACGAAGCGTTGAGAGGACTACCGCGGGGCGGATAGTGGGCGAACGCGTGGCGGTACCACTCAACGCTTCGAAGCGCTGAGGGACTACCGCGGGGCGGTAGTGGGCTAAGCGCGTGGCGCTATCACTCAACGCTTTCAACGCAGCGTTGAGTGACTACCGCGCGGCGGTAGGAGTATTGCGCGGCGATAGCTCGGGTTAAAGTACCGCTTGGCGGTAGTAACTGACGCGCGGCGGTAGCTGCCACGTGTCAGTAAGGTGGAGGCTGTTTTTGAGTGACAACGCAATGTCGATTGGCCCAAGCGGCAACCGCCTATGATATCGCGCGGCGGTAGTAGATACCACACGACGGTAACCTCTAAATAAGTGTTGATACCGCCTATGAACTCTCACTTTTCTCTATCTTGGTATTGCAAGTTCTAGAGGGAAAGAGGCCGAGGCTTCGGGTTGCAAGCTTGGTGAAGGAGATCTCGTGATCGGAATCAAGAGTCGAAGTAAGATCCGTGACGAGCAAAGTGAGGCACTTCATTTCACCCGGATAGAAGACTTACTCATGACTCCGAAAAGATCTACAAGGATAACGATCTTCCTGCTTGGACAAGTAAAGTCCTTCTTTTGACATATACATGAAATCCCGCCACCAAAAGGTGGAAAAGCGAAAAGAGTTCCTTTGGGTCGATTCATGAAATCCCCGGTTAGTCTTGCATATAGATACGAAAATGTGTAGTACGGAATATGCATGTTGTGTGAAGGTCATCTAGAAAGATTGGTCTTGATTGATGATGTTTATTTTGCGTGCCGGAGAAGACTCCGAGTATAAACGAGTAGTTTACGGGGCCTGCGTGGTAGTACCTGTGAACTGAGAGTAGCAGGAAGTACTGAAGTTGCACTTCAGAAAAATACCCACGAAATATCACAGTTTGAATAACTGTTGGACATCGCCGGGCGATAGTGAGTATCGTCGATGGCGATAGCTCTTGGTGAGCTATTTGTGCTGTAAAAGACCAGTGTTTCTAGCACTGCAGGATGCTGCAGGGTTTTGGATTGAGTCTGAGCACAAAAAGAGAAGTTCTGTTGGTCCTGCCAAGCGATCGTGACGAGCGCTGGCGCTAACTCCCTTTGGATTGTGAAGCTTGTCTCTGGGAGACTGCGAGGCTAATCTGTGAGCTACGAGTTCCTAAAGGCCATGAGAGTTGTTGTACATAACGTTGGTTGTGTATGAGATACATGAAAGGGGAGGCTGACCCGCATCCTGTCGACCAGCCTGAGAGTGTGACTTTCGGCGGTGGCAAGGCGATTTGAGCAACGAGAAAAGGTTGATCTGTACCTGCTTGATGTCGATCGGTTAAACAGACCTAAAGTACATGACAGTTACTGGTGGTAACAAGAGAGGAGTCTTAGGCTATAAGCCGGAAAAACAAAATGCTCATAAATTGACTGTCAAGTCCGGGACCTCTGAACGGTGCTGTAATTCGGGAAACTGACACCGAGAATGTGCCGAGTTCACGAAACATTTGGTCACGGAGGCATTCGTTTGTGATATATTGAAATGTGCGTGAGTGCACTTCTTGTGATATATCTATTTGTTGATGCTATGCTTGCAGGAAAGAAATATCGCTGCCCCGCAAAAGGGGAAAGATCGTTAATACATTGGTCAACTAAATGCTAACCGTTGCCTTGTTTGTCTCCCTTGTGGTGGATTGTCCTTGTGCAGGTGCTGGAGAGTCGAGCGGGAAATAGTGGGCTGAAGCCCTGAGGCTCTGCAGGCCCTTGAAGGCCAAGCGAAAAATATTTTATGTTTTCATGTGTGGCCGGTCGGCGCGCCGATTTTTGTAAACCACACTTGTGAAGAATAATGTAAGGTCTTAAGGTCATAACTTTGGTGTATTTGAAATCAACATTCCTGATGTATATATAAATGATATGGTTTATATATAATGGACATTAAATTGGTATGAGTTCATTCAATTGTAAAGTTTCTGCTAGAATGTTCTAAGTTAGGGCGCGAGTAGTCTTTTGATATTAACATGTAACCCAGCTATCTGTCTGTGGGATATGGTGTGGGGCCGCGGCTAGACCTTCTATTATATTTCATGTGACTGATGGAAGTGTTACAGGTTGGGCGTTCACGATCGACGATTCATAATCACCGCGTTCATGACTGTCGCATACATCACACCATAAAAATGAAGTACCAAATTAATGAGGAAACCCTAATCACATTGACAAAAATTAAGTTCCAAATTAATTTAAAGGGCAAAAATAAATTTCGAGATTAAAATGTCTTAAAATTTTCTTATATATTGTTTAATTAAATTTTATAAATTTAGAAGGTTTAATGAGATATAAAAATTAACTTTCAGATTAAAAGAACTTGATATTAAATTATTAAAATAATAAATATGTTATCTTCCAGCTAAAAGTTGAAAATTGTAGAGGATCCGCATGTTTTTCCAATAAATTTCAAAAGTACCAAAAATACTCCACCCAGAAAAAATATATAATAAATAGTTACCAGAAGCAATGGCTACAGCAGCACCCTTAAATTGAGCAAGTAGACTCTTGCTATCAGAAGAATCTCCATAGTTTTCACTCCAGGAGGAAAAGATGATTGCCATGCCAATTGCAAGGAAGCATGCCGCCGCATCGAAAGGGGAAACAGGGCCGAAGCTCAAATTATCAGCCAACACATTAGCAAACAGCCCCGAGATGATGGCAACTAGCCCATTGCCGAAAAATATAGCCTTTGAGAATGTTAGGGATAGCCACTGAGGTTCAAACCCCCTCTGTAAGAAACACAAAGATTATCAGATCAAATGGCAATAACCCAAAAAATAATGCACAAACTGATAAGAACTGGATTTAGTTTTCCATATCTCATCTACAAAAAGAAACATATAAGGGTCCGTTCGTTTGCACAATTTTCATTGAGGGTGCGTTCGTTTCGCCGGAATTGGAGCCAGGAATTGGAATTTGGTACACCAAAACCAATTCCACTATTTGTTACGTCAAGTTTGAAGCCGGAATTGGAATTCCTTGAAAACCTATGAGTTTGGGAGACGGTGTTTGACCAAAAACAATTCCAGTGTTTGTTTGGTGCTTTTTATGAAGGGGATTGACTTTGGCCCCAAACCCATAGGTTTTAGCTCTTAAAAAATCCTTCTATCCCAAAAAAACACCTCTTTAGGTGGGTTTTGGGGTTTTGGCTAGGTTTTGGTACTGTAGATGAAGCGAAGAAATCAATCCTTTGCTGCTCGGACAAAACCAAAGAAGAAGAAGAACGAAAGAAAAGGGCGAAACTAGCAAAGCAGATGAAACGGCTGTCTTCGAATCCAAGTAGGAGTAGCTCCGAATTTCTGCTGGAAGAAACGGAGCAAAACCAACGAACAAACCAACGCAAAACCGACGGAGCAAAACCAGCGAAAAAACGGAGCAAAATCAGCGCCAAACTGCTCCGACAGACAAGCGAAGAAGAACATGAACATTGGAAGAAATCAGCGAAAAAGAAGATGAACAGTAGATCTCTTTCTGCCCAAAAAAATAAATTTAGAATTCTTTACTCTCAAAACTTTCTTCAAACGAACAAAAGAATTTGTTTTTGACTCATTTTCAAAACCTTTGCGCCGTGAGTTTTCGGTCAAAACCAATTCTTGTCTATCAAAACCTACCAAACGAACGCACCATGAAGGTTTTTGTTTTGATCGAAGATGAAAAAATCATGTGTTTTCGTTTTTGGGCCAAAACGACCCAAAACAAAAACTTATGTTCGTTGATTTTCAGTTTTGTTTTGGGTCAAACCCAAACAGAGCCAAACAAACGCTTATATTTCGTTTTCAAAAACTCAAAACGAAAACCAAGTTGCCAAAACATTGAAAACGAACGGACCCTAACCTTTTTGTGTTATGCAATCGGACCGAGTACCGCGGTAGCGCAACAGAATTAAATCGAGCAAAACAATCGCGCAAAATAAAATAACGGAGCGAGATTCCAAGCACACAGACGACAAACAGAAATTTACGTGGTTCGGAGAGAAGCTCCTACATCCACGGGGAGAGCGCGTCGGAAAGGATCCACTATAATGATAGGAGTTACAGATTACAACAGAGACCGATACACGGTCGAGAGGGAGAAAAAGAAAACCCAGAGATCAAACAAAACTATCGCCGGATGATAGTGATATCGCCGGGCGGTATCTTACGAACACTGTTCGTCTTCTTCACCGCTGTGCGCCGGTGCCGCCTCCTTCCGCTGGAACTCCGCCGCCTGGGCTGCACGCCTGATGCCGGGGATACCCGACTGTATGTATGCGCCGCCGCCGCCTGAGGTCTGCCGCCGGGATGAAATTCGGCCTGGAGTCGCTTCGCCTGAAGCCGACTGGAACCACCGCCGCTGTCGCAGCCTGCTGTCATCGCCTCCGCTGGGTGAACAGCCTGATATCTCTTTCTCTCCTCTGAATGGATCTCTTGGATTGCTTTTGAAGCATGGGGAAAACCGACACCTATAAATAAGTGTGAATCCTCCTCTTTATTAGGAGATAACTCCTAATAAGGAGATTGCACCAAAATAGTCCAGAATATTTAAGAAGGATTTCCCCAAAAATCTGATTCTTATAATAGGATCTCTCCAAATTAGGATTTGCTTAGAATAGGAAATCCTTGATCCCATGGATCGGTGAGGTGTCACCAATCCAATAATCTCCACCTTGACGTCTCACAGAACCTAACTCCACCTGCAGCTTGGATCTCACCCTTCCGGCAAACTACCCCCTCTCCCTGGGGTCGCCCCAATTAGCATGCACCAATATGAGCCAAGTCAAGGCAGTGCTTGAACTTGACTCCTGTCACTGGTTTGGTCAGCATGTCTGCAACATTCTCCTCTGTGGGCACCTTCAGCAACTGAATGTCTCCGCTAGCAACGAACTCCCTCAACTTGTGGTAGCGCACATCAATGTGTTTTGTCCTGGCATGATAGATCGGGTCTTTGGCCAGATAAATTGCACTCTGACTATCACAGTGCAACTTACGCCTCCTGAGAAATTCTGAGTTCTTTGGCGAGACCTTTGAGTCAGATGACTTCCTTTGCAGCTTCTACTGCAGCAATATACTATTCCTCTATCGTAAATAGAGTCACGATGTTCTGGAGATTGGCTTTCCAACTGATGGGACCTCCAACTAGAAGAAAGATATACCCGGAAGTAGATCTCCTCCTATCGAAGTCTCCGGCATAGTCGGAGTCAACGTAGCCCTCTAGCACACCGACATCCCGGCTCCTCTGAAATACTAATCCAATGTTTGAAGTTCCTCTCAAGTACCTTAGAATCCACTTGATGGCTTCCCAATGTTGTCGCCCTGGATTCCCCATGTACCTGCTGACAACGCTCACAGCTTGAGCGATATCTGGTCTCGTACAGATCATAGCGTACATCAAGCATCCTACTGCACTAGCATACGACACCTTGAGCATCTTTTGGTGTTCCTCCTCAGTTTCTGGGCACTGCTGTGACGACAGTCTAAACTGTTGCCCGAGAGGGGTGGTAACAGGTTTAGACTTCATCATATTGAAACTTCTCCAGCACCTTCTGAATATAGTCAGTCTGAGAAAGCCAAAGCATGCCTCGCTTTTTGTCCCGCTTGATTTCCATTCCAAGAATTTTCTGTGCGTGACCCAGATCCTTCATTTCAAACTCAGCATGCAGCTTCTGCTTCAGTAATTGAATCTCTCGAGCTGACTTACAAGCGATCATCATGTCGTCGACATATAGCATCAGAATCAAAATGTCCCAATTTGCCAGGAACTTGTAGTAGACACAGTTGTCGTACTGGCTTCTGATGAAACCCTGTGAGGCCATGAACGTGTCGAACCTCTTGTTCCACATTCTCGGAGTCTGCTTTAAACCGTAGAGGGATCTCCTTAACTTGCACATTATCGTTGCCTGGTTCAATGAACCCCTCAGGCTACAGAATGTAGATCTCATCTTCTAAGTTGTCATGAAGAAACGCCGCTTTCACGTCCATTTGCTTCAGCTCCAAGTCCCACAACGATACTATAGCAAGTAGCACTCGTATGGAACAGTGCTTTACTACGGGTGAGAAGATTTCGTCGAAATCAACTCCTTTCTTTTGTGCGAATCCCTTAGCCACAAATATCGCCTCGTATCTCCATTGGTCCTTCCCGGAAGTGCACTCCTTCCTAAATACCCACTTGGAGCTGATTGTCTTAGCTCCTTTCGGTAGGCTAACCAGTTCCCAAGTCTGGTTCTTTCGAAGTGAGTCCATCTTCTCCAGCATAGCTTCTCTCCACTAAGAGTTGTCACTGCTCTTCATAGCTTCTTGATAAGACCCGGGTCTGAGGAGATCACTTGAAAGGCATATGCTACAGTGTCTTGTAGCCTGAGAGGCAGTCTGACCTCTCTCCTCGCCCTTTCTCTAGTAATGGAGGACGGCTCCACTTCAGTAGGTTGCACAGCATCAGCATCCTCCGGGTTGGAGGAATCACCATGGTCGTCAGCCTGGTCACTCCTTTCCAGATCCACCTCCAAGGGTGTGACTGGAGTATTCACCATTTCTTTGGACTGAGACTGAGACTTCTTCAGCATAGAAGCCTCATCGAAGATTACGTCGCGTCTGACCTCCACCTTCTTTGTGTTAGGGTTCCACAGCCTGAATCTCTTCGTACCGGCCTTTCTGCCCTGATAGATGCACTTCTTGTACTTAGCATCCAACTTTGTCCTTTCAGAGTCTTGCACTAGAGTGTACACATGACAATCAAATATGTGGATATCAGAGTAATTAACTGGCTGGCCTAACCAAACCTCCTGTGGCGATTTCAAATTCAGTGACATCGATGGGAATCGATTCACTAGATAACACACCGTGTCAATAGCTTCGGCCCAGAAGGACTTTGGTAGGCCGGCAAACAGACGCATGCACCGAGCTCTCTTAACAACGTCCTATTTATCCTTTCTGCGACGCCGTTCTGCTGCGGTGTATCGGGAATAGTAAGGTGGCGAGTGATGCCCTCCTGATCACAGTAAGTCTGAAACTCGGCTGAGGTGTACTCACCGCCATTGTCGGATCTGAGGTACTTTACCTTCTTCCCGGTCTGCCCCTCCAAGCGAAGGTTCTGGGGCAGGCCCCCAAACATCTGAGTGAATATACTCCAGTGCCTGCTTGCTCCGCTTGCTCGACGTCACGAACTTCACCCTGTGCTGCTTCCCGAGAACGCAGGTCTCACAGAAGTCTAACTTGCACGTCTTGACTCCTTTCAGTAGGCCTTTCTTGTGTAGCTCAAGAAGGCCCCTCTCGCTCATGTGGCCAAGTCTGGCATGCCACAGTAAAGATGAGTCCTCGTCAGATGTTGCAGCAACTGCTGCATCACCGACAATCGTGGTGCCGATCAATCTGTAGAGAGTTCCAGATCGCTCTCCCTTCATAACTACTAGAGCGCCTCTCTTCACCTTCAGATATCCGCCTTCGCCGGTGTAGGAGCATCCGGTCGCCTCCAAAGTTCCGAGGGATATCAGACTCTTCCTCAGATCAGGCACGTATCTAACGTCAGTGAGAGTCCTGATCGTCCCGTCGAACATCTTAATTCTAACGCTCCCAATCCCCAGCGTTCTACACTCCGAGTCGTTTCCCATCAATACTCGACCGTCGTCGCATTCCCTGAATGTGGTGAACCATTCCTTGTGAGGACACATGTGATATGAGCATCCGGTGTCCATGATCCACGCGTCAGTAGTGTCGAGACTGGGTGAGACATGTAGGACGTCAACATCGCTATCTGGGTCTGAAGCTACGGCCGCCTGCTGTGGCTCTTTGTCTTTCCCCTTCAGCTTCCTCTTCGGGCAGTTGATCTTCCAATGTCCCTCCTCTTTGCAATAGTGGCACTTGTTATCCTTGCCCCTGGACTTGGACCTGGATCGATTGACCTTCTTTCCTCTATCTCTTGATCTTCCAGTGACCGGTCCTTTGTTCTTTACGAACAAACTCTCGTTGGTGCTAGAGACAGATTTGCTCCTCGTTTCATTAGAGAGCAACGTCGTCATCACCTCCTCCATTTTGAGAGTGTCCTTTCCGTAGAGGATGGTGGTGACCAGATGGTCATATGACTTAGGTAGAGAGGACAATAACAGAAGAGCTTGATCTTCTTCTTCAACCTTCACGTCCATGCTCCGTAGCTGAGAGATAAGTTTGTTGAACACGTTCATGTGCTCCAACAGCTGATTGCTCTCGGACATCCTTAGGCTATACAATTGTCTCTTCACGTAGAGTTTATTAGTGAGAGACTTTGACATGTATAGCTCCTCCAGATTTTTCTATAGTTCTTCTGTAGTCTCAGCGTCGACTACGTTGTACATCACTTCATCGGCTAGACTCAACTGAATCGTGTTGATGGCCTTCAGATCCAGTTCTTCACATTCGTCATCCTTCTTTCCGGACTTCTCCTTGCCGAGGAGCGCCTTGTGGAGACCTTGCTGAACGAGAACCGCCTTGATTCGCTTTTGCCATAAGCCGAAATCGATCTTGCTGTCGTACTTGGAAATCTCGAATTTTGCCGCCATTGCTTTGCTCGCAGGGCTACTAGGTAATCCGATTAAGTTCACGGATCAGATCTGAGAAGATAGGGAGCAGACCGATGGTCGTCACCTACCGTTGACCCAAACCTAAAACGGAACGTACAATCGATCACCTCTGCGGAACCTGGCTCTGATACCAATTGTTATGTAATCGGACCGAGTACCGCTGTAGCGCAACATAATTAAATCGAGCAAAACAATCGTGCAAAATAAAATAACGGAGCGAGATTCCAAGCACACAGACGACAAACAAAAATTTACGTGGTTCGGAGAGAAGCTCCTACATCCACGGGGAGAGCGCGCCGGAAAGGATCCACTATAATGATAGGAGTTACAGATTACAACAGAGACCGATACACGGTCGAGAGGGAGAAAAAGAAAACCCAGAGATCAAACAAAACTATCGCCGGATGATAGTGATATCGTCGGGCGGTATCTTACGAACACTGTTCGTCTTCTTCACCGCTGTGCGCCGGTGCCGCCTCCTTCCGTTGGAACTCCGCCTCCTGGGCTGCACGCCTGATGCCGGGGATACCCGACTGTATGTATGCGCCGCCGCCGCCTGAGGTCTGCCGCCGGGATGAAATTCGGCCTGGAGTCGCTTCGCCTGAAGCCGACTGGAACCACCACCGCTGTCGCAGCCTGCTGTCGTCGCCTCCGCAGAGTGAACAACCTGATATCTCTTTCTCTCCTCTGAATGGATCTCTTGGATTGCTTCTGAAGCATGGGGAAAACCGGTGCCTATAAATAGGTGTGAATCCTCTTCTTTATTAGGAGATAACTCCTAATAAGGAGATTGCACCAAAATAGTCCAGAATATTTAAGAAGGATTTTCCCAAAATTTGATTCCTATAATAGGATCTCTCCAAATTAGGATTTGCTTAGAATAGGAAATCCTTGATCCCATGGATCGGTGAGGTGTCACCAATCCAATATTTTTGTTCAAAAAATACTCAAACATGTAAAGTAAGACAGTTTTGTAATGGAGACAAAACTTTGGAAATGGATTAATGGAATAACCAAGACAATGATTCAATGTTAATGAACATGTATTCAAAGAAAATAATCAACAAAAATCAACAGCATGTAAAGAGAGGCATGGGTTTAAAAGATGAATTTGTACATAAAAAAAACTTCACCTTGTTGTGCTCGGCAACAAGCCATGATTCAAAGGCAGAAAACAGCAGTGATGTAGCTATTCCACCCAATATACGGCCAAGCATTAAGACCTTATACTGCGGAGAATGCTTTGTGATACAACTAAGAATGTAAGTTATGCAGTATGTCACGCAGGCCCTCTTCCGACCTCTGCAAACATGTCCCAAAGCAAGAATCATGAAAAGAAGCAGACAATGGAGTATTATGAAGGAATAAAACCCAAAATTCAAGTACTGTGAGCTCTCACTGTTTGTCAGCTAGAGATCCAACTATGGTTCCAAACAACATTGAAGAACCAAAACCAGCAATAAAGAGACGCCCAATGTCTCCCTTGTCAAATCCGTACTGGCTGTAGAGGAAGTATACATAAGGCCCCTGCAACCAATCTCCAGCTGCCGGAGCATCAAAGGAACCCTAATTAGTGTCAGATCTACGATTTTGTAAAAATTTAAGAGATTGATTACAAGATTAGAAGATCCAGGACAAAAGAAGCCCAATAACCAACTCAACAAATTCACAAATCAGCAACCAATATGGCTGACAAAAGCCGTGCTCTGCATTAGTATCCATGAATTTGGCACTAGGGTTCAAACGAGGATGGTGGAAAGAGAATCCGAAACGTGAAAACCGATAAAACTGATTTGAGATGTTGAGAAAGAGATCAGAGCGAACCCATCATTAGAGAATAAACGACGAGATAATTGTTTTTGAAGGAGTTGAAGGCGGTGGAAGTGGCGACGCGATCCTCGCTGTTCTTGCTCAGCTCCAGCAGCGCCACCACCGCCGACAGACCGCCGAAGATCAGGTAGTAGACGAGCTCCATCTCTTCGTCTTCGTCTCGCCAATGCGGTGTCGGGGTCGAGGTCACCTCTGGAGAAGCAGGAGGAAGAGTGACCCGAACGTAGATCTGGAGAAATTTGGGGATTCCGCGTAGAGCCCTTCGCCGTCTTTCCCTGCCCCTTTCCCTCCCTGCGCTTTTAAGCAGGAATTTGAAGTTTAATTTCTAATTTCTCGGTTTGTAATTGCGGTAAATGATAAAAAAGCAAGCTTAGGTTGGAGCTGACTATATTATTCGAAACTCGAAATTCGTTCGAAAATTGTTTGAAAATTGAGCCGAATCGAAATCGGTTAAAATTGATACGACTTAATTTGAGTCGATTTAATTTGACTCGAATCTGATTTCGAGTCGATTTTGAGTCAAAACCCTGAATCGCTTGAAATATGATTCGAATTAATTAATAAAAATTATATTTTATTAATATATTTTTATTTTAAGATTAAAAATAACAAAATTTAAATAAATAAAGAATGAATACTTTAAATCTTTCATTTGCTAAATTTATAGCTTGTTCAATTTAATTTTGAGCAAAACTACGAATAAATGAAAAATTACTCAATTTCGAGCCGATTTGATTCGAATTCGAGCCAACCCATTCGATTTCCAGCCGGCTCGATTCGATTTCGAGACACTCAGAATTAAGATTTCCAGTCGAGCCGACTCGAATCGAAATCAATTTCGAGTTCGAGTCGATTTCGAGCGAGTCCAGTCGATTTCGAGCCGAGTTCGAGTCGAAAATTTCGATTTCGAGCCGAGACAAAATCGCTCGAACTCGACTCAATATCAGCCATAGATATATCATGTTTTTTAGCTCTCTGGTATGTTCTGCAAAAAGATGTAATTGATCTAAATGTGATCGTATATAAACAAATATGATCTTATTTTCGTTAAAAAAATGGCTCTATGTTAGGATCACAGATTGAACGGGTGTAGGAGTAACACATTATATTTAAGTTGTGAGTGTGAAGCTAAATATTTCTCCTCCAAAGGACAACTAGTAGACATATATAGGCGGAGCATGTCATGTAGCTCGAAGGCATAGCTAGAGATGGAGAGTAGCTTACGGGGCGTAACCACCATCAACCATAGTTTGTTGATAGGTATGTCATCTCATTAAGCTAAAATATGACTAAATTCATCACAATCCAGCTTTCAAAGACATGTGGCCTCAATTACTGGGTATGGTGGCGCTTGAGGGGAATAAGCAAGGGCATAGTTACGCGGAATCTCATCACCTCCATGTCGAGTCGAGGGAAGCTGTTGGACTTCATTTTGTGCATCGGAGATGATCGGTCTGGCAAAGATATGTTCGAGATGATCGCGGGATCCACTCGGACGAGCAAGCGGCCTCTTCTGATGGTTTCTAGTGTTTGAATGCACATCCGTGTTGAGATTATGACACCTCATCGCCAATCTTGGACCGTCAGGATCGCGCCACGTCATCGATCCGTGAGAGACCACAATTCCTAATTCGGGCTAAACCTATTTAGGAATATTATTAGAAGATCATTAATAGGAGGATATTAATTATGAGATTATGACACCTTATCAATCTGTGTGCCTCCATAATTCCTAATTTTGGAGGAGTCCTATATTTGGAATATCTTTATGAGGGGAAATAAGTCAATCTCCTTAATAGGAGATCATTTTCCTAATTTAATATTTGATCTTAATCCTATAAATAGGAGTCTGCCCTACCCGTTTCATTCAAGAAAAATAGAAGAGAAAATCTAGGCTTGAGCCACCAGTGAGAAACAAGAGTGTGAAAAGCAGATCTGTAGGAGTTTTCCGGCGGCAGCGGCGCAGGCAAACCTTGTCGGTGCAGGAGGATCAGAGGCGGCGGCAGCGGGTTGCAGCGGCGATCTCCAAGCAGTCATCGAAAGGCTTCAAGCGACGGCAGCGGCGACGACTCCAATACAGACCAGGCACGGCGGCGGCAGCAGGCGTGCTGCGATTCAGCGGCGACGCATCGGTTCACCTCAGGCGGAGGCGGCTCTGTCCAGCGGCGGCAGACAGCTCCAGGCGGCAACACAGGTGCAGGAAACGGCGGATCCAGCGGAGGAAGAAGAACAGTGCACTGTCGCCCGGCGACATCACTACCGCCCGGCGGTAGCGGTTCTTCGGATTTTTGGGTTCTTTGGGTTTTTCCTTTGTTGTTCGACCGTGTTTTCGGTCTCAGTTTGTATCTTGTAACCTTATCAGTTTTTTAGTGGATCTTTTTGGCGCGCTCTCCCCGTGGATGTAGGAGCTCATCTCCGAACCACGTATATTATTTTGTCGTCTGGTTGTCTTGTTTTGGATTCAATTTTTTTGTCATTTTATTGCTCAAATAATCTTCCGTTGCAAGATTCGCGGCGAACCACCGTAGTCGCGGATCCGGTCCCAATTTCACAACAATTGGTATCAGAGTCAGGTTCGACCCTTCAGACCCCGGTGAGCAATAATGACAGCAAAATTTGAAGTCCCAAGTACGACGACAAAATTGACTTTGTTCTGTGGCAGAAACGGGCCAAAGCGGTTCTCGTCCAGCAAGGTCTTCATAAGTCTCTCTCGGAAAGGAGAAGTCCGGGAAGAAGGACAAGGAATGTGATGAGCTAGATCTGAAGGCCATCAGCACAATCCAGTTGTGCTTGGCCGATGAGGTTATGTATAATGTAGTCGATGTTGAGACTACAACGGATCTGTGGAAGAAGTTGGAGGAGCTTTATATGTCATAATCCCTCACGAATAAGTTGTATGTAAAGAAACAACTTTACAGCTTGAGGATGTCGGATAGCACTCCGTTTCTTGACCACATGAATGTGTTTAATAAACTGATTTCTCAATTGCGTAGTATGGACATTAAGGTCGAGGAGGAAGACCAGACTCTTCTCCTGTTGTCTTCATTGCCGAAGTCCTTCGATCATCTAGTCACCATGATTTTGTATGGTAAGGACACCCTGAAGATGGAAGAAGTGATGACAAAGCTGCTCTCGAACGAAACGAGAAGCAAGTCGAGCCCTAGAGTCGACGAGGGCTTATTCGTTAAGAGCAAAGACCCCACCCGGGGTAGATTGAGAGGAAAAGGGAAGGAGGAACACCGACCTAGGTTTAAGTCGGGGGCAGGAATACGAAGTGCCACTACTGTAAGGAGGAGGGGCACTGGAAGAATAATTGCCCGAAGAGGAAGTTTAAGGAGCAGACGCATGAGCCACATCAGGCTGCGGTGGCATCTGAGGATGAGAACGACGCCGACGTTCTTCATGTCTCACCCAGCCTTGAGACCACAGGTTCCTGGATCATGGATACAAGATGCTCGTACCACATGTGCCCGAATATAGAATGGTTCTCCAGCTTTAGGCAGTGTGAAGGTGGTCATGTTTTTATGGGGAACGAATCAGAGTGCGAGACGTTGGGAGTTGGTAACATCAGGATTAAGATGTTCGACGGAGTGGTCAGGACACTCACCAACGTTCGGTTTGTGCCCAAGTTGAGAAAGAGCTTGATTTCTCTAGGCACTCTGGAGGCCGCCGGGTATTCTTATACCAACAACGACGGATGTTTGAAGGTCAGAAGAGGCGCGCAGGTAGTCATGGTAGGAGAGCGTTTCGGTACTCTCTACAGACTGATCGGCACCACGATTGTGAGTGGAAGGGCGAGGAGAGAGGTCAGACTGCCTCTCAGGCTACAGGACACGGTAGCATATGTCTTTCAGGCTAGTTCCTCAGATCCTGGTTCCTATAGAAAAGCTTTAGAGAGCAGAGACCGCTCTAAGAGGAAAGCTAGGAAGGACCAGTGGAGGAACGAGGCAAGATTCGTGGTGAAGGAGTTCGCGCAGAGAAAGGGCCTTGACGAAGATAAAATATTTGCAGCCGTGGAGAAGAAGGGCAGAGTGTCGTCTCAGAAGTTCCCAGCCACTGCAAGGGGAGCCATCTGACTCGGGAGTCCTACCAAAGAACTCAGGTTTACTCAGGAGAAGGTGGAGCTGTATAGTGCTAGTTGTCTTGCAACAGACATGGTCTATCGTACAAGGATAAAGCACATCGGAGTGCGCCGCCAGGAGTCGAGGGAGTTCACTGGAGGTGGAGGCATGGAGTTGTGGAAGATCTCTGTGGAGGATATCGCCACGAACATGCGGACGAAATCCGTGACAGGAGTCAACTTCAAGAACTGTCTTGACTTGGCTCATTCTGATGCATGTTGATCGAGGAGGACCCCAGAGAGAGGGGGCTTGTAGTCGCCAGTAGGGGAGATTCAGGTTGGAGGTAGAGATACGTTTGTTAGGCTTCGAGGTGGAGTTCGTTTGTGGCGTGAGGCATCAAGGTGGAGTTTGTTGAGATTATGACACCTCATCGCCAATCTCGGACCGTCAGGATTGCGCCACGTCATCGATACGTGGGAGACCACAATTCCTAATTCGGGCTAAACCTATTTAGGAATATTATTTAGGAAGATCATTAATAGGAGGATATATAATTATGAGATTATGACACCTTATCAGTCCGTGTGCCTCCATAATTCCTAATTTTGGAGGAGTCCTATATTTGGAATATCTTTATGAGGGGAAATAAGACAATCTCCTTAATAGGAGATCATATTTCTAATTTGATATTTGATCTTAATCCTATAAATAGGAGCCTGCCCTACCCGTTTCATTCAAGAAAAACAGAAGAGAGAATCCATGCTTGAGCCACCGGTGAGAAACAAGAGTATGAAAGCAGGTCTGTAGGAGTTTTCTGGAGGCAACGGCGTAGGCAAACCTTGTCGGTGCAGGAGGATCAGAGGTGGCGGCAGCGGGTTGCAGCGGCGATCTCCAGGCAGTCATCGAAAGGCTTCAGTACAGACCAGGCGCGACGACGGCTCCAGTACAGACCAGGCGCGGCGGCGGCAGCAGACGTGCTGCGATTCAGCGACGACGCATTGGTTCACCTCAGGCGGAGGCGGCTCTGTCCAGCGGCGGCCGACATCTCCAGGCGGCGACAACAGGTGCAGGAAACGGCGGATCCAGCGGAGGAATAATAACAGTGCACTGTCGCCGGCGACATCACTACCGCCCGGCGGTAGCGGTTATTCAGGATTTTTGGGTTCTTTGGGTTTTTCCTTTGTTGTTCGACCGTGTTTTTGGTCTCAGTTTGTATCTTGTAACCTAATCAGTTTTTAGTGGATCTTTTGGCGCACTCTCCCTGTGGATGTAGGAGCTCATCTCCGAACCACGTATATTATTTTGTCGTCTGGTTGTGCTTGTTTTGATTCAATTTTTTTGTCATTTTATTGCTCAAATAATCTTCCGTTGCAAGATTCGGGGCGAACTACCGTAGTCGCGGATCTGGTCCCAATTTCACAACACATCCAGGAAGAAACCGAGAAAGAATGAATACTACCTCTGTTGAAGCCAAAATTGACTTCTGTGGAGTTCGGGGTCCCAGAAGAGGGGTGACCTCACACTTACTACACTCGGGGGAACGTCACGGACCGAAGACTTGGAAAAATAGGAACAGACCCTCGGCTCTAGCGCGAAGGTCCTACCTCACACCCGAAAGACCTTTGAAGTCTCTCCCTCCCTAGCCAATGTTGAGCAGGTGCCTTGGAGGAAGAGAGCAAAGAGATTTTTGTGGCTCCAAATGCAATGCTCTCCAAGGCACCCCTGATGGTCTATTTATAGTTTTCCCAACCTCATGGACCAAAATGTCAGAAATACCCTTATGCCAAATAGGCCTTGGACCAATAGAAAACACCCACACCGAGGGGCAAAGAGGTAATTCTGCCCCGAGGGTAAAACGGTAAAAAACAACGGTCTCCCCGACGCCGCCAGGCCGCGGGGCAGGGGCCAGACCCCGGCCCTGGAGCCGGTCTCGCCCCGCGGGGCAGCCGGTCTGCCGCGGGGCAGGGGCGAGACCCCGACCCTGGCCGGTCTCGCCCCGCTAGGCCGCGGGGTAGGGGCGAGACCCTGGCCTCGGCTGGTCTCGCCCCGCCAGGCCGCGGGGTAGGGGCGAGACCCGGCCTCGGCCGGTCTCGCCCTGCTAGGCCGCGGGGCAGGGGTGAGACCCCGGGCCTCTGCCGGTCTCGCCCTGCCAGACACCTAACAGGCCGGGGGCGGGTGTCGGCTAACTTGCCGTGCCCGCCCCTCTTAGAAAAACAAAGCTGGTCTTGCGCCTGCCGAGGGGACCCCACTCTGCAAATACGGGGTTGTACACGATCCCCGCTCTTTTCGAGGTTGGCACACGCTCGGAAAGAAACATCCAACCCAACGTATTCGCTGAGTGACCCTCTTAGAGCCGGAAATACTCGACATCCCCGAGGGGTCAACCTGTCATGCCAGCTAGCGGGAGCCTGGGTGACGAGGCGACCTTGGGTAAAAAAGACTTGCTCCCCCCCCCCCCCCGAGGGGTCAACCTGTCAAGCCAGCTAATGGGAGCCTGGGTGACGAGATGGCCTCGGGGTAAAAAAACACTTAGGGTACTCGAGAGGTACCACCGGCCCTGCCAGCTAGTGAGATCCTAGCAGCGGGACCGTCTTGGAGCAAAACGAAACATGGGCATCCACGAGAGGTACCACCAGCCCTACAAGCTAGTGGGAGCCTGACAACGGTACCGTCTCGGAGCAAAGAGATACAGGGGCATCCACGAGAGGTACCACCGTCCCTGTCAGCTGGTGAGAGCCTGACAGCGGGACCGTCTCGAGGTGAGACCTACCCCACCCTCCGAGAGATCAACCTACCCTACAAGCTAGTGAGAGCCTGGCAGCGGAATCCATCTCGAGGTGAGACCTACCCCACCCTCCGAGAGATCAACCTGTCCTGCCAGTTAGTGAGAGCCTGACAGCGGAATCCATCTCGAGGTGAAACCTACCCCACCCTCTGAGAGATTAACCTGCCCTGTCAGCTAGTGAGAGCCTGGCAGCGGAATCCATCTCGAGGTGAGACCTACCCCACCCTCCGAGAGATCGACCTGCCCTGCCAGCTAGTGAGAGCTTGGCATCGGAATCCATCTCGAGGTGAGACTTACCCCACCCTCCAAGAGATCAACCTGCCCTGCCAGCTAGTGAGAGCCTGGCAGCGGAACCCATCTCGAGGTGAGACCTACCCCACCCTCTGAGAGATCAACCTGCCCTACTAGCTAGTGAGAGCCTGGAAGCGGAATCCATCTCGAGGTGAGACCTACCCCACCCTATGAGAGATCAACCTGCCCTGCCAGCTAATGAGAGCCTAGCAGCGGAATCCATCTCGAGGTGAGACCTACCCCACCCTCCGAGAGATCAACCTGCCCTGCCAGCTAGTGAGAGCCTGGCAGCGGAATCCATCTCGAGGTGAGACCTGACCCACCCTCCGAGAGATCAACCTGCCTTACCAGCTAGTGAGAGCGTGGCAGCGGAATCCATCTCGAGGTGAGACCTACCCCACCCTCCGAGAGATCAACCTGCCCTGCTAACTAGTGAGAGCCTGACAGCGGAATCCATCTCGAGGTGAGACCTACCCCACCCTCCGAGAGATCAACCTACCATGCCAGCTAGTGAGAGCCTGGCAGCGGAATCCATCTCGAGGTGAGACCGACCCCACCCTCCGAGAGATCAACCTGCCATGCCAGCTAGTGAGAGCCTGGCAGCGGAATCCATCTTGAGGTGAGACCTACCCCACCCTCCGAGAGATTAACCTGCCCTACCAGCTAGTGAGAGCCTGCAGCGGAATCCATCTCGAGGTGAGACCTACCCCACCCTCTGAGAGATCAACCTGCCCTGCTAGCTAGTGAGAGCCTGGCAGCAGAATCCATCTCGAGGTGAGACCTACCCCACCCTCCGAGAGATCAACCTGTCCTACCAACTAGTGAGAGCCTGACAGCGGAATCCATCTCGAGGTGAGACCTACCCTACCCTCCGAGAGATCAACCTGCCCTGCCAGCTAGTCAGAGTCTGGCAGCGGAATCCATCCCGAGGTGAGACCTACCCCACCTTCGGAGAGATCAACCTGCCTTGCCAGCTAGCGAGAGCCTGACAGTGGAATCCATCCTGAGGTGAGGAAACTGGGCATCCACGAGAGGTATCATCGGCCCTGCCCAGCTAGTGAGAGCCTGGGCAGCGGGACCGTCTCGGAGCAAAAGGACTAGGCATCTCGATCAAATCTTACCAAAACCTACATCCTCAAACGGGGAAAATATGGGCCACATGGTACCCCGACTCAGCTGGTCAGGGGTAGTGCTTGTTACAAGACAAGAAAAAGGAAAAAAAACTCCCTCAAGGAGAGGCATCCTCAGGGGGCCTGGTCATGATGGTCGTCTTCCGCTTCCTTCTCGTTAGACACTTCCATCCTGCTTAAGCTCTCCATGACCTTCTTCATCTCCTTCGCCTTAGCCCACCAAGATATGGTGTTGACGACCGTGACGTAGCACTGTCTTGCCATCCTGGGGTCTCCCTTGATTCTGACCTGGATCCCTCCTGAGCTGAACTTGAGACACTGGTGGAAAGAAGACGGCACACAACGGAAGGCGCTGATGAGGGGCCTTCCGAAGATGGCGTTGTAGCTGCTTGGAGCGTCAACAATGACGAACCGACAGTTCCTTGAAGTCCCTCCCAATTTTACTTGGAGTCCTACTCCACCTTCGACCTCCTTCCTCTCTCCTGAAAATCCGAATAGGGGTCCGTCTGAGGCCAACACCCTCCTTCGCTCCACCTTCATCTCGTCGAATGCCTTCTTGAAAACGACGTTGACGGAGCTCCCGTTGTTAACCAAGATCCGGGAGACGGTGTAGCCCTCGATGGCCGTCTGGATGACCAGCGCATCGCAGAAAGGATCCTAATGATCCGGCATGTCCTTCACCGAGAAGGTGATCTTCTCCTCCTGGGGTGTGGTCTGGGATGTGGAGGCAACGCTCCGTCGGTACATGACATGGAGGCTTGCCTTCCGAGTGGCCTCGATCCCCACTCCACCATGGATCACTGTTATACCGCCTCGGGGTCCCACGTCGACCCGGTCCTCACACACGTCATCCCCCCATTCTCTGGGTAGAACCTCCTCTACCCGCACCGGCAGCTGCGGCTGGGCAGGGCCTCTCGCCCCTCTCACTTCCAGGAACTCGGGGCAGGTATCCGTGACGTGCCCCTCCACCTAGTGAAAGTCACAGTAGGGTAACTCTACCCTGATCCTTCTCCTTCCCTGGCGGTTCCTCCTCTCCCTTTGACCAATCTACATCGCTTGCTGTGGTGGGGGTAGGAGCTGCCTAGGGGCTTGCCTTTGGAAGTTGAACCTCCCTTGACCCCCATGAAAGTTCCCCCCATCTTGGGCGTAACCTCTTCCCGGACCATGAACGGGTCCTCTCTGCTGTCTCCAACCTGGCTCTGGACCCTCCTGAGCTCTCCGCTCCTCTCTCCTTCTTCCTTCCCGATGTCTCGAGCCTCCTTGCTCCTTCGACTCCATTTCTGTTAGCTTCGCCAACTTCTTGACAAACGTCGGGTTGGACGCCTCCATGGCTATCTCCTCAGCCGCCCTTTCCATCAGCTCCTCAAAGGAATGAGGGGCCTTTCGAGTCAGGCTCATCTTGAAGAACCCCTCGTGCAACCCCGCCGTGAACGCCATCTGGAGGGTATACCCTGGCATCTCTTGGACCTCCTGGATCTCCTCCTGGAACCTGTCAATGTAACGGGCCAGCGACTCCTAGGCCCCCTGCCTTATTAGGAAGATGGACTCAGGACTCTTCTTCCTCTTCTTGGAGGTGGAGAAGCGAGCTGAAAGCTCTGGGTCAAGTCCTCGAACCCATAGATCGATCTCGGAGGGAGTTGATGAAACCAGTCTCTTGCCTTCTCCTTAAACGTGATCGCAAAGAGGCGACACTTGAAGGCATCCGTCATCGGCCTGATGGAGACGGCATCCTCGAACCACTGCAAATGTTGGACGGGGTCATCCTTCCCGGTATAGTAAGCCATGTCTGGCTCTCGAAACCCCTCGGGAACGGGAGCTGTGATGATCAGCTCGCTGAAGGGTGACCCCCTGAGAGGTGCTCTCGCCACCTCTACTCGCGCGACCTGCTTACCTGGGAGGCTGGCACTCGCCGAGCTGAAGAACAACTCTCGGCCGGTGAGGTCTCGCTCGACCCCCTCTCCCATCCTCTCCTTCACAGGTCGTCTTCCTAGTGCACTTCCTTGTCCCCCTGCTGGGGTCATCTCGCCTAGACTCCTGGGAGTCGACTCGTCGAGAGGGGGGGGGGGAGCTAGCTCCTGGGGGGTCGGGGTGGAGCTGCCACCCTGAGGAGCAAAGCTTCGCAGCATCTCCATGATGCCCTGGATGGAGGCCATGAACTCTTGCCTCCCCACAAAGGGTCCTGGATTGGGGAGCTCACCGAGATCATCACTACCTCCCTGACCTCCAGTCATGACACTCTCCAGAGATCTTTTGTGTTGGTCACTCTCCATGCTCACCGCACCAAAAGTTTTGAAGCCAAAATTGACCTCTGTGGAGTTCGGGGTCCCAAAAGAGGTGTGACCTCACACATACTACACTCGGGTGAACGTCACGGACCGAAGACTTGGGAAAATAGTAACAGACCCTTGGCTCTAGCGCGGAGGTCCCACCTCACACCTGGAAGACCTTTGAAGTCTCCCCCTCCCTAGCCAATGCTGAGCTAGGTGCCTTGTAAGAAGAGAGCAAAGGGATTTTTGTGGCTCCAAATGCAATGCTCTCCAAGGCACCCCTAAGGGTGCCTTGGAAAACTATTTATAGTTTTCCCAACCCCATGGACCAAAATGTCAGAAATACCCTTACGCCAAATATGCCTTGGACCAATAGAAAACACCCACACCGAGGGGCAGAGAGGTAATTCCACCACGAGGGTAAAACGGTAAAAACACGGCCAAAAGAGGTCCGGGGGAAAAGGAGGCTAAACCATCCCCCTTACCTTCCCCGGATGCCTGAGGGGAGTGGGGGTCAAACCACCCAACTCCTCCTCCACCTAGGGGCCGAGCGCAGGGGCGAATCCCGAAGAACTGGGGAGCAGGGGGCAGGGGCTAGACCCCGGCCCTGGCGGGTCTCTCCCCGCCAGGCCGCGGGGCAGGGGCGAGACCCCGACCCTGGCCGGTCTCGCCCCGCCAGGCCGCGAGGCAGGGGCGATACCTCGGCCCTGGCCGGTCTCGCCCCGCTAGGCCGCGGGGCAGGGGCGAGACCTCGGCCCTGGCCGGTCTCGCCCCTCCAGGCCGCGGGGCAGGGGCGAGACCCCGACCTCAGCCGGTCTTGCCCCGCCAGGCCGCGGGGCAGGGGCGAGACCCCGGCCTCGTCCGGTCTCGCCCCGCCAGGCCGTGGGGTAGGGGCGAGACCCCGACCCTCGCCGGTCTCGCCCCGCCAGGCCGCGGGGCAGGGGCGAGACCCCGACCCTGGCCGGTCTCGCCCCGCCAGGCCGCGGGGTAGGGGCGAGACCCTGGCCTTGGTCGGTCTCGCCCCGCCAGGCCGCGGGGCAGGGGCAAGACCCGGGCCTCGGCCGGTCTCGCCCTGCTAGGCCGCGGGGCAGGGGCGAGACCCCGGGCCTCGGCCGGTCTCGCCCAGCCAGGCCGCGGGGCAGGGGCGAGACCCGGTCCTCGACCGGTCTCGCCCCGCCAGGCCGCGGGGCAGGGGCGAGACCCCGGGCCTCAGCCGGTCTCGCCCTGCCAGGCACCTAATAGGTCGGGGGCGGGTGTCGGCCAACTTGCCGCGCCCACCCCTCTTAGAAAAATAAAGCTGGTCTCGCGCCTGCCGAGGGGACCCCACTCTGCGAATACGGGGTTGTACAACCTCCAATCCCGTGAAAACTCTGTGACGAAAAGTCGCAGCGAATGAGAATAACGAAGACAAAAGTCATATTATAGATTAAAGTTAGTTTTTTTTGGGGGGGGGGGTGAATAGTTATATTGGGACTACGATTATATTTAAATATTTTAGATTTTTTGAGATGTGAATAGTCATATTAGAGTTGTTAGAGTTGATTTTGAATAATCAAACTCATATGTTTCACCTCTCCATCTACCGACCGTCAATGCAGACTTTCCTTCAAGCCGTCCATGTGTTTTGAATCGACACGCGCGAGGAAGCTTCTTGGAAAGAGGATAAGACATGTGAAATGACTTTATAAAATGAGAGGATGACAAGCAATGAAGAACACACCAAAAGTCAAACCAAAGAGAGGTAAAACCTTGAAAAGAAGAGCGGTAGTGCACAACCATAGGCGATGGTGGACGTCGACATCCGATTGTGGGCTGCATCGATAATGAAGAGCGAAAGCATGCGGGTAGCGACAAGGCACCAGATTCGCGAGCTGCAGCAAGGTATGCGTTCTCAAAGGTTGCATGTTCGTATGTGGTGGTGGTTGTGCACAAGTGATGGCGTTGGCGGGCTACGTGCTCAAAGTAAGGTCAAGTCCTGACTTCGATCTCTTCTCAGTGGTAGTGGCGGTGGTTGGTCGTCTGACGATGACGAATGTTCGTTATGATACAAATATTATGCATTTGTTTTACGAATTGCAGTTAAGTTTATATTATTCATGCAGATTTTCGTAGTCTCGGTTCTTCTGCAGTATATTTTCGGATTTGTATATTTTAATTTGAGTACTTACTAATTATATTGTGCTAATAAAATTATGCGGAGTGCGTATTTTCTTGCGACTCTGTATTTAGTTGTTCCCGAGGATTGTGATTCTGTGACTGAAAATCTCAACAAATGGTATCAAAGCGAGATTCTGCAGACGTTTGATTGGACATTTAAGGAAAGATTTGTCTGCGGTAGTGAACGACTAGGTCTTCTTCTCATCCATTCAAATCTAACATTGAATTAATTAGGCCTCCAAGTAATACTAGAGGAAAACTATGGTAAGGAAGAACGTAATTTTTGCTCGGTACTCGGTGGAGAAGTTCAATGGTAGAGGAAATTTTAGTTTGTGGAAAATTCACATCAAAGATATGCTAGATTGCTAGTTGACTAAGTACTGATGAGAGTTTTGTGGGGACAAGAAAAGTTGACCGGTGAAGTGAAGGATGATGAGTGAATTGACTTGGATGAGTGTTCCACTAGCGGTATCAGGAAATGTGTTGACGACAAGGCTTTTTTAACATTGGCATCGAGGAATCTGCAATCAAGCTTTGAGAGAAGCTTGAGAGATTGTATCTGATTAAGTCGTTGACCACAAGGTTGTTAAAAAAATGATTGTATATGTTGAAGATGCAGGAGGGTGACAACCTGCATGAGCACTTTAATGTGTTCAACGGACTTCTAAACCAATTGCATGTGGTTGGTACGAAGGTGGAGGAAGAAGATAAGAACATATTACTTCTGACCTCGCTCCTGCCGTCCTTTAAGCAAATGGTGATCACGCTCCTGTATGGGAATGATACAGTAAGGCTGGAGGTCCCATTGATGTTACTGTACAGTTATATGTTGAAGTACCCCGCTCTTAGGGGTGAGTATATTTTAGCGGTAGATGGTCAAGGGAGCGCATTCAACAGGGGATCGAGGGGTGCAAGAGTTTTGTTGGCTTCGAAGAAAGGAGTTGTTTGTTATCATTATAGACAGAGCGATCAAATCAGGAGAAATTGCCCGCAGCGTACGCAGAGTTTTGAAGACGTTCATGATGTGGGTGTGGTGACGCTAGATCTGAGAGTAGAGACTGATGGTCTTTATACCATCACTGAGAGTCATGATGACTCCAACAACAGATGGATATTAGATTCTAGTGCACTGCAATGCATATGCTCAAATGCGTCAATGTTTATTTCTCTGGAGGTGACAACTAGGTCAGTCTATTTGGGTGACGACTCAGGTTGTGAGGTTATAGGTACAAGAACGGTGGACATACAGATGAATGATGGGGTGATGCACAGGCTTGAGAGAGTACATCTGGTGCCCAAACTGCAAAAGAATCTGATATCGTTGGGCAGTTTGGACTTGAATGGTTGTAGTTTTGCGACGAAAAAGGATTTCTTATGGTGACACAAGGGTGTATCGTGCTTATGAACGTTGTGCAGTTCGGTAGTTTGTACCGGCTAATGAAAACCATAGTGCGAGGTAGTATGCACATGATTTTTATGGGTGACATGGTAAATGATCGAGGTGGTGCAGTGGATCGCCCTTTTGTGGCTCGGGTTTGGTGAGTCAGTTTTTGCGTTCCGGGTGTGTCGAGTGTCGACATCCCATAGGTGAACCAAAACAGAGATGAAGTTTGACTTGCGACATGGCTGACGCCTCAGGTATAAAGTGGCGCTTCGTACAGATTGGTGTTTTGTGTAGACATTGCTTCATGTAGACAACGTTTCACGCAGATGATATGTTTTGCAGATGATGTTTTTTCAAGAATGTGATGTGAAAGTCTTTTAAGGGTAGCTAAACACCTAGAGGGGGTGAATAGATTTCTTTTAAGTCTTTTGAACCTTTTTAATGATATACTTGATGTGTTGTTATTAGATTAGTAGCTTTCAAGAACACAAAAAACACATAAGCAATTTATAGTGGTTCCCCTATTTAGGGTGCATCCGTTTTCCCCCTTCACCTATCTAGTAGTGAGTTAGATTCAGCCAACTCCTCCAAAACTCAGATCAAAAAATCTTACACCTCATATCCTTCTCAGGATCTTACACCTCAGAGTGTTTCCACTCCTACAACTAAAACTGCTCGCAGTCCTACCTCAGAGACAACAATAAGTCTCCTACCCCAGGATCACAAGCAAGCCCTACCTTAACCTTTATAACACAAGTCTACCTCAGATTCTCCACAAGAATCCTACCTTAGACTTTAGAAAAAGTTATACGCTCAACCTTTATAACACATGCCTACACTCAGATCTCAAAGAGATCTTTAAAGAGATCTTACAAAAGAAGTTTAATGAATGTTGCAATGACTCTAGACAAAAGCTCTAAAGTCTTTTTCTCTTCATGTATCACCAAACAGCTTCTCTTCACCACATCAACAACAAATGATCTTCAGTATTAGAAATAGGTTGTGCTGTGTTGAACACTTGCAGAGATCTTCTTCTTCCTCAAGCTTTTTGAAAAATTATTTTGCAGGTTATTAAGCTTGAAGACATTAAAAATTATTTCTCTCTATGATGGCGGCGACTTTTGCGACTTAGGGTTTTAGAAAATTTTTCACAAAGTTCTTCAAAAAGTTTTTCAACAAGTCCTGAAAAAGTCCTCGTAAAAGTCTCACACACTTTTCTGTTATATTCTAGTAATTACAACAACTATATCCTGTTTAGGTAAGCGACATGACCGACTTTAATGGTTGAATCTTCCCAAGAGAAATACGTATTTTTTGTCTTTTAGCGCGCAATCTGCGTCGATTAGAATTTAGTATGACGTTAGTTAAATAGACAAGACGCCATTTGACATAGAATAATTTCTGATCTATTGTACATGCGTTGAGTGTTGAAAGCAGCATGACTTAGTCAAATTCTGAAACTCGGATGAAGTGTTGAGAGACAACATTTAACTCAACGCATTTGTACTATGACAACTTTTCTCTTTCTACTGAAGCGTTGAGTGAAGTCTTTCTGAAGAGTCGTCGAGTCACTGCAGTTAACTCAGCGCATTCTATTTAGGCGTTGAGTCAAGTCTTATGTTTCGACACATTTGTATTTAGACAGTTTTACTGTTTCACTGTTGAGGCGTTAAATAAATGACCTTCACTCAACGCATTTGAACTTGGAATGAAACCCAACTCTTTTATTGAGGCATTGAGTAAAAGACTTTCACTGGACATATTTATACTTGATCTGAAATTCTGCACTTTTACTGAAACGTTGATTGAAAGACCTTCACTCGAAGCATTTGTACTTGGTCTAAAATTCTACTCTTTTACTGAAGCGTTGGGTGAAAGACCTTCACTCGGCGTATTTGTACTTGATATGAAATTTGTCTCTTTTACTGAAGCGTTGAGTGAAAGACCTTCACTCGACGGATTTGTACTTAGTCTGAAATTCTGCTCTTTTACTGATGCATTGAAAGAATGTCATTCAGTCAACGCATATGAGTCTTGAGCGACGAGTGATGTGAGATGACTCGGAGCATCTGTACTTAACAAATTTTCTTCACTACTGAAATGTGCTGACTTACTCTCAAGCTGTTAGTCAAACAAATATTGATTTACTACACATGATAAATTAGAGGAAATGTCAAATACATATTTGTGTATATTATTGACTTATTAGACTTCTTCAAATATAGAATATTGTGGTCAATGTTTTCAACATGATGTTTGAAATTCAAACCATTGGGGTGATTGTTGAATTGGTTTTAAATAGTCAAACTCATATGTTTCACCATCTCCACCTACCGACCGTCAATGCAGACGTTTCTCCAAACCGCTCATGTGCTTTGAACGAGCACTTGCGAGAAAGTTTCTTTGAAAGAGGATAAGTTATGTGAAATGACTCTATGAAAGAGAAGGATGACAAGCAATAAAGAACATACCAAAAACCAAACCAAAGAGAGGTAAATCCTTGAAGAGAAGAGCGGTAGTGCACAACCGAAGGCGACAGTGGGTTTCAACATCTGATTGCGGGCTGCATTGATAACGAAGAGCGAAAGTGTACAGGTAGCGGCAAGACGTCAGATTCGCGGGCTGCGGCAAGGTGTGCGGTGCTTGATGGTTGCATGCTCGTATGCCGTGGTGGTTTTGCACAAGTGCGACGTTGGTGGACTGCGCGTTCGCGGGGAGCTCAAGTCCTAACTTGGATTTCTTCTTCGATGGTGAGGCGGCGGTTGGTCGTCAGATGACCACAAATGTTTGTTCTAGTACGAATCGTGTACGTCCGTTTTATGGATTGCAGTCAAGATTATATTATTTCTATGGATTTTTGTAGTCCAAGTTTTTCTGTAGTATATTTTCGGATTTGTATATATTAATTTGAGTATTTACTAATTTTAGTATGATAATAAAATTATGTAAAATATGTATTTTCATGTAACTATGTATTTAGTTGTTTCTGATGATTACACTTCCTCGACCGGAAATTCCAACAAAAATGATTTATAACATTATTAATTAATGTTTACTCATTAAATAACTTCAATTAATTAAATCTTATAGTAAACAATATAAAATTTTATTTTCTTTTTTCACATCATATTTTGGTTTGTTTATTTACTTATTTCATATAATATTATTAAAAATAAATAGCTTAATTTAATAATGCTTCAATACATCATATATTATTAAAAATAAATAGCTAAATTTCAAGTTGTACATAATCAAAATTCTTTTTGTCCCTCACTAACTCAAGTGGGGGTCATGGGCTAACTCCAAGATCGAACCGGCGCACGTGTACTATGCGCGGCACAACCGCTGGCCGGCCGACGCCAGCCGCGACGTGGCCTCCGGGCAGGCTCCTTGTCGCAGCACGGTCTGTTAGCCGTGCAGCCGCCCGTCCGCCCCTGCAAAGGCGTGTGGTCGCACGCTCCCCGTGTGTGGCCGCGAGGACCCACGACCGACCGTCTGGCCTCAAGTCCCTGTCGTCTGTCGCTTCCACCTCGCGGTCCCCGGCAGTGCGACCATGCACTCCGGGCGCATCGTCGTGCGCCCCCTGCAGCCGACCACCACTGTCACTGCATGGCCCGCCAGTCGTGCGGAGGAACGACCGCACGTGTTGCGTCCGTGAGGCGCCGCGACTGGATGCCCCGCCGGTCACCGCTTCACGGCCATGCGGCAGCACGCGACCGGTCTCTGCGACCGCGCCCTTGGCTGGCCCCTCGGCCGGCCTGCCCTCTCCAACCAAACC
Organism: Platanthera guangdongensis; assembly: GCA_039583875.1. NCBI lineage: Eukaryota > Viridiplantae > Streptophyta > Magnoliopsida > Asparagales > Orchidaceae > Platanthera > Platanthera guangdongensis. Next base: position 269,646,516 of record CM077151.1, on the reverse strand, counting down.
CCCTACGTGGGCGCGAGGCCGACCGCCTGGCCGGCTACCCACCGGCCGGCTCCAGTCGGCCGGACCCTCGTCGATGATCGGCCCTTTGGCCGCCGCCGACCGGCACTCCCTCGGTTAGTCCCGCCCAATCGTCGTGTAACCACCTATTATGAGATACACATAAGCAATTATGAGTGTGTACATAGTAAATATCTTAAATATGCAAAATAAAACATAAGATAATCGGTGTGCGCATAACACATAAATTGGTTATGGTGTGTGGATAACCGCGTAATCACTGTAACTACCCTCAACACTATAAAAGTGGCCATTGACCCTCCTTTCATTTCATCTTTTCCTCCTTCCACTTTGCCGCATACGCAAGAGATAACTCCTCGAGGAATCTCTCGAATATCTTCATGAGTCTTTGTTGGAAACATTGCCCACAATATTTTTAATTTGAATAAGTCTCATAATGAAGATGAACACACTATGTATTTAATGTATGTTTTGTGTGTGATTTTCAGGTATTAGATAGTGCAAAGTTAGCATATGGCTAGAGTTAGTGTCACCAGACATAGTTTTGCCAATGTAATCCATCATTGTGCAAAACACCATATAAGATCTAAACTGTGTTAGACTTGTCACTCATCGATAATCATCATTATGTAAGACGCACAAAATTATTTAGAGCAAAGGATCAAGATTCAGGAAGATAAAAAAATTTGACTAAATAAAATATTGGGTAGACATCTAGCCGATCAAGCAGAAGAATCAGGTGTAAGAGACTATACTGGATCTAGGGCAAGCCTAGGGCGCAGCGAAGAGCAGAGATCGGGTATAGGAGTTTATACCTCCATCCATTAGGGTTTTCTTTTGGATGAACAGCTTCAGTACTCGGGGAAGAAGAACATTGTTGAAAGGCGTCGGGGCGGAAGCACGACACTGGGCAACAATAGTCCTCCGACGAATGGCTTCAGTCCTCCGGCGAGCAGCGGCAGTGGACAGTGACAGTCCTCCGGCGAATAGTCCTCCGGCGAGCAGCAGCAGTGGACAGCGACAGTCCTCCGACGAGCAGCGGTAGTGGACAACGACGAAAGGCGAAAATCGCGATTCTCGGGAAACCTAACTTGCGGCTTCTGGATTTTTTGGGGAGAGAGTGAACCAGATTCTTAATAAGATGGGTTAAAAATCCTTATATACCTCAAATCCAGGGCCTCAAGCAAACCCTGAACGATCGGAGCCATCCATCCTCCCATCTAGAGGATCGTGACTAAAAACCCCGATCTAACTTAAACCACTTATCACACTTGGGCCTAGAGAGTCACCTCTATATACTAATCACCCTACCAGACTCTTACGAGTTGAATTATATAGGTAATCTAACATTCTCCCACTTGATTCAACAGATGAGAGTTCCTCTTATCATTTTAAATAATAATTAATAGGTTCTATAAGAGTAAAAGAACTAGACTCATAGGGTGATAGTGAACAACAAGGAATAATCGTATGGTCATACAAACTAACATAAAATAACAGTGACTCTTGACCCAAACCTTATGTGATGTTTGTATACATGTATAGGACGTTACAACTACATGAACTATGACGGTTGTATCTAAATGGTGGATATTTTCCTTCCATAATTACAGTGTAATCATAAAATCCTACCAAGTGCTTTATGTGGTGTCAATCCTTATGAGTGGATGCTCTAAGTCTTTAATGCAATAATATCTCTATCATTACTTTAGTGTGCACAAGAGATAAAAGAAAACTGAAAATACTGCATTAATAAAAAAGGAGAGCTACAATGAAAAGTCATGACCACTTAACCATCAAATGAGTCCACAAGTCTCATTCTGTCAACATGACTTTTGAACAACTTAGGTGGGAGCCCCTTAGTCATAGGATCTGATACCATGAGCAGTGTGCCTATATGATCAATGATGATTTTAGTCTCAGCTCCCTCACGTTCTCTCTAACTACCAAAAACTTTTTGTCAATGTGTTTGCTGCGACTCCCACTTTTATTGTTCTTAGCAAAGAACACTGCTGCAACATTGTCACGTAGAAGCTTTATTGTCTTAGGAACTGTATCCATCATCCTAAGCTCTGAAAAAAATTCTTCAGTCATAACACTTGCTTAGTTGCTTCATAGCATGCAATAAATTCCACCTGCATAGTCGAGGATGCAATAAGAGTTTGCTTAGTACTCTTCCAAGCCACTGCACCATTAGCCAACATAAAAATATAGCCAGTGTTCTTTGCTTCTATCCATGAAATTAAATAATAAAGCAATACTTTCCCGCACTCTTGTTTGTCTTCGATGGTTCACCCGCTCGGTATAAGGAATGTGAAGAATGGTTGGGAAATAGAAAAGTATGGCTGATGCTCAACACCCGCCGTCAGGCTCTTATGAGCTGACTGGGCCGGTGGAAGCACACAGTGGCTGGCCAAGAGAAAAGTGTGGTTGATGCTCAACACCCACCGTCCGGCTCCTGTTAGCTGATTGGGCCGATGGAAGAGCACAGTGATTGTCCAAGAGAAAAGTCTGGTTGATGCTCAACACCCGCCGTCAGGCTCCTAGCTGATTGGGCAGGTGGAAGCGCCCGGTGGCTAGACAAGAGAAAAGTTTGGTTTATGCTCAACACTCGCTGTTAGGCTCCTACTAGCTGATTGGGCCGGTGGAAGAGCCCGGTGGCTGGCCAAGAGAAAAGTCTGGTTGATGCTCAACACCTGCCGTTAGGCTCCTGCTAGCTGACTGGGTCGGTGGAAGCGCTCGGTGGCTGACCAAGAGAAAAGTTTGTCTGATGCTCAACACCCGCCGGCAGGCTCCTACTAGCTGAGTGGGCTGGTGGAAGCGTCCGATGGCTGGATAAGAGAAAAGTCCGGTTGATGCTCTACACCCGTCGTCAGGCTCCTACTAGCTGATTGGTCTGGCGGAAGCGCCCAGTGGATGACCAAGAGAAAAGTCCGGTTGATGCTCAACACCCGCCGTCAAGCTCCTACTAGTTGACTAGGCCGGCGGAAGCACCTGGTGGCTGGCCAAGAGAAAGTCTGGTTGATGCTCAACACCTGCCATCAGGCTCCTACTAGCTTATTGGGCCATTGGAAGCATCCGGTGGCTGGCCAAGAAAAAAGTCTGGTCGATGCTCAACACCTGCCGTCAGACTCCTACTAGTTGACAAGAAGGGTAGGGGATGGAAACTCCTATCTGCACCTACCGTCAGACTCCTACTAGTTGACAAGAAGGGTAGGGGACGGAAACTCCTAATGGCCCGCCAAAGGGAGAATCAGAGGAACAAGTGATGCCGAGAGCGAACACTCCAGGCAAGCTAGGCCTCGCCCCTCAGGAGCCCGTTCGGCGAGTGCCACCCCCTGGTACCCGCGAGGCGACCCAAGTCGCGAGGACTCAGTCATGTAAGGCGCTCGCAAGTTCAGGCAGCATCTCGACTAAATGAGGCGTGACTTGCGCAAGCTGAACACCCATGGCGTGGGACGGAAGGTGCCTAGACCTAGACCTCACGGGTACCGCAGTAGAAGATCTCTGAATGGAGGGGGGCGGGCCGACGCTCGCGGGTCGATTGTCGAGGGTCCTGTCGCTCTCTACGCTATGTCACTAAGAGTCGCGCGAGCACACTATCGAGGCGTGGGTTCAGGTTCAGCGAGCGAGAAGGCCGAGACAGGTCACGAATAAATAAAAAGAAAAATTATCAGTAGCAGTAAATATAGCGAGGTCAACTAACGTCCATTCAAGAAAAAAAAACATATGTATTGATAAACAGTAATTACAAAATACGGGCTCAGCCCGCATGTTCAATATTAAAAAATAATGGCAAAAAATAAATTACATGTTCAGAGAAGAAAGATCAATGCGGCTCACACTCTTCAGGGCGAGCCCTCGGGCGACACACTATCCCGCATGGGGAGATAGGAGTCGTTGCCCGGCTTTGGGACTACGATAAACAGCTCCGGGACCACGTTTTTCGCCGTAAGCCGCTCACCCTCAATCGTCACCAGGCCCTCCTGTTGTATCGTCTGGAGGGTGAAATTCGCCGCCTTAGTCGAGTTCAGCTGCAACAGCTTGTCGACCTCGTGCTTAGAATACTGTGTGGGCTTGTCACTGCTGCTGGAGGGCAGCGAGAGAGCTGCGAATTCTAACTCCTGAACTCGAGCCTTCAGCTCATCGTTCTTCTTTTCCAGGTCGGCTATTCGTGAGTTGAGGCGCTTGGCCGTCGCCGCATCATACGTAGGGTAGGGCGTCTCGCTAAAAACCCGAATGAGATAAAGTTGGCGACCACTGAGACATACTCATTTTCAGTGAGGTTGGCAGAGTGGAAGGCGTAGTTGGAGAAGGTCCATGCGCATTTGCCTCACTCCTCGGCCTCACCACCATCTCCTCCCATCTCGCGAGCTAATGCGCGGGCCGAGTACTGGAGTCCTCGGGAGTAGTGGTGAGCTAGAGATGGCGCAAACCGCACGAGTCGAGCACTCGAGAACGAAGGGACCACCGAGGGGAGAGTTAACGTGGTAGGTAGAGAAGGGGCGGAGAGGGCTATTTATGGAAGTAAAAAAGGCGGGAAAACTCCATTTTTGGCAGGAGGTGTGTGAATAGTAAAAATATGGTTCGACGCTTTGATACTCGAGCCCGCCCCGTAATTCCTTCTATCTACTCGCCACGGTCCTAGTATAATAAAAGCTAAGCAGCATCGAGCTAAAAGGCGAGCGAGAGAGGCTCTTATATACATACAAACATAAAGGCCCATCAGCGGACGAATATAAACTCGAAGGTTAAAAGGAGGGCGCGAACACCCCGAAAAAGAAAAGAAGAAATAACAAACCATAATCTTCATAACCGCGTGACGCGAGAGGAGATCCAGGAGGCGAGCACGACCTAGGTCCGCGGACTGGCAACAAGAGTGTGGTGGGTGCAGTACTAGATCCATTTCAACTACCCCGGCCTCGCACCCCGAAATGAGTCGGTAGGCGAGGGTAGTAGTACTCGCGAACTGCCATAAGCTCTTGCTGGGCCAGGCCGACCTGTTTCGTGGACCGGTGCAGTTGTTCCTCAGCCCGCGCGAGATGCACTCCTGGTGAGGTCATCACATCGTCGTCTTCTTGGAGCCTCCTGTCCTCTACGGCCCCAAGGCGCGCCTCCGTCTCCGCCTTGTCCTCATCCATACTACCGCAGATCTCTCGTAGCATCAAGGAGTGCTTCCGGAATAGCTCAGTCACTCATTTCGTCATCCCCTCAGCATCCCGAGGGTCGCCTAGGTAGTCTACGATCTTGTATAGAGAAGGGGGAGGCGAGTACTCCTCGCTTAGATCCATGTCGGATGAAGAGACCTCGTCAAATCCTGAAAAAGAGGAAGAAAGGTTACCGGAGCAGGATGACAAAGACGAGCAAGCAAGTATATGATCTAAACAGCGGTCGACACATCTCCCGCGCTGACATGCGGGCGGGAGGCACTTGGTCGGCCTTGGAAGGGCTCGCCGTCAAGATTCGCAAAGATTTTTCCTAACCTAGGGTAAGTCGTCAAGTGTGGAGACCGCGGAGGTAGTTCGGTGGCCCCTGGGGTGGAAGCTGCAAAAACAAGAGTAATCAGAAATGAGGGATGACCGGGCAAAAGGCGAAGATGAGAAGTCGACAACTCACCGGCCCGGAGGGGAGGAGTGCTCGGGACAGCGAGAAGGGTGGATCCCGCAACCAAGGGGTTGACGACCCGATCGGACAAGTGCGGGGAAAGACGTCATGGGTCTTCTTCCCCACCTCTATCCTCGCGAGGTGTCTCTCGCAAAAGATGAGTTATATCAGAATCGGTGCAACATGGAATAAAGTGAACGACCCACGAACCTGGTGGATGGATTCAGAACCGACCACTGGATTAGAAGGGGGGGGGGTGCAATCCTCAGAAGGCCGCTTGATCATCTTGGCATTCTTTGGCCTGAAGGAAGAGTTGGGAATATCCCCGAGCCAGTCAGGGGGCGACGTCGACGATCTGCGACCGAGTGCCCTCCCTCGCGGCCTCCAGCCGAGCACGCATCTTCTTTGAGATAGGCATCACTCACACCGCTACAGTAATGCGTGGAAAAGAAAGAAGGGGGAAGTCAGTGAATTCCTTTTGAGGCCAGCGATATATATAGAGCGCAAAGGCGGGGCCCACCAAAAGATTCCTTCCAGCTCAGCAAGCACTCGCCGAACACTTGACGTTGGATGATTCTTTTCGAGCTTTGCAAAAGCTCATAAAAAGCAGAGATTGTGTACTACCCCGTGTTCGCCGAGTGGACCCAACAAGGTAGAGCGAAGTGAGGCCCTCGGGATAGGCCATATGATCACGAGTTCTAGGCGAGCCAGAGAAGCTGACCCACACCCGCCAAGCAGGAGGGCGATCTGGGGAAGCCAGCCTGCATCAGCTCGGCAAGCGGGCGAGCCAGCGACAGCCGGCCCGCATCCGCCAAAGCAGGCGGGTGAGTCGGTGTAACGCCCCCGATTTTATCTGCGATTATTTAATTCTCGTTTGACGTTACGTTGACGCATTTTCGGCAGGTGCCGTTTGTTAGAGCGTGGTCTTGGCTCTTTAGGTTCCTTGTGTGGATTGTTGGTAGCCTTTTTGGCAAGATCCCCTAGCAAGCCAGGTCTGTTTTGGTGATCGGTGAGGACTCTCGGGGGATGCTTGTGTTTTGGCTTCGGGTATTGATAACCCGAGTTTTGTTCGTCGAAAATTGATTTCGACTTCGTCATTGCGTTCGTAGCATGGGTAATTAGCTACGGTGTGAATTTCGTCGGAATCCGAGGTGGTTCGGTTTTCGCGTTGTTTTGTGGTATTAATAATAATGATGCAAATAATTAATTAATAAAGCTTGTAAGGAATCAAGTGGTCGTAGGTGGCAGTTAGGGCTGAAAAGACGTATCCATGCACATATATAAAGCCTTAGGCAAAAATCAAGACTATTCACTGTCTCCTTCCTTGAAAGAGTAACTGATGTTTGTTCGAGAGGAAGAAAACCGCCAACCCTGCTACCCTTCAGACGCCGATTCTGGGAGCATTAGTGGACGGAATTCGATTCCGAAAGCGGATTTTTAGTGCTCTCGCCTAGACCTTCATTCCTACGGTAAGAAATTCAATTTTCGTGGTGGTTCTAGGGGTCTCGAAATTTTTAGTTTGATCCTTTTCCGCCATTAAACTTTAGACTCCTGTTTAGGTGTTGTTGCGGCTGGAGCCGAGAGAAAGAGGAAGGGCTGTGCTAGATAAATCACTGGAATTTAAGGCAAGTGGTGCTCCTACCCTTGCCAAGTTTTTCTTCTCCTTTTCATGGTCAATTTGCTGTAATTTTTCCTATTTTCCCGAGATTGTTATTTTACTCTGTTTTTTTTTCGTCTAAATCATGTGGATCTTAAACCATAATGCTCCTTTATGTTTCTTTTTGCATTTTCTCAAGTTTTGAAACTCAAGTTTTCGGCTGGGTTGTTGTAGTCTTGTTTGTTTTTATCAAATTGTTTCCTGTTAATCATTCAAAGTGTTCCCTGTTAAAACCTCTGTTTGGGTAGTATCTTGTCTTTCAACCCTAGAATTTAGTAGCAGTGGGTTTTCCTACTTATATTACCAGTAATAGGTTTAAATTAGGCTAAGAAGTTTGGTCGGGAACGAAGTTGGAGGTACAGGAATGTTGTATACTCAATGCAGCCAGTTCGACGAAGATCGTCGACCTGAGTTCGACGATAATCGTCGAACTGAGATCGACGATCTCTGGTTGCTTGAGATCGACAAAGATCGTCGACATGAGTTCGACGATAATCGTCGAACTGAGATTGACGATCTCTGGTTTCTTGAGATCGTCGACCTGAGTTCGACGATGATCGTCGAACTGAGATCAACGATCTCTGTTTGCCTGAGTGCGGCGAGGATCGTCGAGCTGAGTTCGACGAGGATCGTCGAGCTGAGTTCGACGAGGATCGTCGAGCTGAGTTCGACGAGGATCGTCGAGCTGAGTTCGACGAGGATCGTCGAGCTGAGTTCGACGAGGATCGTCGAGCTGAGTTCGACGAGGATCGTCGAGCTGAGTTCGACGAGGATCGTCGAACTGAGTTCGACGATTTTCTATGGCATGCGTTTAACGCAAAATCATCGAACGGAATTCGACAATTTCCTTTGGCCTGTGTTTATCGGAAAATCATCGAACGACGTTCGACGATTTTTCCCATGCCTGCGTTTGACGAAAGCCAAATCGTCGAACGGAGTTCGACGATTTCCTGTGGCTGGAGATTGACGATTCCTGTAAGATGAGATTTATTCCTTTTCTGATTCTTTCTTCCCGAGTGATTACCTCCTAGGGGAATTGTCTTGTCGGCCTTTCGTTCTTCCTTTGTTTTGAGGGCCGAATCGTGGGTTATGGCAGGTAGTGGTATTTTGACGCTCTAAAGGAGCGGGATGTTTTGTGTGCGAGCCGTGGCCGCCACTTTTTAGTCTCAGGTACGGGCTGGGTATTGTTTTGGTCGTCACCCTTTTTATCCCAGGTATGAGCTGGGTTTGTGGTGATTTTGTGCTGACACAGTGAATTTTCTTTTGGAACTATTTGGCTTGGGGGACTGTTTTTGGTCACCAACTCAAGTCCATTTTGTTTACTACTGTCATTAACTCACAAATTAGGATTATTAGGTGTTTCTTCCTGGTTAAATACAATATATAGTGGCAAGTTTTCCATGTCTTTTGCCTTGTAGCCTCTGCAGGATTTGAGCAGAGCTTGGTGTTGTTACTTGGTACTTGGTGTACTTTTGTTTACTTGGGACAGTGTTTGCTTTTACTGTCATGTTTACTTACTCTCTTTTGTCTCATTTGATTTAACTCTCTAATTCTGACTTCCTTGATTTACTTGCTGATGTATTCTTTTTTTTTTCTGGATGCCTCATGTTCTGATTAGTAGCCGGGTGGGCGGCTAGTTTTGTTGTGGTGTTGCTGGTGATCCCTTGAGTTGTAGGGGTCTTTCTACTGTTGTGAGGTAGTTTTCCTACTTTTCTTACAGACATACATGCTTGCCAGTGAGTTCGTGTCAGTTTGTTGGCGTCCACTGGTAGTTTTACCTTATGATACTAGATATGTTTTCCTTTTACTGCTACCTTTCTAGAGATATTCTACTGGCTCTTGGGAAGTTTTATGCTAGATTGATAGTTATTTTTAAACTTAAAAACACTACTATAAGTATATCTCATGATCAACATGTTTTATAAAACTCATACACTACTTTCCAAGTAACGTAAAAAGATCGTTTTCCTACTTATAATATACTATAAATCTAGAGTCTTGCATAGTATAAGTTGACCTCGGGGGTCACTTATGCACTCTCATAGGATGTCAAAAATAAATAAAGTATTTTCCACTGCGTATAAGTATAGTTTTTAAACTGTGGACTAGGTGATCCACCGAGCCGAGGGATACGGCCTTTAAAAATATAACTGATTTTCAAATCATTAAACTTATGAATTTTCATAGTCTAGTTAGATGGTGTTCGCCTGAGCGTCGATAGTTATCCCCTGCTCGACGTGGCATCACGACGCGTGTTTTTCTCATACTCTGATACTTCTTGAATTCGGAGAAAAATGCGGGTTGTGACAGTTGGTATCAGAGGCGAGTTTGCTTGATAATTTGTCGGGCAACCTTTCCTTGTAGGTATTAGGTGTTTAGCATCATATCATACACACACCGATATGTCATCAACACATCTTGGCTGAAGCACGAACACTACACTCATAGCATAACATGAAGTATACGAGGCATATTATGTAGTATGAGATGCATAATATGTGTCTGTATATGGATCCACCATAGGGGCAACATGTGAGGGTTATGTAGTATGGGATGCATAACCTCACCACATGAATGCGACTAGCACGTTTCTTTTTCGTTGCATGAGAATATTATGTAGTATGAGATGCATAACATTTTCATGCGTACGCCGCTCATGACATGCATTAGGGCCTTTTTTGAATGCATAATACTATCATGCATAGCATAACATTGCATAAGCACAACGTGCCAAGCTAAAGATTTGCAGGATGACATATGTACACACATGATTTTAAATTAAAAAAAGAATATAAATTCATGCATTCCCGATCTAGGCACAAGAGATAGTTGATGGTGGTTAACCATCCTAGGTTAGCATAACATCATTTTTGTTCAAATAAACTCCTAGAGCAACTTTAGCACTTTTAAGATCATATTTATGTATGTATTGTCTGTACTTGTAGTTAGTTCCAACTATTGTACCGGAATTTGACTAATGTTGATATGGTTTTAGGACGGCGAGACGTCCTTCGACGAGGTCGACACCCCTGTCTGAGGGTGAGACTTCTGGAGCGCAGAGTGATGCAGTGATTGAGAGCTTGCGGTTGAGCAACGATTCCTTGACCAGGCAGTTGGTGGAGATGCAGGTCCAGATCCAGTCTATGGCGGCAGTTGTGGCAGGACAGACTCAGGAAGTGCAAGACCCTGTAGGAGGGTCAGCTGCCCCTCCCCCTCCTGCTCCCCTGAGACCTCCAGTGGTGGTGCCAGTGGAGATGGACTTCATTTCTCAGTTTCAGAGAATTAGCCCTCCTACATATGATGGGAAGGCAGATTTCATGGTCATAGATGATTGGCTGATCTCCATGGAGGAGATGTTCTCGTACTCTGGTGTTGCAGATGATCAGAGAGTGATGATAGCCGCCTATTAGCTAAAGGGTTTCGCTAAGAGCTGGTGGCTTAGGGAAAAGGAGAGCTTGGTGGCCGGTTGCTCTTGGGGATTGTTCAAGGAGATGCTGTTGAGGAAGTTCTTGCTTTTGGTCGAGCGTGACTGACTTATGAACGACTTCCTTCACCTGAAGCAGAGGCAACTCACGGTCAGTGAGTACGAGATAGAGTTCAGCAAGTTGAGCCGGTTTGCCCCTGGGTTGATGAGTGTTGAAGCAGATCGAGTCAAGCGGTTCCTTGGTGGCTTGAGGAGCGAGGTTCAGCAGTTGGCCAATGCTTATGGATCAGTGACTTATGCAGGGGTTGTGGAGGCTGCTCTGAAAGTGGAGGCAATTGAGACCGCAAAGAACAGAGGCCAGCAAATGAGGAAGGACAAGAGGAAGTCTGCTGAAGAGAAGAACCCACCAGGTACTCGATGCTGCTTTGGGAAAGAAGAGCAGGGTAGTGTGTAGCTTCTGTGGCCGGTTAGGCCACCCTGTTGAGAGGTGTTTCAAGAAGGCAGGAGCTCAGAAGAAGGAGCAAGTTCATGCTATTCAAGGTGCTCCTAGGAAGGATGGCTCCTGTTCTGTTTGCAAGCGACCCAGGCATGATGCTGCCCAGTGCTGGTCCAAGGATAAAGTCTGCTTTCAGTGTGGCCAGAAGGGTCATATCAAGACTAGGTGTCCTCAGGTCCAACCTATTCTGTAGGCAGTTCCACTTCAGGCTTTACCTCCACCTCAGCGTATGGATAAGGGCAAAGGGAAGCTGAACGTGATCTCTTCCGAGGAGGCTCAGACTTCGACTCAGGTCATCTCTGGTTAGTTATTTTCCTAGCCTGAAAGTTTTATTTGCTATAATGGTTTTAGTTTTATTTTGGTAGTGCCTTAGTTGCTTATGTACTCCTATAGGGAAATTTAAGGTGAAGAACCGCTGGGCGCGTGTTCGGTTCGACTCCGGCGCTACCCACTCGTTTGTGGCTAGAGCTTTTGTAGAGCGGTATCGGTTGACTCTAGATCAAGTTCGTGATACCTTCCGCGTCAAGTTCCCTTCTGGTGAATATGTGTTGTCAGATTTGGGCATTTTGGATTGCCCTGTTTTGTTGGGGGACTTTCTTGCGAAGCCAAACTTGAAGATGATTGATCTAGAGGACTTCGATATTATTCTGGGCATGGACTAGTTGTCTGGGTATGATGCGGTTATTTAGTACAAAGGGAAGCGCTTGGACTTCATCAAGGACAACGATCAGCTTAGAAGTGTGTATGCTGATCCGTGCCAGGATTCTCCTATCATTTCTGCGGTATGTGCTCAGAAGCTGTTTCATTCTGATTGTTTTGCTTGTTTAGTCTCGGTGGTTGGGACTGCTGTTAGTGTACCGCGCTTGAAGGAGATTCCTGTGGTCTGTGGTTTCTCTGATGTTTTTTCCCGATGACCTTCCTGGTCTTCCCCCCCGAGCGGGACGTTGAGTTTGTGATTGATTTGGAACCGGGTATGCGTCCTATTGCTAAGGCGCCGTATCGGATGGCCCCTCGTGAGTTGGAGGAGTTGCGAGTCCAGTTGGACGAGTTGTTGGCAAAAGGTGTTATCAGGTCGAGTTCGTCGCCTTGGGGTGCTCCTGTTCTATTTGTGAAGAAGAAGGATGGGTCGATGAGGCTGTGCATTGATTATAGGGAGCTGAACAAAGTCACCATTAAGAACAGGTACCCTCTGCCGAGGATCGATGATTTATTTGATCAGTTGCGTGGTAGCACGGTGTTTTCCAAGATCGATCTTCGTTCAGGCTATCATCATCTCAGCATCCGTGAGTCGGACAGTCCACAGACTGCTTTCAGGTCGAGGCATGGGCATTTTGAATTCCTGGTTATGTCGTTTGGTTTGACCAACGTGTCATCAGCATTCATGGACATGATGAACGGTGTTCAAAGACTTTCTAGACAAGTTCGTGGTGGTATTCATTGATGATGTGTTGATCTACTCTCGCAGTGCTGAGGAGCATGAGCAACATCTGTGATTGGTTCTATCTGCTTTGAGAGACCATCAGTTATTCGTCAAGCTGAGTAAATGTGAATTCTGTTTGTCCCAGGTTTCCTTCCTGGGTCATGTGGTGAACAAAGACGACATTTCAGTTGACCCGGAAAAGATTTCTGCAGTGATGGATTGACATAGGCCGAGCACACCCAAGGAGATTAGGAGCTTCTTGGGTTGGCCGCTATTATAGAAGATTCGTGGAGGGCTTTTCTACCTTGGCAGCCCCTTGACTAAGCGGACGCAAAGAATGCGGCGTTCATTTGGAGCGAGAAAATGCGACGAGGCTTTTCTGGAGCTGAAGAACAGGTTGTGTTCTGCCCCTGTTTTGACATTGCCTACGGAGGGCAAGGACTATGATGTATATGTGGATGCCTCGCATGTTGGGCTCGGAGGTGTGTTGATGCAAGAAGGGAAGGTGATTGCATATGGGTCGAGGCAATTGAAGACTCATGAGAGGAACTACCCCACGCATGATCTTGAGTTTGCAACAGTGATCTTTGCCCTGAAGCTGTGGAGACATTTACTTTATGGTGCTCAGTGCAAGATCTACACCAACCATAAAAGCCTAAAGTACGTGTTCACACAGAAGGAGCTGAATTTGCGCCAGCGGCGTTGGTTAGAGTATGTGGCCGATTATGATGTGGATATACAGTATCATCCGGGCAAGGCCAATGTGGTGGCCGACGCCCTGAGCCGGAAGACGGGGAGGATCTTTAATCTCACCGCCGATCGTTTAGTGGAAGAGTTCCTCCTGATGGATATTTCTGTGGTACGCTGTGACATGCAGAGCAGTTTGGCAGTGGCAGAGCCGTCTTGGATTGCACTTACCAGGTTGCACCAGAAGGATGATCCGGACCTTCTGCACTTATACCTCAGGACTGAGAGAGGGAGTTGCCGGATTTTTCTATTGATGATGCGGGTACTTTGAAGTACCGCGGCAGGTTTTGCATCCCCGCTGTTGGAGACATCAGGGGTATGATTTGCAAAGAAGCTCATGGATCCAGTGTTGTCTACCATCCAGGATCTACAAAGATGTATCATGAATTGAAGCAGATTGCCTCGTGGTATGGGATGAAGGGAGATATAGCCCGATTTGTTGCTGAGTGCCACACTTGCAAGCGTGTGAAGGCCGATCATGGAAGGCCTGGTGGCAGGTTGACTCCGTTGGAGATCCCTACTTGGAAGTGGGAAAGTATTTCTATGGACTTCATTACGGGCTTGCTGAGATCTACAAGGGGATTTGATTCGGTTTGGGTTATAGTGGACAGACTGACGAAGTGTGCTCACTTTGTGCCGTATAAGATTGACTATCCGATGAAAAAGATAGCAGAGCTGTATCTGAATGAAGTCATCAGATTACACGGTGTGCCAGTTAGCATCATTTCGGACCGAGACTCCCGTTTTACATCTCGCTTCTGGAGGAGTCTGCAAGAGGGTTTGGGTACAGATTTGAGGTATTCCCAACCACAGCTTACCACCGACAGACCAAATGGCAGACTTGGAGCGAGTGAACCAGATAGTTGAGGATATGATCAGGTGCTACATCTTGGACCACGGTGGAGCGTAGAATGAGCGTTTGCGGCTTATGGAATTTTGCATGCAATAACAATTACCAGGAGAGCTTGCAAATGGCTCCGTTTGAAGCTCTGTATGTGAGGCGCTGCAGAACTCCCTTGTTTTGGACCGAGGTCGGTGAGAGGCCTGTGTTGGGGACCGGATGCGCTCGAAGAGATGGAAACTGCTGTGAAGCTTATTCGGGAAAAACTTCGTATAGCTCAGGAGAGATATGAGAGAACGCCAACCGACGTAGCTGACTTGGAGTTTTCTGTAGGGGACCTTGTGTTTCTTAAGGTTTCCCCGATGGTTGGTGTTAAGAGGTTCGGTAAAAACCGAAGTTGGATCCGAGGTATGTGGGCCGGTTTAAGATTGTTGAGCGGATTGGCGTGTCAGCATATAGGTTGGATTTGGCAGCAAACTTCCCAGATATTCATAATGTGTTTTCATGTAAGCCATTTACGGAAGTGTTGTGAAGCAGTGGGCAAGTCTTGGATGTTGTGCCCCAGTTGGAGCTAATCTTTCATATGTTGAGGTGCGGTCCGCATCTTGGATACTCAAGATCGGGTGCTGCAGACAAAGTCTATCCCGATGGTGAAAGATCTATGGAGGAATCAGGATTTGGAAGCGCGACTTGGAGCTAGAGTCGGCTATGAGGGAGGCTCACCCTCATCTGTTCCCTTGATTTGATTGTATGTTTTCTTTCTAGTACTCTTGTTTTGTTACTTTCCTTCTATAGTAGAAGTAGTGTATATAAAGTTTCGGGACGAAACTTTCTTTTAGGGAGTGACTGTAACGCCCCGATTTTTTTTGCGATTATTTAATTCTCGTTTGGCGTTACGTTGACGCTTTTCCGGCAGGTGCCGTTTGTTAGAGCGTGGTCTTATCTCTTTAGGTTCCTTGTGTGAATTGTTGGTAGCCTTTTGGCAAGATCCCCTAGCAAGCCTGTTTTGGTGACCGTGAGGTCCTCTGCGGGGATGTTGGTGTTTTGGCTTCGGGTAGTGATAACCCGAGTTTTGTTCGTCGAAAATTGATTTCGACTTCGTCGTTGCGTTCGTAGCGTGGGTAATTAGCTACAGTGTGAATTTCGTCGGAATCTGAGGTGGTTCGGGTTTCACGTTGTTTTGTGGTATTAATAATATGATGCAAATAATTAATTAATAAAGCTTGTAAGGAATCAAGTGGTTGTAGGTGGCAGTTAGGGTGAAAAGACGTATCCATGCACATATATAAAGTCTTATGCAAAAATCGAGACTATTCACTGTCTCCTTCCTGAAAGAGTAACCGATGTTTGTTCGAGAGGAAGAAAACTGCCAACCCTGCTACCCTTTAGACGCCGATTCTGGGAGCGTTAGTGGACGAATTCGATTCCGAAAGCGGATTTGGAGTGCTCTCGCCTAGACCTTCATTCCTACGGTAGAAATTCAATTTTCGTGGTGGTTCTAGGGGTCTCGAAATTTTTAGTTTGATCCTTTTCCGCCATTAAACTTTAGAATCCTTTTAGGTGATGTTGCGGCTGGAGCCGAGAGCGAGAGGAAGGGTTGTGCTAGATAAATCGCTGGTATTTAAGGCAAGTGGTGCTCCTACCCTTGCCAAGTTTTTCTTCTCCTTTTCATGGTCAATTTGCTGTAATTTTTCCTGTTTTCCCGAGATTGTTATTTTACTCTTTTTTTTCCCGTCTAAATCATGTGAATCTTAAACATAATGCTCTTTTATGTTTCTTTTTGCATTTTCTCAAGTTCTGAACACTCAAGTTTTCGGCTGGGTTGCTGTAGTCTTGTTTGTTTTTATCAAATTGTTTCCTGTTAATCATTCAAAGTGTTCCTGTTAAAACATCTGTTTGGGTAGTATCTTGCCTTTCAACCCTAGAATTTAGTAGCAGTGGGTTTTCCTACTTATATTACCAGTAATAGGTTTGAATTAGGCTAAGAAGTTTGGTCGGAACGTAGTTGGGAGGTACAGGAATGTTGTACACTCAATGCAGCCAGTTCGACGAAGATCGTCGACCAGAGCTCGACGATAATCGTCGAACTGAG
The DNA here is from genome assembly GCA_039583875.1 of Platanthera guangdongensis. Taxonomy (NCBI): domain Eukaryota; kingdom Viridiplantae; phylum Streptophyta; class Magnoliopsida; order Asparagales; family Orchidaceae; genus Platanthera; species Platanthera guangdongensis. The sequence goes on along the minus strand of CM077151.1, from coordinate 269,630,217 downwards.
ATCGACGATCTCTGGTTGCTTGAGATCGACGAAGATCGTCGACCTGAGTTCGACGATAATCGTCGAACTGAGATCGACGATCTCTGGTTGCTTGAGATCGTCGACCTGAGTTCGACGATGATCGTCGAACTGAGATCAACGATCTCTGTTTGCTGAGTGCGGCGAGGATCGTCGAGCTGAGTTCGACGAGCATCGTCGAGCTGAGTTCGACGAGGATCGTCGAGTGAGCTTCGACGACGATTTTCTGTGGCCTGCGTTTTACGCAAAATCGTCGAACGGAATTCGACAATTTCCTTTGGCCTGCGTTTTATCGAAAAATCGTCGAACGACGTTCGACGATTTTTCCGTGCCTGCGTTCGACAAAAGCCAAATCGTCGAACGAAGTTCGACGATTTCCTGTGGCTGGAGATTGACGATTCCTGTAAGATGGGATTTATTTCTTTTCTGATTCTTTCTTTCCGAGTGATTACCTCATAGGGGAAATGTCTTGTCGGCCTTTCATTCTTCCTTTGTTTTAGGCCCGAATCTTGGGTTATGGCAGGTAGTGGTATTTTGACACTCTAAAGGAGCGGATGTTTTGTGTGCGAGCCGTGGCCGCTACTTTTTTAGTCTCAGGTACGGGCTGGTATGTTGTGTCGTCACCCTTTTTATCCCAGGTACGGGCTGATTTTGTGGTGATTTTGTGCCGACACAGTGAATTTTCTTTTGGAACTGTTTGGCTTGGGGACTGTTTTTTGTCACCAACTCAGGTCCATTTTGTTTACTACTGGCATTAAC